>OY755040.1:45054851-46254851 GCA_963576565.1 Aspidapion aeneum
AAAATTACATTACATCCGAGCTTCAAAACTGACTGCAAATAAAACATTGTCCAAGCAAATATTTAAATAAAGACACTACATCCTTTACAAAGGTGAAATTAGGGACTTATTGCAATAAAGCCAAGCAGTAATTCTGCCGGGCACTATTTTGACAGTTTCGCATTATAAGAACAACTGTCTTCTTTCAAAATTAGGCTGTTGTGTATTATAAGAGCCGGAATTCATAGTGCCGCCACTATTAATGGAAAATAAACGACTGGACTTATACATTTGACTTTGGTATGTCACTTTTGAAAGGTCAACTGTCAGTTTTCAATGAGAATAGTGCCCGGCACTATAACTACCTGGCCTTACTGCAATTAGACCCTATTATTAATAGGGACCTATTGCAATACTGCCAGGCACAAATTGTGCCGGGCGCTATATTGACAGATTCGCATTACAAACTGACAGTTGGGGGTCAATTCTTTACATTTCAAAAAATTTGACGAAATTTGAAAAAATGTGACATAATCTGGCGCTTAAGATTTCTCGTTTAAAAGGCAATTTTTAAACTTAAAAACTTACCTACAAGGCAATTTCCCACTTTTTGTTGGATGCAGCATCACGATATAATTATTTTTTTTTTAGCAAAAATACGTTAGTCGTTAGAAATTTTTAATTTAAAAATTGGAAATAAATTCACACCGTCACTAGAAATTGACATTTCAAATATCGCCAAATTTTTTCAGATTTGTAATTTCTATTCGTTTTCTTTATGAGGTCAGCTAAGTTTACTTTCCTTCTTTGTTTTTCACGGCAAAATTAACAAAGAGGCACTAAGTTCATGTCGTGGAAGGTGCGTGAAAGGCTCGCTACAGAATTTGCTCCACGCGGTTGCCACCGTTATATTTTTATCGGGTTTTTATGGAAAAGTCTAATAATGTCAAATATTGTCCCTAGAATTAGCCAGATATTCTGACTGAAATGGGACTTGGTCAGATTTTGTAAGTGGTGATTATTTTTGTCCTTTTGCTATCAAACGACCAATTTTCGTCTAAAAGACGTTATTGCTGGGTTTAAACATATAAAAATAAAAATAAAAGTTATTTAATTTTTATCTGGAACTGGATGTGCGCATGTGCGACATCGCGTCACGTGACATTTGTTGTTGTTTTGATAGAGTATTTTTTTGTTTTTTCGTACCATTTTAAGCAATACACCTTTTAAAAGCGAATCCCCATCCATCGTCATAAATAAATCATCCAAGATCATCAAATAAAAATGGCCTAACAGTCCAATGAAAAAAACGGAAGTATTAAGACCGGGCATTATTAAAAACGTCATTCATCAAAACAAGACAACAGCAAAATTGAAGTTTAGTATATCGTCTTTTATCAAAACCGGACAAAATCAAAAAGGACAAAATCATAAAAAGGGGTCTCCTATCTTTTCATGTATACTGGTTCCGTCTATCTTCTTCTCATACAAATCGGTCTCATGAAAGTTTGGCGGCAAATTGGTGTTAACCGAATCGAACCGACCCTGTTGGTCAATTAATTGCAAATGAATCCTAACCTAGGGTCCAACACCTGGCCTTTTTTAAAGATGGCCCTTGCTTAATGAAAACGCCTTATGTGCTATAGCAATCCCTATGTAGAGACGGTGTTTTTATTAGAAAAAAAATTGCAGTGAAGGACGCTTTAATTGCATAGTTATATCAGAACCGCTCTTCGACTGGCGTATATATGGGGGGGGGGGAGGGAAGCTAAGATTTTTTTAGATATTTTCGACATATTTCATGAATAAAAACATAAAATAGCATAAAATACGCCCTCATGGGGCCTCGGGCCCCCCCCAAAACTGCCTCGGGCCCACCCCGAAACGTTTTTCTATATACGCCACTGCGCTCTTCTTTAGGTGAACGTCGAAAGCTAGGCCCGAACTTCGATTTTGCTCTTGCCTTGTTTTGCAGAATGAAGTTTTTGATAATGTCCGGTTATTAATAATTCCGTTTTTAACATAGAACTGTTATAACTTTGTTTATTTATGATCTTTAGACGATTTTTTATTTGTTTTTTATGATAAACTACGAGGGCTATAAAAAGCCAGTGATTTAATACAAAAATACTTTCACACTGTTTTTTGCAAAAAAAAGTATTAAAAAATAATTTTAATTTTTTTTTGGCTGAATAAACAGCAAAATGTTTTTATTCTAATTTTTATTTTTGTCTGTATAAACCCAGTAGAAAATCATTAAAAAACAAGGAAATTAAGTATTATTTCATGATACAAAAAATATTTTTAAATATCTTATTAGGTTCTACTATCCGGTCCGGAAATGTCTTGAGAATTGACAATTGAGAACCTCCCCTGGAAATGCTTAAAGAACATTCTTGGAATGTCGTAGGGGACCAGCGGCGTAGCGTGCCTGAAGGGGCGGGGGGGGGGGCGACAGCTAAAAAGGACGCCCCTCACAAAAAAGAAAGGTCATAATGTCGTTCGTTTCCTTTGCCGCCCTCTCAATTTGCCGTTGGCAGCCCTGGGGTACTTAATACAGCATAGGGCGCTTCGGCCACCCATGGGGCGTCAGTACCCTCGGGGCGGGGGAAGAAATGCGAATAATCCATATCTCAACTACTTATCACTACTAAATGTTTGATTATTTTTTATTCCTAAAAATTTCGGGGGGAGATTGATCCCCCTTAGGTACGACCTTGCACGTCACGTTGTAACAGTTTTTCGTAATCAAATTTTACCAGTGGCGTATATAAGGGGGGGGCCGGGCCCCCCCGAAGCTAAGATTTTTTAGATATTTTCATATATTTTTTGAATACAATAATGAAATAGCATAAAATACGGCCTCATGAAGTCTCGGGCCCCCCTCCCCTGAAACTGTCTCTGCCCCCCCCCCCCGAACAAGGGCGGATCCAGAGGTGCTTCTCGGGGGGGGGGGGGCACTTTAGGTGACATTCTATGTTGGTAAAAAACGGAATATATTTTTTTAAGCAGCATTTTATTGAATTAGTCAGTGGTTGTAATTTCGATGATAATAACAATAGACACTTTCATGCGCCGCGCCGCAGGTAAAAATTTTGAATTTTTATTAGCAAAAACATTACTTTTTACTCATTTTTTGTATATTCAAAAAATTCTCGGGGGGGGCAAGTGCCCCTAGTGCCCCCCCCCCTGGATCCGCCACTGCCCCCGAAACTTTTTTCTATATACGCCACTGAATTTTACCAACATAATTAAAAATTAATAAACAAACTCTGCTACTTTCTCTTGGGAACAATCAATTGGCAACAGCGGCAGCATTTGGCCTTCGAATCTGTAACTAACAGTTGACCAAATACCTTAAAGCATAAGATCTCTATATATCAATAACATATAATTCAATTCGCTCATTCTGCGTACAAGGCCACGTCGCGGGGTGGCGTTAATTCCTTCGGTCAATTTTTTATTCGCTTAGTTTAGACGGTTGCCGCTGGGTAGCGCTAGCAGAGACGGAACAGATAGGAATTACCAAGGCGTCTAAAATTTTTACAGGCATGATTAATTTTCTTATAAATAAAACTTTTTATGAATTTTTTTTTAAACTTTCGTTAAAACGCCTTTTAGCAAAAAAAATATAGCATTTATTAATAGCATAAAATTTTCTTTTCAATGATGTAAAACTAAAGGGTTTAATTTACAATAAATGGTACAGTGGCATGTATAAATGAAGATTATTTACAAAAATCGTAAAAAATAATTATAAGTTTCGATGTAACTAATTATCTTTATCTATATGAAACATTAGGGACCTATTGCAATAGTGCCAGGTACAAATTGTGTCGGGCACTATATTGACACTTTCGCATTATAAGAACAGCTGTCTTCTTTCAAAATTAGGTCATTGTGTATTATAAGAGCCGGAATTATTAGTGACGCCACTATTAATGGGAAATAAACAACTGGATTTCTAAATTCGACTTTGGTATGTCAATTTTGAAAGATCAACTGTCAGTTTTTAATGCGAAACTGTCAATATAGTGCCCGGCACAATTTGTGCCTGGCTCTATTGCAATAGGTACACTGGTGCAGCGGCGGCTCATGCCGCAGGCGAGGTGAAGCGCCACATTATAAACACCGGTACAAACGTTATTCTCTTTAAAACTCTTTGCGTCCTAGAACTATTGGAGCATGGTACGACAGTTGAAAGAGAAAAACGACAATATAAATAAAACTTTTTGCCCATAAATATGTTTCTGATCTCTTTCAACTGAGGACGAGGAAGCAATAAATTTTCTTCAGAGATAATACCTGTATAATAATATGTTTGTAATGTACCGCTTCACCTCGCCTGCGGCACGAGCCGCAGCTGCACTGGTGGTCGCAGTGGAAGGGCTGCAAGACCCACTCACATATGAATCATCAATTATCTTTACATAATTAATCTGTGCATTATTTAAAAAAAAAATTATTTTCGAAAAGAGTACAAGAGTACTTAATTTTTAAGAAAATTAGTAGCAATTTTACGTCTTGAGAAAAACGGGTTTAGTTTTATACTTTTTTATTTTCTTATAATTTTAAAATAAAAGTGAAGGTTTTAATTTTTTGCTTTTTATTTCAAACTTATATATAATCTGATTTTCTCAAAACATAGAATTTCTACATGCGACAATCTTTTTAGCGACGGCAGAATATTTTTTTTGAAAATGAAGTTCTCTAGGCAAAAATAATTTCTGCTACTATTTAGAAAATAAAATTTTCTTCTTAGGAACGGCAGTATGTATTATAAATAATACTGATTTTTGGCGATTTTTACAAATTGTCTCCAGTTATGTTCGTCGTTATACCTAAAGGGGCGGAAGACCACCCAGGAAAAAGTGGCCAAAGAATAAAACTTATAGAAGATAACGCTTTTTTCCAAAAATGTAACTTTCACAAAAATCGGTTTTTCTTTAGAAGACCACGCGGAAGATCATCGACCTATTTTTATGAAAGAAAATGTAATTTTCTATAAGCTTTATTCGTTATGAGTTTCTTACTTTGACCACTTTTGTCCCCCTCTCCACCCTAGATGTAGGCTGTAGTTGACAATGTGGCAAACAAGTAAAACATTAAACTACATTACAATAGCAACAAAAATATATCTATCTGTCAGGAAATCCCATATAGGGGGAAGGTATAACCTATGACGACCTTCGGTCTAATCATTTAAAAGAAAATTTTATTGTCTATCACGTAGTATAATTAAAATTTATACACCGTTAGAAATAATTATAAATGATACATTGCTAAAAAAGAAATTTGGTCTTCCTAATAAAGTGTAATATCAGTGTTTTCTTGCAGCACTTAGTTTTTATGACAATTGCAAAATTTCAAAATTAAAAAGATTGATTGAAAGAACTTTTTTGTTGAAAATTCAATGAAAATGTAAAAAATCAATAGATTTTTCGAGGATTTCTGTAAATCGCCCACATTGATGGATGCCACTGGCTCATTGAGAGTGAAATTGTCTCTATTTGATTATCAATTGTTGAAACACAAAGTTAATTTTCCTAATAAATTATTAAATACATTTCAAAAAATTGTAAAAAACAAAAAATATTTGTAGTGATTTTTAAAAAAGTTCTTAGTTTACGGACGCGAATGAAGTATTACCCACAATCTGCACTGAGAGATATATGATTTAAATCAATATTTTGTTGTAAATTATATACTATAGTTTTTTTGCGCAAAAGGCTTACCCCTAGATGTACCGTAAGAAGGCTTAGCTAATCCATCATTGTTGTTTTATGTGAGCAACAAGGACTTAATCGCGATTAAGTGACTAATCCCAGAAATGTGCTTACGGTGCATCTAGGGTTTAGTGTCCAACAAAATTAGTTAAATTTAAAAATGTTAGTTGGTTTGTTTTGAATAAAATGTGCAAACAATCGTTTTGAAGATGTTGAAGGGTTCGTATCTTTATAACAGTATAGTACCTAGGTAGCTTCAATATATCTTGTTTGTTGAGTCTCTAAGGGCCGGTTTCTGAATAGAGGGTTAGCCCTGACCCGTGGGTTAAAAAAAGAGTTGGCTGACATATTTACCACATGCCAAAAAAATACAGCTATTAAAGATAATCCACGGGTCAGGGGTAATCCTCTATTGAGAAACCGGCCCCTAATGTTCTCTGCATATTTCGTCAAAAATAAGTTTTTTCTTGTCTTGGTTTTACATTTTAAAAATCTATATTTTAAAAAAAAATTTATTGTTATTATTATATCATTCAAATCAAACCTCTTGTCGTTTGTGGCCTTGTTTCGCAGGTGGACGGATTATCAATTATCATAATAGGGCGAATAGTGTTTATAATTTTAATAGATTATTATTTTTCAAGCAAATTAATGAGATTCACGCATGTCGCCGTAAGTTGTTTTGTCTTAAATCAGATTAAAATTATGCCAATGCCTTATTTGAATTCTACATTGCATTGTATCGTATTTATCCTTAGAAAATTGATGCAATGTTGTCAAGATTTAAGGTTAAAATCTGGCATGTCAAATTGTGTCAGATTTTTTCAAATTGTGAAGAATCGCCCCCTTGATCTTTGAAAATTGACATACCAAAGTCGAACTTATAAATCCCGTCGTTTATTTTCCATTAATAGTGGCGTCACTATTAAATCCGGCTTGTATAATAGACAAAGGCCTAATTTTGAAAAGACACAGCTGTTCTTATAATGAGAAACTGTCAATGTAGTACCCGGCAAAATTTGTGCGTGTCACTATCACGGATATTAGAACAATAACGGATTGGATTTCACAACCAACCAAAATAGAAAAAGTGGGGACGCCATGCGTTTGACATATCGAAAGCAAGTGGCTACTAAAAGTTGGGCACTGTGTTCTGTGGGTCATGGCACCCTGCCGGCAGCCCAAACCAAACTCTTTTATACTTTGATTTTATCATGGCGCACGACGTCTTGTTTTTGTTGGGTTTTTTGAATTTTTGTCGAAAAGAAAACCGTGTTTGATATATTTACAGACTTCTATTTTATGAATACAGTAGATATAATTATAATCTATAAGTTTTGTGTGTTTGTTAAGGATTTTTGGAGCAGAATCCCACCGGACACTGGGATTAGTAAAGGTAAAATGTATTTGGGGTTGATGTGATTTTCTGTGGTCTTACATTAAAATTTTTAGGAACCAATGTAAAGCAGTTGGAAATTTGAGATATGTTTAAACCCAACTTTTATCTTCAAACATCATAAAGGTACAGGATGTACCTCACAATGAATTATTCTACTTGTATGTTCGTTTACATATTTACAGGAACAAAAATATATGGCTTGGTAAGACAGTTTATTACTTATACCAAATTCTTTTGTGAAAGTAAAGTATTGTTCATACTCGTCTTAGTCTTTTGTTTTTGATTAGTCTTTGTCCTTTGATTAGTCTTAGCTGTCTTAAACAAAATTGGCTGTTCATACTCGTCTTTTGTTTTTGATTAGTCTTAGTCATAACCCACTGAAAAAAAAATCAATTTCAATAAAAAGGCCCATTTTCAAAAGTCATTTTCTACACAAAACAATCTTATTTAACCTAATCTGTGCACGAAACACAGACACGAAAGAACAAAAGCGAAAAAGAAAAAAAAACAAATAAAATTTTGAGGTTAATGTTGAGATTTTCTGTTAAAAACATGATTAATGGCGGTAAATTCAAAATTTCGTCCGCACGCTTGCGCTCTTCGGACGTCCTGTAAAAAAAACAACAAATATCAGCTGATGTCTGTCACTCGTCTTAGTCGTTGTCCTAAGGATTGAAAGTTGGCAACTCTTAAGACAAAGACTAATCAAAAACAAAAGCAAAAGCATTGTATGAACACTCCCATAAGAAACAGTGGTTTTAACTTTCTTATGACAAGACATATGACTAAACCAAGACAAAAGACTAGACAAAAGACGAGTATGAACGATCCATAAGTGACAAACACTGTTTTGGTGCTGTTAAAAATTGGGTCAGTGCAGTTTCGATCAAGGGGGAAACAACTGTTTACCTTGCATTAACAATATATATTAGCATGGCATTACAGTAATTTGTGTGAATTTCTTGGCATTATTTAAATATTTACACGGCATTACTTGCAACATATGTACAAATTTTGGGTCAGTTGTTACCCCCTTCATTTCAATAATTTAATAAAGTGCACTGGACTGTCCCAAGAAAATCATGGTATTACCTTTCCATTGTCATGACAAATGTAAAATTTTTATTGAGGCATTATGATTCAACAATGTATACTGTGCACTTGTTCGTTTGGTGTTCCATTTCAGTTTGGAAGGTTTTTTATAGTGGTCATAAAGAGTGCTTAGAGAAAGTGCAGAGAAAATTTTTAAGAAGAGTGGGAGAGGATGGTTATTTCTTGCTATAAAGAAATTAACTAGTGAGATATTGAAATTGTATTTTATTTATTTAATGTATCAACAGCATACAAGTGAATAAAAGATACAGATTTATATTATCTAACCTAATAACTACCTATCTACCTACTAGACTAACTTGCAAGGGTCCTATATATAGGTATATATGAATAAATAAATAAATAAATAAGTTATAAGTTGTGATAAAAAGTGATATTCCGATTGTGTGAATTATGATAACTTGCACTTTAGTAATTTTATTTATAAAATGGCATTATTATAAAAAAAATTTGATGTGACAATAGTGTTAGTACGTACTATTGGATTTGTAACTGCTATATGCATTAATAAAGATTCTGATTTTGATTTGATAGACCAAGTATACCTACTAAATATCTATGTCATCCTTGTTTGAAAATTACTTGCTCTATGCCTTAATAAACATTTTGCATTGAGTAAATGGACAATGAAAAATTTATACCATGATCTTTTCCTTATGTCAATTAGTGTGTTTTTCCTTGGGACAGCCACACTGGTGCAACATGAAGTGTGTTTCAAAATTCAATAACATAATTTTAATGCTAAATTCCTTGAGTGATTTCAAAACAAAAAGTTTATATAAGCATAGGTCCACAAACACTTAGTTTCAGAGATACCTACAGGGTGTTAAAATTTAGTTTTTTTTTTATATTTTCTGCAGTTTTGAGATGAACCAAATGTGTTTTAATTAATTTGTTTGTTTTGATATAGTTCCCATATAATACTGGAACATTTTTTTTATTTTCTGATACTTAGAAGTGTTTGGTTCAACAGTGATTTTTTCTAAAACAGTTAGAGATATATTGCAAAAAACAAAAAATTTTTCAAATGAAACAGCTATTTTATTTCTTGTTTTAAAATCTACCAGTGGCTTACAACAAAAAAAAATCAGGGGGAAAAGGCAACAAGACCCCTAAAAAAGAATCACTCTGTAGATTTTTACTATTAGTTGGCATGTCTAATAGTGTAGTGAGTGCCTATAGCTAAATATATGTGCCAAATTTGAGCTAAATATCTGAAAAACTGGACTAGCTATAGACAAAAAACTACAAAAAAAATTACACCCTGTATCTCAAAACAAGGGGTTTGAGGACCTATATTTATATGAAAATTTTGTCTTAGAATCACTCAGAGAATTCAACACTAAAATTATGTTAATGAATTTTGAAACTCCCTGTATATAGTTGGTCAATGAAAAAGTTCACAAAAAATAAACATGATTTATTTCAGACTTGCCAAATGTTTGTTTTTTTTGACCATGAACCCATAATGTCTCCATTTAGAAATTTTTTTCAAAAATATCAAAAATGACTTTTTTGCAAAAAATCAATTTTTTTTCCAAAATTCAAAAAAAAAGGGATGAAAATATAATAGGTCATGTGACACATCGTTGGAAAGGTATTTAAATTGCCTTTAGAGCTATATCTTATCAATCTGCGATAAGTTGTCCTCAAGATATGTTAATTTTTGTGAAGCTGTGTTGAACCAAAATGGGTCAATTTTTCGATTTTTGAAAATTAATTAAAAAAAACAACTGATCAGAAAAAAAAATATTTTGGATATTTTATCCCACCCATATATAGATACTGTGTAACAAATTTTTTCAAAATCGGTGAAATGATCTGCCAAACCTCTGGTTGATTTGATATGAAATTACCCTGAAGGAACAGATATTTTCTGATGACAGTAAATTAAAACTTCATCTTAGCATATCAAACTTGTCATTTTAACAGTCTTTAAATCAGGTAAAATTAAATAAAAAAATTATTTACAGGTCACAATTGGCCTGGCAGGTGAGAACGAAAGTATCAGAGTACTTCCCAGCCTACACCAAGGACTCACTAGCTCAAGTTTACTTTTTGAAAGCCTGAAAGTTGCTACCCACACCTAGCAAAAGGTAAGATAGCCTACATACTTTTCTTCTTAGAATCAAAAAGAGTCACTTGTATAATTATATAATACTATACAGTAGTGGCCAATAATTTAGCAACCACCAATGAATATACAACTCTATAGTTGTGTATTCATTGCAACCACCTAAAACTGTATGAAAATCTGATCCTACAGTAACTATCACAAGAGTAGATTTGAAACCTTCACTCTTTCACAGCCAATATGCAATGAACCTGCAGGTCAGAGATGTCTTTCATATAATTTTATAGAACCTTTTTGTCACATTTAAAAAAAGCTTCAAAACTGACTTTCAACATTCGAAAAAGATGTAAAAATTTTGCACTTGAAAATTTTATTTACAATTGAAATTGCTAAATTTCAAAATTTATTTCTTGACCATCCTTTGTCCAATAGATACGAAATTGTAAGGAGCTATAAAATTTTTACCTTTCTTTCGAATGGTGCCGGCCAGTTTTGCCTAAAACTACACAAAAAAGTATTTTGTAAGCTTTTTTTTAAATGTGACAAAAGGGCATTATAAAATTGTACAAAAAAAATCGCTGTAGCTTGTGAGTTGAGAAATATGTATCTTTTCAATACACATTTACTTTTTTCATAGTGAGTGTAGGATCAGATCATAACCCTCATTTAAAAAGTTCCTATAAACATATTTCCGCAAACCTTTTGTTAGGTACCAATTTCTGTCTTCAAAAAGTATATACAGATTCACCTGTTAAAATATGGTTATTTAATTATGTCACACCCTGTATTTTCTTATTGTTATAGGTGAACCCAATACTAATGCAGGGTTTAAATTTGATCCATTATGTGGTGAACCACTTGGAAGCAACACTGTTGTTATGGTCAGTGTTTACAGCTGGATTAGCTATCATAGCTACATGTTCATCATCATCTTCAAAAAAACAATAGCAAAAATCCTGGTGAGTGTCTTTTTAATTAAAATGTTTTAAAAATATTTGGAGATTTCAAAATTGTTTTTAACTTGGTATGAAATGTTTGCCTTTGACCAAAAATCATTATAACATTTTATTTAAATGATGATTATTAATTGTAAATGTAAACAATTGTAAATGTAAACCATTTTCACATTTTCACTACTAAATAAATAAATAAATATTTAAACTAATGGAAATATGTCATGATTTAATCGCCAAAATAAAAAAAAACTATAGTTAGTGTAGGATCAGATTTTTATACAGTTTTGGGTGATAGCTAAATTATTCGCCACTACATTCAATTATATTTTTTTTTCCAAAAAAATTATTACCTACTATCAGAGCATCTTAAAATTTTCAGCATAACCCTCTTATTAAAAGTTCTTATAAACATATTTCTGCAAACCTTTTGTTATCAATTTCTGTCTTAAAAAATCATATATAGTTTCACCTCTTAAAATAAGGTTTAATTTAGTAAAACCCTGTATTTTCTTATTGTTATAGGTAAACCCAATACTAAAGCAGGGTTTAGATTCGATCCGTTATGTGATGAACCACTTGAAAACAACACACAAAAAAACTCAAAAAGACCCACTACAGATCAAAGAGAGTAAATGGCCAGAATCATTGAACCACTGGAGGCAACACACAAAAAAGATCCACCACAGATCAAAGAAAAGGTCATGGGACATATACACATAGATTTTTGTGATTTAAGACCCAGCACAGATTAAAGAAACTAAATGGCCAGAATCATTGAACCACTTGGAGGAAACACACAAAAAAACTCAAAAAGACCCACCACAGATCAAAGAGACTAAATGGATTGTAAATTTCTTGTAGTTGAGGAGAAGGGCTGTAGGGCACTTTAAAAACAAAATGAAAGCTGCTCTAGATGATCCAAGAAACAGTCAGGTATCACTACATACATTATATTACATCGTTTTTTGCTAAATTGCAATAAAAAAAATAATAGGTAAAACAACATATCTTTGCAACACAGACTAGTATCAAGAAATAACGGGTAAAAACAAGAGACCCTGTAGTATGACATATTTTAAACAAATAGAGACGCGACAAACCCATCAAAGTCACTGAAATTCATATTTTTTAGTTGTTATTTTCTTGTCAAGTTCATTGGCGTTTCACTAAAATAATTTAAGTCGTCAGCGGTGAATGACATCTATAATCATGCAACATATAAACAATTTGTCCGCCACATGGTATATTTTTGTCAAAAATCGTTTAGTTTTATTTCCCTGTGCTTATGAATTAGCAATGGCGGAGGTGAGTCTCTCTAAACAATGCTAGAGTATGCAGTACTGATATTTTCCTTCTTTGATTTTCACATATAAATTTGAGTTTGATAAGTTTGTGGCGTCTCTATTTCCTTAAAATATATCACACATACAGAATATCTGGTGAAAACCAACAGAGAAACCAGAAGAAGACTACTCATACATAAAAATCAACAAACAACTGTGACCCAGACCAAAGCTATTGCACCAACTTCCCCTCATATTAAGCAACCTCTAAAACAAGCAATCCCCCATTTTACAATCGAATAACAATTCTTTTAATAGCTCTGGAGCAGTAGAGTCACTACAAGACCTTCCAGAATTTCATCAAAAGGAAAGTGACACTAATAGTCAAAATGACTCTTTTAACAGCTTTCTTACAGCAGGTTCCAATGGTTCTACCACTGCATTATCATCACCTGGTGAAAGAAGACAAATTAGTCCTATGGCAAACTCAAACTTTGCACAGTGCTAGAACCAGAGAAAAACCCCCAGAGAAATTAGCAGACTATCAGCTCCAAAGCCAGTAAGGAAAATGGAAGGGGTAAAATCTTAAATCTAACTATTTTTCAATGAAGTATAAGTTGATAGTAAAAAATAGTTAATTGCTATTAGTTTGGATACAATTTGGAGATTGTTACTTATTTTTACCTACATAGAAAAATTTAGTCATAAAACTCTTATTCTTAAAAAATATATATTTTTGGGTCACAGACATATACAAACATTAATTAACTTTCCAAATTTCATCCAAACAATTAGCAATGAACTATTTTTCTTTTTTTTTAAGTTTTTTTCAGTCTTTTAATAATGATCTTGTAACATTCAGCAGCATGTAAAATCTTGAACAAAACTCAAAAATTAACAGCAGAAAAAATTTTATATGTGGTAGGAAAGTATATTTTGCTGGAGATCAAATTTTAAATATTTGAAAACCCAATGTCTGATAGAAAGGTTTTTTGTTTTTAGACCTAAAAATAATTCCTAAATAAATCGAGTTTGAAATTATTATTAATAAATCAAATCTGTGATAAATAATTTTAATAAAAAAAAAAAATATAATATATTTTTTATTTTTTTTGTAGGTTTATATGTAAGAATACCATGTAGTAAATTAAGGGCTGAGGGCTTAGCACTTAAGAAGGGAGGATGGAGTTATATACAGGGTGTTTCCTAATTGAATGTCAATATTTATGGGGGGTGATTTTTGGGCCCATTTTAAGAAAAAAACTTCATTTAAACATATGTTCTAAACGTCTTACCTTTTGAGATACAGGGTGGTAAAGTTTTCAAAAATAAATCATTTCACATTCAATTAGGAAACACCCTGTATAGTAACTTATAAGCGAGACTCTTGTAGACTTAAGGGGGTTAGAATTGATCCAGACTTTAATTTTTAAAAGTAAATTTAGTTATTGTAAACAATCGTTAAACAAATTTGTAGCTTCCTAAAAATAATGAAAATGGTTGAAAATGTTTATTGGGCAGCTCGATCAGTTGATTATTTTCGGAAACTTTAAAACTGTTTTTTTTTTGTGGCAAAAATAAAAAGAATAATAATTCTATAACCAATTTTATTTTATATCTGTAGACAAATGTATTTTACAGGAAATAAATGTTTGCTTATTCTATTAAAAATAAGGACAATTGCTTAATATTGTAGTAAGAAAAGTTAGGGTTACATGTAGGTTACATAAAGTTTCACACAAATATGCTTCCAACTCATTAGTTTCTACAGAAACGCTTTTGAAACATAATCTTAACTTACAGGAAGTTGTTGGCACGTTGGTACATTTGGCGATTTCAACTTTAAAAATATATAAACTCTGAAACATTTTTTTTTGAAATACATATATGTTTAGCTTTTATTTGCAATGAAAATTGAAATCGCGCATTTAGCCGTTTTCCAGAAATAATATAAAATTACTTTTTTTAGGTAAATTAATGCTCAATGTGCCTTATTAATGTTCTTAGAGTATCTTCTGGTAAAAATGTCACTCCAATATGAACCGGGTGGGCCAAAAAAAACGGACAATTTTTTTTCCATTATAACTTTTGAACTATACCATTGATTTTAATGGGACAAACTGCAGCTGACAGAGGATTTTAAATAATTTTTTTTTGTCCGCCATTTTAAAATCCAAGATAGCAGACGAAATAAAATGTACCCTTCAAAGATGATCGTTTATTCTTGTGTTGCGAACATGTTTTATTAATTTTTTTAAATCACTAAATAAGCTGCATTCTTGCCACGCACAACAAGGTATGAGTCAGCAAAATCGGTTCGGTGGTTTTAAAAAATATATATGTTTGTTTTAACCATTGTTTTGAATATTATACGATTGCCTTGCCATAAATTCATTACTACTGAACCGATTTTGATTAAATAAAAAATATCTTTGTGAGAATTGATTGCTTTTTAGAGAGCATGATCAAAATTTAATAACATCTTAAAATTTAAGATGGTGGACAGAATCATAATTGATTTTTCAAAATGGCGTGTTAAGTCTTATTTTATGAAAATATTTTAGTTTTTTTTAATTTCTAGAAAAGCACTATTTTTCCCTTCCCCCGCACAACAAGGTATAAATTAGTAAAATCGGTTCGGTGGTTCTCAAAAAATATTTTTTTGTTTCAGCCACTGTTTTACAGATTATACGATTGCATTGCCAATCCTGTCCGCATTCATTTCTTTATAAACTCATTATTACTGAACCTTGAAAGTTAGGAGGTCGGAAATAATCATACTTGACCCTTCAAAGAGGCACGTTTATTCTTATTTTCAAAAAATGTTTTACGTTATAGAAAAGCACTTAATTAATTTTTATCTCCTTATGCAGGAGAAAAGTAATGTTTTTCTATAAATTAAAAAAAAAACAAACATTTTGGGAAAATAAGAATACGCACGCCATTTTGAAGAATCAAGTATGGTTCTGTCCGACATCTTAAATTTTAAGATGGCGGCAAATTTCGATTATAATCTTTAAAGAGCAATAAATTCTCAACATGATTTGTTTTACTTCACTAACATCGGTTTAGTAATAACGAATTTATAAGCGAATAAATGCAGACAGGATTGGTAATGCAATCGTATAATCTGTAAAACAATGGCTGAAACAAAAATAGATTTTTTGAGAACCACCACACCGATTTTACTAACTTGCACCTCGTTGTGTGGGGGAAAAGCAGTGCCTTTCTATAAATTAAAAAAAGTCTAAAACATATTCGGAAACTAAGAATAAACACGCCATTTAGAAGAATCAAATATAATTCCGACCGCCATCTTAAATTTAAAGATGGCGATAAACTTTGATCATGATCTTTAAAAAGCAATCAATTCTCACCAGGATGTTTTTTATTTCATTAAAATCGATTCAGTAGTAATGAATTTATAGGGAAATAGGCGCAGACATGATTGGCAAGGCAATTGTATAATGTTTAAAACAATGGTTAAAAAAAATATATTTTTTTAGAACCACCGAACCGATTTTGCTGATTCATACCTTGTGATTTCAAAAAATTAATAAAACATGTTCGCAACACGAGAATAAACGATCATCTTTGAAGGGTACATTTTAGTTTCGTCCGCCATCTTGGATTTTGAGATGATGGACAAAAAAATACATTCAGTCAAAACTCTGATTAATTATCTGCCAAGTCCAGTTTGTCCCATTCAAATCGATTGTATAGTTCAAAAGTGATAATGAAAAAAAAATTGTTCGGTTTTTTTTGGCCCACCCGGTATATTATACAAGATAAGATGAAAATTAAAAAAATATTATTAATTAAAAAATGCAAAACTAAAAGAAAAATGTCTATTCTGGTGCTGTTAAATAAAATATCCTTGTAAAAATAAAATATAGGTTACTTAAAAGCTATAAAAAGAGGAGTATATATGTTGTGTATTGTATGAACAAACTCAGCGAATTTTCAAACGTTTTTTCAAACATATAGAATGAATGATGGATCTGCTAAAAAATGCTGTTTGATACTGCTCTATAAATTCTGGTATGTGATATACTAGAGCATGCATTTTCACTGTAGGAAGAATTTTGACTTTGTCCAGCTCTATATTGAACTGTAGTGCTTAATGAATATTTTGTATTTTGCATCTACAACTCGTCCAAAACAACTGCCAACCACCTTGTAAAACGCAAAAAAACAGCCACATTTTTGTTTCCTGAAAGAAAATAATTATAAATATTCCTTGTTTCGTTTTTTCGTCTTTTACCATACCACTTGAAAGTTGTTTAAATAAAAACTTCAAACGATAAGGTTAATTTCGAAAAAATAAAACCGTTCAAGCTATAATTATGATTATTTTCTTACAGGAAACAAATATGTGGCTCTTTTTTCTGCGTTTCACAAGGTCAAATTCTTCCTACACCAAAAATTCATGCTCTAGTATATCACGTACCAGAATTTATAGAGCAGTATCAAAGACAATGACGATTTTTTTCCGAATAGGCCTCTGAGCAGATCCATCAATCATTAGGTATGTTTGACAAAACGTTTAAGTCAAATAAGAACAATTATGATGATTGTAAGAAGAAACTAATACGCTGCGCTTATTCATACAAGGCACAACATATATAGCTTTTTAGTAATCTATATTTTATGGTCACAAGAATATTTTGTTTAGTACCACCAGAATTATAAATCTTTTTCTTTTAGTTTTGAATTTTTGTTATAGTTAGATTAACTTCAAAATAAAGGTTATATTTAATTAATATAAATTTGTTAAAACTTTAGGTTATCTTGTTTTTTAAATATATGTATATGTATAATGTTGGATTGATATTTTAACCAGAACATACTCTAAGAACATTAATAAGGCAAACTGAACATTAATTTACATAAAAAAGACATTTTATAGTATTTCTTCAAAAGTGCTACATACGCGATTTTAATTTTTATTGCAAACAAAAGCTAAAAATATATGTATTTCAAAAAAAAAATGTTTCAGAGTTTATATATTTTTAAAGTTGAAATCGCCAAATGTACCAACGTGTTGGTCTCCCTCTTGCTCCTAGATAACATTCTCCCTTGTGTCCGCCATTGCACTAGTGATTAAAAATGTACTAAATTGTGACTCATTATAATGTGGCATTCTAATTTTGTATTTTATTTAACCACCCAATCACCGACATCTCTTAAACATAAAAGAAACGAAATAGAGCAAAATAAATGATTCACCCACCAGTTGGAGACATATCAGTAAAGCGAATTTTAGACCTTTATTCTTGTTTTTTCTACAGCTTTCAAAACTCCAAAAAGTCAAAAATTATGTGACCCTAATAGTTGGAGTACAGCTTTAACTTTTACAAAAAAAAATGGACAAACAAAAGATAGATGTAAAGATATTTGCTGGGAATATAAAATCCATTAATATATTGAAATTTGATTGGGTACTAAAATTTTCATTAGCTAGCGAAACAACGAAAAAAGTGTTCAATATACAATACAATTTTAGTTAAAAAGCAAATAACTTTTTTTTAAATTAGGAAGTGCACTATTTTAGTCTAGTTATGAATTTTATTAATTAAAACTACACTATATTAACAAAATATCTGTTTATCGTTAGTATGGAAGTAACCAATTTTTTATGGTTGATTTGAAAACAGTTTTTTTTCAGTGTACCTGAGAAAAATGATCTAATTGCCTTTTATGCCGTCAGTATTTTTTTATGGTTAAAATTTCAAAATTGGTTGCTTAAGGCCTCTTTAAAAAAATATATGTTTTAAATTAATTATAAAAAAAGTTTTGTATGTGTTTATTTTTTTTTTTTAATATAAACTTAATCTTTGTAATTCTTGCCTTTTTTCACATTCATCACTACCAAAACCTCGATAAATGAAACTGATTAGGTGAATCTTACATCCCAGCTACTGACTGAAGAAAATTTGCACATTTTCCTAAAAATGAATAATTCTGTATCATCATGCAATAAATACAGTTGAGTTTTTAGAAATGTTCTATGCCTAGTCCATTAGCACACTCCAAGTGTACTCCTACAAAGTTTTTGGTTATAACACAAATTATTATGAAAACCCACATATTTATGTGATGCTCTGTTAAAATGTATGTTGAACAAAAATTTGACTGTGCCAGCATTTGGTAAGGGATTTTGAATGAAATCTAAACAGCTCTAGAGTATGGTACACCATTTTATTTAAAAAGTTCATGAAAATTGGTTCAGCATTTTAGGAGCTATCATACAGACATACATGGACAGATGTCACGAGGAGATTGCTAAGATTGGTTGAAATACAGTAACATAATAGATTTTCGGCGTTATTCAAAAAAAAATTCATCTAACTAAAACAATACCTTTTCTAGCCATTGCTGTGCAGGCTAGGAAGGATTTTGTCAAAACGAATAATACTAGAAATAGATTGTTTCTAAAACCTATTTTTTTTCTCAGCTTTACCCCATATGCATAACTTTTGCAACACTATTGAGGAAAAAACAAGAACCTAAACCTAACCTTACCCATTAAAACCACAAAACACATTTCAGAGGAACCCCCTAAAAATATGTAACACTAGCGAAAAAAATTGCATTGATACATTTGTTGTCTAAAAAACTAAATGTGACAGGTCTGGCACCTTCCTAGCTTATTACCTACAAGACTATAAAACCATAAACTATTTTTTTAAATCAGAAAGAAATACTAAAGTTCTTTGCTGTCTTTCATTTTGAAAAGGAGGGAAATACATACCAAGGGCAAAAATAAAAGTCAAACTATAAATCAGACCTAAGCAGTGCTTTGCAGGATAGAAAGGTAAAAATTCTATTTTTGTTACACAACACAACAAAATACACATGACCTCTTTTTAACCTACCTATATCTTTAATTGTCACATATTTTGTCCAGTTATCATTTTCTCATAAGGTCTGTACCTAAGTATTTGCTGCAGGCCTGCATTTGTTTTGATAGGTATTTTGCAAGGCTTAAAAATTATGCTAAAAAACAAATCAATTATTGTAAAAGTCAAAAAGTCACTATTTGTCTTTGACTTATTTTTTATAGTTTTGCAAAATAATTTGGACAGTTACCTATTTTTAACCTACCAACTTCTTTAATTGTCACCTTTTGTTCATTTTCTGTGTAAGTATTTGCTGGCCTGTGTGGCTTTTGATGGTATTTGGCAAAGCTTAAAAGTATGCTAAAAAAAACCATTTTTGTAAATTTTTCACTAGTGCATCATTGTTTTAACAATCAAAAGCTAACAAATTCATAACTGGATATGTAAAAATGAGATAACTGCACAAATCTCACTTTGCTAGGATATTATTCCCAGCAGAAACTTAAGTTCAATCTGTGGTTCCATCAAATCTAACACACCCATGATACACTTCCTCTCCCAATTTATGTTTATGCAATTTATGGATAACCCCTTTTTTAACAAAATAATTTGGATAAGAAGGTGTACTTAAAGACACAAAGTCATTATCTGACTTCAAGACTCATTTTGTAAAGTCTTACAGAATTGCAGAATAATTTGGACAGACCTCTTTTTAACCTACCAATAGGTATATTCAATTGTCACCTATTGTGACAGTTATCATTTTCTGTCTAATATAAGGTCCCTAAGCATTTGCAGGCCTGCATTGCTTTTGGTGTTTAACAAAGCTTAAAATTATACTAAAAAAAAACAAATCTTTAAATATTTCAACAGCTATTTAATTAATATTTGTTTTTCTACACCAGGATTCTAGAGGCTCCTAGATGGACTTAAATAAATTAAGACATTAATGTACATACGAAATTATGTAACACATAAATTCAGGATTTTTGAGCTCCCGTCGTAATGCATTTTCAAGAAAAAACACAGTAGAAACACATTGAGTGTAATGCAAGGCCAACCCCCCCCCCCCTTTAGGGCTTTACATAATTTAAGAACAGACACTAAACACAGAAATAAAATGACATTTCAAAATTTATCAGCACATTCCACTTCGTGCATATTTAGAAATGTAACATTGTTTCGCATACACATTCACATTTTTGATTATGTCTTCATGCATGCACATTCATGTCTTAATTCACCCATGTCTGTCTGTAGGGACCTTAGGGTGGTTATGTAAATAATAGTGAGAGCTTTGACTAAGGGACCATTCTTAAATTATGTAACACTCAGAGGGGTGTGTGGGTTTTCACTTGAAAATGCATTAGGAGGCAGATAATAGCTAATAAAGATTTATTTATACATAGTGCCCAATTATAATTTTAGATTAAGTAAGAGATTTTAAAGTTGTAAAAAACTTACCTAAATGGCAACATAAACATACACCAACCTTTCTTCTGTTTGTCATCTATCTTCCTTATTTTGTTTGGTAAACCTTTAAACCATGCTAAAAATTCAATGAAAATAATCCTGGGTATTATATATTTAAAAACAAGTTGATGTAAAAGATTTTAAAAGCGTTAATATTTCTAATTTAATGTAAATGTAACTATTAAAATGTATCTACAAACTGGTCAACATGATTTAAAACTAAGGCAAATTTTGCCAATTTTAGGTAGGTATATATGATATAAACTTCACTTATTATTATTATTTCTATATATATATATATATATATATATATATATATATATTATTATATAAAATTTTTATCTTCCTTTTACTCACCAATGTTACTTTAATACATGCCACTCCAGCTTGTAGGTATCATTCATATACATAATATTCCTAAGTATATGGTATCATTGTCATCATGGTAGATATAGTTGAATGCCTTAAGCTTGGTAACAAACAGATCATTCTGCAAGATCATCAAGCTATCTGCAGTCATCTACGAAAAAGTAAAACTTGTGGGCAGCATAACCTAATAAAATGCTCTATGTATGTAACCTTCCAACATTGAACCAAGTTCCAGGATAAACACCAATAAAGCTACCTGTCCATCTTTAAAACAATACTTACAGGCTTTTAATATAACTCGATAGGTACAATACTGAACTGATATTTCTCCAATTTATCCAAATTCGATTAGGAAAACTCGCAAAAACTGTTAAAAATTTTTTTTTAAAAAATAAACAAAAACAGCGGTTGACATTTCGTCTTTCGTTTCTTGGGTTTTTTAGGTTTGGTCGCGGCCATTTTGGATTTGCCGGCTTTACTTTGGTCAAATCCAATCCGTTATTGTTCTAATATCCGTGGTCACTATTGCAATAGGTCCCTAATAACTGCAACTATTTAATTATTGTAAATGTTATACGAGTTTAGGTTTATGAATTGTACACCTATATGGCGTCGCGCTATACAAGGCCCTATCTAGGGGCAACTGCCCCCCTTTTTTACCAGATTTTCTAAAATCAGATAATAAAATTCAAATAGATTTTAACTTTGCACCCCTACGAAAGTCAAAAAAACCTGCCATCACTTCTGTTTTGGGCTGAATATGCCGTTGGCGCGATTAGTCCGGTACTGCCCTTCTTTATTCAAACCGGTAGATCAACAACCTAGCATTACATTAAAAATGAAAAGATGGAAGGTTTATGAAAAAAAAAGTAATAACGTTAAATATGTGAACTTTGGGTTTTTAAAATAAAAATGCATGATCTCGACATGACGTTGATTTTGTCAATAATATATATTATAATCTATAATCTTCGATTTTGTTTATGTCTATCCGTAAGACGATAGCTGCCAAACCACTGACTGGCCGATTTTAAAGAAATATATTACTTTGATCTTTTTTAAAATAAGTACCCTACGTAGCTAGAAAGATTTGAGATCCTTTTTTATAATTCGGAGTTCATATTGAGAGGTAGGTGTATAAGAAAATAGAGATCATTGGGTTTAATAGTTCTGTATATAGGCATAATCAATAATACCTCAATATTGTATCATGTATGGCGGATGACGAAACAGTTATACATGTAGCGCGCGAATGTTATGCTATTGCACGTTTACGTCAAAACACTTTCGGTAAACCTCAGATTGATTCACAAGATCTGAACAGTGTCTCACCCAAACTGATAGCTAACCTTTAAGCTAAATATATGGAAACAAGTCAATGTAATAAATATCCAATCTTTGTTAAATTTAAAAAAGTAATCTTCTAAGTTAAGTAAACTAGAAATTTATATTCAGATTCATAACCCCTTCTAAAAAAATTTAGTGTTCAATTTTCAGCACATAGGTAAATGATATCACTAACACAACGTTGCTAAAAGATTTAAACATACTACAACTTTAGGTAATAGTTCTGTACTATATAATTTATGTACTTTAAATTGTTATAAGATGTAACATCTTTTTAAACAATAAAATAAATTGAATTGAATTGAAGATTTAAACATACTACAGTGTGGATATTCATTATCATATCCGTTAACGTTAGGCATTTCGTCCTTTATCTTGTCTTACAGAATGATATAAAACGCCACAGAGTTTCTTTTCTTATACTTTTGCTACAAACTTCGTAACTATGTGATGGATTTATAGAAACGTATTAAAGGTGCAGTGCTCCCGTTTTTAGAAAATCTCTTTTATTTTAATCCAATTATAGTTTGTTTCTAATAACTCTAAATAAGCTTACTTTGTAGTAGGTATAGGTACTTAACATCAAAAACCTTAAAACTTTAAATATGTAAAAATATTACATTGTTTTTGTTTATCCATATCAAGATGCGTATTTTTTAATGTACAACAAGGTATTTTCCTTAAGAAGTCTGATAAGTCGGGTTAGGCACTCCGCTAGGCATGGGTGGACTAACCGGCAAAGCCGTGGCGTGTCGTATAGGGGGCCAGGGGGGGCAAACACCTGCCCCCCCCCCCGCCCCTCTGCGCTTGGCGCCCCTGGCGTCCTTTGAGAAAAAAAGAGATTTAATTGCGTTATTATTTTTAAAAAAGGTTTGTAATTTATTTCACTCCCATACCTATATTTGCGCCCCTTAAGGTCTTCGCCCCCCGCCCTTTTATCCACGACACGCTACTGGGAAAAAAATCTTCATTGAAAAATTTCCTTAATAGCAATTAATTAAAAAATTCGCCACGCAACGTTTAAAACGTTATATTTAGGTGTTCCTTGATCCAAGTAATCTTGTCGTGATGAATATCTATCTGTAACTCCTAAAGCGCTAGATCTATTTTTATGACATTTTCAGGCAAAATAATGCTAATTTCTCTTTAAAGCTAAAAGGCGTCTTTCGAGCATTCACACAATTTTATGGCTATAAAAAGAACATTAATTCTAATCTCTGAACGGTTTTTTAATCTGCGGTTTATGATTTATATATTTATTTTATAAAATTTTTTGCAATTAAAAAATATTAAACAAGTTTCATGGCTAATCGGGCAAAAAGGAGTTTTTTGTTTCCCTTATATTTTTCCGTGGGTAGCTTGAAAGCTTAACCTCACGGGGGTCCAAGATCTAATGGACACCTAAATAAGTGTTGACAGTTAACCGTTTCGTCCTTATGGGACTCCTCAGTCACTCAGTCACTTGACCAGCAGTGTTCTGAGGAGTCCCATAAGGACGAAACGGTTAACTGTCAACACTTATTTAGGTGTCCATTAGATCTTGGACCCCCGTGAGGTTAAGCTTTCAAGCTACCCACGGAAAAATATAAGGGAAACAAAAAACTCCTTTTTGCCCGATTAGCCATGAAACTTGTTTGATTTTTAAATTCACGGGTATGAAATTTCACGTTTGTTAAAAAATATTGTCAGTTTTGGTTTCTGAGAAATTCGCGGCAGTGGGCACGTACACCCATCCATAACACTTAGTCGTTCAGGGTATTAAGGCATGGGTGGATCTAGGAATTTCATTTGGTGGAAAAATTTATTGCGCATTGCCTAGTAACCAGGGGGCATACTCACGAGGCTAAATCCAGCAATTCTGAGTTGTTCTGAGTTCCGGTTATGCAATTTAATATTTTTTTATCACAAAAAAATTCAAATTGGCAGATCCAAAATGGTGGACTTTCTTCTTTATGTACCAATAAGAATTACATTTATTAAATTCAAAAGTTTGAAGTGTTTAAGGTCGCTGATTTTTTTTAAAATTAAACTTGAAAATAATAAAAATGGAGATTTTCATTTATAAGCCGACAGCGACTTTTCTCACTTTAAAGTTTCAAATTTAATACATATCAAAGTTCGCTATATTGGCTCGCCATTTTGACTTTTTTCATATTTAATTCAAAACTCATAATCAGTAACCTTGACACCCCAAAGTTCCCAATTTAATACATGTCGGTTCATAAAGGAAAAAATTCCCATTTTAAATTAGCCATTTTGATTTTTTTGTTAAGGTTTAATTTAAAAGTCATAATTAGCGACCTTTAACACCGCAAACTTTAAAAATAATATTTATTGGTTCATAAATGGAAAAGTCCGTCATTTTGATTTTACGAAAGTTTAAATGAAAAATCGCAATCATGCAGTGACATTAAACGCAATGAATTTCCAAATGTAGTACGTATACGTTAATAAATGGAAAACGCCGCCATTTTGGATATATTCCACCTTTTTAAATTTTTAGGTTTAAACCCAAAATTTGTTAAATATCAGTTTTTAAATGAAAAATCCGCCATTCTGGATCCGCTATTTTTACTTTTATTTTAAGTTAAATTCAAAAATTTTAATTTCGTGTTATAAATAAATACATAAAGAGCCTAAGTTCTAAATTTGCTATATACCGGTTTATAAATGGAAAAATTCCACCTTTTTGGAAGCGCCATTTTGATTTCTTTTAGGATTAAGTCAAAAATTGTATTACGTATTATTTCAAATTTGAGACAAATCGGTTTATAAATAAAAACTTGGCCTATTTAAATTCACCAGTTTAAAATTTTTGTGTTAAAAATATTAAATTGCATTGTCAACGGAGCTCTAGATACCTCTTAAATATAAAATCTGTAGCTCATCGGAAATTATTTTAAAAAGTTCTGTAAAAGGATTTAAATAAAAGCATAAATAAACCGTGTTAAATTATCAAAATGGCAAATAAAAACTACAGCGGCGCGCGGGTCGGCTGCGAGTTCAAAACTAAATATATTTGGGGTTTGGGGCCGCTTCTTCCGCCCCCTCCCCTGGTACATCAGCGCCTGGTTAAGGTAGTTTTATTTTCGTTGAAAATGGTATGTTTAATTAATTTTAGAAAACTACGTTTTCTTTTTTTTAAATTGTGGCTGGCAAAACATTGATGCTATGGCAAATTAAAACTTTAAAAGCCTTGTTTTGTTAGCTGCTTTGGTTCTCAAATAACTAACTTATGCTATTTTTAAATATTTGAACTCTCCTACTGATTCGTTTAAGTCACTCTTTCGCACCAAAATTTAATTTAAATCTAAATTTAAAAATACCGTTTCGCTAGGTGCTGTGGTTAGATATGATTTTTTGAACATTTGTTTTGTATCTCAAAAACTGTGACTTTGATGAACTTATTTCACGTCATGACAAAATATTGCTCAAAATACAATCTTTAATTTAACTAAAAGCCTTGTTTTATTTGCTGCTTTGGTTCTCAAATTATGATTTTTTAAATATTTGACATTTTCTACTACTACCTTAGAGCTCCTGACCCCCGCCTTATTCACGGAAATTGAGAAATTTTTGTACCAAATTTTGGTAAAATCGGTTTATTGGTTTTTAAGTTATAGTGTCACAGACACCATTACAAAAATTTGTAGTTTTGTAATGGTGTCTGGTTTTTTTAACCCAAATAACATAAAAACGTTCTTTTTTGACGATCCCAATAGTCTTCCATACCTAACGCCTAAGGTATGCATGGGTAGGAATAGTTTTTTGAGTTTGTGAACCACATGTATAGGTACATATTGCATCAGATAATGAGCTAAATATATGGCTGGGTCCGCTTTGAGGTTCTTTCAAAACTTAAATTACTTATATTAAGCAGAAAATATTGGTTGGAGCCATAAATTAGACAAACCCTCCCCCACGCTACGCCACTGGTATGACAGCATCAGGGTCTATGGATCTTATATGCGTTAAATTTTCACGTCATTGGTGGTCCAGCTGATTTTAGTAAACAAAACTTAGATATCTCTTTAATCAACAATTTTTGTATTTTTTTGAAAACCAAGGCAATTTTCCAACTGTTTTTTAGTATGTTCTTATAAAATAATATTTTTGAGACGTATAGTCGTTATTTTTTTTAGTTCGCTTGATTTATCTTTACAGAAAAATTACAATTCTTGTTCGTTTCAGCATCAAAAGTAATCCGCTAACCTACACCCATTTGTTTACTTCCCAAGTCCTCGTTTTAACTTTAATACTAAACGATCACGCTCAATTTGACTTGTATTTTAAGTTTTGTGTAAAGCGTTACGTCTAAAAAATATTATTTTATTGGGATATGCCAAAAAACAGTAAAAAAATGCCCTTGGCTTTCAAAAAATTCCAAAAATATTAGTTGTTCATTAAAGAGATATCATATCTAACTTTTGTTTACAAAAATCAGCTGGACCATTAGTGAAAAATTTGACATATTATATATATTCTCTTTTAGGGAGCGTGTGGCGGCATAGGCATTAGTCAATTAAAACAACAACTAAATAAGAGAAAAGTCAAAACTGATGTAAAAAGCGTATTTTTTACACGAGAATTGAAATAATCGTTAATATGAACAAATTGTATGTTGTGCAGAGTAAGCTACTTATATGAGTCATAACATAAAAATGAATAGAGCTTTCCTTTTTCCATAAATGAGAAAAATTGTCTATTTGCGGGAAACTGTCGGAGGAAACCATGTTATTATGAGCCTTTATAAAGAATTTATCACCGCTCTTGTTTTTGAGATGCGCTCACAGATTTCAGTCGACAAGAAACGCAGATATTTTGTGTAATAGTAGTGGTAGTGAGAATACCATTTTTGGTCTAGGGACGAGGCACACCATGTACCATTTTCGCAAACCCCGATTTTTCAGTACATACACCATAAACCAACTGATGCTCCTGCCCGTTATGATGCAAATTGTCTTTTTTAAGAGGACTTAATTTTGCCTGGCACTTCTTTGTCAAGGGCAGGGATGGTTATACTGCGGAGCAAGTATTTACAGTGGACTCACTCTTTTACACCCATTCCAAAAGTGGTTCTGCTACATAAAGATTTGCATCTACCTAACATCGTTGTACAGGGTCCAGGAATATTCGGCGCCGCCGGTTCGGCGTCAAGACAGTTTGACGCCAAGATTTAATGTATGTCTTCAAGATGGTTTAGATTGTACAAAAAGGCTTCACGCCCTTGAAACACATGTCAATATATCACAATTTTTAACAACGATTGATTTTTCAAAATGACCTATACTTTTTAGATAAGTATTTAAAAAATCAATTTTCGTTGTTATAAACTCTGATATATTAAAGGTAAAAAGTAAACATTAAAATTGAGACTAATGTGGAAGGTAAATATTTTTATTTGTTTAAACAAATTTTGTTTAAACCGGCGGCGCCAAACTTTCCTTCTGCCGAAAAGTCCCTATCCCGTTATAGATGATAGAATTATTTCCTTTTAAGTTTTAAGCGCAACAGTCGTGGTCGTCGTGAATTAATGCGATTTTTGCTGGTGCCATCATGGTCTCGACTATACCAGGCTCCTAAGGCGCGATTCCACAGCCTTCGTAAACTAACGTTAGTTAGTTTACGAAGGCTGCGGCGATTCACATTATACGTACCGCCACCGTCACGTCACCGTACCGTCAACGACACGTAAAATATTCTTACATTGAACGCAATGGACGTATTCACATTACATCGCACCGGCGACGTATCGTCGCCGTCCCGACCGGCTAGTTTTCTCGAGGAGAATATTTTACATGTCGTTGCCTGCCGGTGGCTTGCCGGCGGTTTGACTGTACGTATAGTGTGAATACGAAACCGTATCAAACGCGGCCAGCTGCCGTCGGCCGGTCTCGTTAATTTTGAGATAGAAGTCAATGTTTTAAGGTTATTTTTCTGTTTTGTACTGTGTTTGTGTTTTGGGTCACGAATGATGTCGACTTCAATGAACTTCTTATTGAAGAATATTATAATTTTATTATTTATTTTATTTGCACAAAGATAGGGTAGACTGGGGTAATAAATAAATTGTGAAACTTTGTAAATACTTGTACCAAAAAAACCTACTTACAAAGGATGTCTGCAATAATTTAAAGTAAAAATAAATACAGTGTTTCTTAATAATTAACCTGGTAACTTTTATTAAAAATCCTGTTTTTATAAATTATATCATTTATCTTTTTTAAAACTGGAAAATTTTAAAATAAAATTAAACTTCACGGATGCCTTGAGCCACCTATACCTATAAATATTTGACTAATTATTTTAATTATCTGGAACGTTTTGAATTTTTTCCGACGACCACAAAATATTAACTTGAATTTCATTTTTCTAAACTATTTTTTTTGTTTTTAAGACAAAATATTTTTTTTTCTCTTAAGAGAAAAAAGTATTTTTGTCTCCAGGGAGGAATAAATATTTGTGATAACAATACACCCAGTGATAATTTCATATAAAATCAACCAAAAAGAAATGTATGTTTGACAGACCACCTCACTAATTTTGATAATTTTTGTTAAATTTTCAAAATCAAAAATTTACCTTTTTGTAATTCCTCAATAAAAATTAAGATATTTTGAGAACTACTTACACTAGAACAGCGGCATAGGGCTTATTTGAAAGCTCTTGAAACTGGGTTTTGAATCAGGTATCATATGATTTATTTTTTATAAAAAACAAAACTGAAATTTAATAAAATATTTCTTTGTAAAAAAATTTCAAATATGTACTTTTTTACTTTTTTCAAAGAAATATATATAGTGTTTTCCTCATAGTTTTAGCAAGATCCCCATTAAATTTCAAGATGGAGAAATGGTAGGTTCATTTTGAAAAACAATGTTACAATTCGCAATAAAAATAAATGGAAAATGAATATTTTCCCACTATTTTTCCATGCATTGTTAAAAAGAAAATCAACATGAACCCACCATTTCTCCATCCTAAAATTTAAAACACTAAAGTAAAGTCCATTCGCCGCGGGGACAATTCGCCGCCGGCCAATTCGCCGCGGGGACAATTCGCCGCGAGATTTTTTGTTTTATGATATTATCATTTTTTATTTAGATTGACTATATATAATATATTTTTTATTTGTCTGATCATAACTTTTCCAACTAGGTATTTGGTGGTTAGTATTCATTAAAATTTTTTTTTGAAAAATAAATAAAATGGCGGATCCAAAATGGTGGATTTTCCCATTTATGAACTAATATGCATCAAACTCGGAAGTTTGCGATCTTTCAGGTCGCTGATTATTATTTTTAACTTAAACTAAAAAAAATCAAAATGGCGGATCAAAAATGGCGGACTTTTTCATTTATCAACCAATATGCATCAAATTCAAAACTTTAAGGTGTTTTAGGTAGCTGATTATGACTTCTAACTTAAACTTAAAAAAAAAGTAAAATGGCGGATCCAAAATCGCGGACTTTCCCATTTATTTATCATAATTAGCGATCTAAAACATTCCTAAGTTACGAGTTTGATGCATATTGGTTCATAAATGAGAAAGTTCGCCATTTTTGATCCGCCATTTTGATTTTCTTAAAGTTTCGGTTAGAAATCATAATCAGCGACCTAAAACATCCCAAATTTCCGAATTTGATGCATATTGGTTCATAAATGGAAAACTCCGCCATTTTAAATCTGCCATTTTGATTTTTCTAAAGTTTAAGTTAGAAGTCACAATCAGCGTTCTAAAACACCCTAAAGTTCCGAATTTCATGCATATGGATTCATAAATGGGAAAGCCGCCATTTTTGATCCGCCATTTTGATTTTTTTTTGTTTTAAGTTTGATGCATATTAGTTCATAAATGGGAAAATCCACCATTTTGGATCCGCCATTTTATTTATTTCGCAAAAAAAAAAATAATTGAATACTAACCACCAAATACCTAGTTGGAAAAGTTTGAAAAAGTTATTATCAGACAAATAAAAATATATTATATGAAGTCAAGCTAAATAATAAATGATAATATCATAAAACAAAAAATCTCGCGGCGAAACGGCCCGCGGCGAATCGGCCGCGGCGAATCGGTCGCGGCGAATCGGCCGCGGCGAATTGTCTCGTTCCCCCCGCCAGTTGCTAAAACAAAAGTGTCGGTGGCTTGCCGGCGGCATGACGGAATGGATCCTGCCGGTATAATGTGAATTGGGCGCCATCAAACGTGTCGTTGAGGGTACGGTGACGTGACGGTGGCGGTACGTATAATGTGAGTCGCGCCTAAGTTATTAGTCCTGGCTCCTCGGCTGCATATATTGTGCAAGAAGGGTTCTTCATCTCATCGATGAGTTCTTGAAAAGTTCTGATGCTTAATTAATGAAGTTCCAAATTTCCGATTTAATCGATTGTGACAATTGCCACAAGATCGTGGATTCGATGCCTGTTGATCGATTGATTTACATATATCATGACATCAAATGCTGCTGTTTCTAAGGAATTGTGATACCTAATTGGATGATTTGGATAATGATAATTAATCCAGTAATTTGGTCTTGGGAGTTTCATGGCACTGAGGCGCAAAGATGACGAAACTTTTTATGTACTTTTTGTTTTGTCCCAGCCAGTCCCTCTAAAAGTCGCTTCCTGGCCTTTGATAACGGTGATTTCGATCAATCAGCCCAATGTCAGCCGACGCGTATAATGATACGCTATTGGAAAATCTCACAGCCCAATGTGGTCTTGGAGGTAGTTCTGAAAGCATATCTATATCTCCTTAACAACCGTCATTTTATGTCGTTATTATTCATGCAACTATTTGGCGGTGGCAAAATGTATTTTTTTACACTTTTTTTCCCCAACGATTCAAATTTTAAAAATCCTATATGTTGGCCTTCTCCATCACCCACTTAAATATTGTAGGTCATACACCAATGTTTTAAGTATCATTTAACTAGTCTTGCTGATTAAAAAAGACACGCATAATGGTATAGTTTTTGCAAAGTCAGTTGAACAAAGGTTAAAGCCGACCATCGGCATATCCTTTAAAGAAAGTGACATGGGCGGCGGTAGATATACTCATGAAAATTATTTCATTTAATTATGGTGTAAACTAAAGAAATAAAAATAGATAATTAAACTTTCTATTCCTATACCTACAGAAACGACACTAATTTATTTTCTAACTCTGCATACTGCCGACTAAAGGAGTCCCGCAAAGAACACCAAAAAGCAATTAAAAGCTCATCTCAAAAAAAATCTGCCAATCAAATGCCGTCTAGCCACCTGTGCTGGGTCGGTCAGAAAACAAATACTTTGTCGTCGGCCCGCAAAGAGTCGCGCCTTTTCTCTGTCGGTAGGGTTGAAATTATACCATGAAGATTTTATATGAATTTGGATAACTTTTGAAGGGCAGATTGAAGCAAAATTTCATGAAATCGTATTAGGAGCATTTCAGGTGACTTTGCAAAAACTATAGCAAAAATAAATGAAAAAAAAAAGTGCAAAGACTAATAACCAAATTTTCTGCATTTTTGGGTGTTAAATTAAAAGTTTGATCCCCGGTAGGTAATGTTAATGATAGTACATTATAAACCTAAGGCACCTTTTATCCCGAGGTGAGAAGTATCAATTCAATTCACCTAGTAGTAAAAAGACACTTTAGTCTCGTAGATAGTTTTGTACTATTTTTTGCCCTTCCCAGAGTCCAGTTTTCAGCACCAAATTTTGATGTGTGCCCCGGAATTTATTTTAAACCCGAGGACTAAAATAGTTTAGTCCTATAAATAAAACGAACAATATTAGTCCCTAAAACGAGGGGCAAAAACACGGTCCCTAGAATAGACTGGTCTATTGATCGTATATATCGTATATATATGTAAAATTTTTACGTCACTGGTATTCCAGCTGATTTTTGTAAACAACACTTAGATAAGATAGCCCTTTAATACTTTAATAAACAACTAATATTTTTGGAACTTTTTGAAAACCAAGGCAATTTTCCAACTGTTTTTTAGTATATGCTCTGTTAGCTCCCGCTAAATTTCGCGATTGTTTGTAAATTTTAAAACCACACAATTGGATGACGGACAGAGTACATTTTTCGCGCATGTGGACATGCGCACCAACAATCAGTGAGATCCTTTTTCGACCGCCTCGAGAAATGGCGTGTTAATTTACTTTCTCCAACTATTTCAAATTTCTACACTTGAAAGTGCTCGATTTTGGTGTACTGAAGCATAGAACTAGAAACTTCAGCCCTTCAGCTACGTGGTGACATCATTAGATCTAGACAGGGGCCCCTTGGAAGTGGAGAAATTGGCTGCAAACTGGTGAGTGCTTTGTTTCTGATTTCCGTTGAGTGGTGTATTAAAATATTATACAGTCCATTGCAGTTATTGTTTTTCTAACTGCGGGCAAACATAAGTGTTCCTTTCGACCCGAATTATTTAAATTTTACTCCATACGACGGTATTAATAAGTGCCATTTTTTCACACGGCGACACAAGGCCTTGAATTTTGCCAATCGTATTGAAATGAGAGAGATTTTCGCTCGACCTTCGGTAGCGGCGCAATTCACCTGTTTTTCGGTCCGCTGCTATGGTAACGTACCGCGTGGTCATTCAGTAAACAAATCGAAGCAATCAAAACAAACAAGCACATGTTCAGTGTGTTAGGTGTGTTCCATATCATTTCGATATTTAAAACAATTTTCATCAATTGCGATAGATTAGTGCATATTTTCGACAATTCGTCATTTTTCTATTTCAGAAGCATTAATTTAGCGTTAATTGTATATTTACCGACAATTTCGTAATTTCAAAGGTAAAATCATGTCTGTCAAAAAAGCCGTGCAAAAACGCAAGGGTTTTTTATGTGCGATCACCGAGTGTTATGTGTTTTCACAGACCGCGGCAACAGACGAAAAAGCGAGAAACGAGTTTGGTTGATACCTAATTGGATGATTTGGATAATGATAATTAATCCAGTAATTTGGTCTTGGGAGTTTCATGGCACTGAGGCGCAAAGATGACGAAACTTTTTATGTACTTTTTGTTTTGTCCCAGCCAGTCCCTCTAAAAGTCGCTTCCTGGCCTTTGATAACGGTGATTTCGATCAATCAGCCCAATGTCAGCCGACGCGTATAATGATACGCTATTGGAAAATCTCACAGCCCAATGTGGTCTTGGAGGTAGTTCTGAAAGCATATCTATATCTCCTTAACAACCGTCATTTTATGTCGTTATTATTCATGCAACTATTTGGCGGTGGCAAAATGTATTTTTTTACACTTTTTTTCCCCAACGATTCAAATTTTAAAAATCCTATATGTTGGCCTTCTCCATCACCCACTTAAATATTGTAGGTCATACACCAATGTTTTAAGTATCATTTAACTAGTCTTGCTGATTAAAAAAGACACGCATAATGGTATAGTTTTTGCAAAGTCAGTTGAACAAAGGTTAAAGCCGACCATCGGCATATCCTTTAAAGAAAGTGACATGGGCGGCGGTAGATATACTCATGAAAATTATTTCATTTAATTATGGTGTAAACTAAAGAAATAAAAATAGATAATTAAACTTTCTATTCCTATACCTACAGAAACGACACTAATTTATTTTCTAACTCTGCATACTGCCGACTAAAGGAGTCCCGCAAAGAACACCAAAAAGCAATTAAAAGCTCATCTCAAAAAAAATCTGCCAATCAAATGCCGTCTAGCCACCTGTGCTGGGTCGGTCAGAAAACAAATACTTTGTCGTCGGCCCGCAAAGAGTCGCGCCTTTTCTCTGTCGGTAGGGTTGAAATTATACCATGAAGATTTTATATGAATTTGGATAACTTTTGAAGGGCAGATTGAAGCAAAATTTCATGAAATCGTATTAGGAGCATTTCAGGTGACTTTGCAAAAACTATAGCAAAAATAAATGAAAAAAAAAAGTGCAAAGACTAATAACCAAATTTTCTGCATTTTTGGGTGTTAAATTAAAAGTTTGATCCCCGGTAGGTAATGTTAATGATAGTACATTATAAACCTAAGGCACCTTTTATCCCGAGGTGAGAAGTATCAATTCAATTCACCTAGTAGTAAAAAGACACTTTAGTCTCGTAGATAGTTTTGTACTATTTTTTGCCCTTCCCAGAGTCCAGTTTTCAGCACCAAATTTTGATGTGTGCCCCGGAATTTATTTTAAACCCGAGGACTAAAATAGTTTAGTCCTATAAATAAAACGAACAATATTAGTCCCTAAAACGAGGGGCAAAAACACGGTCCCTAGAATAGACTGGTCTATTGATCGTATATATCGTATATATATGTAAAATTTTTACGTCACTGGTATTCCAGCTGATTTTTGTAAACAACACTTAGATAAGATAGCCCTTTAATACTTTAATAAACAACTAATATTTTTGGAACTTTTTGAAAACCAAGGCAATTTTCCAACTGTTTTTTAGTATATGCTCTGTTAGCTCCCGCTAAATTTCGCGATTGTTTGTAAATTTTAAAACCACACAATTGGATGACGGACAGAGTACATTTTTCGCGCATTTGGACATGCGCACCAACAATCAGTGAGATCCTTTTTCGACCGCCTCGAGAAATGGCGTGTTAATTTACTTTCTCCAACTATTTCAAATTTCTACACTTGAAAGTGCTCGATTTTGGTGTACTGAAGCATAGAACTAGAAACTTCAGCCCTTCAGCTACGTGGTGACATCATTAGATCTAGACAGGGGCCCCTTGGAAGTGGAGAAATTGGCTGCAAACTGGTGAGTGCTTTGTTTCTGATTTCCGTTGAGTGGTGTATTAAAATATTATACAGTCCATTGCAGTTATTGTTTTTCTAACTGCGGGCAAACATAAGTGTTCCTTTCGACCCGAATTATTTAAATTTTACTCCATACGACGGTATTAATAAGTGCCATTTTTTCACACGGCGACACAAGGCCTTGAATTTTGCCAATCGTATTGAAATGAGAGAGATTTTCGCTCGACCTTCGGTAGCGGCGCAATTCACCTGTTTTTCGGTCCGCTGCTATGGTAACGTACCGCGTGGTCATTCAGTAAACAAATCGAAGCAATCAAAACAAACAAGCACATGTTCAGTGTGTTAGGTGTGTTCCATATCATTTCGATATTTAAAACAATTTTCATCAATTGCGATAGATTAGTGCATATTTTCGACAATTCGTCATTTTTCTATTTCAGAAGCATTAATTTAGCGTTAATTGTATATTTACCGACAATTTCGTAATTTCAAAGGTAAAATCATGTCTGTCAAAAAAGCCGTGCAAAAACGCAAGGGTTTTTTATCTGCGATCACCGAGTGTTATGTGTTTTCACAGACCGCGGCAACAGACGAAAAAGCGAGAAACGAGTTTCAAGTGAGGTATTCCGATTTGGACGAAACCTTCGATAAATGCATGCTGGCACATAATGATGTCATTATGGTGATAGACGACTCGGACGACGAGGAGTTTAAAATGCAGGATGCGATCCTAGCAGAAGCTCGTAAATATTTTTATGCGTGTAAGGGGGTTTACTCTAAAATATTTCCGGTTGAGGCCCCATCATTTTCGGGATCAGATGTTCGACAAAACGAAACTCCAAAACTCAAAGAGTTAGGTATTCCCATATTTCGAGGTGATAAAAAATTATGGGCAAGCTTTTTCGATATTTTTAATAACATTATAGATCAAAATCAGTCTAAGTAACGTTCGAAAACTTCAATATTTATTTTCATATCTTGAGGATGAGCTTTTAAAATTGATATCAGGGATTTGCTTATCTGATCAAAATTATAAAATTGCTTGCGACACATTAGTCAATAGATATCAAAACAAGCGAGACCTCGCAAATGATGCTTTAAGCACAATTATGAACTCCACATTAAAAAACGAGTCAGCTAAAGAATTGCGTAATTTAATTGACACCTTTTCTGAATCCCTAGAAATTTTAAAATCACTTAGCTTTGACGTTGACAGTTGGGACTTTATTATTTTTTTCATTTTGTTAGAAAAATTGGATATTCCGACGCGTTCAAATTTCGAAATGAGTTACGCCAATACTAATACCGAAATTTCCACTTTTCAGTCACTTTTTCAATTACTAGAAAAAAGATGTAAAGTTTTGGAATCACTTCCTCAATCAACAGCACCCAAAAGGTGCCTACCTATCAAAAATCAAATTCTATGCAAAATCAGTTTGGGCAAAAGCCTACCTATCAAAATTCAAATTCTATGCAAAATCAGTTTGGGCAAAAGCCTACCTATAAATCATCCAATTCGCCTTTTATAGGACTGGCTGGCACCTCAACTAATTCAAGTACGGGAATAAAATGTTTCCGGTGTAATCAAGGTCACGTGCTTTCGAAATGTCAAACATTTCTTGATCTCTCACCTATCGATCGCCTATCTTTCGTCAAGCAGAAAAAATTATGTCTAGCGTGTTTTCATCCCTTGCATGGGGTAGATACGTGCAAATCAAAATATTCATGCAGGACTTGCAATAGTAAAAGGCACCACACTTTAACTCATATCTTAGAAACTAATCAAGAGTCTGGAAGCCAAGATACTAGTCCTGTCATTCACACACCACCTGTCAATAATCTTCATGTGTCATTAAATACCTCAGGACCTTCAGGTACCTTTCTTTTATGCACCGCCATAATAGATGTTATGGACGGTTGCGGAAATTTTCAACCTGTAAGGGCACTGCTTGATTCTGGATCACAGACAGGATTCATCAGTGAAAAGTATATTCAGCGTCTTAATCTTCCTAGGCGAAGTTACACCACTGAAATATTCGGATTAAATCAGATGTCTTCTTTTACTTCCAAAGGGCTCGTTCAATGTCACATTAAGCCACAAGGACAGGTCACTCCTTTACTTAATTTCGAAGCAATTGTCGTTCCACAATTATGTTCCAATATTCCTACATTCACTTTGAACCATAATCAGTGGAAACACTTGGAAAACCTTAAACTTGCCGACCCTTCTTATTTCAAATCTAGACCTGTGGACCTAGTTATTGATTGCGAGCTATTCGCACAGATATTAAAGGAGGGCAGGGATCTTGGACAAATAGGGCAACCTTCAGCCCTTGAAACTATCTTTGGCTGGGTCGTCATGGGAAAAGTTGACGAAGTAGGTAGTCTTACGGAACGAACCAGTTGTTTTTTAATGAGTCATTCCCTCCTTTAGAGGTCATTATCCCTAGGTTTTGGGAAATCGAACATTTGCCTAAAAAACAAATCTTATCAAAGGAAGAAAAACAAGCAGAATCAATATTTACTGCGAGTGTCGTACGACAACCGAGCGGTAGATTCATGGTAGATCTTCCGTTTAAAGATAAAATAAACCCTGACCTAGGAAATACTTATCCGCAAGCTTATCCTTAAAAATCCTGATCTGTACACTGCCTATCCAAGTTTCATGCAAGACTATATCGATTCTAATCATATGAGTTTAGTTTTATCTAGTCAACCAAAAGTCGACGTATCATGTTTTTTAGCACATCATTGCGTACTAAAGCCGGAAAGCTTAAGTACAAAATTAAGGGTAGCCTGGGATTGTTCGGCAGTCACCCCAAAAAATATTAGTCTCAATGACACGTTGTTATCTGGACCGAAACTTCGAAAGGATATTGCTTCTTTACTCCTTACGTTTCGTCTTAATCCTATTGCCTACATTGCTGATATCAAACAGATGTTCCGTCAAGTCCTTATCAATCCTTATCACCGTCCTTATCAAAGAATATTGTGGAGGTTTTCTCCACAGGACCCACTTTCATTGTGGGAACTTTCTACTGTCACTTTTGGCATGACATGCTCACCTTTTCTAGCCATGCGTACATTAAATGAGCTCGCAGAGAGAGAAAAGGAACGTTTTCCTATGGCTAGTACTGTTCTAAAAACGTCAATTTACATCGACGATATCTTGGGAACTAGCCCTTCGCTTTCTGAAGCTCCTTCCCTTCAAACGGAACTCAATGATTTGTTGAAGTCGGGAGGATTTGAACTTAAAAAATGGGCAAGCAATTGTTTTGATTTATTGGCAACATCGCCAGAATCCGATCGTCAAATGCATCTCTCTTTTGACAAGGAGGAACCCCACTTTATCAAAGTTTTAGGACTTCAATGGCATTCAAAAAACGACATTTTTTCTTATCAATGCCGAATGAAGGACAAACCCCCAACCAAACGTTCTATTTTATCTATCATAGGAACAATCTTCGATCCCTTAGGTTTTCTTTGTCCCTTGTTGCTACAAGCAAAATTTATTTTGCAACAGTTGTGGTTATCGAAAATAGGCTGGGACGAAGAACCAGATTCTTCTATCATCGACTCTTGGAATAAACTTCGTTCTGAATTCCCGCTTCTTTCAAATTTTCAATTACCCCGACAAATCAAACTGTCAAAAATCAATACCTGTCAAATCATCGGCTTCTGTGACGCTTCAATTCGAGGCTACGCAGGCGTCGTATATTTTCGTGTAGAAGAGGAAAACAATATCTCTGTTTCTCTCATATGCAAAATCTAGGGTCGCGCCTATAAAGTCGCAAACTTTGGCTAGGCTAGAACTCCTAGGCGCATTTCTTTTAAGCGAATTAATTGACTTCGATTTATATAGCTATGAAGGAAAAATAACTTTTACAAATATCGTTACTTTCTGCGATTCGCAAGTCGTATTGCACTGGCTTTCATCTCCTCCTAATCGCTGGCAAACCTTTGTTGGACATCGAGTCAGTAGAATCCAAGAAATCATTCCCTGAAAGTCATGTCGCTACATTCCTTCTGCTTTAAATGCAGCCGATATTGCGTCACGAGGGGCCACCCCTTCACAGCTCATGTCACATGACATGTGGTGGAACGCACCGTCGTTTTTGTGGTCTCCCGAAAACGAATGGCCCGATTTTCATAAATCAAAAATGCGGATTGATATCGGAGATATTAATCTGGAGGAAAAGCCAAAGGTCTGTTGCAATGCGATAATTGATTTGAACTTCTTAGATCAGCTTCTTATCAATTATTCATCTATATCAAAAATTCAACGTATCATTTGTTATGTCCTTCGAATAGTTAACCTTTTTCAAAACCATTCCTATCAAAAACCCACTAAGCCACCGGACCAAAAAATTATTTTTGAAAATATTGTTTTTCCTACCACCGGTGAGATGCAAAGTGCGTTATACCTTCTTATCAAACGCGTTCAAGGTTCTTGTTTTTCTGAGCTTTTTTCCTCGTTATCTAAGGATAAACCAATAACGAAACCTTTCCGAAAACTTTCACCTTTTCTTGATGAAAATAATATCATTAGAGTCGGTGGCAGATTACAAAAATCTGACCTTTTGTCTTATTTTGCAAAACACCCGTCTTACTTTCGAGTAACCATCGTTTAACTACTCTTCTTATCGAGTCCACTCATTGACAATACCTTCATCCTGGGTTTAAAACATTACATAATCTGCTTTTACAGCAATTTTGGATATTATCTGCCAGACGGGCAATTCAATGAACCATATCCAAGTGTTTGCAATGTTTTAGAATCAACCCTAAACCCTATAGACCGCCCATAATGAGTTCACTTCCCGCTCATCGAATCAATCAACTTAAACCTTTTTCGAGTGTAGCTATCGACTTTTGTGGACCTTTCTTTGTGATTCCTCATCGTTACCGTGGTTGTAAAGCTTTCAAATCGTATGTCTGTGTGTTTGTCTGTACGGCTACACATTGCGTGCATTTGGAATTAACCATAAAACTGTCCACCGAAGGGTTTGTAGGTGCATTCCATCGATTCATTTTTAGACGTGGAAGCGTGACGCAATGCTGGTCAGATCAAGGCAGTAATTTTATAGGGTTTCGTAACCAATTACTTGATTACGCAAGAAGTGCGGCCACCAGACTTTCTATTCGTTGCCATCTGGGACCTCCTCTCAGTCCACATTTCAATGGCCTGGCAGAAGCTGGCGTCAAAAGTTTTAAAACTCACTTTGTTCGAGTAGTCGGCGACCAGAAGTTGTCCATCATGGAAATGTCCACCCTTACATGTCGCATAGAAGCCGTACTTAATAGTCGCCCTTTATCTCCTGCCTCTTCAGACCCACACGATCTTCAACCTCTTACCCCTGGGCATTTTTTGACCCTTGAACCCCTTAATTCAGAAATTCCGGAGTCAGATTTGTCCAAGGTTCCCCTAAATCGGCTCTCGAGATGGCAACTAATCCAAAAACTACATAATGATTTTTGGCAACGGTATTCTATAGAGTATTTGCATACGCTACAACAGCGACACAAGTCGGCTGATTCGTCCCCAAATATTAAATTAAATGATTTGGTTATCATAACAAGTGATCACATCCAATCACCTTTGAAATGGCCGGTCAGTCGGGTCATCGAACTGCATCCCGGCGGAGACGGTCAGGTGCGTGTCGCGACGGTACCGGTGTTTACAAGCGGCCAGTTGTAAAACTGTGCCTCTTGTCGAATTAAAAGTAATTTTAATTTTTTCTACCTATTGAAGTCAATTATTACAATAGGTAATTCTTTATTATTTTTTTAAAAAAATTTTTTGTTTGTTTTGACTTTTTTGGGTTTTCGTTATCTCTAAATAAACACGCTACTTATCTGTTTTTCATTCATTTATATTTATCGGTCGATCATTTTTCTTATATCTATATCTGTCCGGCAGATATTCTAAAATTGTGTGTTTTGGAGGGCAGTTATGTTAGCTCCCGCTAAATTTCGCGATTTTTTGTAAATTTTAAAACCAAACAATTGGATGACAGACAGAGTACATTTTTCGCGCATTTGGACATGCGCACCAACAATTAGTGAGATCCTTTTTCGACCGCCTCGAGAAATGGCGTGTTAATTTACTTTCTCCATCTATTTCAAATTTCTACACTTGAAAGTGCTCGATTTTGGTGTACTGAAGCATAGAACTAGAAACTTCAGCCCTTCAACTACGTGGTGGCATCATTAGATCCAGACAGGGGCCCCTTGGAAGTGGAGAAATTGGCTGCAAACTGGTGAGTGCTTTGTTTCTGATTTCCGTTGTGTGGTGCCCACAATTGACCTATGGACCTTTTTAATTATTTCGTAATTTCATATCAATATATTTATGTTTGTTTGCGCTTTCATTAATTAAAATATATACAGTCCATTGCAGTTATCGTTTTTCTAACTGCGGGCAAACATGCTCATAAAATATTGTTGAGAGGTATAGTTGTCATATTTTTCTAGCACGCCTTATTTTTCTTTACACAAAAATTAAAATTCGAAGAAAATAATGTGTTCGTTTCAGCGTCAAAAGTAATCTGCTAACTTAGACCCATTTGATTACCTTATAAGGATATACCAAAAAACAGTGAAATAGCATTGGCCTTTAAAAAATTCCCAAAATATTATTAGTTTATTAAAGAGATATCCTATCTAACTTTTGTTAACATAAATCAGCTAGACCACCAGTGACATATATATATATATATATATATATATATATATATATATATGCTTGTTAGAGCATAAGGTGGGGAAATGGCACTTAGATCTTATAGCCGCGTATTCGCCTTGGGTGAACAATCTAAAATTTGTATATTTTGGCACTTGGATCATTTAGCTGGCCACTCTACATATATATATATAATATATATATATATATATATATATATATATATATATATATATATATATATATATATATATATATATATAATATCCATAGATCGTTCTATTCTAGGAACCGTGGGCCAAAATACGTGTTTAATCCGTATAAAAATTATATTTGTCCTATTTAATAATTAATTTACAAAAAAATAACTTCATTTTTATGTGTGAATTTGCTATCTCTTTAAGCTGTGACGCGTGCATAGTAATAAAATGGTTCTGCTTGCATGTCGTGTGATGGTGTAGCATTTTTTGCCGTCATATTTGTTTTTATTTTCGTTCTGTTTGCAAAACTTTACGTTCGTATCTTGCAGAAATAGTATTTTTCTACAACTGCACATAGGTAATAAGTTTACTAACAAAATTTAAAAGCATACCTACGAAAATATTTATGTATGGCAAAGATACTAAACAATAATATTACTTTTAACAAAGTATAAAAGGCAGCTTTAAATTAGTAGTCAACCACACAAACCAGTGTTTCGGAAAAAGGCAGTTTCATCCTGACTATTGCAAATCAAACTGACTACAAGATACATGCTAAATAAAAAAGAATAAAAAGAAAAATTATTAAAAAAAACATCACACTGCTAAATGTACTTGTAACTACTAGTCGCAGTTGAGTACAAAATTGATAAGTATACCTATAATGTACGACATGCTTCAACTTTTAGTTTTGTAGCCCAAAGCGCACTTACGAAATTATACAGTTTTGTGTTTTCATGAATCAGGTTATTGGGTAATTTTGTACCCAACTGCGACTAGTAGTTACAAATAAATTTAGCAGTTGAGTGTTTTTTCTATTATTTTTTTTTATTTCCAACTTTTAGGTTTAATTCTTATTCACTCATATAAAAAGCACGATGCATTTAGCTTTACCTAAAAAGCACGTGTAGATTTTCTACGGACGCGAACAGTGTTTACCATCCATTGAGTGAAGGTGTGGGAGGAGCGAGGGAGGAGGGAACTAGTAAAATGGTGCCGAAAAAAGTCTTAAAGTGTGTGCAGAAAGAATTTTTGAAATCGCTCTATATTTGTGAAAGGTATAGCTAAAATTATTACTAATAAGGAGGGAGGGGAATAGAGGGAGGGGAAAACTAGTAAAATGGTGTTGGAAAAAAGTCTTCAAGCGTGTGCAGAAAGAACTTTTGACATCGCTTAATATTTGTGAAAGTTATAGCTATAAATATTACTAATAAGGATGACGTGGAGGAGAGAGGGAGAGCCGGGGAGGGGGACTAGTAAAATGGTGTTGGAAAAGTTATCTGAAAGCGTATGCAAAAAGAATTTTTGAAATCGCTCTATATTTGATAAAATTTTGCGGATATGGTTTTTGAATAGCGTGGGGGGAAAGACAGGATGGGAGATGGGTGGGAGCAGGGAGGACTACAAAGTAACTGCAGCAAATTAGAGGACATTTGCAATGGGTAATCAAAGGAATTTCAATAGGATCGCCTGAAATTTAAATAATTTGTTTGCCTTAAAGCCTACATCATGTGACAAAATGGCGTCTGAAGACCGCCATGTTAATTCCTATTTAAAAAAATATAGCCTATAGCACCTTCGGGATCAGTAGCAATTCAACGACATCTTTTTTCTCAAAATCGCTTTAGCCGTTTAGCCTCTAGCGTGAGACAAACATATTTACTTGCATACAACAATCGAAAAATATTACCCTTCCTTTCGCCGTGCTGCAGTTGGGTAAAAATAGGTGAAACCCATTTATTTATTTAACAAGTGAAACAACAGCGAACCAAGGAAAAAGTCCATGGCGAGACGTAAACGTCCACCGGTCTTGAAGGAAGAAAGACATTTCGTCACAGTTTAACCAGATCATGCTATCACCGTTTCCACGGCGTCGGTTCGAAAGCGAAAACAATGATTTAACAAAGTATAAAAGGCAACTTTAAATGAATAAAGTTAACCACTTTGACTTCAGCCGCAGCACAAACGACAGTCTCTCTTTGTACCCTTTTTTCCGACATAGGTCTTGGACCCTCATCCACCTCTTCTTTGTCACTACAGTTTCTGCAGATCTTAACGCCCTAAATTTATCAAAATGGTTAATTACAGTGGCGTATATAAGGGGGGCCTGGGGGGCCCGGCCAATCCCCCCCCCCCGAAGCTATCATTTTTTTAGATATTTTCCACATATATCATGAATACAAACATAAAATACGGCCTCATGAGGTCTCGCCCCCCCCCCCCCCCCCGAATCTGTCTCGCCCCCCCCCCCCAAATTTTTTTTCTATATACGCCACTGATTAATTATATTCAAAATGGTAGTTTTGCAAGGAATATCACGGACTTCATAATTAGCAATAAACAAATTTATTACATCCCGGGCAAAGTTTCCTTCAAAATACCATTTAAACCTTTTCTTCGATCGTAAATTTTACCGCCGGCATCATGCCCTCGAAAGAAATTAGCAAGGTTTATAAAAACGCAATTTTTACCGTCTTCTCACTTCGCAGATTTAAAGCAAAAGACAATCATAGATAAACGACCGCGGTTCAGTCCGGTGAGTTTTAGATCGGCCACTTCGGCTGTTTGACAGATCATTAACTCTGTGGCGCCCACTACTGAGCCGTTTCGCGAACTAAAAGATGGCGGGAAATTTGAATCGCTTTTTACAATATTTTTTAATTTTATTTTGAATGTTTTTATGAAATTTTTAATCTGTTAATAATTTATAAACACATAAAATGTCTTTATAAGATATGAACTGATTCAAAATGGTATTAAGTGCAATAAATAAAACATTTTTTTTCACTGAGATTTTATTGTTATTAAAAAAAAATTTCAAATACCACATAAAACTAAATAAAATAATATAAAACTAAATAAATTAATTTTCGGGCTGTTCCTCAGAACAAGGTAGTAGTAGCCATATAATAAGTGGGCATCCATATTTCATTTTTTCTTTTCAGATTTCATCGCCTTCATTTCATCGCCTTTCCATCCATTTTGATTATGCGATGCTGATGATGTCGCAGGAGACTGAAACATCTTTGTATACAGCTACTACTTCCTTGTTTTGAGGACCAGCCTTAAAATTAATTTAATTAGTCTTTGACCAAATTTAAAAAAATTCCTTAACACAAAATAATAAATATTGTATTTGATTGGAAATAACCAAACACTGTTTTGTTTAACTTTGCTATTATCATTTCTTGTAAGTGAATAAACTCTTCTCAATGAAACAGTTATTCTTAAAGAGAATCGTTCTTAAATGTTGACTTTTTAGCAGCTTAACGAAGATCATGAGATTTAAATAGTATGTCCCGACCTTGGTTATGTAATTTGTGCAGTGTACTCTTCGAAGCAGTATGGCTCATTAGTAGTCACACACCATATATAAGCTGAAAATCATAAAAAAACTATTACCCATAAAGGTATAAAATAAATACATTTATCCTTAGTGCATACTGCATATGTTGCTGGGCAAACCAGGCAATACGTCTGGCGGCATGAATGTTGTCTTAAAAATGCTTTTTTCTAAAGAGATCCGTGTCTGATAGTCACATTAAGAAGATAAAAACCACATAAACTATTGTTTATCTTGGTAAAAACATCGAAAAATGTATGTAATAAAAAAATTCCAACACATCTAACCTCAAAAAAGAAAATAATAAAGCTTGCAAAAAAATAGAAATTTAATAATGCGTCATTCACGCGTCATTAATTAATGGCACCACAGATTACTTCGACTAAGGGAAAGAAATAGATTTAAAATAAACTGGAAGTAAAATGCGGTAGAAGAGGTTTTGGTACCTGATTAAAAGGGGGACGGAAAATCCAAACCACAGATAATTATTAAATAAAATAGAATAACGAAATAAACGCACAACTGCAGCGCCTCTTTTGAGTCGTTTCGGAACCAATACTTAAGACCTGTCAATTTCTTAGGAGTTTCCTAGGCATGAAAGACAATCTCGATCCCGTAACGCGACCTCCTTGGATCTTCCCTGATATCCCTACTCAGCTCTAGTTTACCTGCATATAATTTCTCCTCTGATGTTCCCCCTCTTCCTTAACTTTTAGTTCACGGACCGTCGCATTTTGCTGAGATCGGGGTACATCACGGGGTTTCTATTTTTATCTAAACAGCTGCTAAATTCGTTTTTCTCTTTTTAAGCAGAAAATTCATTGTTACACTAGCTGCGTTCGGTATTTGCATCTTAGACGCGACGAATTTTTGGTCACGTGATTACAGATTAGTCTGAGCAAATTGGAATTAACGAACGATCCGGATCAAATCGATCAAATTTTTATAAATGGTTATAACCTAAAATATAACCAAAAATATTATGTACATATTGCAACTCACGCCCAGTTATAGTTTTGACAAAATTTTCCTGTGATGTCGGAAATTTATATAATTTGTTGTCTTCAACATCAAATAATTCGATTTCAATCTTTTTACATAAAATTATTTTTGTAAACAAAACAAATACGTCACAATCTCGGCTTAATCTGTTTCGTCGATCAAAATGTACAGAGCAACCAGATTTACGTCCGACTAGTCTGAGCAGAATTACCGAACGATTCAGATCTACCTTCCATAGATCTAGATGGAATTAACGAACGATTTCGATCAAAAAGATTAATCTGACGTAAATACCGAACGCAGCTACTATATAGCTATTATTTAAATGGTATAGAGATCAATAGGTACTGTTTGTGGATAAATTGACATTTACTACAAAAAATATTACCTATTCATAATCATAAAAAACTGTTTACCCATATCTTTATCATTAAATTGGAAGGGTTTATATACGTCTGCAGCATTGATCTTTTTACTTATAAAAACGTAAGCCAATTTACAACTTTCTGAACGAAGTTTCTTTGCCATTAAAATTCTATTTTGCGATGATCGGGTTATTTCAAACCCTATTCAAAGTTTGTTGCGTTCGTGCCATTTTAAACTCTTTATACTTTTCAACCCTTAATCGCCAAGCTGGGATGACGGTTACAAACGACAAGTTGGTTTGACTAAACGGTAATGCTTAAGATCATTAAAAAAGAGAACCTTGTGTCACGATTCTAAAAACAATATAAATAATTTATAAATTCGGAGTTTTGGTGCAAATTGGTAAAAACGATGAAAAAAATATTAATTTTAAGTGTAGAAAATTTAGCTATCATGGCATGCTGGCTATGATTTTTTTTTACGGGTATGCGCACTTGCAAGGAGATCCCTATCACGCTCGAGAAGCGGCAAATGCGCGGAAATGTTGGTGTGTGTTGGTTTTGAAACGGTTCAGGTTGTAACCTGCAGGGAAAACTGTCGCAGGGAGTTTATTCCACAGCGATGCTGTTCTCCAGAGATATAAATTCTGATATAATGAGGTTCTTGGTGCCTCTATTTTGACAGTAAATTGATGGTTACCGTCTGTTTGACGTGTTCGCCTAGTAGGTGCTACTCCCGGTGGGATCATACGTGCCAACTCTTCAGAGCATTTTCCGTGATAATACCTGTAGAAGAGAGATAGATCGCCCACAGTTCTTCGATGTTCGAGACTATCCAAGCTACGGGTAAGTGCGGGGTCATTGATCAGCTTGATAGCTCGTTTTTGCACGGTGTTCAAAAGCATTAAGGTATGTTTGGGTGCCGCACTCCATATATGTGAGCAGTACTCCGGGCTTTGTAGAGTGTCAGCAGTTGGCTTGGTGTATACAGATGTCTTGTACGAAATAGCATCCCAAGCTTTTGGGACGCCCTTTTAGCTATATCTGCCACGTGACTGTGCCAAGACATGTTGGTCTCTGCAGTGACTCCTAAGATGTTCAACTGGCTCTGCAATGCGACAGCACTTCCAGATAGCATGATGTTTGGCTCACCGGTGCTGGTCTTTTTTGAAAACAGGGCTGCTTGGGTTTTCTGCGCGTTGAACTGTTGGTTGAGGTTGGTGAAGGTTTTTGTTGCCCCAGTCCTCTATTATCTCCAAGTCGTTATTTATCTGTGATATTTCAGTTAGTCTAAGGTAATGGAATTCACATGCGGAGAGACATGTGGGTGGTATGACTGAGGAGACTACATTGCCATCATCTGCAAAGCAATAAAGTGGATTTACTGTTTTATCTATGAGGTCATTTATGTAAATCAGAAAAAGTGTTGGCGAAAGGATTGCCCCCTGTGGCACACCAGCATTTATTTGGTAAGATTTGGAGTTCCGGCCATCCAGTGCAACATAAATGGATCTATCCTTAAGGTAACTTTCAAACCAAGTGCAAAGTCTCGGCGACAATCCCGTTGCTTTGAGCTTGTTGAGCAGATTTTCATGCCAGGCTTTATCGAATGCTTTAGATATATCTAAGGCAATTGTTCTTGTTTCACCTCGCAACTCAATCGCTTTTTGCCATAAGTGAGTGACGTATGTAAGTAAATCGCCAGTTGACCTATATTTTCGAAATCCGTATTGCTTGTCGTTGATAATTTTGTACTTTTCCAAGTACTTGGTTAGGTGATTGTTCACAACTCTTTCCATTACTTTGATATCACCGGAAGTAGAGCAATTGGTCTATAGTTTAACGGATCTGTCTTTTTTCCTTTCTTTGGAATGGGTTGTACTGCGGCAGGTTTCCATGATGATGGATATACTTCTTGCCTATAAGATAAATTGAATAACTTTGCGAAAGTTGGGGTGAGTTCGCTAGCACAATTTTTGAGTACTATCGCGGGAATGCCATCTGGACCCATTGCTTTGTTTGTATCCAACTTTTTAAGGGATTTTCGTATTTCTCTGTGACAAAAGGGTACCTCTGGCATACTGTGGGAAACCCTTTCAATGAACGGTGGAGTTTTTCCATTTGGCACTGTTAGGTTTGAGTTGGAGGAAAAGATTTTGGCCAGCATATTAGCTTTTTCCTCTGATGTTGTGGCTAAGTGAGTATTTTTATCTGTAAGTGGTGGTATGGATGACTTGGTGAAGTTTGATCCAACGGCTTTTGCAAGAGACCAAAAGGACTTAGAACTACTTGGACAATTCAGCAACCTGTTTTTTATTCTTTGATTGTATGTTTCTTTGGCGGCGTCAATAGTAATTTTGCAACTATTTCTGGCTTCTATAAATTCTGTGTGGTTTTGAGCGGTTTGTTGTCGTTTCCAAAGGTTATATGCTCTGTGTTTTTTCTGTACAGCCGTTTGACACTGGCTGTTGAACCAAGGTTTTGCATTAGCTCTGCGTTTTATTGTATGTGGGATATATGCATTCATTCCAGATAAGATTACTTTTGTTATTTCATTGCAGCAAATAGTGGGATCAGCTGTTTTAAAGCAAACCTCTTGCCATGGAAAATCCAGGTAAAACTGTTTAAGGTCATTCCATTTTGCCGATTTATAGTGCCACATTTTACGAGGAAGTGATTGTTGGCTTGGCGGTATGAACATTTCGCACTTTGTTCTTATAAGTTTATGATCGGATGAACCAAGTAGGGGATCTACTTGAATTGTGTACAAGTCAGGATTTGTAGTTAGGAACAAGTCTAAAAGCGCTGCAAATTCACCCCTTTCTGAGATACGGGTAGGTTCATCGACAAGCTGCGTTAGACCACAACTTATGGCAAAAGCTTCTGCTTCCCTGCCTTCATTATCTGTTTTGTTGTGGTGTTTTAGCCAGGGTATATTAAGGACGTTGAAATCGCCTAAAAAAACAATTTCCGCATGTGGATAGTTAGACTGTATACTATCACAGTTTTCGGATAATGTAGCAAAAAAGTTTTGATACTCGGTGTTACTTGGCGGTCGGTAGAGGCAGCAAATGAACTTGGTCGATGACTTTGAGGTGAATTTCAGCCATATGATATCGAGGTTCGCTGGTTCTAGCTTCTCCTCTCGATGACATGAAAGGTCATTTTTAATGTACACACAGATCCCAAAATTATGTCGAAATCGGTGGTGTTGGTCATAGCCGATATAAAGATATTTCACAATAGGTGTTGCAGAACTGATTTTAGTTTCAGTGAGAACAAGGATGTCAGGTCTTTGTTCTTCAAGATGTTGGTGAACTGAATTCATGTTGGTACTTAATCCTCTTATATTGCTAAAATCAATTCTGAGTTGAGTTTTTGGTCTTCTTGTAATATCTTTGCATGAAGGACCCCCAGGATCACCCGACGCCCGGAGATCCGAGTGGTCGGGTATTTTACCTCCGGAATATTTTGATCCTGGAGGCGCCATCATGCTATCTGTTACTCATTGTTGGAACCGGACTGCCAGCGCAGTAGCGGAACGTGGTGATACCACTTAGCGGTTCTCACTTCTGGCATGGTGGTATCTCACCGGTCGACGCCCAATGAGTAAAAAGCGTCTACCACCTATGATGGCACACTGTCATTTTTATACATCGTCATTTTTAGACATACACAACAGCATTTTAAGTCCCTATTCATTTTGTTAGTTTCGATACAATGGTTAGCGGGTTCGTGTCGTTGGTCCTGTTTTCTGAATATATACCAAAAAACGTATAGTTCCGTGATTGATTTTTTTTAATTAAAGAGGGCAAAATGATATCCTAACCTCAAATTACTATGCGGCAGCAAGCGTTAGGTATGATAGCAAATAGTGTGCCATAATAGATGAGTGATGAGTGATAAAGACGATGGATGATATCCTAAAGTCCTAGATGATGACGAAGAACCTTTTTGCTTTTCTGGCAATTCAATATATTCGCATTGATGACGTTGAAAACTTTGGATTCAATGCCAAATTTGCCACAAATATAAAAAATATGCTGGCATTATCGCCAAAACCAATTCTTTGGTTTTTAAATACATAGTTATTTATGATTCTGTTATTGTTAGAACACTTTTCGGTTTCTTAAATAAAAATATCAGGTAACTTTTAAAATATAGCATTCTTCAGAACTGCAGAACTAAGATGACATACTAAAATACTCTGCCAATATATGGGCCCCTAAGCTCACACTAGGTACTATAGTTATAGTGTACGTGTGAGCTAATATAACTAAAAACTGAAATATATTTTATTCAACTCCAGACTAAATTACCTTTTGTTTGATACCACACAAGCCATGTTTTTACTTAAACCCAAATTTTTGAAATCTACCCCCACCCTTACAAAAAAAAACAAAAACTAAAATGTATTTTGTTAAAGTCCGGACTCAATTACCTTTCGTTTGATATCACACACGCCATATTTTCACTTAAACTCTAATTTTTAAAATATACCCCCACCCTTTTTTTTTTAAATAAATTAAAATGTATTTTATTTAACTGCAGACTCAATTACCTTTCGTTTAATATCACACACGCCATATTTTCACATAAACTCTAATTTTTGAAATCTACCCCCACCCTTTTATTTGGTTTGTGTTCGGTGGATTTTGTTCATTTTTAAATGGGACCATCTCGACCCAAGACCCAGCCTAGGTACCAAATTTCATTAAAATCGGCCAAGCGGATTCTAAGTTATGCGCGTTGGTCGTTACAGACAGACATACAGACACACAGACAGACAGACAGACAGACAGACAGACAGACATACAGACAGACAGACAGACAGACAGACAGACAGACAGACAGACGGCGCAACAAAAAAGTTTCAAAATCATCTGAAACGCAAAGATATATAAAAATTTTTGAAATCGGAGCAACTTTTTTTTTCTCGAAAAAATTAGGATCACCATAGCTCACACTACTATAGTATAGTATATGTGTGAGCTAATACAGTATGCCATCATGAACAGGCGTGTATGGCATCATATCCATAAGTCTTATGATGGCACACTAATGGAAAAAAAGAAATGTGGTATTACAGTTCAAGTTTTCAACTAGCAAGTGTGGTACTTATAAACCTTTTACACAAATGATACAGTAACGTTCTAATCACTATGGCTTTTTAAAATTTCTTCATTTACTTGATTGATTGCTAAAAAATTATATGCCGCAGATCATTCTTAAAGATGATTTTTAATGTTTTCCTGGTAAATAGTCTTGTGTCACATTAGATGGAAATTCAAATGGGGTAAAAATCTTAACATTTTTAACTAATACGTTATGAAAGGGTACCGCACGGGTAACATGGGATTCTGAGACTGTGGATCGGGCCAATATTTAATATTACGTAGAGCACTAAACTAAAATTTCCTAAAATATAGGTCTTTTTTTCTATAATAAAGAGGGCAAAGTGATATCCTAACCTCAAATTACTATGCGACAGCAAGCGCTAGGTCTGATATTATAGCATGCAATACCAACAGATATGATGTCAAATAGTGTGCCATAATAGATGATTGATAAAGAAGCCACGTTGGATGATATCCTAGAGTCCAAGATGATCACGAAGAACCTTTTTGCTTTACTTGCAATTCGTTATATTCGCATTGATGACGTTTAAATCCTTGGATTAAATGCCAAATTTTCCACAAATATAAAGAATATGCTGGCATTATTTCCAAAACGAATTCTTTTATTTTTTAAATTCATAGTTATTTATGATTGTGTTATGTTGTTAGAAAACTTTTCTGTTTCTTAAATAAAAATATCAGGTAATGTTTAAAATATAGCATTCTTAAGAAATACAGAACTAAGATGACATATTAAAATCCAGTATGCCATCATAAACAGGCGTGTATGGCATCATACCCATAAGTCTGTTATGATGGCACACTAAGGGAAAAAATAAATGTGGTTATTACAGTTCAAGTTTTCAACTAGCATAGTATGGTACTTATAAACCCTTTACACAAATAATAGAGTAACGTTCTAATCACTATGACGTTTTAAAATTTCTACATTTACTTATTAATAATTATAAACTATTGATTGTTAAAAAATTGTATGCCGCAGATCATCCCTAAAGATGATTTTTATTGTTTTCCTGGTAAATAGTCTTGTGTCACATTATATGTAAATTTAAATGGGGCAAAAATCTTAACATTTTTAACTAATACGTTATGAAAGGCTACCTCACGGGTAACATGTGATTCTGGGTTCACTAAACCAGTAGCGTGTTGTGGATAAAAGGGCGGGGGGAACCATTTGTTTTTACGTTAAATTTAGTTTTTCTATTTTTTTCTCAAAGGACTCCAGGGGCGCCAAGCGCAGAGGGGCGGGGGGGGGGGCGTTCGCCGTCTATATGACACGCCACTGCACTAAACTAAAATTTTCTAAAACATAGGTCTGCAAACGATGCGTCACCGATCTTCAAGGTGTTAACATTTTTCGTACCCCTAAGCGTTTTGTAGTGCGATGGTAGATTCCAATTGACAAAAACAAGACTTGTATACTTTAAGCAAATGGAAAAATTTAATAAGTGTTTTTATGCAAACCAATTTTTTATAGTGATTTACGGTTTTTTTGATTATAGGCTAGAATATAATTTATGGACAGGCGAAAAGCTTAAGATGAGGAATAAAATTTAATATTTTTCTTAAATAGGTTTTTAAGACAACAGGTTGCTGTTGAAGTGTAAAAACTTTCTTTATGTTTAACTTTCGATAAGTTATAAGTTACAAGCTCTTCGTTATAGTTGGGCGTTTTGATTTAAATATAAATGAGTTAGAATATTGAGTAACAACAGTAATTTATATGTAAGCGATAAAGATCAACAAACAATGATAAAACAAGTTAATGTGCAACTTAGTTAATAATAATTAATATATTATATATTAGACCAACCCTTTGCTCTTTAGATCACATAGGGGAAGTGTACTTAAAATGGGATACTTAAGCTTTAAAAATGTATACAAAAAAAAAGTTTTGACGTTATTGAACATTATGCTTTTGATATAATATTATTTTTTGTTTATTATAGTTCATTTGTAGTACTTTAAACACTTAAACATAGTTTGTTATTTTGAAAAATCTAGACCACTGCAGTTTCCCATTTTATCTTAATTGTGTAGGTAAAATGGGATATACAATTAATCTAAAATGGGATATAAAATTAACATTGAAAATGAAAAAAAACCGGTTTAATAAAAAAACAAAAAACATATGACACAAAGATAAAACTAAAATGAAATATAATTTGTTTAGACAAATCATCTGGGAATCTTAACAATAATATGCTCTTTATTCTTAATATGGCACAAAGATAGGTATAACTAAAACAAAATTATTTCTTGTTTGAACAATAACTTAATAATAAACAGTAAAATAATTTCAATAATGCTTATTATAAAAAAAGACACAGAGACTTAACGAAAACAAAAAATCGTTCGTAAATAGTAAAAACACAAAATTTTATTAGTTTTCATCAGTTATTTAATTGAGGTAAAATCAAATATATGGAATATCCCATTTTAGCTACTTTAGCAATTTCCCATTTTACCTCAATCTCATATAAAATATTTAAACTAATTCTACTTTTTTTAATTGTTTCTCATTTAGCCAAAAACAGCATGTTTGATGGTAGCCAAGACTATAAACTTTGGAAATATCAACAGCAGAATATAATATCTTACCTTATTCAGTGTCAATTCTTACAGCCAGCATTTAAATAAAAAGTTACAACCGAAACACACAAAAAAAATACTGCATGTGCTTGTTACCATCTACGGACTGATTAAAATAAAACGGTGGCCTACGTCGATCCCAATGAACAAGTCTAGCGATACAGCGCAACGCTGCCACTTTTATTTTCGTCAGGAGTGAGTCAGAGTACTATCCCATTTAAAGTACACTTCCCCTACATATTTGCTTGCGAATTAATTTTTGTTTCGTATTCGAGATATCTCTAAAATTTAATCAAAGAAGAACCTACTTTACTTTATAACTAATTTCTTTTTTTAATATATAAGTAAATCATAGTGACGGATCCAGGTTTTTTATTACTCGAGCTCGTGTTGCACCAGTGCACATTCATATTCTTTTGAAACTGCACTGGGACCATTTTTAAAAGCACCAAAACAGTCGACCACGAGTGGCGCACTAGTTTTATCAAAAGAATATTTTCAGTGGTATGTGGTTTAGATTTAAGTGTGTGTTGCAAAAAAATTGGTAAATTTTTTTTAAAACAGTTAAAAAAAGCTCTTTTTTGTTTCCCAACTTGTTTCATCTGACCAATGCTTTGAGTGCAGACTTTTTACGTGCCTGTTTTTATTTCATAACTCTACACTCAGAAGTAAGGCAGAAATCTGGAGGAGGTTAAAAGAGTACAAATAATGAGGATTATGTAGGGGATTTATGGGACACAAATTGTACATAAAGAACATAACCTCAAATTTATGTTTTATTTTAATCACTCAAATAGTGCGAGAAAATATATTATTTTGTAGTTTTGAATGGCATCTGTAAACCTACCAAAATGATTTTAAGTACCTAACATAACCTCAAAAATAATAATAAAAAAATTGTTTTTTTTAGTGAGTTTTAAGCTTTTTAGACCAAAAATATTAAAAAAACAGTATTTTTGTTTATTTTGTATCCACCATTTTAGGCTTATTTAAGTGTTCCATATTGGGTGGCGGAACAAAGGTCGAAAGGCAAAAGATCGAAAGACAAAAGATCGCAAAGGCTAAAGACCGAAAGACAAAAGACAAAATAGCGCGTTTCAAAATATTATATCGCTATTACATTGTTCGACTAGGGGGCGGGTCTCTTTCGAACATATATTTTTTTTAAAGATCCTGCTTTCTTTTCCGGGATCCTAGAGTGTGTGTAACCAATCCCGAACCGAACTGGTTCGAGTAAGACGCCTCTTTCTAACCGTTAAATAAACCGATGACCTGCCATACTTAACACAAATCATGTAGTTCAACTAAGGGGTTTATTTTTTGAACATATTTTATGAAAAAAAAACCTTCCTGATTTCTTTTCCGAGATCCTAGAGGGTATGTAACCAAGTCGAATCGAACCGAACCGGTTCGACTAAGATAACTAATATATTTAAAAAAAAACTTTCTTGACGTGTTTCCCGGGATCCTACAGGGTGTAAAACCAAACCGGTTCGGTTCGGTTTGGTTCAGTTTGGTTTTACACCCTGTAGGATCTCGGGAAACACGCCAGGAAAGTTTTTTTTGTTTAAAAAATATATTAGAAAGAGACCCCTTAGTCGAACCGGTTCGGTTCGGTTCGATTTAGTTACATACCCTCTAGGATCCCGGAAAAGAAATCAGGGAAGTTTTTTTTGAAAAAATATACTCAAAAAAGAAACCAGTCGAACTATATGATTTTTGTTAAGTATGGCAAGTTCATGGTTTATTTAACGGTTAGGTAATTTTACCTTACCTAAGCTTGCCTAAACTGTTTATGTGATTTTTTTTTCGGTCTTTTGTCTTTTGATATTTTGTTTTTTGATCTTTTGCCTTGCGATCTTTTGTCTTTCGATCTTTTGTACTTTCTATCTTCTGTGTTTTCAATATTTTGTCTTTCGATCTTTTGTTTTTCGATATTTTGTATTTTTGATATTTCGCCTTTTCGATCTTTTGTTTTTCGATCTTCTGTATTTTCGATCTTTTGTAGTTTCGATCTTTTGTAGTTTCGATCTTTTGTTTTTCGATCTTTTGTATTCGATCTTTTGTCTTTTGATCTTTGGTCTTTCGATCTTTGTTCCGCCACCCGTTAAATATTACCCTAGGGTTTAGTAGATTTGCTGTGTCATAAAAATGCACAACTTGAAAGTAACCAATTTGTTTTGCTGGAAAGTCATCAGATTTAAAAAGTAACTAAAATATTTACATTAAAACTGTCTCATTCGTTTTTAGGAAGTTAAATTAAAAAAATATTAACTCTCTCCATAAAAAATTGAGTTAAATAATGTATCCCATATAAAAAGAAAATATGAAGGCCTTGTTGGTTGGATGAATCAAATAAAATTTATTCCGCGTTAAAAAACGCACTTTTATTATTGTAATAAAAATACGGCCAAGCAGATAGAACCCGAAGAAGAAGAAAATTGCGTGAAAAGGCTTAGAGATCTGGCCTTAAACTTCTCTCTAAATATGACCCTGGTAAAGAATGTTAAAATCGAAAGATCCAGCTACAGAGTTCCACATAGATACACACACATACAGCGATATTCAGCAGTTGCCCTCTATATGTGTACCAAAATTGTTAATATCACTTTAACTTTGTGGTCAGGCCATGTTTCTCTATCCATGTGAATATGCGGGATGCAATACACCCTGTTAAATAAACCCTTGGAACTTCAAATATTGCTTGTATGGACATGTTTCTGTACATACATTTTAATTTAAATTGAACATATTGGCATAAAATAATTAGTTAATTGATTCCCAATTTAATTAATCTTTTATGACCTTGCCTATCTACGCATTAATACTATAAAACTGTATTAGGTACTATTTAGTTGTTGCCTGTTATATATTAACGTTATGTTTGACATTACCTTCAAGTAGAGTCCATGTATGTTGACATATTTGGATTTAAGTAGGTACGATAGAGCGAACAAAGATTAACAACGAACAGCGAATGAATTCGTTTGAATACTGTGTACGTTTGATCAAATGCAAGCAATCTTATTCATTCGCTTCGCTAACGTTTGCTCACTAGGTGCCACAATTTTCTAACCGTCTAAAACAGAATGCAAACATTTGTTTAAATCATGGTATGGAAAGATTGTTCTATCAGTTATCCCCAGAAAGACAATTATGATCATATTCACAAAAAAAGAAAATAGGAGGATTTCAAAGAGCTCATAATGTACAAGCCATGCTTGAAGATTTATAGCTTATGGGATGAAAGTGACGCATCTGAAAATAATTAGGCAGCTGAAAGCAAGTATCTGGGCGTGACATGTGTAATAAATACTTAAAAAAAACTACAGGCTATACGACCTAATGTAAAAAAAACAATAACGCCAAAGGCCTAAAAGCATTCCAGAAATTCTTGTTGTTCCAGTAGCCAACCACTGCGTTTTATTAATTTGAGCTAAACGTTCGTCGTGTATAAATGTTATCTTTTGAACTCGTGTTATACCCTTTATCAAACACATGTTCGTGCCTCCAGTTATATACGTTCCGCTTAATACTACACAGTGGCCAAGAATACATCCTACCCGAAGTTTTGTTCTGTCTATCCTTTATAGAAGAGTTTTTTGAAATGCCTAGTGGGTTAAATATTTTTTTCATCATATCGCACCCCCGCTAAAAAATAGTCACAACTCAAGAAACATTGTTTTGAGAAAATCGCTGTTAAAGAATTTAGTTCATTAGAGAGATTCATTTTTCACTTACATGGATGACAAAATACGAGTTAACATGTTATTTTATATCAACAGGAACCTATTAACTCAATGTAATTGGTGCAGTACGTTTCTCAGAAAAAATGATTTTTGTTGTTTTTAGTTAAAAAAAAGACAAAAACCCGATATTGTGACACTTTTTTAGAACAAGGCATCATGACGTTGTAAATCAGGATGTCAAGCAGGATGGTAAATAATATAAAAAAAGAAAACAAATAAAGAAGAAATTTTGTATTTATTTTTACAATGAGTTTTAAAATGCTGAATAACAACTGGGAATGTGATTATTCTCTAATAAATTCAAAAGATTTTTTTCTTATTCTCCTTAATTCTAAGTACACTGAACAATTCGAAAAAACAGTCACAACACAAAAAAGAACAGTATTTTACTTGTTATATGGGTTAGATTTAACCAATAGTTCACACAAAAACCTTCACAACTCAAAATGTGACTCTTTTCAGGATGAAACTCCACGTTCTCGCTGTAATAAAGTCAGAAGTAACACTGTAATGGAACGCATCCTCAGCTAAACTGGACAAAATAAAAGAGTCACATCGCCATTTCGCGGTGAATTGTCGAAACATAAATGTGACGCTTTTATGGAAGAAAGTACAAGTTATTTCGATGATGGCGGCAGGTTTATCTCAATAAGGGCGATTTTTGAGTTGTGACTCTTTTTCAGCGGGTGTGCGATATGTCGCTCACCGGCAACAATAGTGGCACAACTCGAAATTAAACTTTATGGAGAAAACTACATTTAAAGTTCAAGTTATTTTAATTTGTCATGTAATTTTATTTGAAAATAATTAATGAACTTCACAGTGATTATTGGTGGGTTTTTATGTGATAAATTATTGGGACTGTTGGGGAAGTTATTTTTTGCTTTAAAAAAAAGTTGATGATTTGTAAGATGTGCAACTATTGTTGCAAACAAGTGACACAATTTTATGGCAAAAATGGCCAAAAATACAAAGTTATAGTGGCACAACTCCAAATGTGCCACTATTGCTGAAACAAATCGTCACTACTTCTTGGATGTGTCACTATTGGTTAAACCTAACGAAGCATCCCAGAGCATAGTCAAGGGTAAGGTCTGTAGAGTCAAGGCAAAAACATTCAACTAAAGGTAGACCCCGTATAGAAATCCTAAACTTCATCAGACACAAAAAGTATTATACTGGGGATTTCTTTCAAATTCGCAACAATGTTGCCAGTACTTTTATAACTTGTAATTTTGATGTAGGTACATAAGTAAAATGGTAACTAATAAAAATCAAAAAAATATTTTGTTTTTGAATTCGGCTTACGTTTTGGATTGCTATACATGTATCTGTAATAGAATATGTTTACCATCCTATTTGAGAAAAGGATTATTTTCATTGATTTTTTTTTTGAGATCTTATCATTAATAACGTTTTTCTATACAATTTAATTCTAGGTTGTAAGTATAACCTCTAGATATGTATGTATGCATGTCTGTCTGTGTACCTATATGCACATATGTATACAAATGTTTGAAAAAAAGGTTTTTTTTTTAAGTTAGAATATGTTATTCAATAATCAATCGGTAAATTTTTGTTTACATAGGTACCTAAACTTAACAAAAATCATAAAACATTTGCTTTTAAGTCCCTGTTGTTATAGATCTATGTGGCGTTTTAAATCCTTATCTATTTTGAATTAAAAGGAAAGTATAAATTAGAAATAATCAGCTAAAGTTGGTTTTTTGCGAAGATTGTTGATTGTCGATTTTTATAGAACGTACAACGATTAGCACAAAATTGCAATTTTTGTGCAGTCAACCAACTTGAGCTTGTTTTTTGCAGGAACACAAAATAACTAGCGGCGATATCCTGTAATGCAAACCATTTTTTTAAACTGCACATGCGCACCTCTCTTTTTCTGATCACATAAAATTATCTTCCTCTTACTAACTTCACACATGCTCGACCACAGACTCCATTTAAGTGTGAAAAATGTTCAACTAAAAGTAAGTTTAATTAAATTTCTTTGGTGTGAGGTTAGAGTTCATAAATAGTTTATTAGTTTTGTCTTCCTAGGTGGTATTTAAAAAGTTATTAAAACCAGATGACTAAACTGCACTTTTAACTATTAATTATTGTTCTCACTACAAATGTTTTCGGTATAAAAATAACTCTTGCTTTTAGTCCAAATAAATTTAAGTTAAATGTTTTGATCACGAAAGTTAAAAAAACCTTTTCTTTATATAGTATATATATATATATATATATATATATATGTATATATATATATATATATATATATATATTTATATATATATATATATATATATATATATATATATGTATATATATATATATATATATATATATATTTATATATATATATATATATATATATATATATATATATAAATTAGTCTACAACCCTCTCCTGGGCAACTCTGGAAAACTCAAAAAGTGTTTTGATTTGATTTTACGCGAAAATGGAACGTCGCAGAGAAAACCTTTGTTGACAAAAAAAATTGTGTGTGCTTAAGACCACATGGCAGAAGTGTAAACTTTAACAAGGCGAAATTAATAATACTGGCCTTCATCTGCATCATCATATTGCTCGCTGAATGTTCCTCTCACAGTTAGTCGACTCGAGCCGACTTCACCCGAATGAGCGTTACATAGCCGAGTCTGACGGCTCAGTTCAATTCAGTACCCACAAAAACTACTAAACGCGCCTAAAGAAGTTTACACTTCAAAAATTCCTTTACAATTTTTCTTAAAGGTAATAGCTCTAGACTTACATGTATAGAAGATAGAGAGCACCAAAATTGACAAAAATCAGTTTTTTGCATTTTACACAAAAAGGTAAGTCGTAGAGAAGAATTTTATTTAAGAGAAATATTACCCATACGAGTCTTCACAATCAATATCCATAGTCTATAGGTCTACAACGACTTGTTTAGAAGGTAGATGGCAGCTAAGTTGTCAAAACTTGTGTTTTTTTTTAGTCGTAGAAAGAAACTTTATAAACATAAAATGTTAAAGGACACAATTTTCTACATTCTTTCCTTTTGGGCCACAGGTTTACAACTACGTGTAGAACATATAGGGCGCCAAATTTGCAAAAATTATTATTTTATTTTATGTAAAAACGGTAGGTCCTAGAAAAACACATTATAGACAAGAAATCTCCAGGACGCCATTCTCTACAATTCACCTATGTGAGTCACAGCTCTATGACTTATGGTTTTTGCGTAAAACGAAAAAAAGTATATAATGGGCATTTTCGGCACCCTCTGTCTTCAACACTGTAGAGCTGTAAATTGTCATTGTCGCATTGTAGAGAATTGTGTCTTGATCATTTTATGTCAATAAAGTTTTTTTTTATGACTTACCGTTTTTGCATAAATTGCAAAAAACATAATTTTTTCAAATTTTCTTCTAAACGTGTGGTTGTAGACCTATAGACTATGGAGACCGATTGTAGGGAATTCTATGGGTAATATTTCTCATACATTAAATTTTGCCCTACGACGCGTAAAATGCAAAAAACAGATTTTTGTTCGCTATTTTTCAGAAAAAAAATTAATAGCGGCAACCATGTAGACCAAACGTCACCCTTGCATCATTTATTGTTGCCTTTGAGAGGTTATCCGAATAAACGTGCGTTTTCGTTGTTTTTTTTGCAATATTGATCACAAAATTAAGATTTTTTTTATTAAATAACTTTAAAAATGCCTAAGAAGTGTGACAAAAGTGAAGAGAAGTGGCTGGATTTATCATTTCACCGGTAAGTTTGAATCTCTTCCAGAAACCGTCATATTGTTTACGATTTGGTAAGACAGTGGTGTGATTTATAACTTTTTTTACAAAATATTAGTAATTTATTTTACAAAGAAGTTTTAAGAAACATTATTTATTGTTGCAAATTCCCTTATTTTCCCACCTCTAGTGTTTGGGTTTTTTTGGAAAAGTTTTTGAATTTATTCTGGCAATAATATATAAAAAAATATATTTCTTATGCAAACAACCATTTTCACTCTGTAATGTTATGTTATGTCATGCTACTGTACAGTTATTAAACATTTTAAAAATATTCAAATTTATGAGTTTACTAGATTCCCCACTGATCCAAACAAGAGAGAGCTTTGGAGGGAGATTATTGGCCTTAATAAGGAGAAAATTCTGTCAAAATGGGCATTCTTTGTTCTGACCACGTTGATCCTCAGTATGTTCGTTTAGCACCTAGTAGGCACTATCTTGTACGAAATGCCTTGCCCAAGGTCAGGTGTTAAAGACTAGTTCAAATTAAGAAAACTACTTACTACTAGTGGTTGGTAGTTAAATATTCAACTATCTCTTTTTATTATAAAGTATACATAATGTATTATCACTGGTTGTTTTTGATGTTCGATCATCATATAATGATGTAAAAAAGTAGTTAGAATTAACAAATATAACTACAGTCGAACCTCTATAACTCGAACCTGAAGGGACAACCAAAACAGTTCGAGTTATGGAAAAAGTGCAGGGACGGCTTAAAAGGTTCGAGTTATTGAGGGGTTCGAGTTATAGAGGTTCGAGTTAGAGAGGTTCGAGTTAGAGAGGTTCGACTGTATAAGAAGAAAAAAGGTAGTACCTACTTTTACACAGAAAAAAAAGAGTTTTGACTTCCTTTTCACTTACATACTGCATAGTCCCTGGTGATTAATTAAAAGAGAGCCTTGAGTCAAATGGATTAAAATATTGTTCTTAATTCTTATATTTGCCAAATTTAATAATGTTTGTATATATAGGGTGTCCCATAACTTAGGGGCCATAGGCCAACAAGTGATAGAGGAGGTCATGTCTGATCAAAAACTTGTTGTTGGCAATTTTTTTAACTTTTGTGATAATAACTTTAAAAAAACGCAGTAAAAATATGAAATTGGGTAGTCTTGTATTAGAAAAAAAAGCAGTAAATTGAAATTAATTTTAAAAAATTAATTTGAAAAAAGTTAGTCAGTCAATTTTTTTAGAAAATACTATTTTTTTGGTATGAACTTTTATGAATGCCATATTAAATGCAATGTTTTTTAAATATTTTTTATTAATAAAAACAAGTCTCTAGCGAGACATAATAATAAAATATTATTGATATTTTTTAAAAGAGAAAGCAAAAATTAATTTAAAAAAAAATATTATTTTTTATACATTTTCGAGGTTATTTTGACAGCCCGTACCTCCTCCATTTGTAATATTATCAAAAAAGGAGTACCACATTTTTTAATCACAATTAGCTGAGTATTCAGCTGGCTGTCACAGATTTTTTTTGGTATAACCGGTTTTCACCCACTCCTCTTTAAAAATCCTATATCTTAAAAAACAGATGAATGTTGACCCCATGTTATATAAACTTTTTTCTTGGAAATAACCTCCTCTATCACCTGCTGCACTACGGCGCCTAAGTTATGGGACACCCTGTATAATAATCACTTAATTATAAATAATATTTTTTCATTTTTATTTTATTTGGTAAATAAAAATTAAATAGATTTTTTTATGGAAATCAAAAGTATTTTGTTCATAAAACTGAATAAGTCATATTTTTTAACATTTGCAAATGTAAAAAAACACAGACTCATACCAAATATTTTCTAAAAAAACTAATTGCTAGAGTTTAATAAACTAATGAATGGATTTTGGTAAAATAAACCAATGAGTGCTTTTTATTTCGAGGCAAGAGTTTTGCTGATAAAATATAACAAAAAATCTATATTATAAATATAGGCTGTCCCATTTTTATCATTTGGGTGGTTTCGGGAACTTCTAGAGAAGATTGAAGAAAAAACGACTACACCTTAGTGTGCTTTAATTTGAAGAGAATAATGATGGTAAACATCGCATATCAATATTATAAACATAGAAACCGAAAACACCCAAAAGTGTCGAAAATGCACCCTGTACACTAGGGGATCAAATAGACTCTTTAAATCCTGATGCAAAAAATTTGATAAATATCTCAAGGTCTGAGTATATAATTCGGAGTTTTTGACTTTTTTTAACAGAACAAATCTACTTACTGTAAAAAATTTACTAAGAGCAATGTATTACCAAGGTGAAAGAGTAAAAAGCTAAAAAAACACCTTTGACAATTTGAAATAAAAAGAAACACTTTTACCTGTGTTTTAAATTTTAGGGATTAAAGTAACACTTTTCTATATCCAGAAAAAAATAATATAAAGTAGATTTCTTATCTTTAGGGAAAAATAATAAAAATCAAAACTACGGATATTACCAGCTGTAAATAAGTTATTGATTTCTAATATTATAAATCGATAAAAAAATTAATTCTGTAAAAATAGAATGGCTGTCAAAGCTGTACCGGTAATATTTTACACTTATTTAAATTTTATAATTTTGGGTGCAAAAATTTTATAGGAAAATGTCTATAATATATTTATTTTATTTTCAACAAAATCTGCACGCCCATGGTTTTTTCCTCGATTTCTCTTTTATACCTCTTACAGTGTTGCCTGCGAGGATTCGGCAAAATTTTCTGAGATTTCATGCATGATGAATGAATTTGCGTATTAAATAATGGGGATGCGTCTTCTAGGGTTCCTTGAATTTCTTTGAGTCAAGGGCACACTAACAATATGCCGGTATTAATGCAACCTACGGGGTTTGACACGCGGTGGCCCGTAGTAATTGTATGCCAATATCGGTGTATTAAACTTCATTCGATTTTAAATTGTTTTGCGTGTTTTAAGGGGTTTTGAATATTTTTGAGATGTGCCACTATTGTCGCCGGTGAGCAATGTGTACTAGACTTTAATGTGAACGGCTAAATATTAGAGCCTCATGTTCCTTGCTAGTACCTTCATGTTATAAAGTTTCACCAAGTACAGTTCGATTCATCACAACGTCGCAAATACTTCCCTAGATTTGAGTCCTTTGTAGGGTAATATCGCGATTTGGCGTCAAATCGGATTCTTTGCGCATTTTGTATTAAATTATTAAAGGAATTGTTAATAGTTTTTTTTATTGATTGCTAGGTTCAAGTAATGGAGCTTGGACCGGGGAATCTTGTGTTTGGTTCCTGCGCGAATATTCTATCCACTATCTTTCTTAAATCCATCTTATTTGGGGTCTTCCGCTACTTATTTTATTTTTCCAAGGTTTCTAGTTTACAATACATTTGTTCCAACTATTGTCTTTTTGTCTGATATTATGAACGGCAAATTCCATTTTAATTTTGCTACTTCTCCTCTGATATCCCTTACTTTTGTTTTATTTCTTACCCATTAATTCCTTTTTCTATATATTAGCTTTACATGTAACATTTATCTTTCCATTGATCTTTGGGATTTTATTAACTTATCCATCTTTGATTTTGTACTTGTCCAGGTATGGTATCAATAGGTAAGTACAGGAAGGATACATTGGTTATACACTTTCGTTTTAAGGTACTGAGGATATTTCTTATTTTTTACTATCTAGCTTAGTTTGCTTAATGCTGCCCGTGCCAATCTTACTCGTCTCTTAATTTCAGTTATTTGGTTCTCTTTTTTTTTTAGTTAATTTGTACCAGGTAGATATATTCCTCTACTTGTGTAGTTCATACTCCAGCCTATATTTTTAGCTGCTGTATCCAGTTCTTCTTTCTTATCTGTTATTAAGACGAAAACATCAGCATACCTTAGGTGGTTCAAGTATTGTCCGCTTACTTTGATACCTATTTCTTACTAATCTCAGTTTTTAAAAACGTCTTCCAGGGCCTGGTTAAATAGTTTAGGGGATATTCTGTCACCAGGTCTGACACCTGTTCCTATGCGGATTGGCTAGGTTCTTTTTGATTGATGTTGTGGGTTTGCTATATATATTTGCTATTAAGTCTGAGTATCCATGATCTATTTGGCTATTAATTAAAGATGCTTTTACTGCCCTGTGCTCAATGCTATCGAAAGCTTTTTGAAAGTCAATATATAGTGGAATGTTGTATCCTAACAGCGAGGATACTTGATCAAAAAGCATTGATGCTTTAAAAACAAATTTACACCCTGTAATGTTGTTTTTTATTAAACTTTATTTACACAAAATTTATAACAAAAAACACTTTACACACTACATCTTATAGAATTATTATTATTCATAGTTTTTTTTTATAAAAAAGTAAAACAGTGAGGTGATAATCCCGTAAATGTCATTCAAAAATTTTTGTTTTTGATCAAAATGTTTTCAACAAGTGTCGTGTGTGTCATTCGAAATTTAGGCTTTTGAAAAAAGTGTATTTGAAAAACGGACAGTGACCCTATTAAATAAAAGTATATTTTTACCTCACAATATCTTTAGGAAACCTGAAAAAACTTTTCTTGGAATTATATATAGCTTTTAAATTTTACAATTCTCCATATCAGCACTGTCAATAAAATCGCAAAACACTAATCACAAAAAATACTGGTTAGCACACGCTACTGAATTTGATGTGAGCTAAATAACACCTGAACGCCCGGTAGCACCTGACTTGATAGCTTCTAACCCGAAATGCCCGGCTGTGCAAAGATCGGCGCAAAGTGTACCCGTTCAACCAGTCTGTCAGCTTGTTGTTAGGTGCTTCGAGCGCGTTCTCCCCACGGCATATCTGCCAATTAATTTTGGTGCAAAAACTCACTTAAATGACGGTCTTATGACTTATTTTCATCAGTGTGTAAGCAATAGGTAGATCTTACTCGCTAATAAATTTTACGGTCCTTTGAAATACAGGGTGTCCTCAAAGTTGAGTCATTTATTTTAACAGGTTGTGGAGCTCTTAAAAATAAGTAATTTTACCAAAAATCATTTATATAAAAGTTGCAGAATAAAGAAGTTATTAACAATTAAAAATTGTTATTTTTTCCGATTTTTTTCTGTTGGGCTATTTAAAACAGTTGGCTTATCACGATGGAGAAGTAAATACTGTGCAAGAACTACAACGGCGCATCGAGAATGCTTGTGACGTTCTTCTTGGAGACTAGAATTTTATTTTTGAAGCGTTTAGTGACTCATGGATACGCCGAGCAAGATTTTGCGCAAACCGAACAAATGGTGATAATTTTTGTAATATCGGGGTGCATTTTACCGGTAATCGTGGATTTATTGTGAATTGCAATAACAAATAAACGCACTGGTCAAGAATATCAAAAAGTCAGGTTTCACAGTTTTTAAATTTTACATTTTTCGAATTGTTTATAACTTCTTTATTCTGAAACTTTAATGTAAATGATTTTTGGTACAATTACTTATTTTTACGAGTTCTACAACCTGTTAAAATTAATGACTCAACTTTGAGTACACCCTGTATTTACACCATGGATCATAAAATTAGAATATGCCTTAATTTGTCAATTTGCTTGTTACTACAGAATCTAAAAATATTTGAATCGGGGAATAAGAATAAATAACTGAACATACCAAACTGTGGTGCAATCGCAATATTGCAAAAGGTGTGGTAGGTGGCGATAGTTTTAACTTAAATATAATTCCCAGGCAAGTCCGTTGTCGTCGAGGACAGGGATATTGTGAACGTATAGGTTTACCTTTGGATCCATGCACTGGCACTAGATGGAATATGCAAAGTATGTACACTGATAAAATTACTCACGTAGAGCACGAGTGTAATATATCATATATGTATCAAATTGATAAATTGATCTTCTAGATCGACTCCTGCCAAATATTTTTTGTAACTTAAGAGGTTGTTTTTTTGAACTTATTTTCTTTAATGATTTGAGAAAACGTTACACCCATATCGAGTATGCTCGTTACTTGTGCTTTTTAACTTTCGGCTCCGATCGACGGTGGCATGCGGAAGAAAATCAGGTATACATTTTTTTGCAGCTTCTGCCAGTTTTCTTGCATGCTCTGTGTGTCTTAGGGTTTTGGTGTAACCTTCGGCAAGGTTGTTATTTCATAGTCTAGTAAAAACTTTTTTCAGTTAACAAAAACTGGGCGATTTATCCTAGAAAACGCGGCTGCTACCTCCTCCCTCTTTTGCAGAACTTTCCCGCCCTTCTAATAAAAATGAGAATGTCCGACCACATGAGGGCTTCAGGTCTTACGATTCAACATCCTTTACTTCAAATACTCCCTTTCTCGCTAATTTATGCCTCCATTATGCTAGGAAGTGAAATTATGTTTTCTCTACCTCACTCATGGACCTATAATAAGAATGAATTGAGCGCAATGTGGTGGTGATCTAAATAAAGGTCTCAAGGTAGGGATTTTAGTAAACTTAATATCCTAGTTATATTTTATTAAATTAAAGAATAGACTAGTTTAAATTAGGTTTCAGTATGTTTTTAAATGAAAATTCGTGTTAACCTTTACCTTTGTAGATTCTAGAGCAATTGTAAAAACTTCTTTACTTTCAATAAAGTCCTAAATGTCTTTTTTATATAATAAAATGTTTTTGTCCGTCTTTTGCCAATTCTAGCCCCATCTCACTCTGTAATCAATTTGCGAGCCCTATCACGTGTTTTAGCGCGGTCAAGTGTCCATAAAGTGCACAGAGTTTCATGAGACTCCAATGAGGGTATTAACTCTGCTTCTTCCTCTGCCCAACAGCCAATTCCTTCTGCTTAAGTTAAAGCTCCTGAGAGGCTCCTGCGCCTGTCTATAGACGCTCTAATTGGCTCATGCTTTATGCAGCTTCTTGACTCTGTATTCTTTAAGGGTCGATTTATTTGCCCTCTTGTTAGCCCCAGACAAGGTTTAGGGCCAGCGTAACTTTGTTCTAATCTTATTTTGTAAATTTATCGGGCTTTTCGTTGCCAGTGATTCCCATATGACCTGGAGCACAGAAAACTTGGCCTCCTTTCTCTTGTCCAGTTCTTGGCAGATACACAATACTCGTACATTATCCTTTCAGTACCGCCTCGCTGTGTACTTCGGCTTAGAAGACCTAGCCAAGTTTAGAAAAACATTTCCACACAAGTAAGAACCCGTCATTTTGTATTGAGAAACTTGGCTTTAATTCTATCTCAATTCTTTTTACTGAATAGCATTTTCGCGTACTTGGCTTTTTTACATGAAATGTTTTGTTATGGATTTGGGTAATATTTAAGTTTTAAAGTAATAAAATATACACCTCTCTAGTGTTTCTGAAAGTAGGTAATGTTACTTTTACATAAATTTACATTTATAGGGGAGGGAAGTAAATTAAAATTTCGGGGTTTTTAAATTTTTGCTATAGTTTTATCATATTTCCTATCGGTTATCCAAATCTCAGCCCTCTAGCGTTTCTGGAAGTCGTTCAAAGCTCACTTCTCTAGTGTTTCTGGAAGTAGGCAATGTTACTTTTACATAAATTTACATTTATAGGGGAGGGAAGTTAATTAAAATTTTGGAGTTTTTAAATTTTTTGCTCTAGTTTGAGCATAGTTCCTATAAATCTGCCAAAGCTCAGCTCTAATGTTTCTGGCAGTGGGCAATTGTAATTTTACATAAGTTTTCATTTATAGGGGAGGGAAGTAAATAAAAATGTTGAGGTTTTTAATTTTTTCTATAGTTTTATCATAGTTCCTATCAATCTTCCAAAGCTCAGCTCTCTAGCATTTCTGGAAGTGGCCAATGTTAGTTTTACATAACTTAACATTCATGGGGGAGGGAAGTAAATTAAAATTTTGGGCTTTTTTAATTTTTTCCTATAGTTTTGGCAGACTGATAGGAACTATGCTAATAGTTCCTATCAGTCTGCCAAAGCGCAGCTCTGTAAAGTTTCTGGGAGTTGGCAATGTTACTTTTACATAACTTTACATCTTTTCCAAGGGTTCGGTCATAATTTCTATCAGTCTACCAAATTTCAGCTTTGTAGCATGGCTGGATGTACAGTAGAATCTTGATGATTTATACTTGAGTGAGTGAGTGACAATTTTGACGTTTTTTAAAATTTCGTAACTACTTTACTACTCTGTGGAAGTCCAACTTGGAGAGGTTGTTAGCTCTATGAAGATCTACGACTGTGCAAAGTTTGAGTTTCGTAGCTCATTCCGAAGTAGAGTTTTGGATAGTTCAAATATGGGCTGAAATGTTTCAAAAAAGGAGGGTACAGCAGTTTCCGCGCGAGCTTGGCGGGCACTACCTTGCCCCTAGATACCCACTTAGCCACGAAAAACTGTTGTTTTAAAAATAATAAATAAAAATCGAAAAACCACTTGATTTACATTTAATTTTAGATTTAGAAAACAGTATTCCAAATTGATCTACTTCTATGTAAAATATGGATAGTATGTACTTCTTTCAAATTCGACCGCATATTTCATTTTATTTACGAGCAAACCCTCTCTGGAAGGAAACTACCTAGTTTACAACCCTGTAAATAAATATTTATAAGGTTTGCAATCCCCATGTCCCTGTTTATAGGGTCGCCAATGTTATTTTTAATGCATGTGGTAAAGGGCATTTCGCCATGCAAAATATGCAGAAAGGAAGGTCATAAAACACCCGTATGTTTACTGAAATAGCAGTAAACCTTAGAAATATTTGATCGTCTTCTTTTGGAAAAATACATAACTTATACGAAAAAGCTATACTGACCACAGAGAAAAAGAAAAACTCATTTAGCAGGTCTTTAGATAAGAATAGAATCATAAGGGTTACCTCGTTCATCTCAGCAAATTCCGGCGGCATCTGAACAAAAAGTTTAAAAAAAAGAGGGGAGCTCCAGAGGAAAAATTGTACACTAGAATTGGTGGTGGAACAAACAAGCTTGCGTTGCGACATTGACATTTTATTTTCTTTTACATCTGCGTACTAGACAATGCAATGAAATTCATTCGACTCGGCATGGCAGGCGGAGCAAGAATCGGGAGGATATAAAGAGAATTTCTTTGTTAAACGTTCTCACCAGTATTTACTAGACTTAGCATTTTAGACCGGGTTTAAGTATCAAATCTATAAACTTGATACCGACCGGTTTAACTGTATTTTTTTAATACTCACAGGTCAAATAACTGCAAAGATCCGGTTCACCCTAATGTGCAATATGATAGTAAGCATTTCGCAGTAATGCATCTCATGTAAATTTAAACTAACTTCAGAAATAAAGAAAAACCACATAAAAAATTTGGAGGAGTCGTAGGATTCCCGTTAAAAGTAATCTCAAATTGTAGTACCACCATTGAGGGGTAGCTTAAAGTTCGAAAACAAAAGAAATAATCCATGATTGATAAAAAACTTATATACAAAAAATTTCAAAGCTAAATAATACATAAATAACTTAAACCTATGTCTGTAGATGCATTACCGTCTTAAATACGTATCAATATTTAAATTGTTTGTATTTGTAAAAAGCACGAGATACATCAGAATCCGTTTTCAGTTACACATCCACCAAAATAATTGAACATCGGTTTATTCATCGCTAACTTGTTTAAAAAAGTAACATGTAAAATATAGCGAACCGCTGACACTGACTTACACCGTTTTTATTTGACATCTCCCAGTGACGTTTAGTGGTTTAAAGAAGGCTAACATAAACCAAAATATTAAATCCTTTTATTTATTTCTAACCAGTGGCGTATAAAGAAAAAAGTTTCGGGGTGGGCCCGAGACCGTTTTGGGGGGGGGGGGGCGAGACCTCATGAGGCTGTATTTAATGCTATTTTATGTTTGTATTCATGAAATATGTGGAAAATATCCAAAAAAATCTTAGCTTCGGGGGGGGCCCGGGCCCCCCAGGCCCCCCCCATATATACGCCACTGTTTCTAACCTTTGTGTGCACTTACCACTGTAAACCCTTTGGTAAATACTGATGTCGAGGTTTAACTCTCGCATTTAAACGATGAAAACTATTAACCGAACAGTCGACCGCTCAAGTTAGTCTAAAGCCTGATGCTGTAGATATATCAATAATATATATTTCCAATAAAATTTTGTTCATAGTATACATTTTTTTTGGAAAATGTGTTGTGTTGTCGACCATCAACCCGTTACTCTTTTGAAGGATATGAAGGGTTTTTGTCACTTGGTTGAAGGAAATTGTCAAAAAAGTCTGGCGACACTGTACAAACCACAGCAGCTAGCGAAACGCGGTTTGTGAATTACATTTTCACTAAAATTTGTCAGCGTCAAAGTTTCACAGTAAAAATTTTTAAAAACCAAATATTTTATATATCTCAAAAAACGACATCAGCTAGAATATAACGTAGCTTTCAAATTGATTCAAAATGTAATTTTCAACAAAAGCATAGTCAATTTCAACCGAATTAGGTAAAAGTTCTTTGTTTTTTTTGGCATCGCATTATAATAGGTAGCATAGTGACGACGCCCGAGAATAGCCTGGTTATTATAGGATGACGTCTTGAAATTTAAAATTGATAGTAACCTAGTTCTTGTCAATGGCCACAATAGACCCACTTGTGGTCGCAGTGGAAGGGCTGCAAGGCCCACTCACGTATCGTCGGTCTTTTCACGTAAGGGCGTATCTCATAAAGTTTAAAAAATTGGGTTAAGACAGTAAATAGACAGCTTAAGCCTCATATTTTCATCTCACGAATGGGCGTATTCATTATTTAATACTATGGCTATTCGTTATAAATTTTAATGGTCGTTATCTTAAAATAATCAATATATGAATCTCACAAAATATTTAAAATCGCTCTCCTGAAAAATCATCAAAACAGAGATAGGCCCTTTCGTGAGAAGACCGACGATATGAATAATCATCAATCAACCTAATTCTTGTCAAATATCTCAAAAACGGTAATGCGTAGAACAATTTTATTTTTACTTTTGAGCTTTTAAGCTAGTACTTATTCATTTCTCTCATTGTATTTCTCAACAAATATTTTGACTTGTTTTTATTAACATTTTAGAAATATGATTTTAACTAATATTTACGTTTTGAATTTTTTTAAATTTTTTGATTATTTGGTTTTCCCCTTTCTTTTGCGTCATTTTATCATAATGTGCTTCGATTTAGCTAATATTTTAACATGGAACTCTAATATAATAAAAAATCATAATTGAAGAACCAAGGCTAGCTGCAAAATGACGTTTTCAGAGTTAGATTAATACATTTTCAACAATATTTGTCATAACGTGAAAGTTTATCGGAGTCACAGATAGATTGTCATCTATATGTCATAGACATCTCTTTTGTTATAAGCATAGACCAACCGACGCCCAAAGATACATAGCTATATTTTTCTGCATTTGATTAATCACGCATTATGGTTTCTTACTTATGGATTAACAGTAAATGTGTGAAAAAATGGTTTGTACAAAAATGTACTTATTAATATTAAATTTATTTATTATTGATGACGTTAACTTTTAGAACTTCTATAACATGTCTGTGGGAATCACCCGACATTGTAATTTATTTCTAACTCTTTTTCCTCTTAAGCGGCCCTCACACGATTAAAAATATTGTCAATATTTTTATATGCGTCTTTTTTTATACCATTTTAAAGATAATGCTAAGAACAGAAATATTGACAATATTATTGATCGTGTGAGGGCCACTTTAGTAGAAACCATTGCTACCCAGACTTGTTGCTACCGATCTTTTAAAACCAATGCTTTAAAAGCTATCGTGACAGTGACAAACACACAGATGGCAAACATACCTTTCCTGGCCATGGTTCCCAAGCTAGAAAAACAACAAAATTTTTTTTCTTACTTACCAGATATTAGTGTTGTCCCAATGTTATCCCATGTCGTTGAATTCCCATAAAAACTCTCCGGATTCAAGGAGCTCAGCATATTGTAGCTTAAGTCTATGGACAAATACGGTATTCTGTCCATTCCGCTAAAAAGACCATAAGGAAGCTCCTGGATTTGAGTTCCAGAAATTTTTATACTTAAACTAGGGTTTCTTGTGAGGCTTACAAAACCACTAGCCTCAATTACTCTCAGGTTTCTGCCTGTGACTTCCAAATTTGATAATTTTCGATTTGTAAGACAGCTCAACTGATTTTCTAGCCTATGCTCCATAATAATGATTTTTAGAGTTTTTATTTGGGTCAAATGAGACAAAATGTAACAGAGCTCTTCTTGAAAATGTTCTATAGAAGGCCAAGTCTGGATTTTAAGTGTAGATAAAATTCGTAGTTGCCCGAGTGCTTTTCCCTCGAATTTCGAAAGCCTCTTTAAGTGTTGAATATTTAAAAACTGTAGCGTTCTCAATCCGTGAAAGCTGTCTAGGGTTATTTCTTTTATCGGGTTATAAGACAGGTCTAAATACTTTAAGCTGGAAAGGTGTATCCACAAATGTGAGGGAACGTAGTTTATATTACAATGGCTTAAATCCAGCAACTTTAACTTCGAAAGTTCTTGGACAGAATTCTTGTTTATCGCTTGAATATTGTTATAAGATAAATTTAAGTGGACCAAGTTGGGTAAGGGAAAATGTGGAGTGGAAGTTATGCCAGTATCCGCCAAGTTGAGATATTTCAAACTTTGTGCGTAGTGAAATAACTCTTTGAAGTTTGCCCTAAGTGGATTACAACTTAAATCCAGGTTCTGTAATAATGTAAGGCTTGTGAAAACATTATCCGGCATAATTGTTATTTTATTCTTGCTTAAATCCAAATAATGCAAATATGGAATATTTGGAAAAGTAGTAATATCTATATGCTCGATATTATTTTGCTGTAAAGCCAAATATCTTAAAGTCAATCCAACGTCATTCAGGCTCAAGCTAGGGACTAAAGAGAGCAAATTGTAGCTTAAATCAATCACTTCCAACTGTGTATTGGCAAACACATCCTTGGGGAGATAGCTTAAACTATTCCCGCTGAGATTTAGCGTCCGTAACTTTACCATGTCAGAGAACTGACCCGAATACAGCGTTGTAATTAGGTTTTTGGATAAATCTATCGTCTGCAAACCTTGCAGACCTACAAACGATCTTTTGTCTAATGACATAATACTGTTATATTGTAAGGTCAACTTTTCTAATGAGCTTAAATGAATAAATGCGTTATACCCTATAGAGCTTAACTGGTTATAATCTAAGTGTAATTTTCTCAATAACGCAGTGTATTCTAAACATTTGGGTATCTTTGCCAAATTATTAAAACTTAAATCTAAAGTTTCTAGTCTTAACATTCTCATGTTGCTATCACAGTTTGAAATCAGGTTGTGGCTTAAATTTAACGCTAATGCACTAGTAACATTAACTAAAGTTTTAAAGTTTAATTCTGTTAACATATTGTATTGCAAATCTAGTTTTCTTAAGTTTGGGGTGTCAAGGAAACCTCCAGGATCGATCGTGCTTATAATGTTGTTGGACAAAATCAATTTGTCTAATCTGGGCAGGTTATAAAAAGCGGCCATTTCGATACGCTTTATCTTGTTGTTGCCCAATGAAATTGTCTTTAAACTCTGCAGGTTCGTAAAAGTGTCAGAAAGAACGAATGTAAGTTCGTTACTGGAGAATCTAATATCCTTTAGATTTGAGTGTATTTCGTTTTTGAACAATTCTTTTGGGATTAAATGAAGTTTATTCGATTCCAAATTGAGATAACTTAGTTCTGGCAAGGCATCGAATGAGCTCTGGCTTATTTCATGAAAGTTATTATTATCCAGGGATAGAAACTGCAGTTTCGGTAAATTTTTGAAAATGTCGTAAGGTAAATCATCGCGGTCCATGCTGAAAGAAAGTTCGAGACTTTCTAAATTTTCTAACCCGTAAAACGCATCCTGAACCAAAAACCTCAACGGGTTAAAACTCAAACTCAGCTCTTTTAAATAAGGCAAATCCTCGAATACTTTAGAGTTTATGTTCGTGATTCGGTTATTATTTAAAATCAATGTTTTTAGAGTTGTGCCCCAAGTCTGGAAACTCGCTTCCTCAATCTCGTATATCTTATTAAATCCTATATTGAAGTAGGATATTTTGGTGCAATTTCTTAGACTATCCGAAGGGATCGTCTCTAAATTATTTCCGCTTAAACTTAATGCCTTCAAACTGTGTTGAAAATTTATCAATGTATCATCCGGGATTTCGCTTAAAAAATTCGATGAGAGATACAAATATTTTAGGGAAGTTAAATTAACAACAGCTTCTGGAACAATTTTTAGTTTGTTGTGGTCCAAATCTAGGTACTCTAGCGTCTTAGAAATACCCTTAAATGCTTCGCTATCGATCCTTTCTATTAAATTGTTCGAAAGGATGATTCTTCTCAAATCTAATCCTTCAAAATAGTCGTCCGACAATACAGAGAAATCGTTCGTGGCTAAATTCAAGTCCCGTATATAAATCGATCCGTTGAACAACTTTTTTGGTAACTGTTTTAACAGATTCTCGCTCAGGTCAATTTTTTCCAGCCATAACTTTCGCGAAAACGTGTGCTCCGGAATACTTTTGATTTGATTGCCCCGGAGATACAGCCACTGAATATGAGGTATTGTGGAAATTATATCAAGCGGAAAATTCTCTATTAAATTATGGACTATGCTGATGGTCTGTAACGATGGAGGCAAAGAATGTTTGTGAATTTTGTGTATTCTGTTGGCATCAAGATTTAACCAGACGAGGGCTTTAAGCTGACGCAATGACGTGTGACTAATTTGGTTGTTTGATTGACTATTGTCGGAGGTTAGTTCGGATATGTCGTTTTCTCCTAGAAACAATGTCGCTAATGTGGATTTCATATGAGACCAGTCGCCAACTACGCTCGATATTTGATTCCTGAAATAAAAAAAACGGAGCTAGATTATATCATATAAGGAACTCGCCTGGCATCAAGCATGAATTTGGATACTATACACTGTCTATCACTTAAAACATACCACCTACTATTTTTCAAAAAAACAACTTACAATTAAGAAAAGCACAAGATACTTCGATTTTATTTTGTTTGCAAGGGGTAAGCTTTACACCTATATTTTGAACAGGGGAAGTGGGTCGAGCGATCCCGTGTTTTAGAGATCTCCGAAATATTTTTACAACTCTGTAAACATTTCGAAAACCTTTAGATAGTTTGTGGGATATTTACCTTCAAATTTAACATGAACTGATAAAATAAATTCATTCTGATTGAATTTTTATTTTATCAGGCCATGTTAAATTTGAAAAATTGAATGCTAATATCTCAAAAAATAATTAATAGATGATTTAAATTTTATCTAGAGGGTTGTACAGACATTCACCAGACCTTCAAAACTAGGTGCCGCTGGACCCTATTTCCCTATTTAAAATATAGATGTTAAGTTTACCACTCGAAGGGGGTGCGTGCTATAAAAAATCAAGACAAGATCGACGTGTCTCGGGGTATTTTTTAATTTTTAGTAGTGTTCGAAAACTCCTGGATGGTAAGTTTTAAATGAGACACACTGTATTATGATCAACGTACTCAAAAAGTATAAAAGTATAAATATACGGTATGTCTTATTAGGAATGGAACAACTAGGCGCCGCCAACTGGGCGCCGTATCAACTTGGCGCCATACCAACTGGGCGCCATAACAACTGGGCGCCGTACCAACTAGGCGCCGCACAGTGGAACGGGCTTATGGGAACGGTTGGACATGAGGTTTTGTACTTGGTACTTTTAATTTGGAAAACTTGGGAATGACTTTTATACTCCGTAAAATTCTATAAAGAGTGACGCCATATATTTGAAAAAATTAGTTGCTTTGCATAACTTAAACCATATATAGGGCGGCCCAAATTTATATTTAAATGCCCATTACTTTACTTGAATATCATCTAATTTTTCGAATGAAATTTTATTTAAAAAAATAATTTTTTATAAATTTGACAATTACCCATTTTTTTTTTAAAATTTGTCCAATTTTTATAATTGTAATCATTTTGGAAAGCCACAATACTTAACAAATTTAATTTTGCAACTGACATTTAATAAATATTCAAGATGGAGAAGAAATTTTAATATTAGGTTATTTTGTAACAAATTTGATATGGTCCTGCGGGTATTTTGTGAAGTACTCTGTCTTCCTTCTTTTCTGATGGTCAGATAAACTTAAAAATGATCGTGAAATAGAAGGCAATGGATCTTCCCAACATGCAGAATATTGCTCTTCATTTCTTTTATTTACGGAAAATGGTTACTTAGCCATAAGGCATTCTAATGAAACAATTTTGGCGATTTTTTAGAAAGAGCATTCTATTTAGAAGATATTTTGTTACAAAACTTAACGTAATTTTTCAGTAAATGGAGAAAGGTCTTTTTCTGAAATATTTAATTGGCGAAGTAAAAATTCTATAGCTTTCTTATGATCACATAAAATAACATTTTTTTCACTGAAAATTTTGTAAACTGAATAATTTGTTAAATTTTCTAAATTCGTAATTTTAAACTATTATTTTACGTTCTAATTTAACACACAATGTGGAAAACATGGGTGTACCATGGGTGATCCATGGCCTAGTAGGTTTTTTGTTAATATTTATTTAGGGAATGGAGCTTATAGTTAAGCAATTAAATTATTAAGTTCTTTACATTACGTATTATGTTAACACCTTACCCCCCTTCTATCTAGCATGTTTGACCCTTAACGCATTCAAGTAAAATACATTAAACGAAATTTAAAACACAAAAAAAAGAATTAAAGTCCCACAAAATTCTTGATTTTTAAAGTATATGCCAAATTAAATCATTATTTTCTTAAAAGCTAGGGTCAGCCAATTTTTTTAGGTTATGAGAGTACACATCTTCCTTTATTAGATACTAAAACAGTTTTGCGGGCGTTCCTGGGCGATTTTTTATAGGACCTTTTATAAAAACATTTCGTAAAAAAAACATGGTATTCTTTATATAGGTGTAAACTCACCAATATTCTAATAAACACCATGAAAATATATAGCAATTAAAAAGAACCGTTTACCCTAATACTGTTAGCTCCCGCTAAATTTCGCGGTTGTTTATATATATTTTTAAAAACACACAACTGTATGAAGGACAAAGCGCATTCCGCGTATTTGGACATGCGCACCAACAATCAGGGAGATCCTTGTCAATCGCCTAGAGAAAATGGCGTGTTAATTTCGTTCTCCAACTATATCAAATTTCTACACCTGAAAGTGCTCGATTTTTGTGTACTGAAGGATAGAACTAGAAACTTCAGCCCTTCAGCTACGTGGTGACATCATTAGATCCAATCAGGGGCCCCTTGGAACGTGGAGAAAGTGGATGCAAAGAGGTGAGTGCATTTGTCTCTGATTACCGTTGTGTGGCACAAATATTTTACCTATGGACGTTTGATTATTTCGTAATTCATATCAATATATTTATGTTGGTTCGCGCTTTCATTAATTAAAATATTTACAGTCCATTGCATTTAACGATTTTTTTCTATCAGTGGACTAACATAAGTGGTCCTTTTCGAGCCGAATTATTTTTAAATAATAAATCCATACGACTGTATTAATAATTATTTGCAAGCCGAGGCGGCCTTGAATTTTTTCGGATCGTATTTGAAACGTCGAGAGAGAAAGTCGGCGCAGTACCTGGTTTTGGTCCGCTGCTATGGTAACGGGTCTACTCCGCGTGGTATAAACAAAAGCGAGTAGGAATCAAAACAAACAAAACAAACGTTCAGTGTGATAGGTGTGTACCATATCATTTCGATATTTAAAACAATTTTCATCAATTGCGATAAATTAGTGCATATTTTCGACAATTCGTCATTTTTCTATTTCAGAAGCATTAATTTAGCGTTAATTGTATATTTACCGACAATTTCGTCATTTCAAAGGTAAAATCATGTCTGTCAAAAAAGCCGCGCAAAAACGCAAGGGTTTTTTATCTGCGATCACCGAGTGTTATGTGTTGTCACAGACCGCGGAAAAGGATGAAAGAGCCAGAAACGAGTTTCAAGTGAGGTATGCCGATTTGGATGAAACCTTCGATAAATGCATGCTGGCACATAATGACGTCATTATGTTGATAGACGACTCGGACGATGAGGAGTTTAAAACACAGGATGCGATACTTTCAGAAGCTCGTAAATATTTTTATGCGTGTAAGGGGGTTTACTCTAAAATATTTCCGGTTGAGGCCCCATCCTTTTCGGGATCATATGTTCGACAAAACGAATCTGAAACTCCAAAACTCAAAGAGTTAGGTATTCCCATATTCCGAGGTGATAAAAAATTATGGCCAAGCTTTTTCGATCTTTTTAATAACATTATAGATCAAAATCAAAATCTAAGTAACGTTTGAAAACTTCAATATTTATTTTCATATCTCGAGGATGAGCCTTTAAAATTGATATCAGGGATTAGCTTATCTGATCAAAATTATAAAATTGCTTACGACAAATTAGTCAATAGATATCAAAACAAGCGAGACCTCGCAAATGATGCTTTAAGCTCAATTATGAACTCCACCTTAAAGAACGAGTCAGCTAAAGAATTACGTAATTTAATTGACACCTTTTCTGAATCCCTAGAAATTTTAAAATCACTTAGCTTTGACGTTGACAGTTGGGACTTTATTATTTTTTTCATTTTATTAGAAAAATTGGATATTCCAACGCGTTCAAATTTCGAAATGAGTCACGCCAATACTAATACCGAATTTCCCACTTTTCAGTCACTTTTTCAATTTCTAGAAAAAAGATGTAAAGTTTTGGAATCACTTCCTCAATCAACAGCACCCAAAAAGGTGCCTAACTATCAAAAATCAAATTCTATGCAAAATCATTCTGGGCAAAAGCCTACCTATCAAAATTCAAATTCTATGCGAAGTCAGTTTGGGCAAAAGCCTACCTATAAATCATCCAATTCGCCTTTTAGAGGACTGGCTGGCACCTCAACTAATTCAAGTACGGGAATAAAATGTTTCCGGTGTAATCAAGGTCACGTGCTTTCGAAATGTCAAACATTTCTTGATCTCTCACCTATCGATCGCCTATCTTTCGTCAAACAGAAAAAATTATGTCTAGCGTGTTTTCATCCCTTGCATGATGTAGATACGTGCAAATCAAAATATTCATGCAGGACTTGCAATAGTAAAAGGCACCACACTTTAACTCATATCTTAGAAACTAATCAAGAGTCTGGAAGCCAAGATACTAGTCCTGTCATTCACACACCACCTGTCAATAATCTTCATGTGTCATTAAATGCCTCAGGACCTTCAGGTACCTTTCTTTTATGCACCGCCATAATAGATGTTATGGACGGTTGCGGAAATTTTCAACCTGTAAGGACACTGCTTGATTCTGGATCACAGACAGGATTCATCAGTGAAAAGTGTATTCAGCGTCTTAATCTTCCTAGGCGAAGTTACACCACTGAAATATTCGGATTAAATCAGATGTCTTGTTTCACTTCCAAAGGGCTCGTTTAATGTCACATTAAGCCACAAGGACAAGTCACTCCTTTACTTAATTTCGAAGCAATTGTTGTTCCACAACTATGTTCCAATATGCCTACATTCTCTTTGAACGATAATCAGTGGAAACACTTGGAAGACCTTAAACTTGCCGACCCATCTTATTTCAAATCTAGACCTGTGGACCTGGTTATTGGTTGCGAGCTATTCGCACAGATGTTCAAGGAGGGCAGGGTTCTTGGACAGGTAGGGCAGCCTTCAGCCCTTGAAACTATCTTTGGCTGGGTCGTCATGGGAAAGGTTGACGAAGTATGTAGTCTTACGGAACGAACCAGTTGTTTTTTAACGAGTCATTCACCTCCTTTAGAGGTCATTCTCCCTAGGTTTTGGGAAATCGAACATTTGCCTAAAAAACAAATCTTATCAAAGGAAGAAAAACAGGCAGAATCAATTTTTACTGCTAGTGTAGTACGGCAACCGAGCGGTAGATTCATGGTAGATCTTCCGTTTAAAGATAAAATAAATACTTATCCGCAAGCTTATCGTAGATTTTTACTTCTAGAAAATAGATTAACCAAAAATCCTGATCTGTACACTGCCTATTCAAGTTTCATTCAAGACTATATCGATTCTAATCATATGAGTTTAGTTTTATCTAGTCAACCAAAGGTCGACGTATCGTGTTTTTTAGCACATCATTGCGTACTAAAGCCGGAAAGCTTAAGTACAAAATTAAGGGTAGTCTGGGATTGTTCGGCAGTCACCCCAAAAAATATTAGTCTCAATGACACATTGTTATCTGGACCGAAACTTCAAACGGATATTGCTTCTTTACTCCTTACGTTTCGTCTTAATCCTATTGCCTACATTGCTGACATCAAACAGATGTTCCGTCAAGTCCTTATCAATCCTTATCACCGTCCTTATCAAAGGATATTGTGGAGGTTTTCTCCACATGACCCACTTTCAGTGTGGGAACTTTCTACTGTCACTTTTGGCATGACATGCTCCCCTTTTCTAGCCATGCGTACCTTAAATGAGCTGGCAGAGAGAGAAAAGGAACGTTTTCCTATGGCTAGTACTGTTCTAAAAACGTCAATCTATATCGACGATATCTTGGGAACTAGCCCTTCGCTTTCTGAAGCTCTCTCCCTTCAAACAGAACTCAATGATTTGTTGAAGTCGGGAGGATTTGAACTTAAAAAATGGGCAAGCATTTGTCCTGAGTTATTGGCAACATTGCCAGAGTCCGATCGTCAAATGCCTCTCTCTTTCGACAAGGAGGAACCCCACTTTATCAAAGTTTTAGGACTTCAATGGCATCCAAAAAACGACATTTTTTCTTATCAATGCCGAATGAAGGACAAACCCCCAACCAAACGTTCTATTTTATCTATCATAGGAACAATCTTCGATCCCTTAGGTTTTCTTTGTCCCTTATTGCTACAAGCAAAATTTATTTTGCAACAGTTGTGGATATCGAAAATAGGCTGGGACGAAGAACCAGATTCTTCTATCATCGACTCTTGGAACAAACTTCGTTCTGAATTCCCGCTTCTTTCCAATTTTCAATTACCCCGACAAATCAAACTGTCAAAAACCAATACCTGTCAAATCATCGGCTTCTGTGACGCTTCAATTCGAGGCTACGCAGGCGTCGTATATTTTCGTGTAGAAGAGGAAAACAATATATCTGTTTCTCTCATATCTGCAAAATCTAGGGTCGCGCCTATAAAGTCACAAACTTTGGCTAGGCTAGAACTCCTAGGCGCATTTCTTTTAAGCGAATTAATTGACTTCGTTTTATCTAGCTATGAAGGAAAAATAACTTTTACAAATATCGTTACTTTCTGCGATTCGCAAGTCGTATTACACTGGCTTTCATCCCCTCCTAATCGCTGGCAAACCTTTGTTGGAAATCGAGTCAGTAGAATCCAAGAAATCATTCCCTCAAACTCGTGGCGCTACAATCCTTCTGCTTCGAATGCAGCCGATATTGCGTCACGAGGGGCCACCCCTTCACAGCTCATGTCACATGACATGTGGTGGAACGCACCGTCGTTTTTATGGTCTCCCGAAAACGAATGGCCCGATTTTCATAAACCAAAAATGCCGATTGATTTCGGAGATATTAATCTGGAGGAAAAGCCAAAAGTCTGTTGCAATGCGATAATTGATGTCAACTTCTTAGATCAGCTTCTTATCAAATATTCCTCTATATCAAAAATTCAACGTATCATTTGTTATGTCTTTCGAATAGTTAACCTTTTTCAAAACCATTCCTATCAAAAACCCACTAAGCCGCCGGACCAAAAAGTTATTTTTGAGAATATTGTTTTTCCTACCACCGGTGAGATGCAAAGTGCGTTACACCTTCTTATCAAACGCGTGCAAGGTTCTTGTTTTTCTGAGCTTTTTTCCGCGTTATCTAAGGATAAACCAATACCGAAACCTTTGCGAAAACTTTCACCTTTTCTTGATGAGAATAATATCATTAGAGTCGGTGGCAGATTACAAAAATCTGACCTTTTGTCTTATTCTGCAAAACACCCCGTCTTACTTTCGAGTGACCATCGTTGTTTAACTACTCTTCTTATCGAGTCCGCTCATCGACAATATCTTCATCCTGGGTTTAAAACATTACATAATCTGCTTTTACAGCAATTTTGGATATTATCTGCCAGACGGGCAATTCAAAGAACCATATCCAAGTGCTTGCAATATTTTAGAATCAACCCTAAACCCTATAGACCGCCCATAATGAGTTCACTTCCCGCTCATCGAATCAATCAACTTAAACCTTTTTCGAGTGTAGCTATCGACTTTTGTGGACCTTTCTTTGTGATTCCTCATCGTTACCGTGGTTGTAAAGCTTTCAAATCGTATGTCTGTGTGTTTGTCTGTACGGCCACACATTGCGTGCATTTGGAATTAACCATGGAACTGTCCACCGAAGGGTTCGTAGGTGCATTCCATCGATTCATTTCCAGACGCGGAAGCGTGACGCAATGCTGGTCAGATCAAGGCAGTAATTTTATAGGGTTTCGTAACCAATTACTGGATTACGCAAGAAGTGCTGCCACCAGACTTTCTATTCGTTGGCATCTGGGACCTCCTCTCAGTCCACATTTCAATGGCCTGGCAGAAGCTGGCGTCAAAAGTTTTAAAACTCACTTTGTACGAGTTGTCGGCGACCAGAAGTTGTCTATCATGGAGATATTTCCACACTAGCTTTGAGGTAATATAATAATATATGTATATAGATATGGTCTCACCAAAGTGTTCCATTTTATTATTCTCCCTTGGGCACTCTAGGATGGCAAAATCGTACTAATTTATATCAAAATCACCACAACTTCGGAAATTCTGTCCAACCATTTGGTCATATTATTAATTTATTGAATAATTATTGACTTTTAATAATTTTCTTTAACAGGAACTCCGTTGGTTTTGATATTGGATTTTTAATGTTATCCCTGATTTTTCTCACATTTTATCTCTTAAATTTAATAAAAATAATATGCTGCTAATACTACTACTACTGAGTTCTTTTTTCCAAGGAGCTTACTTTCCTAACAGAGTCATTTTTCTTCTGCTAGGAAAAGCCGTGTATTGGGTATTGTCGGATTCCTACCGACTAAAACCCCTCGATTGTGACTCCGGCTTGCCTAGGCAAGCCACAGTCACTCTACTGCAGCCAATAATGACTTATTGTGCACCCCCTTGATTCCTACGCTAACCACTCCATCAATTTTGTTCCATGAATAAGTTTGTACAGGTCTTTAATGAAGTAGTCCCCAGTCTTTCTAGTTTGTACATATACACACATCTGTGTTCTAGCACCCATAATAGTTTTATTCTATTACATTTCGCCAGTCTCACTAGTTTAGCAAGGCATTTCCACACTAGCTTTGAGGTAATATAATAATATATGTATATAGATATGGTCTCACCATTTTATTATTCTCCCTTGGGCACTCTAGGATGGCAAAGATTTCTGTTTGTAAGACTCTAGGGTAATATCCCAGTGAAAAATGCAAATCTCTCCTAGACTTTACCCCGAACATTCCTGCTTCACTACTTTCATCAGATTTTGATACGTCTGTGTACCAGATTAGGCCTTCCTGTGGCAGTGGGTGGTTTTTTCCAGACCATGCTGCTCTCTCCTGTATGACTACTTCGAGAGTGCGTCCATATGGGTACTTTTGGGACTTCTGGTCTGACTTCATGTGTAGGATTGATATATCAAGAAACCATTCCTCCTTATTAAGCATTCTGAAGTCGACATTGTCCCATCTTTGGCTCTCCCTGTATCACCAAGTGAACTGGAGAAGGTCTAAGAGTAACTCCATCGAAGTTGTCGAAGTAGATCTTATCGCGCCTGTGATGCTGAGGCACGCAAGTCTTTGCACCTTGCTTAGTCTGAGCATTAGATTCTGTTGAGCTACTTTTGGCCACCAAACCCGAGATGCATATGTAATGGATGGTCTCACCCCCACTATTTCCCAGGATGAGTTCCGCTTTCTTTGTTATGTTCTCGATATGTGTATATTTATCTAGCTTCTAAATAAATAAAAACACCCAAAATTTAACTCAAAGATAAGGGTTAATAAAAACACTATTCGCGTTTATAAGATCAGGAAAACTAAAATAAAATAAACTAGAAGTTGGCCAACGTTTCTCGGAATTTGTATTTAATTTTAATACCATCCCGTGTGTTGGTTAATTTTATCGCATTTTGATGATTTGGGTTCTAACATAGATAAAAAAAAATGGACACGTCTTAGGTTTTATTTTTTATAACTTATATTCTAGTATAAAACTTCTGAAAACTAAAAAAAAAAATTAAATGGCAAAACAATAAAATAATAATTTAAAAAAATTACACTACACAAACCTGATCCTGCTAGAATTGTTCCCAGTATAGAAGCAGCATTTCCTCGCGGTTTTTTAATACAAAAACTTGGACTAGCAAAGTTTTTGTATTAAAAAACTTTTTCCTTTTATTACTTTTAAATATTTAGCTAACTCACATGTCATTTTTGTGTTTCTTCTCCCCAGGGACCGAATGATTCAACCGCGAAAGGGACAAAGAAAAAGCGATGCTCCAGCTCTATGTATTATTGTTTTTTTATTTTTTCCGCTAAACATGCAGCTGCATCTAAACGTTTACTAGTGTCTTTTAAATATGATTTTGCATTAGTGTCTGCATGTTGCGTTCCATACCAGTGCTTTTCCATTACTTCAGGGAACCAGAGTCATTCCGTCTGCCCTCTTGCCATCTTTTTCTGCAAGTACCAGGCGACTCGAACACAGCTGGAAATCCGGCTGTGACCAAGGCGCGTCCGATAACATCGTTAATCATCCAGTGTCTCGACCGTCGACCTGCGCTTTTGTTGCAGCTAAGACCATAAAGTCAATAAATGTTCACTATTTCACTGCAAGCGCAGGTGTGCTGTACGTACACTGGACGGTCAATTCTCAGAGTCATCTAGTAGGTTCCCCAGGTTAGCAGAAGACAGGGCACTTAATCAACTGTTGCTTTCATATTCTTGAAATCAGGTACAATTTTGCATATCTGTTCCTCAAACCCCCTGTGTTATTTAGGTTTAAGGCGAGTTTAAGTATTAAAATCGCAGCATGATTTTTTCACACTGCTTTTGACTTACGTTACGATAGCTTCCTGAAAAGTTTAGAATACTTTTCAAAGTTTTTTTATTTTATTTAATCTGCTAGTTTATATGAGATAATATCATAGTTGTGATATACGATATATTTCATTCAATATTTGTATATTTTCTATGTTAAGTAGTTTTTTTGTTTTTTCTTTTAGCATAGAAAAAAGATATAAATAAAAAAAAGTTAATGTAATGTGTGCTAGATCTTTAAAAAAAATGTGACAAATTAAAAACTATATGACACCTAAAGTTTTCACCAAAAAAATTTAAAACAAAATGAACTAAAAACACTTTGATTCCAAAATTAAAACCTATGGTCCTTATAGAAAATACAAGCTTTTGAGAAAGCTTCCGTAGCTCGAAAATGGTGAGATGTATCAAAATGCAGTTTTGAAAACGACTCTTTGCACACGATCGAGACAGTTTGGTAGACCGAGCCGAAGGCGAGGTCTACAAGTCGAGGGAGTGTGCAAAGAGGTTTTCAAACGAGTTTTTTACAATATTTTTTATACGACTACTAATAAAGAAAGAAAAATCAAATTTTAATTTAACTTGTTTTTATTTCCGATATTTTTACAACAAAACTTTAAAAATTCAACAATTTTTTGACGTATCTAATCAACAAAACATACGAGCAGTGACGGTTGCTACGGAACTAAGCCAACTTATATTGATGGGTGACAACAACAAAAATCACAATGACGGAAGACGTCCACCCTTACCTGTCGCATAGAAGCCGTACTTAATAGTCGCCCTTTATCTCCTGCCTCTTCAGACCCACACGATCTTCAACCTCTTACCCCTGGGCATTTTTTGACACTTGAACCCCTTAATTCAGAAATTCCGGAGTCAGATTTGTCCGAGGTTCCCCTAAATCGGCTCTCGAGATGGCAACTAATCCAAAAACTACATAATGATTTTTGGAAACGGTATTCTATAGAGTATTTGCATACGCTACAACAGCGACACAAGTGGGCTGATTCGTCCCCAAATATCAAATTAAATGATCTGGTTATCATAACAAGTGATCACATTCAACGCCTTTGAAATGGCCGGTCGGTCGGGTCATCGAACTGCATCCCGGCGGGGACGGTCAGGTGCGTGTTGCGACGGTACAAACGGTTACCGGTGTTTATAAGCGGCCAGTTGTAAAACTGTGCCTCTTGCCAAATTAAAAGTAATTTTAATTTTCTACCTTTTACCGGGTATTACAATAGGTTTTATTTATTTTTAATTTTTTTTGAATTTTTTGTTTGTTTGTTTTGCCTTTTTTCGGGATTTCGTTATATCTAAATAAACTTACGATACTTATCTGTTTTCATTAATTTATATTTATCGGTCGATTCTTTTTCTTATATCTATATCTGTCCGGTTGAGATTCTAAAATTGTGTGTTTTGGAGGGCAGTTATGTTAGCTCCCGCTAAATTTCGCGGTTGTTTATATATATTTTTAAAAACACACAACTGTATGAAGGACAAAGCGCATTCCGCGTATTTGGACATGCGCACCAACAACCAGGGAGATCCTTGTCAATCGCCTAGAGAAAATGGCGTGTTAATTTCGTTCTCCAACTATATCAAATTTCTACACCTGAAAGTGCTCGATTTTTGTGTACTGAAGCATAGAACTAGAAACTTCAGCCCTTCAGCTACGTGGTGACATCATTAGATCCAATCAGGGGCCCCTTGGAACGTGGAGAAAGTGGATGCAAAGAGGTGAGTGCATTTGTCTCTGATTACCGTTGTGTGGCACAAATATTTTACCTATGGACGTTTGATTATTTCGTAATTCATATCAATATATTTATGTTGGTTCGCGCTTTCATTAATTAAAATATTTACAGTCCATTGCATTTAACGTTTTTCTAACCGTGGACTAACAAATACCGTATGAAAAAAAAATAACAAAAATCCTATAATATATATATATATATATATATATATATATATATATATATATATATATATATTGTGTTACATAATTTATAATATAGTATAAATTTTCCTTGATTTTTGTCAATTTAGGAACTCTTTACTTTCACCTTGTATAATAATTTTACGGACAAAAATTTAAAAAAAAACTTTCTTAAAATGAAATAATGCAACTATTTACTAATACAACACTATAATTTTTATAACAGGAAAATGATAACTTGGCGCCGGACGAATAAGAACTAATAAGAACCTTTCATTTTAAAATTTGTATTAGAGAACATGGCTTTACTTTTATCTCAATCCTTTTTACGGAATACCATTTTCACGTACTTGGCTTTTTTTTACATGAAATGTTTTTGTTACGATTTCACTTCCTTTTTAAAGGAATTTGAAAATATTTAATTTTTAAAGTAGTAAAATATGCGGAATATTGTTCAAAACTTTTGCAATGCCTTATATAAAATTTTGAGGTTTTTTAAATTTTTTATCTGTGGCTTTATCATAGTTCCTATCAGTCTTCCAAAGCTCAACTCTCTAGCATTTCTCGAAGTGGGCAATGTTAATTTTGCATAACTTTACATTTAAAGGGGAAGAGTGTAAATTAAAATTTTGGAGTTTTTTATTTTTTTCTCATGGTTTTATCATAGGTCCTATCAGCCTTCCAAAGCTCAGCTCTCTAGCGTTTCTCGAAGTGGGCAATGTTGCTTTTAAATAAATTTACATTTATAGGGGAGGGAAGTAAATAAAAATTTTGGTGTTTCTAAATTTTTTCCTGTAGTTTTATCATACTGCTTTTCAGCCTAAAAACGCTCAGATCTCTAGCGTTTCTGGAAGTGGGCAGTGTTAATTTTACATAACTTTACATTTATAGGGGAGGGAAGTAGATTAGAATTTTGGGCTGTTTTAATTTTTTTCTATAGTTTTATCATAGTTCCTATCAGTCTGTCAAATTTTAGCTCTCTAGCATTTATTTTACATAACTTTACATGTATAGGGGAGGGGAGTAAATTAAAGTTTTGGGGTTTTTTCCCAGGGGTTTGGTCATAATTTCTATCAGTCTGCCAAATTTCAGCTTTGTAGCATGTCTGAAAGTACAGTAGAATTTTTATGATCTATACATGAGTGAGTGAGTGAGTGGCAATTTCGACGTTTTTTGAAATTGTGTAACTACTTTACTACTTTATGGAATTCCATGAAACTTAGAGGTTTGGTTGGAGTTTGTTAAATTCATGAAGTTCTACGACTGTGCAAAGTTTGAGATTCGTAGCTCATTCCGGAGTAGAGTTTTAGATAGGTCAAATATTGGCTGAAATGTTTCAAGAAAAGATGGTACGGTGCGCGAACTTGGCTAGGCACTGCCGTGCCCTCAGATCCGCCATTTTGGATCCGTTATTATTATAATAAATTGTAATAAAAAACGTAAATTGTAGTGTTACCAGGTTACTAAACACTACACCTACCAAATTTCAACACTCGACTTAATGGATTTAACATTTCTTAACAAAACCAAATTTCAAGAGAATTGCGTAGATTTTTTAAAGATGTTTTTGTATAAATAGTATAATCTATTTTGATTTTCATCTGAACATTTTATCGAAAAAAATTTTTTAGTCCGGCGCCGAGTTGGCGGCGCCGATTTAACCCGGCACCCAGTTGGCGGCGCCGAGTTGGCAGCACCCAGTTGTCCGAGACCGCTACCACTATGGGCAATTTTATTTTAATAATGAGGCTTTGCGAATTTACCTAAAATATTTTTGTTTTTGTGTTTGTAAGCTAGGGAGCAACTAAAATGGTATCTTTTTTACCTCCCTAGCCAGCGCAGCAATGGCAAGAGAAGGTATCATTTTCGTCAAAATGTTTTTTTTTGAGATGACGCCGAAAATTTGTCATGTGGGTGTATTGCAATATCGTCGTGATGTCTGTCTAGGTGTGTGGGTGTATGTATGTCTGTCGGCAAAACGATAGCTCCCAAACTGCTGAACCGATTTTCATAAAATATTCAAGAAAAATAGTGTGTCGAGCACTAATGAGCTGATTTTGCTCAAAATCCATTAATGCTCATAAGTTTTTTGGTTTTTTGACAATTATTTTTTTTTAATGCTAACTTTTTAACGCATCGCATCAATATGCGGTTTTAGGAATATAGTAGACTATAGTTTGCTCAATAATTTGTGTTATAACCAAAACGGCGTAGGAGCTTTACTTTTTGAAATATTGACAAAAAACTGTTTTCAAGGCTGATATGTCATGGCTTCACTTAATGTGTAGGCTAGCTAGGATGGTATCAGATCCGTCATGGTTTCATTTATTTTACACTATGATGGAGATACACAATTTAAATCTGATTTAAATTCTTCTAGTTAAAATAAAAATAAAAAATTAATTATATTTCTCGGAAACAGTGGAGGATCCATGGCTGGAGGCAGGGGCAGGTGTCAAGGAGACAGCAAAAATAACAAAAATTGTGGTTTTTAATAAGCTTAAGCTTTGACGTTTGACTTTGTATGTAAATAAAATGAGCCGCAGTCGAAAATTTTGGGAAAATAAATTTGTTTTTGTGTAAAATTTTTGAAAAAAAAATTGAGGTTTATGCATTGGTTATTGTTTTACTAGAACTAAAGATTACATGCTTTATGTCAAGGATAGGGGGGGCAGACCACTGGCTCTTTTGCATCCACACTGCTCACGAATCGCTTAGGAAGCGTGTCCTTTGGAAATGCTAATATGTTAAAAATATTCTCAAAAACGATCGTTTTGATATTCTGTGCTGAACTAAATAAATTTTCTAAGAGGTCAAAGAGTCACAAATCAAAAATTATTAAATGAACTACACAATAGTAGACAAAAAGGCTACTTTAGAACAGATGTGTTCAGTTAAAAGTCAGCTACAAAATAGGGCAGCAGGTAGGTCGCATGGGCGTACCCAGGGGAGCAGGCTTCGGTACTTCCCCACACCTAATAATTTTTTAGATTTTGTCTACATATTTTATGAATGTGGTCTCCCCCCACAATAGGCAAATTTCTGGATGAGCTACAGGGTCGAGGTAGCCCTGTATTATGCGTCGACATAATAGCAGGTAATCCATTTTAATTTGTTTAAATTTTATACAAACTTATTACACACAGGTCACCTATAAACTGTTTTTAATATGTAAAGGATTTAAATAACTTCTAAATGAAGTACGCGCCTATTTAAAGTCAGGGTAACGAGAAGTGGTTCGTTGTAAACTCTTTAAAATTCGTCTATTCTCTATATACGAGAATACATCAAAAGGCCACTTCAATTTTCTTTCAACCGTTCCCTCTAAATTCCTCTGAAATCCTTCGTAAATCTAATGTAAAAGAGACTGGATTATCCTTTTGCCACTTTAGACAAGGCCAGAGCAACTAACTCCTAAATTCAAATGTATTACCAGCGAGAAGCATTGTCACTAAAATTATTTGCCACATTTATTAAAGAAATGGGAAGCGTTAGAGCTTTAGTTAGCGAGATAGATCTCTTGCCAGTGACGCCTTAGTACCGGGATCTTCTCCATCCGTCTAAAGATACTCGGTCTATTAACCCGCGAGTGGTGAAGCACCTACGGTCTGTGAGTCCGATATCAAAAAAATTCAAGAACAACAAATACTGAAACGCCGCACATAACGGTACATATTTTATAAAAGCTTGCCAAAATTCCAATTATCAAATATTCTCGTATCAAAACAATTTTTTGTTGGTTTATAGATAAAAGTATAGAGAATAAAATCTGGTGGCATTTATGGTAAGAATGGGGTACACGATACCACCGCATTTAATTGTTTCTGTAGCAGAGCTATTGCTATACTTAGCATTGCATACTTCGCTAAAAATAAAAAATGTCTTAAATTTTTGATTCAAGTGAGCATTTTAATTTTTCCTAACATTAAGTCGAAGATAAGTATGTGTAATATATTAATTTTATAAAAAGTATCCTCAGACCCTTAACAGCATGGTAACAAACAGGTTAAATAAATCTACATATATGTGGGGGCACGGTAGTACCATCTTACATTACATTTCAGCCCATATTTGACCTATCTAAAACTCTACTTCGGAATGAACTACGAAACTCAAACTTTGCACGTAGATCTTCATAATGTTAGCAAACCCTCCCAGTCCATAAAGTAGTAAAGTACTTACGAAATTTTAAAAAACGTTGAAATTGCCACTCGCTTACTCACTCACTGGTGTATAGATCATCAAAATTCTACTGTACTTCCAGACATGTTACAACGCTGAAATTTGGCAGACTGATAGAAATTATGACAAAACTCTTGGAAAAAATCAAAAAACCCAAAAATTCTAGTTTACGCCCCTCCCCTATACATGTAAATTTATGTAAAAGAAATAATAATAATAATAATAATAATAATAAATGTCTTTATTCCACAATTAGAAACCGAAAATTACAAATTACAGTATAATGCTTACAATATAATTGTGAAATAGGCGAATTTCAGTATTGTCACTACCTGTAATAGGTTCTGACAGTTCTGTTCAATTAACCTTATAATATTGCCCACTTCCAAAAACGCTAGAGAGCTGAGCTTTGGAAAGCCGATAGATAGGAACTATAATAAAACTATAGAAAAAAATTTAAAAACCATAAAGTTTTAATTTGCTTCCTTCCCCTCTAATGTAAAGTTATGCAAAATTAATATTGCCCATATCCAGAAACGCTAGAGAGATAGGAAATATGATTAAACTATAGGAAAAAAATTAAAAATACCAAAATTTTAATTTACTTTCCTCCCCTATAAATATATAGTTATGTGACATTGCCCGCTTCCAGAAACGCTAGGGAGCTGAGCTTTGGAAGGCTGATAGGAACTATGATAAAACCATGAGAAAAAATTTAAAATCCATAAAATTTTAAATAGGGCATTGCAAAAGTGTTGAACAATATTCCGTATATTTTACTACTTTTAAACTTAAATATTATCCAAATCCTTTAAAAAAGGAGTGAAATCATAATAAAAACATTTCATATAAAAAAAACCAACTACGCGAAAATGGTATTACTTACGTAAAAAGAATTAAAATAAAAGTAAAGCCAAGTTCTCCAATACAAATTTCAAAATAAAAGGTTTTTACCAGTTTGGAAATGTTTTTCTAGACTTGGCTATTACGACTGAAAATGACTTTTAGCTACAGTGCTAAATTGTACATAAAGAAGTTTGACTGTAATAGCTAAGTTTAAAAAAACATTTCCAAACAAGTAAGAACCTTTTATTTAGAAATTTGTATTGGAGAACTTGGCGTTACTTTTATTTCAATTCTTTTACTTAATACCATTTACGCGTACTTGGTTTGTTTTACATGAAATGTTTTTGTTATGATATTCATTTTATAAAAAGTATCCTCATTGTAACAAAGAGTTTAAATAAATCTGCATATATTGCCTTTTTTTAATTATAAGTAGGCATATATTTTTTCATATGGATTTGTAAAAATTGGTTTCCAAACGTTTCGGTTGGGATTTTTTCCATTTTTTTCTTTACCCCTAATAATGGAAAATTATAATGCGCTTTGTTTTGAATTTTTTACTTAAAAACATATAATGGTATTGAATAACAAATATATCGTATTAGGTCGTTCGTTTTAATAGTGGAGTACAGTGAATGGTCTTCAACAAACAGAACTTACCGAACCCGCTGTACACACGCATTCTTATCGTACCTACATTTTAATGTAAGTACAAGTTCAACGCACGACGAGCATGCGTGTCTATATGGGCCTTAACGGCCACAGCGTCCCATCCCGTCAGACGAAATTATTGCCAAAGGTGCTACTTCGAGAAAAATAAATTTAAAACAATACAACATAGATTTGAACAGTGGCGGAGCCATGGCACTACATTATTTTTGTACAAAAACACATTTTTTTAAAATATTTTAATAATTTTGTTATTTTATTCATTTTTTAAAAATTTATATAAAATATGGTAAACACTGTGCAATGCAGTGGATCACACTCCGAATCGATAATCCGCCACGACTGTCCGGCCTGTTGACTGCCGTTAAAGAGCAAAGTATGTGGGGTGGGGTGTGTTCCACTTTGCTGCTGACGCCGCCGAACAGAGATAGATTTTTACCAGTTTCCTATATGAACGTCAGAGTGGACAATTTTTACATTGTATAAGTAAGAAGAATCAGCGAAAATTTGTATCGGGCACGCTAGCCATTAGTCGTCTTATTTTTGTAAGTGGAGCATGTATTGCTTTAATTTACGCCCTTTAAATTAAGCGACAAAAAATATACCCGTATACTCTGCATATTGTTCTATTTTGTAAGAAAAGGGAATAAAATTAGCGCCTCAAAAAACTCTTTTCGTGGTTTGTCGCTAGAGGAAAAACTAAAATTTTAAGAATGAAGCCGGTCACTACCTGATTTAAAAATTGAAAAACAAAGTGGAAGTGGACAATAATCGCGATGTCGTACCTTAAAAAGAACTATTTTAATAAAACAATTTTTAAATAAAAAAAACATCCAACTGCTAAATTTACTTGTAAGTACTAGTCGCAGTTGAGTACAAAATTGATAGGTACACCTATAATGATGCTTCAACTTTTAGTTTTGATGCCCAAAGCGCACTTACGAAATTAGACAGTTTTGTATTTTCATGAATCAGGTTATTGAGCAATTTTGTACCCAACTGCGACTAGTAGTTACAAGTAAATTTAGCAGTTGGGTGTTTTTTATTTAAAATTTTTTTATTTCCAACTTTTAGGTTTAATTCTTATTCAGCCTTATAAAAAGCACTATGCATTTACAATTCATTTAGCTGAACCAAAAAGTACGTTGTAGATTTTCTACGGTCGCGAATAGTATTACCTTCCAATAAGTGAAGGTGGGGAGGAGAGAGGGAGGAGGGAACTAGGAAAATGGTGTCGAAAAAAATCTTAAAGCGTGTGCCAAAAGAATTTTTGAAATCGCTTTATGTTTGTAAAAGTTATAGCTATAACTATTACTAATAAGGATGGCGGGGAGGAGAGAGGGAGAGGCGGGGGGCGGGGGGGGGGGGTACTAGTACAATGTTTTTGGAAAAAAAAACTGAAAGCATATGCAGAAAGAATTGATTGATTGAAATCGCTCTATATTTGATAAAATTATGCGAATATAGTGCTTGAATAGGGTGGGGGGAATGACAGGAGGGGAAATGGGTGGGCACAGGGAGGACTACAAAGTAACTACATCAAATTAGAGGACATTTGCAATGAGTAATCAAAGGAATTTCAATAAAATGGCCTGAAATTTAGATAATTTGTATGCCTTAAAGCCTACATCATGTGACAAAATGGCGTCTGAAGACCGCCATGTTGATTCCTGTTAAAAAAAAAATATAGCCTATAGCACCTTCGGGGTCAGTAGCAATTCAACGACACCTTTTTTGTCAAAATCGGTTCAGCCGTTGAGCCATAGCGTGACACAAACATACATATTTACATACATACAACAATCGAAAAACATTACCCTTTCTTTCGCCGTGCCGCACTTGGGTAAAAAATAAATTTTATTTTTGAAATTATAAAGACTTCCCATGGATCTATGGCAAAAAAGGGTAGGTTAAGTTATTATTTAAATTAATTCAGCAAAATTTTGGATAAGTTTTGACTAATTTCATGGTGTAATTTGGGTAGGTCTGGGTTGCTTTCTTTAAAAAACTACGGTTAGAGACCCTAAAAATAGTAAACATACTACAAAAATATGCGTAGTGTGGCTTTTTTAACGAATTTTGTGAAAATATTTGACGCAGCACCCCGAATTTCTTTTTGTGTGACCATTAAAATTCTGGCACTACCATGTTGTATGGGCACGAGCCGCCACTGGATTTGATGCTAAGTTTAATTAAGTTCACCTCCGTTTATAACTCAGATTTTACAGCTGGATTGTTCATTAATTATTTTGCATTCAAGGGGTCACGCACGATTGGAAACGGCGGTCAAAATTTGAGATTTTGCCCGGCGCCGGCGTTTTGAATAATTTATAAACAACTTAAAAACAGTAAAACTTCACATATAAAGCCTATTCGCCACCCTTCTATTTTTACGATTACAAGGTTGCGAATTTAAATGAAAAGCTGCCTACAGTAAGAAAATATTTATTTTTTTGAAGAAAAAATGAAAACACGTCAAGTTAGTTTTTGACGAGTTTTCTTCCTGTCGACCAAAATTTGTGGTCGAACTTTCAGAAAGAGACAATTTTTCTACTCAGACCCAATTTTTCTTTTTCAGAGGGGTTGCCCCACTTTTGACCTCATTCGAAATATTATGGAAAAAGAAAAGCAATGGTATCATATTTTTGACGGTACGCCAATAAAATGATTTTTGAAGTGTATTATAAATAAACAATACTTTCTAAAATTGTTATTCTAAATTTATATATATTATTTTATTTTATTTAGCTAATTCTGTATTACATCCAGCATGTCAGGTGCCGCTAATTTGTTAAAAGGGTTACGTGAATGGACCAAACGCGGACATGCAAGCATGGCATTTTACAAATTCAGCTCCCCTGAATTTAGCATCAGGTACTTAACTTATTTTATGCCAGTGGCGTAGTTATATAATATTACTAAATCAATCTGTATGGGTGGGCCAAAAAAAACCGGTTAATTAAACATATTTTTTTTTCCGCTATCTCAAAATGCAAGATGGTGGACGAAATTAAAATGTACCCTTCAAAGATGCTCGTTTATTCTTGTGTTGCAAACATGATTTAATCATTTTTTCAAATTAGTAAAAAAGCTACATTCTTGCTACTTACAACAATTAGCAAAATCAATTCGGTGGTTTAAAAAAAAATATTTTTGTTTCAACCATTGTTTTGCATATTATACGATTGCCTTGCCAATCATGTCTGCATTTATTTTCTTATAAATTCATTACTACTGAATAATGGAATAAACAACATCCTGGTTAGAATTGGTTTCTTTTTAAAGATCATGATCAAAGTTTATCGCCATCTTAAAATGTTTTAGTTTTTTTTAACCTATAGAAAAGCACTACTTTTCCCTCACACAACGTGGTATAAATTAGTAAAATCGGTGTAATGGTTCTCAAAAAATCTATTTTTGTTTGAACCATTGTTTTACATATTAAACGATTGCATTACCAATCCGGCCTGCATTAATTTCCTTATAAATTCGTTATTACTAGACCGATTTTAGTGAAATAAAAAAAAACATGGTGAGAATTGATTGCTCTTTAAAGATTGTAATCAAATTTTCCGCCATCTTAGAATTTAAAATGTGGGACAGAATCATACTTGATGCAATGCAATCGTATAATTTGTAAAAGAATGGTTAAAACAAAATCAGATTTTGTGAGAACCACTCCACCGATTTTACAACAATCCATTCTCATTCTCACCATGTTTTTTTTATTTTACTAAGATTAATTCAGTAATAATTAGTTTATAAGGAAATGAATGCAGACAGAATTGGGAACGCAATCGTATAATCTGTAAAACAATGGCTGAAACAAAAACAGATTTTTTGAGAACTATCTCACCCATTTTACTAATTTGTACCTCGTTGTGCGGGGGAAAAGTAGTGCTTTTCTACAAAATAAAATAAATGCTGAAACATTTTCATAAAATAAGAATAAACACGCCATTTTAAAGAATCAAGTATGATTCTTTCCACCATCTTTTATTTTAGGATAGCGATAAATTTTGATCATAATCAGTAGTAATGAATTTATAAGAAAATAAAAGCAGACATGATTGGCCAGGCAATCGTATAATATTCAAAACAATGGTTGAAATAAAAATATATTTTTTTGAACCACCAAACCGATTTTTCTAATTTGTACCTTATTGTGCGTGGCAAGAATGTAGCTTTTCTACTGATTTAAAAAATAATTTAGACGTGTTCGCAACACAAGAATAAACGAGCACCTTTGAAGGGTACAATTTAATTTGGTCCGCTATCTTGGATTTTAAGATGGCGGACAAAACAGTATATTTATCTAAAACTCTAATAAACCGAACCGTCCCATTAAAATCGATGGTATAGTTCAACAGTTATAATGAAAAAAAAAATGTTCGGTTTTTTTTGGCCCACCCTGTAATTTTAAACCTATCTTGGCTAAGAATGAACAGTGCAGAACCATTTTTTAAGTAACTGGTACGAAACGAAAATGTATGAGTAGCTAAATTTTAATGAGATGAACTTTTTATTAAAAAAAAAAACTGAATGTAAATTTGAGTTAATAATTTTCAGGGAGCAAAAACCGTCCATTTAATTTAAATTTAAAAATATACACAATTGTTATGCCACATCGAGAGGGTTTATTAGATTTTAGAAGCATTTAATATTACTTTTTGGCAAATGATCAATTTCCTCTATGTCGACCCCGCTAAATCCGAATATCCCTGTTGCCACCTCGAAATGTTGACACAGGCTGAGATAATCAAGATGGCGGCCAACATTTTAAAATGCCGCTGTAAAGCCAAAATGGACACAGGTGTACATTCAAAATGTAACTAAAAAATAATCATATTAGTTTTTTTTAAATGGCTGCCAAAACCTCCAAAAACCCCCAAAATCTGAAATGTTGAGGACTTTTCAAATGTTCTTAGAAACTAAGATTCTAAGAAAACAATTTAAAACATACTTTATTTTAGACAATAAAATTCCCTTTTTTTCAAGGTATAATTTAAAAGAGATCGTTTATTTTGAAGTAATTTATTGTGTGTTATATTTTATTATAGCCAATAAAATTTCCTTTATAATGATGTATATCATGATTAGTTTCATAATTAAAACTTTAGGGGCATCATCAAATTAAAAAATATATATATCTAATTTTCTTAAAAACTAAGCTTAATAAAAAAAAAATATATTCTTTACTTTATTGTAGACAGTAAAATTCTCTTTTTCACAATGTGAAAATTGGTTGGGTCTGACTTAAAACAAACTCTCCAGCGAACTCCGTAAATGGCGGTGATTTAAAATAAATGGATCCATGACGGATCTGATACCTTCCTAGCTAGCCTATTAGCACACTTCAAGTCCATAAGCCTTGAAAACAGTTTTTGTAAATATCTCAGAAACGAAAGCTCCTATGAAGTTTTTGGTTATAACACAAATTATTAAGAAAAATTCGGTCTACTATATTCCGGACCGCATATTGAGCTTTGTTAAAAAGTTATCATTTAAAAAAAAATTTAATTGTTAAAAAACTGTTATTACCATTAATATATTTTGACCAAAATCAGCTCGTTACATTGTCGAAAACTATTTTACCTGAAAATTTTATGAAAATCGGTTCAGCGGTTTCGGAGCTATCGTGTTACGGCCAGACACACACAGACAGACATCTTGACGATATTGCTAAGATAAGTGAAACTACACCCAAATAACACATTTTCGGCGTTATCTCAAAAAACATTTTGTTCGTCGAAAATAATACCTTCTCTAGCCATTTCTGCGCGGGCTAGGAAGGTCAAAATCATTAAAAAAAAAACAAGTTTTTCACAGGTTTTACTGAATTTTCTTAAAAACCAAAACCTATCAAAAAATGTGTATTATCCTTTGTCATAGACAATAAAATTTTCTTTTAAACGATGTATAACAAAGTGGAAGTTATTCCATATTTACCGCTCCAGTGGTCTTCCTAATTTAAAGTAATTATTTAACATCACCAAACTAATCAATTTTTTTACAGTTATTATTCAATTTTCGTAAAAATTAAGCTTGCTACGACAATTTTTTTTTAATAATGAAATTTCTTTTTAAACAGGGTATCACAAAATGTGATAGGAGTTGTGGCTACCGCTCCAGGGATGTCCGTATATTAGATTCACTCACAAAAATTACCAAAAAAAAACATATTTGTAAAATTTTCTTAAAAACGAAGGTAGGTAGAATAGAAATATGTATTTTCTTCCAAAAAGTGTAGTTTTTGAGAAAAAATTTTAAAACCTAAAATAAACATGTACTTGCTTTTCCTAACCTTATCGACCAATACATCGTTGGAAAGGAAATTTTGTTTTTCACAAAAAACTGTTTTTCGCAATTTTTGTGAAAAGGTTAGTTTTCGAGAAAAACATTTCCAAACTAGTAACAACCTTTCATTTTGAAATTTGTATTGCAGGCCTTGGCTTTACTTTTATCTCAAATCTTTTTATGGTATACCATTTTCAAGTTCTTAGCTTTTTTTACATGAAATGTTTTTAAAGGATTTTGATAATATTTAAGTTTTAAAGTAGTAAATTATGTGAAATATTCTTCAAAACTTTTGCAATGCCTGATTTAAAATTTTGAGGTTTTTTATCATAGTTCCAATCAGCCCTGCAAAGCTCAGCCCTCTAGCGTTTCTAGAAGTGGGCAATGTTACTTTTACATTACTTTAAATTTATAGGAGAGGCAAACAAATTAAAATTTGGATATTGATTTCTATAGTTTTATCATAGTTTCTATCAGTCTGCCAAAGCTCAGCACTTTAGCGTTTCTGGAAGTGGGCAGTTACTTTCACATAAATTTAAATTTATAGGGGAGGAAAATAAATTAAAATTTTGAGGTTTTTATATTTTTCCCAGGGTTTGGTCATAATTTCTATAAGTCTGCCAATTGTAAGCTTTGTAGCATATCTGGACAAATGATATATACATGAGTGAGTGAGTGAGTGGCAATTTCGACGTTTTTTAAAATTTTGTAACTACTTTACTACTTTATGGAAGTCTATGAAACTTAGAGGGGTTGTTAACTCTATGAAGATCTACGATTGAATTTGTTTCGTCGCTCATTCCGATGTAGAGTTTTAGATGGGTCAAATATGGGCTAAAATGTTATAAGAAAAGATGGTACAGCAGTTTGCGCGAACTTGGCGGGGCACTGCCGTGCCCCCAGATATAACCATAGCTCTCTCCTCATCCTTTGATAATGCGGTGAAAATGTCGCTGAAGTTTAAGTTAAGTATCTTAAGATCTAAAATATTTTTTTAAGCTATACTATACCATCACTTATGATTAAATTAAAACGGTCTGCTCTTTAAAAGTGGTAAATTTTTTTTATGTACGCCCCTGAAAACGGCACTTACCCATGCAAATTAACCCACTGTAGACTCCGAAGGTCCCGCAGGGCAGGGAACGGCACACTGTCTAACTGATTATGGCTTAGATCGAGGGAGGTCAGGCTCTTCCAGGACGAGCTGAAAAAGACGGAGAAAAATCACTGAAGTTTATTTCATACAGTATTTGAAGAAAAAAATATGCCCGGAATTATGATATAATAGTGCCTGGTTTAAGACCCATCAAGACTATCAGCGGTTTCTTAACAAAAATTAAAAACCAAGAAAAGTTTCATCATAGTATGTAAATATTTTTCGAGAAAAATGTTCTGGTAATTATTTTATTTTTCTACCAGCAGCATCTTCAGCAATACTATATCGGAGATAAAAAAAAACATTCTCTTCAATGAACATCAGTAGTAAATTTTATGGTTCTTGTTACAAGTGCAAATTCAAGGGTGAGGGGGGTATTTACCCGCTTGTCTTGTTATTTAAATTAATTAATAACAAATCAAGAACGCAACAAATTTTAAAAAATAGTCGATAAAATGTAAAAAAAAAAATTGAATTTCATGACATACACACATAGCACAAAAATCACATTAACGTTAAATTAACGTAAACAAAAATAACAAAGTTTTTTTTTTACTTGAAAACAACCTCATACCATGTAATATTTATTTTGTTAAATGTACATGCTTAAAGATAACTTAAAAACAAGCAGAAATCAAGCTATAAAAATGTACTTTTTGCTGAAGTTTCTGGAGCTGTGTATATAACGTGTTTTTTACCCTCGTTATTTTCATGTACCAAATTCACAGTTAAAAAGTCCTCCACAACATGTTCTAAAACGCCACCAGATTAAAACTTCTCAAACTTACTAACTTTCTGCGTCTTTTTTGGTCACGTTTTTTTAATAACATTTTTTTAACTTAAAAGAGATGCGAAAGGAATTTATAAAAGTTCACTAGTTTAAGACTACAACAAAATATCTATATATCTATCTATATACATTAGGTTTTTTTTAAAAGCTAAACAAGATTTTTTAACAGTAAACACTTTCACAGAATATTAATGTCTTTATTAGGTTAATAACAGATGCGTCGGCGTCGTGATCGTGAAGGATCAGGGATCAGTTCCTTGAAAGGTTTTTGGAGTTTAGAGGCCAAAGCACTGCCTGATAAATTTCGTCAAAGTGAAAAATCCCGACAATAGGTGGCGCTGCTGCTAGTAAAATCTCAAAAATATTCAGTAGAAAAGCCATGCAAGTCGCGTTTTAAAATTCGTGTAGAAAAGTCGTGAATCTAACGTGATTTTAACGTAAAAATCACTGGAAACTAACGTAAAAACATTGCTGTTCTAATTTTATAATGGCGTTATTACAACGCAGTTTTTAGCAACGTTATTTTTTATAACGTTAATGAATGACCTATTAAGCTTGTTTTCATATATGAAATAAACTTTTTTTTCTAGCAGCTTATAAAATCAACGTTTTTTTTTTCTTACGCCTTTTTTACGTGTTAAACAAGTGATTGTGCTTTGTGGGTATGTATATTTTAACTAAGAACATCGCTAATGTATTCTTAAAAAACAATAAAAAACTCTTATGTTTTGTATCTCTAAAAAAGTGGCATATGACCTATATAGAGTGGCAACCGGCGAGCCTTGCAACATTGAGGGGCAGATGGCGCTGAAATAAATTCGTCTGGTACGCAATACTCAGGTTAGTTTCGAGGTTAATGCTTATCATACTAATCCCATTAGATCATAGTAGTTTTCTCTACATATTGCGTACTAGACGAATTTATTTCAGCGCCATCTGCCCCTTAATGTTGCAAAGCTAGCCGGTTGCCACTCTATATGGGTCATATACTCATAGGTGGTACCCAGCGCTGAAAACGTTCTACTGCTGGAATTAAAATAAAAGAATTTACACTTAATGCTCCTTTTATTTCGTCCTATTTTAAGACTTTCTCAAGCGGTCCACCGCGGTCGACCGGTCGCAGTGGCGGATCCAGGGGGGGCACTAGGGGCACTTGCCCCCTCCGAGAATTTTTTGAATATACAAAAAATAAGTAAAAAGTAATGTTTTTGCTAATAAAAATTCAAAATTTTTGCCTGCGGCGAATGAAAGTGTCTATTGTTATTATCATCGAAATTACAACCACTGACTAATTCAAATAAATGCTGCTTAAAATAATATATACCGTTTTTTACCAACAGAGAATGTCACCTAAAGTGCACCCCCCCCCCCCCCCCCGAAAAGCACCTCTGGATCCGCCCTTGACCGGTCGGTTATTTGTTCTCTTCGTTTAAATGCGAGAGTCAAAGAGAGTGCACTTAACGTCAAAAAATCATGCATTTTCATTGCTCTTTTAACCAAAAATAACCTACTTCCAGAGAAGGGTTATTAATGGTTAAGAGAACAATGAAAATAGATGATGTTTTGACGTTTCTTGGTTAAGCGCTCTCTGTCTGATTCTCGCACTCAAACGCAGATAACTAATAACCGAACGGTCCAGCGGTTGAAAGGGTCTTTAGTAACGTGTACTCAGCGACTAAAAACAATATAATTATATTAATCCATGTCCCCCACGTTATGACTACCGGTGTGCATTGGTAGCTTTCAAGCCGCGGATTCTTTTGAGGCAGAATTCGCATGCCTCGCTGACCAATCGAATGTCTCGTTCGCATTCATGCTCAAGTGAATACGCGCCTTGAGACGAACAATATACCGGGTGGGCCAAAAAAAACCGGAAGGTTTTTTTTTCATTTTAAATTTTGAACTATACAATCGAGTTTAATGGAACAAATGGATCTTGGCAGAGAATCAATCATAGTTTTGACTAAAGATATTTTTTTGTACACTGTCTTAAAATCCAAGATGGCGGATAAAATTAAAATGTACCCTTCAAAGACGCTAACTAATCTTTTAAATTAGTGAAACAGCCGCATTCTTGCTAGGCATAACAAGGTACGAACCAGCAAAATTGGTTCAGTGGTTCTAAAAAAAAATATTTTTGTTTCAACCATTGTTTTGCATGTTATACGATTGCCTTGCCAATAATATCGGCATTTGTTTCCCTATAAATTCATCACTACTGAACCGATTTTAATGAAATAAAATCATCCTGGTGAAAATCTTAAAATTTAAGATGGCGGACAGAATCATACTTGATTCTTTAAAATGGCGTTTTTCCGAAAAAAATTTTTAATTTATAGCAAAACTCGACTTTTCTCCCGCATAAAGAGGTACAAATTAATAAAATCGGTGTGGTGGTTCTCGAAAAATCTTTTTTGTTTCAACCATTGTTTTACAGATTATACAATTGCATTGCCAATCCTGTCTGCATTCATTTCCTTTTAAATTCGTTATTACTAAACCGATTTTAGTGAAATAAAAAACTTATGGTGAGAATTGATTGCTCTTTAAAAATTATAGTAGAAATTTGCCGCCATTTTAGTATTTAAGATGACGGACAGAATCGTACTTGATTCTTCAAAATGGCGTGTTTATTCTTGTTTTTCAAAAACAAACACTACTTTTCGTTCATATAAAGGGTTACAAATTCGTAACATCGGTGTAGTGGTTCTCACAAAATCTAATTTTGTTTTAACCAATGTTTTACAAATTATAAGATTGCATGATTCTGTCCGACGTCTTAACTATTATGACATCGGCAAATTTCGATTACAATCTTTAAATAACAATTAATTCTCGATGATTTTTTTTATTTCACTAAGATCGGTTCAGTAATAATGAGTTTATAAGGAAATAAATGAAGACAATGGCTGAAACAATAATAGTTTTTTTAAGAACCACAACACCAATTTTACTCATTTCCACCTCGTTGTGCAGGGAAAACGTAGTGCTTTTCTATAAATTAAATAAAAAAACTAAAACATTTTCAGAACATAATAATAAACACGTCATTTTAAAGAATCAAGTATGATTCTCTCCGCCATCTTAAATTTTCAGATGTCAATAATTTTTGATAATGATCTTTAAAAAGCAATCAATTTTCACCAGGATGTTTTTTATTTCATTCATCAAAATCGGTTTAGTAATAATGAATTATAAGGAAATAAATGCAGACATGATTGGGAAGGCAATCGTATAATATCCAAATTATGGTTAAAACAAAAATATTTTTTTTTAGAACCACTTAACTGATTTTGATGATTCGTACCTTGCTGTTTGTGGCAATAATGCAGCTTTTTTAGTGATTTAAAAAAATAATTAAAACATGTTCGAAGCAATAATGCAGCTTTTTTAATGACTTTAAAAAATAATTAAAACATGTTCGCAGCACAAAAATAAACGAGCATCTTTAAAGGGTACAATTTCATTTCATCCGCCAGATTGAATTTTGACACGGCGGACAAAAATATATATTTAGCCAAAACTGTGATTAATTCTCTGCCAAGTGCAGTTTGTCCCATTAAAATTGATGGTAAAGTTCAAAAGTTATAATGAAAAAAAAATTGTCCGGTTTTTTTTTGGCCCACCTGGTACAACTGAATGCTCGTTTGAAGTACCCACTCTGATGGCGTCGAATGCCGCGGGCTTATAACACATACGTATACGCGATCGGCCTCGCAGCAAGGCATCCGAATTCTGCCTCAAATGAATACGCGCCTTAATGAATGTATACGCCACATACTCTTTTTCTATTAATTTCACGAATCCCTATCCTTCGTCGTAAATGACAAAAACAAAATCGTCCAAGATCATAAATAGAAAAGGTATAACAGTCCAATGGCAAAAACGGAATTCTCAATAACCGGAGATTATGCAGAAACGTAATTCATCTAAACATTAAAAGAGCAAAATCGAAGTCTAGTATAAAGTCTTTATCAAAACCGGACAAAATCATAAAAAGAGGCCGGGCCTAGCATGAGCATATCCTTTCTTTTCTTTGTATACTGGTTCCATCTCTCTTCCTCTCATACAAATCGGTCTCATGGAAGTTTGGCGGCAAATTTAAATCGAGAACTGTTTTTGGATCCAAAAATACATAAAAAATAAAAATGTCTTTTAAGAGGTTGAAAGTGACGTGAAACGAAGCGAACCGAACCTCTTGGCCTCTTGGTCAATTAATTTCAAATAAATCCTAACCTAGGGTCCGACACCTGCCTAATAAAAATGCCATGTGTGCTATAGCAATCCTTATGTCGATAAGGCGCTTTGAAGGACGCTCTTCTTAGGTGAACGTCACAAGCTACGCCCGACCATTTTTTATGATTTTGTCCTTTTTGATTTTGTCCGGTGTTGATAAAAGACCTTATACAGAACGTCAATTTTGTTCTTATCTTGTTTTGAAGAATGACGTTTTTGGTAATGTCCGGTTATTGATAATTCCGTTTTTAACAACATAGGACTGTTATGCCGTTTTCCTTTATGATCTTAGACGATTTTTTATTTGTCCCTTATGATAAACTATAGAGGCTCAATTTCACTCCTTCTTATTTAGATCGAGAATATGGTTTAACACCTTCTTTAGTTACCCCTTTTTATGATTTTGCCCTTTTTGATTTTGTCCGGTTTTGATAGAAGACGTTATACAGAACTCTTTTGCTCTTGTCTTGTTTTGAAGAATGACGTTTTTGATAATGTCCGGTTATTGATAATTCCGTTTTTCTTTGTGATCTTAGACGATTTTTTATTGTCCTTTATGATAAACTATGGAGGCCCAATTTCACCCCTTCTTATTTGGATCGAGAATATGGTGTAACATCTTGTTTTTAAAACTGTGCTTTTTACGAAGTAAGTTTGATTATTTTTTACGATAGTTACTGTCAAACTTACCAGGATGCAATTAAAAATAACATTTTTAATTTTGTTATTCTCGAACTGTAAGCCACGCACTCTTAGCTCACACTACTATACTATAATAGTGTGAAGAATATACCTGTACATACGTTTATCATATGCCACATGATTAATTCAAAACTATTCAAATTCAGCCAAACAAAACCTTATTTACCATCAATTCCATAATATCTATCAGCTAAAACCAAACTGCACACTATCATATTTTGAAAGAATTTGATCAATCACATATCGGAGAAATATTTCCAGAATTTCTTGAACAACAAAATCATAGCTAGCCATAACTTATAAATTCTCCAGAGGCTATAACATCCTTAAAACAATTTGATAAATATCAAGTGAAATTAAAGAAAGAAAAATAAGAAAAAAGTTTTCTGCTTCGGCCGGGGATCGAACCCGGGATCTTTTGCTATCTAGGCAAACATTCTACCACTGAACTACCGAAGCCATACATACGTTTTTCGGAAAACTTCCACCTATGCAGGCTGCGGTGTCTCAGTACAAGAACGAGAAAACCTCAGGGTATTAACTCGACAAGTCATCCAACTGATCTCTCTAAATTCTTCTTTCCCACTGTCACAGGTATAATAGCTCAAATTAGACGTAAAGAATCAACGTCTGAAAGCATAAGATCACCTTTTATTGTGTTAAAATTTCTGATCGCAAAATGGGCGATTTGCCAATATAATTATCAAATACCAAATTGCAAATAATGCATGTATTTGATAATTATATTGGCAAATCGCTCATTTTGCGATCAGAAATTTTAACACACGAAAAGGTGATCTCATGCTTTCAGACGTTGCACATAGGGGCAAAATCAAGAAAACATGCGATTTAGTGCAGAACTGATTTATCTAATATGGGAGATATTTTTACTGAAAACTATTTATTAATAATCGCTTTACCACAGCAAGTTAGCTTCGGATAGTCAAACGTCAAACAAATGAATAAAACACCTTGTCAAAGTTAGCGTGTTTTGAAAACTGACGTTGCGTAGTTGTTTTAAGAATACAAATGAATCAACTTTGCCACAATTTTTAATGTTGATCAAGTTTGGTTAAAATAATTCTAATTATGTCAGATAATCACTATTGTGAGTACATTATTCTCGTATAAAAAAAAATGCAAAAGTTTTTGTTGTTTTTCTTCAAACTGCCATTTTTGTAAAATCTTTCAAAAATTTATTATTTTCTTTAATTTTAAAAATATACGTGGACACAAATATCGCGGGCGAGTTTTCACATGTCATTTTTTATTGAACTTTCCTTTTTAAAATGATGCCACATTTAGCTGCTAGTTTTTGCTAATAAGGCCGGAATTAATTTTTAAATATTAACATTTTTCTCCAAACTTAGCGAAATATGTGTTTAAATTGTAGTATAGATATTTAAAATATAACGTACTAAATACATACATACATACATCTACACATTCTATTATTATACTTATTATATATTAAGGAATAAAAGTCACACCTTATCTCGAGGCAAAAAGTTTGTAGCCTGAGCGTAGCGAGGTATACCATTGGCCAATAGCTAACAAGACACTAATTACGAATTGTAGGAGATATTTTTTAAACTTTTGGATTTTTCTGCCCTAAAATTAAATTATAATTATAATTATGTGGTTTTCAGCTACTTTACTAAAAACATTATGTCTGATAGAGCCTTTAATTTTGAATATATGACAGTTTTATCGCTAAAATAAGGATTAAAGAGGGCACTGTTCTTATAATATATACCAAGGGATAAAAGTGACACTTTTTATTTCAAGGTAAAAAGTTTTTAGCATGAGTGTAGCCAAAGCTACAATTCGTTAAAGGATAAAAAAACTCTTTTATAACGAGGTTTATGCGTTAATTTTACGCTTTCAGACCAATCTTTTTTTAAACTTATTATTTGATTTATTAATATAGTTAAATTATTTTTTGTTCTGTTTAGTATAATATATACACATTATTTATAAACAAAGAAAGCTTCCAGTGGCGTATATAGAAAAATGTCGGGGTGGGCCCGAGACAGTTTGGGGGGGGGGGGGGTCGAGACCCCATGAGGCCGTATTTTATGTTGTCTTATGTTTGTATTCATGAAATATGTGGAAAATATCTAAAAAAATCTTAGCTTTGGGGGGTGCCCCGGCCCCCCAGGCCTCCCTTATATACGCCACTGAAAGCTTCTGTCAAGTCGTTTTAAAAATGGCGAAAGTCAGACAGAAGAAAAGTGTGTAAAAATTTAATGTCGGTTCTGTAATGTTTTTTTTGGGGGGGTTTAGGGGTTTTCATTTTTCAGGGGGACGATTAGTTATTGGGGAGGGGGCAAACTTGGCCTTTCCGTTTCTGTAGGATCGACAACATAATATAACATTTTGTAAACATTGCCGTCGTAAATAGTATTTTAGGAAATATTTTGAAGCTTATTCGACCACTTATACCTCGACTAACAGCTCGGGGTCAATTTGTTTTATTTTGGATCACTAAGTAATTAATATTAAACATTCCTGACTACAAAGGAATACGTCCATTGCACTGTGGGACTTTATCGCACTTTTTTGTGCTTCTGCCCCACTGTGCGTTGATTCTTTACGTCTAATTTGAGTTATCATACCTTTGACAGTGGGAAAGAAGAATTTAGAGAGATCAGTTGGACGACTTGCTCGAGTTAATACCCTGAGGTTTTCTCGTTCTTGTACTGAGACACCGCAGCCTGCATAGGTGGAAGTTTTCTGAAAAATTTATGTAGGGCTTCGGTAGTTCAGTGGTAGAATGTTTGCCTAGATAGCAAGAGATGCCGGATTCGATCCCCAGCCGAAGATGAAAACTTTTTTCTTATTTTTCTTTCTTTAATTTCACTTGTTGTTTCTAGTTTTAAGGTCCTTGCATTATTTGCAATTTGGTATTTGATAATTTGATAAATCTTGTACAAACCATCTTCTATTACAAAAATAATTTCTGAATACTATAGAAAACTATATAAAAATCTACACTGATACATCAAAAACTCAAGAAGGCCGTACCAGTGTATACAGCGTAAAACTTTATGCTATAGCTTTGATCTATGTAGACAGCAAAAAACAGAAATAAAGTGTAATAGTAACTGCAGTGGCGTATATAGAAAAAAGTTTCGGGGTGGGCCCGAGACAGTTTTGGGGGGGGCCCAAGACCTCACGAGGCTGTATTTTATGCTATTTTATGTTTGTATTCATGAAATATGTGGAAAATATCCAAAAAAAATCTTAGCTTCGGGGAGGGGGGGCGGTCCCACCAGCCCCCCCCCCCCCCCCGTATATACGCCACTGAGTAACTTATTCCCTACTCAATCAATTACCTCTGTTTACTCAAAGCACCCAATAGTTCAACTTATCAAAGAACAGCTTTTAAAAAACCAAAAGTCCTCGTTGACTGTGGTTCTTATTTGGGTTCCTTCCAGAATGTAAATATTAAGAGAAATGAGAGACTTACAAGCTAAAAACGCGATAAGTGACATAAACTCCAAAGTTTTAAAGCTAACTACGTAGTGATACTGATTTTAAAACGTGGCTAAGATCTAAAATACAATCAATGTGGGAAGAAAAGTGGGATAACTCTACTTCCAAATTACGCGAAATAAAAAAATCCGTAAATTAGTGGGTATTTTTACCAAAATCTTGCCGAGTTCAAATAATAACAAGCAGGTTAAAAATAGGTCACATTAGATTAAGTGGAACATATAAAAAATCACAGTGAGACATATATTAATTGACTGCCCAAATTACAACAACAAGGAACATAAACACAAATTAAAAAACAATTTAATGAAACTACTAAACAATCTTCTCACCTTTTTAAAAACTCTAATTTGGTACATTGTATTTCACTATTTTTAACTTCTTTGTGTGCGCTAATGACTTTAGTAGTCAATGCGCCTTAAATAAAATAAAATATATAAATGTAATTATTCATATCATTGATGAGGTTTATTTCAGTGACCTTATAGCATTAAGGGACGTGTCGCTAATTCACTTTAGGAGGGCTTTGTGATTCGGGCCAGGTGGCTTTTCATTTGTTTTTAAGTGTCAACCGTGTCGTTCCGACGACTTTTATTAAGCTATGTCCGGGAACAGGTCCAAAATGATTTAATATTCTTGGAAATTTGCAGAGGTTTATAGAAGTAAATAAAAACCAAAAATTTTAAACTCTGGTACTTATTGAAATAAAGCCAGGCAGTATTTTGACAGTTTTACATTGTAAGATGACAGCTGCTCTTTTAATGCTTTTATTTATTCAAGGCAATCTAAAAAATACACGCCTCTACTTGAACAAAATCAGCTGATATTCCGAGGCCTTTGGATCTTATTAAGGAAGGTTTTTGGAATATTTGCAAAATGACACTATTGATTTTGATGAAATTTTTGCGAAATATTCTCAGACATCACCCCGATATTTCACCAAACTTGAGTGCTGATGAAAGTTAATTAAAGGGTTGAAACACGGATCACCTTTTGTTAGGTGATCCGTCGTTGAAACGTTTAAATTTTAACATTTCCTATTTTGAATATAAATTTCCAGCCATGCGCCTCGTCGGATTGACTTTGTTAATGACATTTGTATATGTTAAACTCTTTCTCGATTTTTACAATATCTAACATTAATTTAAAATCCAAAATACTAGTGTTATTAATAATAGGGACATATTGCAATAGTGCCAGGCACTAATTGTGCGGGGCACTATTCTGACAGATTCACATTGAAAACTGACAGTTGATTCACAATTGACATAACAAAATCGAAGTTATAAATCCAGTCGTTTATTTTTCATTAATAGTGGCGGCACTATTAATTTTGGCTCTTATAATACACAAAGGCCTAATTTTGAAAGAAGACAGCTGTTCTTATAATGCGAAAATGTCACAATAGTGCCCGGAACAATTATTGCCTGGCCTTATTGCAATAATACATAATATCAAAGTTTTAAAATACACCGCCAAATCAATAATATAATTTTTAAATATGATTTACCGATATAAACATGTCATATTGCCGCTACTCAACGTTAAATTGGTGTAATTTTTACCTTCCTAGCCCGCGCAGCAATGATTAGAGAAGGTATTGTTTTTGACGAAAATTTTTTTTAGAGATAACGCCGAAAATTTGTTATTTGGGTGTATTTGGACCAGGCTTATATTAGCAATATCAGCGCGACGTCTGTGTGTGTGTATGTGTCTGTCCGTAACACAATAGCTCCTAAGCCGCTTAACCGATTCTTATGAAATTTTTAGGTAAAACAGCGTTCGACATTGTCACGAGCTGATTAGATTTTACTCACAATCCAATAATGCTAATGACTGATGAGCTTTTTTACAATTATAAAATTAAAAATATGCTAACTTTATCATGGGTCTTATATAAGAATAGAGGTTTATTTGTGATATTTTCAAAATGGCACAACAGATTTTCGCAAACTTTTAGTAAAGTATTCCCAGACACTATCCCGATATTCCACCAAACTTTTGTAAGGATGGTAGATGATAAAAATGTTAAAATCTTTAAGATTTAGCATTCCTTATTTTGAATTCAAATTTATTATATTTGACATAGATTTAACTTTGTCGTCTGTGTTTGTCATGTCATTTGTTTATTTGTTTGTATTTTAAAACTTTTTCAATTTTTAAATATTTTTTGCAATAAATTTCTTTAAAATAACAGTGTTAATCTTTCTAAAACAAAATTACACTACGAAAAAAAACATTTTTTGATTTTTTTTTGTAAACACATAATAAAATATATAAGTTTTCAGTGTACCGAATATAAAAAAATAAGAGTAGATGAGCCGATTATTCTCCATGCATAAACGAAGATATTTGCTTCTGCTTTAAATTTAATTTGTGTGTAAGCTAATAAAACGGCTCAGGAAAATTAACGATTACTATATATTTAAAAAAAAATTGTGTGTGCTTAAGACCACACGGCAGAAGTGTAAACTTCAACAAGGCGAAAATAATAATACTGGCCTTCATCTGCATCATCATATCGCTCGCTGAATGTTCCTCACAGTTAGTCGACTCAAGCCGACTTCACCCGAATGAGCGTTACATAGCCGAGCCTGACGGCTCACTTCAATTCACTACCCACAAAAACTGCTAAACGCGCCTAAAGAAGTTTACACTTAAAAAATAATGTTTTACAAGAAAATAGTAAACACAATCTCAAATCAAGCTTTATTTAAAAAAAAATCAAATGTGTATTCAGTGTATCAACAGTTAGTCCAACTTCAATATATTAAAGACAATCAGCTGTGACGTGACGTGACCATCAAAAAGAAATTCAGCCTTCGCTGTGACGTCAACAAAGTTGTAGATCGTGGCCCATCCATTCTGATAGCACAAGGCCAACAAAAAAATACAGGCCATGACACTGAAAAAATCAGCTGTTCTCGGGGGGCTGACTTTTACATTGGGTCTTATGGGAGATCAGACGTGTTTTTATGATATTTTTAAAACGGCACCTCTGATTTCCGCGAAATTTCAGTGAAATATTCTCAGACACCATCCCGATATTTCACCGAACTTTTGAAAGGATGCAAGATGATTAAAAGGTTAAAATCTTCAATATTCAGCATTCCTTATTTGGATTCAAATTACCCGCCATGTACCGCATGCCAACTGTGATATTTGAACTGTATTTGACTTTGTCATCTGTGTTTGTCACTGCGCTTCTACTTTAAATTTAATTTTGGTGTAGTTAATGAAGCGGCGAAAAATTAAGGATTGCTATAAATTAAAAAAAATGTTCTGCAAGAATATAGTAAAAACAATCTCAAAACCGGCTATATATTAAAAAAAATCAAATATTCATGAACCGTCATTCTAACTTCAATATTTTAAAGACAATCAGCTGTGTCGTGACGTAACCATCAAAAAAAAATTAGACCCCAATGTGACGTCAACAAAGTGGAGGATCGTGGCCCGTCCGTTTTAATAGCCCTGGGTGATCCTTAAAAATTCTTGTCCCATTTTACTTTTGCTAATTTAAACGGTTACTGTTTCTTTTTATTTTATTCGTTAAAATAAAAGAGATACCTTTTCTTGATGTAAAAATCCAAATAACAAGGAATATCGACGAATGACGACCGCGGCTGGGAGATCGCGACCCGTGTAATACCTGAAGGGCATAAAGAAAGCAGAAAAAATCTTTGCTAATAAGATTATTACGAGAAAGAGAAGATGGAAAATTTTAAAAAAAGAACCGGAGCCTGAGGAAATTACGCTTCCATCTCCTGACGTCTCCCCTGGGATACTATTGTTTTTAATTCGCCTCTTTTTATAAAACGGGGGGCAAAACGACTTGAGTACATCTGCATGGCACGGAATAGCGTAGAAAATTTAACTAAAGTCAACGAAAAAGATTGCCTCTGGCTTTAGGCTTTCCACACTATACATCCCCAGGTTTCCCGTATATTTTCATACCCAATTTAATAAAATTATTTTTCATACACACACATTCTTTAACGCGGTATAACGTATCATCTCTAAAAACATGTGGAAATTCATGTCCGTAAGTGGCGTGTGTGACGATCGCAGCAACCCATGGTTGAGCGGGAAGGAATTTGGGTCGTACTACGTGACGGTAAAAAAAAATTATATCTGGGGGCACGGTAGTGCCCCGCCAAGTTCGCCCAAACTGCTGTACCATCTTTTCTCGAAATATTTCAGCCCATATTTGATCTATCTAAATCTCTACTTCGGAATGAGCTACGAAAGCTTTGCACAGTCGTAGATCTTCATAGAGTTAACAACCCCTCAAAGTTTAATGGATTTCAATAATGTATTAAAGTACAGTCGAACCTCTCTAACTCGAACCTCTATAACTCGAACCTTTTAAGTGGTCCCTGCACTTTTTACATGTATTTGAACCTATGTAACTCGAGTTTCTATAACTCGAACTCTCCATAACTCGAACTGTTTTGGATGTCCCTTCAGGTTCGAGCTATAGAGGTTCGACTGTAGTTTACACTCACACTGACTCAATCACTCATGTATAGGTCATCAAAATTCTACTGTACTTCCAGACATACGACAAAGATGAAATTTAGCAGACTGATAGAAATTATGACGAAGCCCTTGAAAAAAAATAAAAAAACCCTAAAATTCCAATTTACTTTACTCCCCTATACATGTAAAGTTATGTAAAACTAACATTGCCCAATTTCCCAAACGCTAGAAGGGTGAGCTTTGGCAAACTGGTGAGAACTATAATAAAACTATAAGAAAAAATTTCATGTTTTGGTAGTTAAATCAATGGATCCATGACGCATCTGATACTTTCCTAGCTAGCCTATTAGCACACTTCAAGTGAGCCATATCAGCCTTGAGAACAGTTTTTTCTAAATATCTCAGAAACTAAAGCTTCCATAAAGTTTTTGATTATAACACAAATTATTGAGCAAAATGCAGTCTACTACAGGTCGAAAACCGCAAGCGATACTCCGTTAAAAAGTTAGCATTTCTTAAACTTTGTATTTGTCAGAAAACTTTCATTAGCATAAATAGATTTTGACCAAAATCTAATCAGTTCGTTAGAGTTAGTTACTATTTTACCTGATAACTTTATGAAAATCGGTTTGCCGGTTTAGGAGCTATTATGTTACGGACAGTCATCATATACGTAATATTCCATTACTCCCTGTTACCTATTTACACAATTGTTGGCGTTTGATGCAAACATATAGAAATAAAGGTACAAAAAATGCACAGATACCTAATTTACATAGATAGAGTTTTTGTCAACTGTGAGCCGATGATTTGTAATGACGAATACACGAATAAAATAATATGCATGTGTAAAGTATAAACAACCAAGACATTTTGACTTAATGATCGCAGGTGTGTATAGTGTCCAGTGTCCATTGATATTGCTATTTCAAATATGTTTGCTTTCTGAATCGTAAGGTACCGTAGGTATTGCAATAAGACGTACTATATGGAAATAATATGCATATGTCTTTGAAAGCAACCAATCAGGTCTTTTTTGCTTAAAGACCCCAAGGCCCTCATGTTTGCTTTTCATATAGGGGCAGTTACCGTGGGTTTGGAATATTATGTATATGACAGACATACACACACACAGACAGACATCACGACGATATTTCTAAGATAGGTTAAAATACACTCAAATAACCAATTTTCGAAGTCACCTCAATTTTTTTTTTATAATACCTTCTCTAGCCATTGCTGCGCGGGCAAAAAATGGTGGCCAATCAAAGATGGCGGTCGATGTATTAAAAGAGCTATATTTGAAAAACTGTAAAATTATTTTTATTATTTTTATTTTACTCCAGGGTTCATTCACTGTAAACGCCCAAAAATGTTTTTCTACCCCCGCCAAAGGTGCTGTTAGACTCCAAAATGCACGTGGCTTTTTTTGATTCTTTTTTCATATTTTAATGCTCATTTTCCTAAAATTATTATTTTTTTTTTATTTATTTTTTAGCGAAATTGGCATTTTTGTTAGGTAGCTGCCTAATACACCTAAAAGTTACAACTTTGCAAAAATTCGATGGTTTGGCTATAATAAATGAGTAGAAAAATTTTTTCTATGCAATAAAATTCTTACCCAAAAATTGCAAGAATTAGCTACATAGCTATAGTAGTATGGCTCTCAGTAATGACAGGATATAAAATGTAAAACTAATTTTTAAATTACGTTACAACAAAATGTTTACTGGTATTTTCTGTGCAAAAGAAAAACTTGACTGAAAAGCGAATAGGTGCATTGGTTTCCTCCGGAAATTTTCTTTCAAAGGGTGTAACTTCTAGCTACCTGGCTGTTACGGTAAGCGAGCTCGGAAGCTTAATATCAACAATTCGTTCAAGTATATATCACATTACTAGGGATACTAATTTTATATTGACAAAGCCTTAACGGGAACCAAAAATCAAATACCTACACCAAACCTGACTTTTTGTTTTAAATTTTCGCGTTAAAAAAAGTTAGTGGCATGTGTGTACAGCACGGGTGTACAGGCGCGGATGTAGGGGAGGGAGAAAAGGGGAAATTTCACCCCAAATCTGAAACTTTACCTAGTTTTGACACAGAGAATACACCTCCCGGTCACTATGCAAAATAGTTATGTGTAATTTTTGGTAAACTTATCACGTCCTTGCAATGCAACTATAGGTAAATTTAGTGGGAATAAGGACACTGTTGTTCTGGTAAATATACATTTTAATCCATCGGTAACGTTTCGACAATGGTTTTTGTCTTCATCAGACCTTCAGATGAAGACAAAAACTATTGTCGAAACGTTACCGATGGATTAAAACGTATATTTACCAGAACAACAGTGTCCTTATTCCCACTAAATTTATCTATAGTTATGTGTAATGTTTATTATGATATTAGATAGGTTCGGTTCGGTTCGGTTCGGTTCGGTTCGGTTCGGTTCGGTTCGGTTCGGTTCGGTTCGGTTCGGTTCGGTTCGGTTCGGTTCGGTTCGCCTCTGGTATGTATAAATCATAGGTGTTTTTGTAGGAGTGTCTGCTACCGTTTTTGTATTCATAAATCATTAAGTACTTTAATTTAATTGAAATTTTATAAGGAAGTTATTTGTGATGAGGGGAAAGTCCAATTTAATGTTCAGAACTACCCAGTACGGCAAAATAAAGTGGCCTTTTGAAATAATAAATTTGAAATATTTGTAAAGAAAAGTACCATTACTATTTTCTTCCAATAAATTTGCCAGATTTAATGAACGAAAATGCTTGCCTTTCTTTTTGGAATTCTCCTTATTATACAGGGTGTTAATAAAGTATGTCGCCAAACTTCAGAGGATGATTTTTTGTTAATTTTAAGAAAATTTTTTATTGAAGTTTTAGTTTCAAATCTAGAACGTGTATTTAACTACAAGGCATACATGATTAAGAATGCCAAATATCAGAAAAAAATTACAGGGTCATATTTTTCCCGGGTCATGCCAACTTTTTCCCTCAGAACTTTTTGCAGTAAGCCAATGGCAGATTCAAAAATATAAAATGGATTCTTTGCTTTCTTCAGAAACTTTTTGATCTTTTCGAGAAAAAAGACAAAAATTTGTTTTTATAAAAAAAACACTTACCTACTAAATTTACTTGTAAGTACGTCGCAGTTGAGAACAAAATTGATAATGTACGACATGCTTCAACTTTTAGTTTTGATCACCAAAGCGCACTTACGAAATTATACAGTTTTGTATCTTCATGAATCAGGTTATTGGGTAATTTAGCAGTTGGGTGTTTATTTATTTATTGATTTATTATTATTTTTTTTTCAATTTTAAGGTTTAATTCTTATTCAACCTTATAAAAACACTATACATTTACAATTCCCTAAGCTTTACCCAAAAAGTACGTGTAGATTTTTTACCGACGCGAACAGTGTTACCTTTCATTGAGTGAAGGTGGGGGAAGAGAGAGGCAGGAGGAAACTAGTAAAATGGTGTCGAAAAAAATCTTAAAGCGTATGCCGAAAGAATTTTTGAAATCTCTCTAAATTTGTGAAAGGTATAGCTAGAACTATTACTAATAAGAAGGGTGGGGAGAAGAGAGGGAGAGGAAGGGGGAAACTACTAAAATGATGTTGGAAAAAAACGTCTTAAAGCGTGTGCAGAAAGAATTTTTGAAATCGCTCTATATTTGTGAAAGGTATAGCTACCACTATTACTAATAAGGAGGGAGGGGAGAAGAAAGGGAGGGGAAAACTAGTAAAATGATGTTGGAAAAAAGTCTTCAAGCGTGTGCAGAAAGAACTTTTGAAATCGCTTTATATTTGTGAAAGTTATTATTAGAGGAGAGAGGAAGAGGCGGGAGGGGAGGACTAGTGAAATGGTGTTAGAAAAAAAATCTAAAAGCGTATTCAGAAAGAATTTTTGAAATCGTTCTATATTTGATAAAATTATGCGAATATGGTTTTTGAATAGGGTAGGGGGATTGACAGGAGGGGAGATGGGTGGGAGCAGGGAGGACCAGAAAGTTACTACAGCAAATCAGAGGACATTTGCAATGGGTAACCAAAGGAATTTCAATAAAATCGCATGAAATTTAGATAATTTGTATATCTGAAAGCCTACATCATGTGACATAATGGCGTCTGAAGACCGCCACGTTAATTCCTGTTTAAAAAAATATAGCCCATAGCACCTTCGGGATCCGTAGCAATTCAACTAAACCTTTTTTGTCAAAATCGGTTCAGCCATTTAGTTTCCAGCGTGACAGAATCATACTTATTTACTTGCAAACAACAATCGAAAAACATTACCCTTCCTTTCGCCGTGCTGCAGTTGGGTAAAAAGTAAAATTTGTACTCTGCTAAATGATATTAAAATTTAAAATAGTCACTTACATTATTTTAATTTTATGCGAGTTTTATGTAATTTATTATTATCCTTTTTGTCTTTTTTCTCAAAAATGATTGATGATACAAAAAATTCCATAAGATCAAAAAGTTTTTAAATAGAACAAGGAATTTATTTTATGTATTAGAATCTGCCCTTTTTGACTTACTGCAAAAAAGCTCTGGGGAAAAAAAGGACATGACCCTAGAAAAAGTATCACCCTGTAGTTTTTTCTTAATACGTGGCATGCTTAATGATGTATGGCTTGCAGGTAAATATACGTTCTAGATTTGAGCTAAACATCTCAAAAACTGCACGAGTTATAAACAAAAAACAAACAAAAAATTAACATTTGCATTTGCGGACCCATGTTTATACAAAGTGGTTTTCTTAGAATCACACAGAGAATAATCCTCTAAAGTTTGGAGACATACTTTATTAACATCCTGTATATAAATATCTACCTGGAATTTTATCATTGGAGTTTCAGAAGTCTATGTAGATGCTGAACCTACTTCTCTTTAAAATCTATTTTTATGTGAAATATGGGCTAAAAACGTTCGAGGCCTCTCTCGGGAGACGTTGGAAAAAAGCCTCGAAGCTGCCGCGAACCTAAAATTGTTTTACAGTAATTTCTCCACCAAACGAGTTGGGTAAGGAGATTTTTATTTTTATTGCCAATTTCCCGAAAAAAGGTGACTTCGTCTAAATAGGAAGTAATGGCAAAACGTTTTTTTTTAGGAAGATGTTTCTTTTTTGGGCTACTAACAAAGTGGAAAAGTACAGGAAGAGAAGCAAAATTTTATGGACAGTATCTTCACAGATAGAGGCCCAAAGCTGTGACCGTAAAAAAGCGCAAGCGGAAAAAAGAAAAAAATAAAATTTGGAATATTGAGTTGTAATTTTACAATTAGACCTGGCAAAAATTTAGGATTTCCAAACAATCGTCCTTCTTTACCAAATTTTGTACACATATACAGTACCCTTCCACGGTTCCAAGAACATACTTCGTTAGGTTTTTTGTTAGCTTTTCTGTGGCGCAGAGGAAATTTACTGATGTACGAGATTCGTACAAACATAAGTTTCTTATTTAATAAATTTCTTCACAATTGGGACCACCCTGTATATCCTGAATATATTTTTTTAAATCTGTTAAAATTTCTAATAAAATGATGTATCACAGCATGACAATTTTTTTTGAAATTAAGGAAAAATATGAGCAAGTATTTAGTTTTTCTAAAAAATTTGCCATTTTATTAAAAAATTCTTTTTTTGTTTTTTAATTCTTAAAAGCACAAAACAAAAAACAAATAATACGGTTAACGAGAAAAAGTTTTTGGAATCTCTCTACTACTAAAAAATCATTAAAAAAAATTAAATATGCTACGGGGGCAATACGATAAGTTTTTATGGTGACAAAAACAGAGCAAAATCGCTTGCTCATTTTTTCCTTAATTTAAAAAAAAATTGTCATGCTGTAATACATCATTTTATTAGAAATTTTAACAACTTTCAAAACATATATTCAAGATGTACAGGGTGGTCCCGGTTGTGAAGAAATTTAATAAATAAGAAACTTATGTTTGTACGAATCTCGTACATCAGTAAATGGCCTCTGCGCCACAGAAAAGTTAACAAAAAACTTAACGAAGTATATTCTTGGAACCGTGGAAGGGTACTGTATATGTGTACAAAATTTGGTAAAGAAGGACGATTGTTTGGAAATTCTAAATTTTTGCCTGGTCTAAATTAGTCAATTAGATTTAAAATGTTTTTTTTACCATTTTGCCCCAAAATAAAAAATAAAATCAGTTTACTTATTAGTATGTCACGTTTCCCTGTTCCTCGACCTCCCTGTATACTTCCGTCCCTAATAAAGAAAGCCGCAATAAATAATATAAGTAAAAAAAAATAAAAAACGTCATCAAAAACTTTTAAACCTGTTTTTCCCAAAACGTAAACTATAGACATTTCAAAACAAACAGAACTTTTTATGTAGATTGGCTTTGTCGAAAAATAAGATTTTTAGTCCATTTGTCGTATTGGGACCTCTATTCTTGGACAAATTGTAAATTTTAGATGTCTAAATGAATTGGGTTGATTCATTTGATATAGGGGAGAGCGGGGCAAGCTTCCTAGGAGATACCCAAACCTGGTTTTGACTAAAAAACTTCGTTTTATTGTTAGATAGATGTTTTGGTTTACAAACAAATTTAAAAAAAGACACAAAAATTTAAACCTTAAAAATCTAACAAAAAACTTAAAAAATGCATTTTTCATCTTGCCCCACTAGCGGGGTAAGTTAACGAGCCTATTGGGGCAAGATGACGACTAGGCGCATGTGTCACAAATGAACGTCCCCTTCTTTTCATATTAGGTGCACGCCTCATGCCCCCAACCCTCGCACCTCCGCTACTGGAGATTCAACCCATGGTTCCTGTTACTTTGAACAAAAATAATTTCGTTGTTTTTTTTTGTTTTTGGCAGCTTTTGGTTAAAATCATTAAAAGTTTTTAAGACTTTGCAATAAGTTTTCTTTTTATTTTCTTGTTTAATTTTTTCCCCCGCTAACTTGCCCCAAGGTACAATTTTTTAACAAAAAATAAAAACAAGAAACGGCCAAAGATTGTCATTTACGTGTTCTTATACCTATTGGAAATATAATAAGTAATTTCCTAGTTACTGACAAATATTATTCTTCCCTTAGGTTTTTCCGCGAAAGCTTATTTTTTGGCATAAAATTTTATAAGCGACCACTCGAATTATAGTTTATGAGCCACTGTACTATTATTATTCTTACGTGCTCCATCTATCTTTAATCCATAAAACTGAGACTTTAAAGAGTTCTAACAGCACAGTAATAAACTCGTTGCCATTTATGAATTTTGTGTTAAGTTCGTTAACTTGTCCCGTTCGTAATCTTGCCCCGATGTCCCCTACAAAGCTTAAAGAAGGCCAAAATTTCAAAAAAATAGTTAATATTATACAAGATATCCCGAACTTAGATGTAAATATTTTAACCGCACATTCTACGGCCTAAGATAGAGATAAAAGTTTATACAGGGTGTTTCCTAATTGAATGTCAATATTTATGGGGGTGATTTTTGTTCCTATTTTAAGAAAAAAACCTCATATGAACATATGTCCTAAACGTCTTACCTTTTGAGATACAGGGTCGTAAAGTTTTCAAAAATAAATAATTTATTATTAATATCTTATACAGAATCTCAAAAGGTAAGACGTTTAGGACATATGTTCATATGAAGTTTTTTTCTTAAAATGGGCCCAAAAATCACCCCCCATATAAATATTGACAATAAGCGAAAAAAACAAGAAAAATAATTAAAAAGAGTGGTGTTAAGTATGCCAAGGCTGCCAATCTTCCATGGGGGAGATAAGAAAGGTAACGAAGATGGTAAAAATAAGGATGGTGATGATATGAACAATGAAGAAGATGCAGATACCGTAGATATTGATTGATATTGAGCACATAATTTTTTGTTTAATGATTTTATCTTTATATATTGTTCTTATTCAAATAACAATTAATACCAAATTTTATATTTTTACTGCCTTTTTAAAGAAGTTATAACCAATAAAGTATCAAAAATTTGTCAACTTTGATACTCCGTATCTCGTATACAAGTTTTTTTTTCTTATTTTATCGTCCTGTATTACGTCTAACAATACTGTGAGGCATACTATCTTGCTATTATTTTTCTCAAGCTTTAACGATGTTTTTCCAGACGTAACTTCCTGAATTATAAAGTTTTTATTGATCTTTTTTGTTATTTTCATTTTTATCCTTTGTATATTTTATCTTAATGTCTGACCTTGTTTGTGAAATCATAAAAGAAAAATATTCCTGTCTGCTTCATCTTCGAAAATTGAACTAATGTTCGAACGGGTGAATTTAGTTTCCTTATTCTAACTGGATCATTTAAGTTTACACTGGTCCTATTTCTATTGCTGGTTCCATAACAAAAAAGAAAGTGAATGATAGATGAGTTAAGACTAAAATAAAGCAGAATATTAAGACTAGAACGAGTACTATAGAATAGAATAGAATAGAATAGAATAGAATAGAATAGAATAGAATAGAATAGAATAGAATAGAATAGAATAGAATAGAATAGAATAGAATAGAATAGAATAGAATAGAATAGAATAGAATAGAATAGAATAGAATAGAATAGAATAGAATAGAATAGAATAGAATAGAATAGAATAGAATAGAATAGAATAGAATAGAATAGAATAGAATAGAATAGAATAGAATAGAATAGAATAGAATAGAATAGAATAGAATAGAATAGAATAGAATAGAATAGAATAGAATAGAATAGAATAGAATAGAATAGAATAGAATAGAATAGAATAGAATAGAATAGAATAGAATAGAATAGAATAGAATAGAATAGAATAGAATAGAATAGAATAGAATAGAATAGAATAGAATAGAATAGAATAGAATAGAATAGAATAGAATAGAATAGAATAGAATAGAATAGAATAGAATAGAATAGAATAGAATAGAATAGAATAGAATAGAATAGAATATAATAGAATATAATAGAATAGAATAGAATAGAATAGAATAGAATAGAATAGAATAGAATAGAATAGAATAGAATAGAATAGAATAGAATAGAATAGAATAGAATAGAATAGAATAGAATAGAATAGAATAGAATAGAATAGAATAGAATAGAATAGAATAGAATAGAATAGAATAGAATAGAATAGAATAGAATAGAATAGAATAGAATAGAATAGAATAGAATAGAATAGAATAGAATAGAATAGAATAGAATAGAATAGAATAGAATAGAATAGAATAGAATAGAATAGAATAGAATAGAATAGAATAGAATAGAATAGAATAGAATAGAATAGAATAGAATAGAATAGAATAGAATAGAATAGAATAGAATAGAATAGAATAGAATAGAATAGAATAGAATAGAATAGAATAGAATAGAATAGAATAGAATAGAATAGAATAGAATAGAATAGAATAGAATAGAATAGAATAGAATAGAATAGAATAGAATAGAATAGAATAGAATAGAATAGAATAGAATAGAATAGAATAGAATAGAATAGAATAGAATAGAATAGAATAGAATAGAATAGAATAGAATAGAATAGAATAGAATAGAATAGAATAGAATAGAATAGAATAGAATAGAATAGAATAGAATAGAATAGAATAGAATAGAATAGAATAGAATAGAATAGAATAGAATAGAATAGAATAGAATAGAATAGAATAGAATAGAATAGAATAGAATAGAATAGAATAGAATAGAATAGAATAGAATAGAATAGAATAGAATAGAATAGAATAGAATAGAATAGAATAGAATAGAATAGAATAGAATAGAATAGAATAGAATAGAATAGAATAGAATAGAATAGAATAGAATAGAATAGAATAGAATAGAATAGAATAGAATAGAATAGAATAGAATAGAATAGAATAGAATAGAATAGAATAGAATAGAATAGAATAGAATAGAATAGAATAGAATAGAATAGAATAGAATAGAATAGAATAGAATAGAATAGAATAGAATAGAATAGAATAGAATAGAATAGAATAGAATAGAATAGAATAGAATAGAATAGAATAGAATAGAATAGAATAGAATAGAATAGAATAGAATAGAATAGAATAGAATAGAATAGAATAGAATAGAATAGAATAGAATAGAATAGAATAGAATAGAATAGAATAGAATAGAATAGAATAGAATAGAATAGAATAGAATAGAATAGAATAGAATAGAATAGAATAGAATAGAATAGAATAGAATAGAATAGAATAGAATAGAATAGAATAGAATAGAATAGAATAGAATAGAATAGAATAGAATAGAATAGAATAGAATAGAATAGAATAGAATAGAATAGAATAGAATAGAATAGAATAGAATAGAATAGAATAGAATAGAATAGAATAGAATAGAATAGAATAGAATAGAATAGAATAGAATAGAATAGAATAGAATAGAATAGAATAGAATAGAATAGAATAGAATAGAATAGAATAGAATAGAATAGAATAGAATAGAATAGAATAGAATAGAATAGAATAGAATAGAATAGAATAGAATAGAATAGAATAGAATAGAATAGAATAGAATAGAATAGAATAGAATAGAATAGAATAGAATAGAATAGAATAGAATAGAATAGAATAGAATAGAATAGAATAGAATAGAATAGAATAGAATAGAATAGAATAGAATAGAATAGAATAGAATAGAATAGAATAGAATAGAATAGAATAGAATAGAATAGAATAGAATAGAATAGAATAGAATAGAATAGAATAGAATAGAATAGAATAGAATAGAATAGAATAGAATAGAATAGAATAGAATAGAATAGAATAGAATAGAATAGAATAGAATAGAATAGAATAGAATAGAATAGAATAGAATAGAATAGAATAGAATAGAATAGAATAGAATAGAATAGAATAGAATAGAATAGAATAGAATAGAATAGAATAGAATAGAATAGAATAGAATAGAATAGAATAGAATAGAATAGAATAGAATAGAATAGAATAGAATAGAATAGAATAGAATAGAATAGAATAGAATAGAATAGAATAGAATAGAATAGAATAGAATAGAATAGAATAGAATAGAATAGAATAGAATAGAATAGAATAGAATAGAATAGAATAGAATAGAATAGAATAGAATAGAATAGAATAGAATAGAATAGAATAGAATAGAATAGAATAGAATAGAATAGAATAGAATAGAATAGAATAGAATAGAATAGAATAGAATAGAATAGAATAGAATAGAATAGAATAGAATAGAATAGAATAGAATAGAATAGAATAGAATAGAATAGAATAGAATAGAATAGAATAGAATAGAATAGAATAGAATAGAATAGAATAGAATAGAATAGAATAGAATAGAATAGAATAGAATAGAATAGAATAGAATAGAATAGAATAGAATAGAATAGAATAGAATAGAATAGAATAGAATAGAATAGAATAGAATAGAATAGAATAGAATAGAATAGAATAGAATAGAATAGAATAGAATAGAATAGAATAGAATAGAATAGAATAGAATAGAATAGAATAGAATAGAATAGAATAGAATAGAATAGAATAGAATAGAATAGAATAGAATAGAATAGAATAGAATAGAATAGAATAGAATAGAATAGAATAGAATAGAATAGAATAGAATAGAATAGAATAGAATAGAATAGAATAGAATAGAATAGAATAGAATAGAATAGAATAGAATAGAATAGAATATCTTTATTAATCTGGAGACGTAGGATTAGAGACAAAACCATCTAATTAACTTCACAAGGATGTCACATTGACCAAGTGTTCTGAGGAGGCCCATGAGGATGAAACAGATAACTGTCAACACTTATTTGGTGTCCATTAGATCTTGGACCCCCGTAAGGTTAAGTTTTCGAGCTACCCACGGAAAAAATATGAGAGAATCAAAAACTTCTTTGTACCGATAAGCCACAACAACTTGTTTAAATAATAAAACCTGTACGCGAACCGCAGCGCTGAAGTATAGTCGACCAGTGGAAAAGCCTGCCGATTTACGCTATCGCTGAAATAATTTTTATCTGGGTTACTTCCTGGTGTTCTGCAAGCTCGTGTCAATCTACCAGTGTATGAATTCTTGAACGAGTGAGAAGGGGTACTCCCTCATAATCGGGTGAATTTCAAACTGCGCATGCGATTACACTTGATTTCCGCATCCCTATTGGTCATCGCTCGAATTTCGAGGAGTACTCGCTGGGGGAGATTCCAAGAATAACGACACAGATATAAAATTAAGTCGTGATTTAACGTGGAAACCTCGTTGCATTTAGCGTAGCGCGATACATTGTATTGAGTTACACTGAGAGAAGAATTTTGTAACAATAACAAACATTTTGTAACTGGTACCAAATGCGTTGCCCATACTTGGCTTATTAGATATTTGTTTGCAGGTAACAATTCAGAAATTTCAACAATTGAAACAAATATTTGTTAATAAAAACAAAATCGTCTGGTAATATTTAAAAAAAGCTACATCAAGCACTAATATATTGTTGGTATTTAAAAATATATGTGAGTTTAATTATTAATATACTGTATATTTATTATAAGGATAATTCTTATTTAATATTAAATTAATTAATTATGGGTTATTATATAATTAGTAGCTGTAATTATATTTAGTTATTTTGCATTAATAAGGTATTTGTAGGTTTCACGTTCTGTTTAAAATACAGGGTGTTCATTTTAAAACTTCCCACCCCAGATTTCTCGAAAATGATTTTTTTTTAAAATGCCAAAACACGTCAATTAATTTATTAAGGAGGACACATTCTGGCTATCTTAAAATTTTTGTAGTACACACCCCCTTTGAGGGGTACATTTTACCCCTATATTTTGAATATGGAAAGTGGGTCAATTGACACTTTTTTTTGAAGGTTTCTTAAATATCTTTACAAAGGTGTACAAATTTTGAAAATCTATCAATTTGTTTTTGACATATTCACTTATTTTTTCAAAGGGGGTGTGTACTACAAAAACTATAAGATAGCCAAAATGTGTCCTCCTTAATAAATTAATTGACATGTTTTTACTTTTTCTCAAAAAAAAATCATTTTCGAGAAATCTTGGTTGGGAAGTTTTAAAATGAACACCCTGTATATTTCTATAGGGTTAATGGAAATAAAGACACCACTTTTGATCACACACCTGTATTTCTTTGTCTTCCTCAGGCTACACCTTAGCCTTAGGAAGACGAAAATGGATCGTCGAAAAGAAATAAAGTTGTGTGATCAAAATTGGTGTCTTTTTTCCCATTAACCCTATAGAAATGAATAAGGTATAGAATAATAAAAGAATTTTAATAATAATAAAGAGCAAGTTGTTTCGATAAAAAATATTTATTTGTATTTTATTATAAAACTGGAGTCAAATTTTTTTTATGGTGGTTGGTAATCTTTGTTTTTTTTTGGAAAGGTTGGTTAATGAAATATACACACGTTTGTTCCATGTGAGATGCACACAAAATATTGTCAAATCTGACATAAACTGATTTTACCTCACTATAAGTTCGGGAACTCCACCATTATGGAAGGCCGCATGGGTAGCCCGTGTTTTTTTAAAATGTTTCACCTTTGTTCAATTACTTCCTCCACCTTCAAGTCAGTGCTGACCTGAAAAAGAAAATAAATTTTATATATTTGTAAATTTAATACAGAACCAGTGGCGTATATAAAGGGGGGCCTGGGCCCCCCTTTAAAGTTAAGTTTTTTTAGATATTTTCCACATATTTTATGAATATAAACATAAAATAGCCTACAATACTGCCTCATGAGGTCTCGCCCCCCCCCCGAAACCGTCTCGCCCCCTCCCCCGATTTTTTTTCTATATACGCCACTGTGCAGAGAATTAAATGTTTGCTTTAAGTTAAAAGGTTTAAACTTCACATTTTCATACTAAAGGCTCTTTGCTTAAAAATCTTTAATAATTGATTCAAAGAATTGAAGCCATGATTCAAATGACATCAAATTTAAAATTATTAAAATCACAAAATACAAATATAAAGCATTCTAAAAAAAATAATAAATAACACTTACTATGTTATTGTGGACGACCAAAGCCAGATTGTTTCCATCTTTAAACGGATATCTGAAACAAAAAAAAAAGAGTATGAATTTTATATTAAAAACAAATAAAGCCTACGCCTGTGGATACTTGTCGACAATTAGCACATAAATCAGTTAATTAAAAATCAATCCTATTTACTGTTTGTTTATAAAGCAATCAGTTTCCACAGAACAAAAAGTATATACAATGAATACGTTTTTATTCTTGAAGCTATATTTCTACCTTTAAAGCGTTATTCCTGATGACCTTTTGTTCACTTCGACTCTTGCAACCAAAACACTATTATGATCCCATAAAAATACCCGCGTATTTAGGTCTGTATTAGCACAAAAACTATACTTTGTTTGGTCAATGTTCTTCCCAAAATATGGCGTCCCCTTGATTTTTAGGCACAGTGTCTGCAGAGACATTTCTCTATGAGTGTCTGCGACGGTCTGTAATACAATGCTACGTAGGGCGTCGGGTCGGTTCGGTCTAGACCGCGGCTCATACGTAGGGGAGAGCGGGGCTCGTTGGGCATATGGGCACGTTGAGAAACCCTTATTAACTCGACAATTAGACGTCAGCTGCCAGCGCCACCCACGTGGCAAAGTCGCCTTTGCTCATGCATTAGTCCGCAGTGAGAATTTGTGATGTGTGTATCTCCAAGAAACAGATTTTGACCTATTTTTTTTTGCTCTGTAACGAAATAGCGCGTATCAAAACAGCGCTTTTCAAAACAGCGCGTTTTCAGAATAGCGCATGTTCAAAATAGCGCGTATCAAAATAGCGCGTGTTCAAAATAGCGCGTATCAAAATAGCGCCTGCTCAGAATAGCGCGTATCAAAATAGCGCGTATTAAAAATAGCGCGTATCAGGTCTGCTTAGGTATATTCACGTAAACAGTTTGAGCAAGGTCAGATAAGTTATACTTACTTAACTGTTAAATAAACTGATGGCTTGCTATACTAAAAATGTTTCGGTTTGGTTTGGTTCATTTCAGTTCGGTGCGGTTTGAATCGGTTCATTTCGGTTCGGTTCTTTTTTTTTAATATGTTAGAAAGAGACCCCTTACTTGAACTATTTTGTAACAGCGACGTTTGTAACGGCGATCTTTCAAAACGCGGTAATTTTAGACGCGCTATTTTAAGGCGCGCTATTTTGAACACACGGTATTTTAATACGCGCTAATTTGAATACGCGCTATTTTGATACGCGCTATTTTGAACACGCGCCATTTTGATACGCGCTCTTTTGATACGCGCTATTTTGATACGCGTTATGTTGAACACGCGCCATTATGATACGCGCTATTTTGATAACGCGCCGTTGTGATACGCGCTATTTTGATCACGCGCTATTTTGAACACGCGCTCAAATGAGCGCGCTATTTTGATAAGCGCTATTTTGATACGCGCTATTTTGATACGCGCTATTTCACTACAGAGGCATTTGTTTTTTGGACCTCGTAAGTAACTTTTGGTTATTTCGGAAAACCTTTTCCAGATTGGTTTATAACACCTGCATGCCCCCATTCGGTTTTTTATAGTTAACTTTACATATTTAGACAGAGTTTAATGAAATTATAACGATGCTAATATTTACGCAAACATGATTGCCGACTCTCTCAATTTTGTATGTAGGTGTGCCGGCCCAGCTAACCATTTTCTAAAAACATTTTTTTTTTATTTTAAAGTTAAAATCAGCATGCGTACGTATGATGGACTAAAAATCACGTCATGTAATAATTCTCGCCGTAACAAATGTTTTAGATTGTCCGCCTCTTGAAGACTGCGACGACTTGCGCCTGTAGTTATTTATCAAAGTTACCTTTGGCAACGCTGAAACGCTTTCGACTGGAATCGGGCATATTGCGGTCTCTTATTAATATATGCTATATTCTATCTGTTTTTTACCCTCTTATGGAAATTAGGCCCCCTAGATGTGGACTTGTTCACGCGGTATCTTGATTGGTGTTCTCTTGCAAACAAAAACGATTAGTTTTTCTGTAAAAAAAGTTATTGGCAGAAGTTATAAGCCAAAAATTGTGAAACAACAGTAAAAAAGCCGCCATTTATTTATTTATGACATCACACAGACCCTTCAACTCAAATTTGAGGCAAATACCCGGTGACTTAAAATTGTGTGATCTATTATTACCAATCGATCTAGGGAAATTTTAAAAATTCGTTCTTTTCCGAAAGCTGGCGAAAGAAAGACCAAGAATATCAACCGAAGAAAATGGTTGAAAAGTCCTTGTCCGCGTTGATAATGGTACCAGTCACAGACCGGACTGTAAAAAATTCCAGATCTTTCTGACTCCTCTACTGGTTGAGACCTCCAAACTATCCTAAATCACCACCCTAAGGATAAGTTACTAACTTGAAGTAAAAGAACGTAATGAAACAAATTTGTCTGGACTTACCGGTTTTGGAGTGTACAAGGGTACGTAGATAATCCAAAATGTCTAAGTATAGGCACAAATCCGGCTAGCGAGCCCGCATAAAATAGTAGGTATTTAACGTAAAAATTTGTGAATATGCACCGGCGAGGAAAGCGTATATCCTCCGTCGACATATATAGCATACTGATTTGTCTTGGTTGACCCGAATCACGCCTCGATTCGGATCGCTGTTTTTTGCTCCTTTATAGGTAAAAAAGGAATGCTAGGTATTCCGGGAATGGAATCAAGGGGTCAAGACAAATCGCGTAATTTTAGTATGTAAGTATTAATTAATGAAATAGGCACTAGCAGCAATGCCTATTTTGTAAAGTATAATTTTTTTATATATCTTATAAACTAAAGACCCAAAAAAACCCTATTTTGAGAATAATTTAATTGTAAAATTCACAAATAGTACAACCCAGAAAAAATGGTAAAAGTAAGAAACAAAAAATAAAAATAAATAATATTCTAAAATAATTAAAGAGAGTGAAAACGCTCCAATGGTCAACAGCTATACTAACTGAAACTCCGGTTAAAGAAGAGTTGGAACGTGAAAAAAGTAAAAAAAAAGAAAAATCTGTAACCAAAAATGTCTTCAAGGAAAAGAACCATAGAGAAACTACTCAGAAAAGGACACTGAAAGATGACAGCGATGATGAAGAGGAACCATTCTCAAACAGCAAACCAAAAGAAAAATGGGTACAATGTTTAACTTACAAGTTTTGGGCCCATGAAACATGTGCTGATGCAGGGTTTACTTATGTTTGCTAAAACCGTAATTCCGAATCAGACTAGAGCAAGAATTATGTTACTTTATATTGTTTGTTTTTAAAGAAATTTAAAGTTTAGTATTTTATTATTATCAATAAAAATAATCTAAGAATTTCCTGTTATTTTATGTTGCATATATATATATACAGTTCCTAATTATTCAACCATGCCCAACTTGCCCCATCGTATGGCCCAACTTACTCCGTGGGTGGGGTTAGTTGGGCCGCTTGCAAGGGTGCTAGAAAAAAGTGTTTTTTAAGTTTGAGTGCATAGTTTTAAAAACCAATATTTGCCTTAAACATATTATAATTGTAAAACTGTAAGTAATATAGCAATGCTTTTATTTACAACAAAAATCAGGTTTACCAAATATTTATTAATAATAAAATAGGTTTTTTTTTCAGTGTAATATAGCAATGCTTTTATTTGCATTTATGTAAAAAGTGGCTTAACTAGCCCCGCTCTCCCCTACAAAATATCAACCGAAACGTCACGATCTCGCGCGACAAGGCCCGAGCCGGGACTGGTGTTCTGTGGACGAGACGGTACTAAGTTATATTGCTCGATAATATCGCTTGTTAATAATAAACAAATTTGTTTGAACTTTACGAAGTAATTAATAGAAACCAATTCAGACCGTTATAATAACAAAATCACGCCATAACATTATACAAAAAAATGTTTGTTGTAATAAACACAAAGAAATATTTGCCAATATTAAGAGTATATTTATATTTAGGATATTTTAAGTATTAATAACAAAGACGTTCTGTTACGTTAAAAGAAAGAGTGTTTTGGTTATGGTTAATATAAGGCAATTAATATTTACAAAAATATCAAATTATTAAAGAAACAAATGATATATTATTTATAACTAAACACTTTAAAAAAGGTTTGTTACCAATAATTAATGATATTTGCTTTTAATATTTTTTAATGAGCACAACAAAAATCAGGTTTACCAAATATTTGTTAATAATAAAATCGTTTTTTTTTTCAGTGTAGTAGGGAATAGCAATAAAGTCAGGCCAGACAGTACTTGGATAGTTTTACATTATAAGATGACAGCTGGTCTTTCAATATTACACCTTTGTGTTTTATCAAAATAGGAATTAATACTGCAATTCTTTTTCAATTAAAAACAGCTTTTTCACTAAAAAGAGCAAAAAGCTATTGGGGGCCCTTCGTTAATTAGTAAAGGTAAGGCTTCAACAATACTGATAACATCTTTAATTTTACTTTTTGTCGACACATTTTGAATTTTGACCGTTTAAAAAAAACCGCTTTATACATTTACATAGTTGATATTTTACAATCAAGACACACTTGGAAAGCTCCTATTGCGGCGCAAAGGAAAAGAGAGTGGGGGTTCTGGATACTTTTTATTATAATAGAAAAAAAACCACAATGTGTTGAAAAAACTAAGATATATTTCCTATCGTAAAAAAATGACCGTAAAATTGCCAACTTGCAAATTCAAAATGAAATTATGAAAAAACTGTAGATGCTATCGGAATGAAAAAAATTGTTAACACTTAGTCTCATTAAGATAGACAACTTTTGATAGATCTAAACCGTAAAACCAAAAATCTTGTATTTTAAAAAATTAAAAAACAAGGTGTTGCAAGTTAGGTGGCAGGTAGTCCGTACTTGCAACACGAAGCGTTTTTTGCATAAAATCAAGTCGTAATGCCCGTTGCCCAAGTTGCAACGAATATAATTTAAAAGCATAGCATTTGTTTTGGTGATTGGTAAGTTTTTTACAAATTTAGAGCAAAAAATAAGCTGCATACAAAATTTTATAGATATAATTGCTTTTATTGAAGACAACTCGAAAACTAAGACTAATAAAATTACGGTAAACTTAAAAATGTCTACTTAAAATAGGAAGGTAACTGAGCAATAACTTTTTTTAAATTAAAAAGTACTAAATCTACAAAATTTTTTGGTGTACAAATATATCCATGTGTTTTCTGAGGGGGGGCGCGCGGCCATGCAGCCAAGAGCAGACGCCCTTGATGACGATATCCCCAAGGGCTAAGCGGGTATTTGTAATGCATATCTGCACTGCAAACCTTTTAACGTGCCATTAAGTCATATGATAGCTGAACCTAGTTTCCTAGGACTTTCATGACACATCATTAGCTCTTTACTATCTTCGGCTTTATGACATCGCTACAGATATGTAATAAGGCCGTAGGTGGTATAATAATAAAATGAATAGAGCAGACTGTAAACACCTTACAGTAGGCTGACATACAGTAAAGAAAAAATCTTGGACCTCCGTGACGTCAAGCTTTCAAACTACCCCCGGAAAAATACCCTTATTTTTAACCGATTAGGCACGAAAACTCTCTTTTAATTGATATTTTCATCAATCGATGATATAGCAGTTTTACTCGCCTGCTGCTGTTTTAGTTTATCTTGTACTTCGGTAGATGGCGCTTCTTGCAGAGTATATGATTTTGTTTTCTCACTAGAAACATAAGGTGACAGACAAAACCGTACACTTAACTTAGCAAGGGTGTCACATTGACCAAGCACTGTTCTCAGGAGTCCTATAAGGACGAATCTGTTAACTGTCAACACTTATTAGGTGTCCATTAGATCTTGGACCCCCGTGAGGTTAAACTTTTGAGTAATTTACGGGAAAATACGAGAGAAAAAAACCCTTATTTTTACCCGATTATCCACGAAAACTTGTTTGATTTTCAATTTACGGGTACTTTTTACATTTTTTAATATTTGGCTTTAAACTCCGTTGACAGACGCGATGGCGACGTCTTAATAGCGGAATAAACGCAATCAGCGTTGATCTGACTTAAAGACAGTGTGTGTCGTAGGTCACGTGATGAATTCTCTCTTTTAATCGATATTTTCATCGATCAATGGAAAACTGATATTTCCTCGCCTGCTGCTGTTTTTGTTTCTCTCGTACTTCGGTTGATGGCGCTTCTTGCAGAGTATATGATTTTGTTTTCTCACTAGAAACGTAACATGAGATAAAACCGTAAACTTAACTTAGCAAGGGTCTCACATTGACCAAACAGTGTTCTGAAGAGTCTGATAACGACGAAACAGTTACCTGTCAATTAAATTCCATTAAATCTTGGACCCCGGTGAGGTTAAGCTTTCGTGTTACCAACGGAAAAATACGAAAGAAACAAGAACCCTTATTTTTACCCGATTAGCCACGAAAACTTGTTTGATAAACAAATACGTTTATCTGTAATGTTTGTCAAAAATCGTTTATTTTTATTTTCCGACGCTTATGAATTAACAAGGAAGGAAGGTGCGTCTCTCTCTAAACAAGGCTATTGAAGACCGATATTTCCCTCCTTTGATTTTGACTTAATATAAATTTGACTTTAATAAGTTAGTCGCTTCTCTATTTCTTTAAAATATGTCATACATACAGGGTCTCTAATTTATACTTGCATAAATGTTTCCTTGTATTTCGAACTATTTATTTCATTAAAATATTATTTTTTAATAAGTTTGGGTCGAAGTTTTGCCTTCAAGCCTTGTTTGTAAAGCTGGCAATAGTATCAGGATACTATCTTTGTGCCATTTACTATTAAGAGCCATTTACCATTAAGACAGTGCCATTATGAAGGTGCTAACATTGAATACTAAGTTTTAGATGGTGTTTGGTTCATAAAGCTTTACTGCGTTTTCAAATAGCGCCAGCGTAATGTTTAATAAAATCCTTAGAATTACATAATAATATCAATGTTACGTAGATATAAATGTATTACAAAAACCAGCAAGTCCAAAAGTTCATTTTGTTTTATAAAAACCCATAGTTTAGGCCCTACGGGGTCCGATACTGCGTTTCATGATAGAAGCAACACACTTGGTATGGACAGACATAAGCCCTAACATTTTACGATAGAAAACCACTCCCCAACCCTGGCAGGGGGGTGGTTCCCCCCTTAAACGTGCTTTTTGACTGTTTTTTGCTTATAACTCGAAAACCGTCAACTTTCCTAAAATTATTCTTAAAATCATTTTGCAAGCGGATAAAATTTTCTTTTTAACCATATACTTAGTATCCTCTAAAAGCAGTGGTGCACGTTCCATAGGCCTACGATAAAAGGGGAAAATGTTTAAAATATGCTTTTTTTATTTTTCTTGTGGCTTTTTTATCCTGAACACATTGTTTTTTTCAAAAAGTATTTTTGTTCAAAAACCCATTGTGTACAGTTAAATATTTAATAAGTTAGACATAACTTTTAGAAGTAGCCACCTTGAAATAAAAATAAATGTGGTGGGTGTGCTTTCGGGCTGTTCGGCCGTCGTCGTTGGAAATTCGTTCTCGACGTTTCGCCATCTCGAGTGGATGGCATCTTCAGGAGATGTTGACTGTTTGTCGGCTTCTCGAAGACTGGTGGTTAGTCCGTTGCGGGCGCAGGTTATATACGCTAAGGTGGGCGGGGCGTATATCAGAGCTGGTCGGTGATTGGTCACTTTCCAAAGATTCAGTTTTGTTCTTGTAAGCGAGCCGTTTAGTGTTTTTAAGAACCGGTACCCATGTTCTGTTAATTTTAAGAGTTTCTTCAGATCTGTTGAAGTTCTGCTGGTGTTTATGAATTTCGATTGCTTCTCTATAGAGTCTTGGATAGTATGAAGAGGAGGCGCAGAGAACTTGTGTGTCTTCGAATTTTATTCGGTGGTCTTCATTGTTTAGTGTGTGGTCTGCAACTGCGGATTTTTCCGTATGTCCGAGTCGACAGTTGGCTTTGTGTTCTTTGATTCTTGTGTTTACGGACCGTTTGGTTGTTCCGATGTAGACACTTCCACAGGTACAGGGAATGCGGTATACCCCCGAAGAACTTAGTGGGTTCTTTATATCCTTCGCAGATCTGAGGTGGTTCTCGATCTTCTTAGATGGCTTGAAGATCGTTTTTATGTTGTGTTTTCCCAGAATACGTCCGATCCTATCCGTCACTCTAGGGATGTAGGGCAGAAAGGCTCTTGAAGTAACTTCGCGGCTGCTCAGTCCACCGCTACTGTTACTTCTAGTGCTCGGCTTTGGTCGTATACATTTATCTATGTCGCTTTGAGTGCATCCATTTACTACGAGGGCGTTTTTAAGATGGTTTAATTCTTTGTCTAGATGTTCTGGTTCGCAGATTCTTTTCGGCCTCTCTACCAATATTCTTATTACACCTTTTCGTTGGCAGGGGTGGTGGTTAGATGTGTGTGGTTAGATGTGTTCTTTAGGTAGCGGTCTGTCTGAAAAAATTGAATCACTTAATTAAGATTTCTTCATTGGAGGATCCAGTCAATTGTGTTTATAGAAATCCTCAAATCAAACAAAAATTTTGAACATTCATTTTTGTAACTCAGTAAAATAATCAACACTCAAGGTGAGTCAAAAAATTTTTTGATTAGTATTAACTTAATTTTTTGAGTTAAATTCTATTAAATTGGTGGAAGGAGCATCCCACCTCTCATTCCCCTCAAAAGTGATATTTTAAACGTTTAACTTGGCCAAAAACAAATGAGTAATAGTTATTGAGGATGACCGAAAGTCCTCTCTAACGATGTATAACACGCCGCCCTTACATCAGTGGCGCACCTTTTATAGGCATTTAAATAAATGTGGAAAAAACAATATTTTTTAAATTTTCTTGAATTTTATTGTCCTACATGTCTGGTTTTAAAACCTATTTTTAAAGCTGAAGAAATTTTTATTTTAACGATGTATATCATTCGCACCTCAAGGCGGCGGTAGACGCACCAAAAATAATCAAATTTGGTATACAGTTGAATCTTCATTTAAGACAACCATGTTGGAACAGTACTAATATACACACTACGTTCAATGAGAGAAGCAACACACTTGGTATGAATATACAGTATACACCCCCGAAAATATAACGAGAGGGAACCATCCGCCTACTCTTGGTAGGGGGGTGGTTCCACCCAAATGTTCCTTTTGACATTTTTATTACTTGGTATATCAAATTTGACAATTTGTGGGGCGTCTATGCAAGATCTACTGCTGCGTTGAGGGGTTGTGATGTAATGTCCTTGCAATACCCCAAGTCCCTTTGCTATCCTTTTTTATTTTTCTGCTATAAAGAAGACAGAAAATAGCTTCGAAAATCATTGTTGGCCCCAGATTGCAGTTGGCAGTTGCAAGCCTGTCTGTCTATCAAAGCTTAAATTGACAATGAAAGTAAACTTTCAAAACAAAAAATTTTTGTCAAGTAGTCAAAATATTTTGTAAAGTAGATATTTAGAAGTATTCACATATTCTCAGAAAAATAGTCAAGAAAATTGGCGACAAAGATAAACTGTTCATTCGAAAATTCCACACTTTTTTCGATCTTCAGTCCCATCCGTGATAACTATAGAGCAGAATTTCAAGAAACACAGTAATGACAAAAAGTATAAAGACTCTTTGATGCCCTTCAAAACAACGCATTTAAAAAACTAATTCAAAAAGTTTGTAAAACTACTGTTAAAAAAGATTTATAAAACAAGAAGACTGAGAAAATGAGCTAAATTGGTGTCGTTCCTCTCGTCATACTGAAGATGGCAGTTCACGAGATGGAGTTTTTTGGACGATGAGAATAAATTATTTTTGCCTAGTTAGTTTTTTAGTTTTTCGATTGGTTTTATTTTATTTTAAGAAAATAAGTTTACAAAACCATACAAATAAAGCTTAGTATAATAATTTTCATCTTTTGATTTGAACTTAATCCTATGAGCAGTTCTACTGCAACATTTTAAACTTGGTAATTAGTTATACCCTCAATATAGCTATTTCTAGTTTAAATATTGTGTCTAAAATATATTTTTTAATTCACTCACAAAGATTCTGTCTCAATACTGTTTTTGTTGAAATTCCCAAAGCCTCTGCGGTTAAATCAGTTAGGAACTTTATATTTTTTAAAAGATCTATGTGTCCACCATAAAAAATGTGAGATTTTCATATGAACAACTTTTTTATTAAAAAGTATAATGTAATACTGTTTTAATTTCAAAAAATATTAATGCTTATATACTTATTGTAACAAAGAAATGAGTATTTACTACATTAATATGAGTCGAGCTAAAGTTCATTTGTGGAAACTACAAATAATATTAATTTAACTTTTATTAAGTCATTTTGCTTAGATAATTTAAAAACTTCAATTTACAAAAAATATATTATAAACAGGGCGTAATCCTATTTTTAAATAATAATTTTTACCAAAACAAACTGCAAAGCTTAGATCAAATCAAACTCAAAATACATTGTAGAAAATAACATTTTTGAAAAAATTAAATAATCACTAATTTATATGGTCAGTCGCACTGAAAATCTTCCAATGTAGAAACCTTGGCGGCAGGATACCCCAATTGTTCATAAATTTTTCACTACATAAAATCATTTTGGGACAGAAACTTTTCTCAAAAAACTATTCCAAATCAGAATCAGAATTTAAATATAAAATAAGCGATAATGTTTCAAAGTCAGAAAGTTCAAAACAATTGACAGTTTAAACACCGATCCATCACCCTTATTATAAAGGGTATTACGCCCTGTTTATAATATTAACCTTAAGGTAACTGATAATTAGTTTTGCAGCGTCCATTATCAGTTACCTTAGGAACCTATGGTTTAAAACTGAATTAAGAATACACGTGCGTTTTGTTACCAGAATTACGGGGTGATTAAACAAAAGGACTAGCCTTATTGCAAAGAGTATACACAGTTGGAATGGAAATATCTTCGTCTTTAAAAATAATTTTTAAAACCAGACGTGTCGTAAAATTTAATAAAATTTAAAAAAATATAGTTTTTCCACACCTCTCATTTATTTAAATGCCTATAAAAGGTGCGCCACCGATATAAGGGGGGCGTGTTACACATCGTTAGAGAGGACTTTTCATCAGCCTCAATAATTGTTACTTATCTGCCAAGTTAAAAGTTTGCAAATAATTGGGAAAATACTGTAAGAGAGCACTTTTGAGGATGGTGAGAGGGGGAATGCCCCTCCCCCCACTTTAAAGAAGGTTAACTAGAAAAAGTAATTTTTAAGTTATTACTAACCAAAACTAATGTTTTACTCACTCTCGTTATTATTTACTGAGTTACAAAAATGAATGTACAACATTCTTGTTTGATTTAAGGATTTTTACAAACACATTTATTTTTGTTTTAAGGAGGCTATTTAAAAAAACATATGTCTAGCTTAATAAGTATTTAACTGTATACAATGGGCTTTTACCCAAAAATATTTTTTTGAGAAAAATAGTGTTGCAGATAAATAATACTGCAAAAAAAATATTAAAAAATATTTTTTAAATTTTTCGTTTTTTTCGTGCGCTAATGGAATGTGCACTACTGCAGTCAGAGGGTACTAAGGTACATAGTTGGAAAGGAAATTGTATCCGCTTGAAAAATTATCTTTTGAGGAATTTTGGTTTTCGAGTTATTAGCACAAAACTATCAAAAAGCACGGGTTCCCTTTCGTAAAATGTTCGGGGGAGTCTTATGTCTATCCATACCAATACTCAGTAGAATCATCCATATCTTGAATCCGCGATATTTGTTGTAATTTCTAAATTATTCCTGACCATTAAAATTATATGTAGCTATATTTTTTAGTGTTGGGGTTTCGGCAGAAAAAAAAATCATTGTTCAGTTTTTTTGAATACTGGTGCTTTTCCATCCATACCAGAATCAATCACCTAAGTTTTAGTCGAAGATTTTGCGTAATAATACAAATACAAAAGTGCGAAAAGAGGGAAGCAAAACACAAAAGTCAGAATCATGCCTTTTCAAGGTCATTTAAGGTCCGATGAATGCAGGGCCGTACGGTGGGAGCTGATTAGGGGGATCAATTCCCCCCCCCCCGAAATTTTTTGGATTTACAAATAATAAAATATTTAGTAGTGATACGTAGTAGAGATATGGGCAATTCGCTTTTTTATAGCAGAATTGACTCTGATTTTTTGGATTTTTGCATATAACAGCTATAACCATGCTCAAATTAAAGTTTGGCTAAGTATTCTATTTCCCAGAAAAAAAAAATCCTAAACATATTTTATATATAAATGCATGCAAAAAACAATTGTCTTTTAAATTTTACTCTTGTATTACATTTTTCTTTCAATTTATAAAAAAAAACCATATTGCTTAATAACACGAAAAAACTTTGTTAATTAATAAACAGTTGTGTTTTAAATAATATTAATTGACTTGACTGCAAAATTAATCCAAGATTTGAGCAGCTGCTTAAAAATAATAAAAAAAATTTGTCGTGCTTTTGAATTTGACTTTTGTTCAGTCGAGAATAGTTTTTGCTAGACAAATATAAATTTAACTAAAAAAGTATACTGGGCTGATTTATTTTTTAACCATCCATAGTTAGGAAGTTATTCAAATAAGGTAACCTAACCACCAAAATTTTTGATGGCGTCGTCTGTCTGAAAGACGATAACTCAAAAATTAACAAATGTATTTTATCCAACCACTTCTGAAAACGGCAGCGGCCATTTATTAAGTCCCCGATTTTACCTACTAGTCACAGTTGGGTAGAAAATTACCCACTAACCTGATTCATGAAAATACAAAACTGTATAATATGTGCGCTTTGGGCATCAAAACTAAAAGTTGAAGGATATTCTACATTATAGGTAGGTATACCATCTATCAATTTTGTATCCAACTGCGACTAGTATTAAAATGAACGAGGCATTTGTGCTGTTCCCACAGATCTGCCGTTGTTAATGTTTTATGTTTAAAAAAAAATGGGTTTAAAGTTTTATACTGTTTTATTAACTTTGAGTTAAAAATGGGGTTTTATTCTTTTTACATTTTATTTCAAAATTACAAGAAAATAAAACAGCATGAAAATAAAACTTTTTCTAGCCATCGCTGCACAGGCTAGGAAGGTAAAACTTGTTATCATGCCTTAAGATACACTAATATGATACGAATAAATTAAATTATTTGTGTGCTAATATCATTCCCCTAAAAGTTTCAACAAAATAAATTGATCCATGACGGATCTGATACATTAGCACACTCCAAGTAAATTCAATGCTTTATGAACCTTGCAAACAGTTTTTGTAAATATCTCCGAAACGAAAGCTCCTACAAAGTTTTCGGTTATAACACAAATTGAAAAATGTGCTTTAGTATATTTTAAAAACCGCAAAAAGTTAGCGCATTTAAAAAAAAAATCAACTGCCAAATACTGTCATTAGCATCGAAGAATTTTGACCAAAATCTAATCAGCTCATTACAGTATCAAACAATATTTTACCTGACTATTTTATGACAATCATTGGCGTAGCTAGCCTTGCTTTTCAGGGGGGCCGTTGCCCCGGTCTATCTTGAACAAAAAGCAAACATAGGTTTTAAAGAGTCGTGCAAAGTGTGCAATGAATAAAAAAAAATACGCGCATTAAATGTTCTAATATTTTAATATAACAAATTTAATAATACATTTACCAACTTATTTATATATATATATATATATATATATATATATATATATATATATATATATATATACAGGAAGTATGTAATTCAGCAATTCTACAAAGAAAGTTTTCTACGTCGCTGACTGAAAGCGTCTACCACACTGTCTAAGTCGACCTCAACATCTTTTTCTATGAATAACAATGACAAACCTGACTGTCTCTCTTGAGTCATAGTTGTTCTAAGCCAATTAAAAACTCTCCTCATGGCAGAGAAAGACCTCTCGCAAGTTGCACTTGAAATTGGAAGAATACTCGCAACTTTAAAAAGTTGGTAGAGGTTTGGATAGGTGTTTTCTGCTATATGTTGTTTTATAGAATCATGACCAACAGTTTGATTTAACCGAAAAATACAATTCTTTAAAACGGTCATTTCTGCTCTTAGAGCAGAAGTATTAATATTAAAAATTTCCCGGTATTGCTCGACGAATTTATTCCATTTAACGACGTGGGAAAACTTAATATGAAAATGGTTATGAAATTGTCACCAAAATCGGAAAATTTCCATAAGACACTAAACGCTAACCTCAAAAAAACTAAAAAGATTATTATATTTATTTTGGAAAAACAGTTTAAAAAGGTCTTTTATAACCTTACGACATCTACAACCCGATTTCGGAAACAGAGGGGCAAATGTCGCTGTCTTTATTAAATGCGAAATTTAACTTACACTTCTATAATATTTTACAAGATGTCGCCAATATGTATGAAATATTCAATATGCATAATTATGTTTAAATTTAAAAAATATTTTCGGGAAATTGCATGTGCAGAAAAGTTACCGATAATTTAAAGAGAAAAAGCCTAATTCCGCAAGACAAGGGCTTTTTCCTGAAATGTAAACATTATTCGAATGATTTTAAATTTTAATGCACCTATTTTATTTGAATATTTCCCGAATAATAATAGAAAAGTATGTATTTTCAGCGTCATGTTCTTTTACTAGTAGTCGGTAGGGGAGGCCTAAAATATCTTAGGGGGGGCCTGAGGGACTTCAGGGGGGGGCAGGCCCCCTGCCCCCCCCCCCCTAGCTACGCCAATGATGACAATCGATTAAGCAGTTTAGGAGCTATCGTGTTACGGACAGACATACACACACACACACACACACAGAGATCAAGACGATATGGCTAGGATGGGTCAAAATACACCCAAATAAAACATTTTTAGCGTTATCTCAAAAAAAAAATTTCCTCGAAAATAATATTTTCTGTAGCCATTGCTACGCGGGCTGGGTAGGTAAAAATGGAAAATTTCTAAATTCAGCATGAATAAGTCTTTCTGTATAATTGCCTAAAAATGTGTAACCAGTCTGTCTAACATTATCTCATTATGAGTTATTTTGTCACATATCGCATTGTCACAACAAAATTTTCCGTGTAAAAATTAAAAAATATTAATATGGAAAACTACACTAAATGCGTAAATCCCAAAACTTGCAAGTCTGGAGGGCATCAACAATTGTCTGGCGTACAACAGGGACCCGGTATTCAACAAAAAGGGTCTGCTATACAACAGGGACCTGGTAAGTGAGGTATAAATACAGTGAAACCCAGTGGCGAAGTTAGCACTCCAATTTTGGAGGGGCTTGAGCCCCAGAACCTAACTGCACCAGCGGGTCAACAGCGCCGAAAATTTTTTTGGGCGCATTCACCATTTTGTTAAAAAAAATTTTTTTGGCCGCATTTACCATTTTGTCAACATAATAATAATAATAACTATTAATTATAGGTATAAATATACCTCGCGAAAATACAGTGGGAAAAACATTCAAACATTATACCTATTTATAATAGCTACAGATTATAATTACTTAGATAAAAGTATTGTTAGAACGTATTACTTTTCAAAGATTATTCAGCAACTCAATTCTTCGGTCCTTTAAGAAGGCAAACTTGTCCATGACATCGTTATTATAAAAAAAATATTTGGGCAATAAGTTCTAATATATGTTTTAACCTTTTCAAACATAAAAAACTTCTCTCAAGCGCGACACACTCAGAGATAGAATTGTAAGCATCAGACAAGACAATGAGGTATAAAATTGGGTGCAATTTAAAATTTAGGCTTAAAATGCAATATTCAAAATTTGCACTTAGAACAAACTACCGAATTATAATTCAATCGAATCACCCAATAGCGGTCGCGTACACAGTGAAATGGATAGTACCATTGAGTAAATAACCCATATAGAGGATCCACCACCGGCGAGCTTTACCATATTGAGGGGCAGATGGCGCTGAAATAAATTCGTCTGGTTCGCAATATTCAGAGACAACTAATATGATCTAATGGCATTTGTATGATAGGTATGAGCCTCGGAACTCGCACATGTAACTAAATCGTACTAGCAGTCCCTGAATATTGCGTACCAGACGAATTTATTTCAGCGCCATCTGCCCCTCAATATGGTAAAGCCCCTCTATATGGGTTATTTACTGAATGACAGTACGAATCGTGTCCTTCCACGTCCAAATGACTGAGTAAACAGAGCAGAAGAGCAGAGGCAGAAACGAGTATAATATAGGCAGAGGCCAGAGACAAACCAAAACACGCGAAAGCGATCATTGTTCCTTCTCCGTTCCCGTCTTCGCCTAGATAAGCAATGTTGCCACTTTTCATCAAATTTACGATAGGTTTGAAATTTGCAGTTTTATAATGATCGAAAACTATTGTTACAAATTGAAGTTATTTAAATTTTATAGTTAGAATTTATTTAGGTTTAGTGTAGTATTAGGTTGACGTATTTCATGGTTGTATTCTTAATCTAGGTTTTAGTTGCGTTATCTGTGAGGAACTGGTATGTGAACGGTCCGGCTCCAGAAAAGGGCGGAATGATTCGGAATCGAACAAAGATGGAAAATTCTCGAATTGTAGGCAGACCCTCATATATAGGGCCGGACGTCGTGCATCGGGCAGTCAGAGATAACCAATGGTAGTGATCGCTAGATGTTAACGCGAAGTTAATAGGCGTATTAAAGTAGTGAATTATTAGCAAGTTAATTAGTAAGTTTACGTGCGTGTTTTTGTACATAATTTATGGGAATAAATTGACGTATCGTTTTCAACAATTGCGAGTTTTAATTTGTCGTTGTGAACCCGTAACAATTGGTGTCAGAAGTGGGATTAAAAGAAATAAATAGTGCAAAGACTATCCTTACATAGTACCACCGGCTAGGACAATTGAAAAGAAGAACAGTAAGTGATTTTGCCAGAATATTCAGAACTGAATAGTGCAAAGACTACCCTTACATAGTACCACCGGCTAGGACAATTGGACAGAAAAACAGTAAGTGATTTTTCCAGAATATTCGAAGAAGTTCGATATTGATTTATTCAAAAACCAGAAGAAATATCCAAAAAAGTGACTTCTACATTTGCCTAGTAGCAGAAAGAGTAGCATTTACCAGTATATTCCAGAACATTCCATTAGGTTCTATTTAAGAATTGGAAGAGATATTGAAAAACCGACTTCGACATTCGCGTTATAACCCTAAAATAAACGTTTTAAGTGATTTATCAGGAAGTTGATGCTTACTAGAGAAGGATCAGCAAAGATGGAAGATCTAACTAAAATGATGCAGGCTCTCGCAGCTCAAATGGCTCAAAACCAGAACGATATAAGACAGACCATGGAACAAAACCAGAACGACATGCAGGAAAACTTTGACCAAAGAAAGAGCAACTCCGAACAGCTGAGAGAAGAGTTTAAGACTGCAACCGAAGATCTTAAGGAAGAAATAACTCAAAGAATGCATAGTGTGGAACAAAAGGTACAAAATAAATTGCAGAATGTAGAAGAAAAGGTACATAATGTTGAAGAAAAGGTACAGAATGTTAGGGAAGAAATTTTTCAAACCATGGAAGAAAAATTCCAGGACGTGTCAAAACAGCTTATACAGCTCCAAAAAGAACACAACAAAATAAAAGCTCAGGGATGTGTTGTGAATTCCAACCAAAACATTAAGCCTCCAAATTTCGATGGTACGTCTTCCTGGTCTACTTACAAACAACAGTTTGAAGCTGCCGCTGCTGCAAATGGTTGGGATGATGAGGAAAAAGCTAGAGCATTGTTAGTAGCTCTACGAGAACCTGCTCTGGGACTTTTACGGTCCATTCCAGTCGAACAAAAACAGAATTATAACGCTTTAGTGGCAGCGTTAGAAAGAAGGTATGGAGACGAACACTTGCGAAATTTACATTGGTCAGAATTAAATATTCGTCAGCAAAGACCAGGAGAATCATTGCAAGAGTATGAAGCAGATATTAGGAGGCTGATGTATTTAGCTTACCCAGAAATGCCAGAAAATTACAGAGATCCCTTCACGGTAGATCGCTTTATTAATGGATTACGAGACTCGGACTTAGCAAAGTTACTTCGTCGAGAACGCTTCCATAATAGCAGTGAAGTGTTGATTCGAGCCCTTGAAATCGAATCATCAAATAATATGTGCAGGCCAAAAGTAAGAGCTGTTTCAATTCAGGAGGGAGAATAAATGAGCAATGGACATGAGGTCAACTTAAAAACGCTAAACCAAATGTTTCAATCACTGATAGAAAAGCTTGACTGTTTGAAAGAAAGCAGACGATCCCCTCCAAATGTAAAGTGTTTCAGATGCGGACGTACAGGGCATATTAAACGCGATTGTCGTGTCCAAATGAGGTCTCGCTCACCATCTAGTGGGACAGAGTACCGAAGAAGAGATCAGGAAAACTAAAACTAGTCAACGCAGAGGGGCGGGTGTTGGCTAATGGGAATTTAGCCCCTAAAATTTACTCTATCAAGAGCTTAAAACATACTGCTGACAGTCTTAACGTCGACGGACTTATTAATGGAAGAAAAGTTAATATAACAGTAGACACTGGTGCTGCCATATCATTGCTTAAGTTCAAAATTGCAACGAGATATAAAATTCGACCAACAGAAAAGAAAATAACACTTAAGACTGTGACTGGAGAATCCGCCGACGTGTTGGGGCAGACAGACATAGACCTACAGCTGGGGAGGTTGAAGATTCGCCACTCGGTATTAGTTGCAGACATAGAAGATGAATTTATTTTGGGAATGGACCTGATAAGTAAACATGGATTTGCGTTTGATAATATACTTAATACCCTAAGATTTGGGAACGAAGAGTTCATTTTGTCAAATAGTCACATCAATAAAGAACCAATAAAGTTGGTGGCAGTATGCACAACAAGACTAGTCGGTAACAGTGAGACCATAATTTTTGAGAGGCTAGAAAGTAAAACATCAAGCTGCGTCGGACTCATAAGCCAACAAAACACACCCAACACCTACCTCGTTGCAAAATCACTAGTTAAAACCGATAAAGACATCCCGATTAGAGTCGCCAATATTTTCCCAAATAGTGTCAAAATTAATAAGGAGGAGGTGGTAGCATTATTTGAACCAGTACAGAAAGTAACAAGATGTAAAGAGCCAACTTCCGAGGATACAAGCAAGTTACCAATGGAGGTACTTCAGCAATTTGAGTCAACTTGGCAACATCTCACTCCAGAAGAATTTAGTAAAGCGAGAGGGTTTATAGAAGAACAAAGTAATATCTTCGAAACTAGGGGTAGTTCGGGACGCACAAACCTCATTCAACATGCTATCAACACTGGCGATGCCCAACCGATAAGACAGGCCCCAAGAAGACTACCAATGACCAAGCAAGAAGAAGTTCACAATCTCATTAATAAAATGCTCAGCGACGGTGTTATTGAAGTCATCAAGTCCTTGGTCATCTCCTATGGTGTTGGTCACTAAAAAGGATGGAAGTACTAGATTTTGTGTCGACTACAGGAAACTTAACGATGTGACCAAGAAAGATAGTTAACCACTGCCAAGAATAGACGACACATTAACAACGTTGGCAGGATCATATTGGTTTTCTACTCTTGACCTGAAAAGTGGGTATTGGCAAGTAGGAATCTTTGAAAGAGATAAAGAGAAGACTGCATTCTCTGCTGGAAGTGGACTTTATCAGTTAAATGTGATGCCTGTGCAGTGCCCCAGCTACATTTGAAAGACTAATGGAAGTCGTTCTACGAGGCCTTACTTGGAAAACCTGCTTGGTCTATTTGGATGATGTCATAGTAATGGAAAATCATTTGAAGATCATCTAGACAATTTACGAGAAGTATTTTCAAGAATCAGGAACGCAAATCTTAAACTAAACTCAAAAAAGTGTTTTCTATTCCAAGAAAAAGTTGAGTTCTTGGGTCACGTCGTTTCCCGAGAAGGCATCCATACCGACGAAAAAAAGTTACAAGCAATAAAAGAATGGCCTCAACCTCGTGACAAACATGAATTGAGAAGCTTTTTGGGTCTGTGTACATACTACAGACGATTTGTAGAAGGATTCGCCAAAATAGCGTCTCCATTACATAGACTTACAGAAGATAAAGCTTCTTACAGATGGAATACTGAATGTGACCAAGCATTTAGAAGACTGAAGGCAGCATTATGTTCTAGTCCGATTCTCGCATACCCTATTCCAAAAGGTAAATTCATATTGGATACTGATGCGAGCAACGATGGCATAGGAGCAGTACTCTCCCAAGTACAAGATGGAGAAGAACGGGTCATCGAATTTTTCAGCAAAAAGCTATCCAAACCAGAGAGAAATTATTGTGTTACCAGAAAGGAGCTCCTAGCCATCATTAAATCCGTAGATCACTTTCACAAATATCTCTATGGACAAGAGTTTCTGATTAGAACGGATCATGCTGCGTTACAGTGGCTCATGAAAATGAAACAACCTGAGGGGCAAGTCGCGAGATGGATAGAAAAGCTACAACAATACCATTATCAAATTAAACACCGAGCGGGAAGGGTGCATAATAATGCGGATGCATTGTCCAGAAGACCTTGCCCTGAGGATTGTAAACATTGCAGGAAAATTGACCAGAAAGAGGGAATTAACTACGTGCGTCAGATAAAATTAGAACCAGATGAAGAATGGATGTCGGCTTCAATTAGAACCACACAACTTGACGACAAAAATGTAGGACCTATCTTGCGATTGAAAGAAGAGAACAAGCCACGACCATCATGGCAAGATATCGCAAACCAAGGGGTGATATTCAAATCACTGTAGGCACAATGGGATTCACTGATAGTAGAAGAAAACATCCTTAAACGTGCCTGGGAAAGTGCCGATGTCCTTACTGTGATTAATCAAGTAGTGGTTCCTAGGAGCATGGTAGACAATATAATGGCCGAATGCCATGGTGGAAAATCAGGCGCGCACCTAGGCATAAATAAAACCATGGACAAAATTCGAAACCGATTTTATTGGGTCAATTACTTTGAAGATGTGAAAAACTGGTGCCGCCGATGTTCGACTTGTGCAGCCAGCCAAGGTCCCAAAACAAGGTCCAGAGGTCAAATGAAACAATATAACGTAAGTCTGCCATTCGAACGCATTGCTATTGATGTGGCCGGACCATTTCCAGAAACTAAAAGGGGCAACAAATACATCCTTGTTGTCATGGATTACTTTAGCAAATGGCCAGAAGTTTTTGCTTTGCCTAACCAAGAGGCCGCTACTGTTGCAGAAGTTCTGGTAAATGATGTTTTCAGCCGATTTGGCATTCCTTTGGAACTACATTCAGATCAAGGAAGAAACTTTGAATCAAAGCTCTTCCAAAATCTCTGTGACCTTTTAGGAATACATAAAACACGGACTACTGCTTTACATCCGCAGTCAGATGGCATGGTTGAAAGATTTAATAAAACAATAGAAGAACCTCTTTGCAAAGTTGTTGATGAGCACCAAACAGATTGGGACCAATATATTCCATTGTTTTTGATGGCCTATAGAACCGCCATTCACAATACGACAGAAGCTACTCCATCTAGTATCCTGTTTGGTAGAGAACTGCGTTTACCATGTGATATCATGTTTGGTTCACCTGAAGAAGAACACTTAGAGGTTAATGACTATGTCGAACGTTTAAGGCAAAATCTGCACGATATCCATGAAGTGGTTAGAGAGCGAATAGAAATAGCCAGTGACTGCATGAAAGCGAGGTATGACCTGAAAGCAAACTCTTCAGGGTTCAAAGAGAATGATCAAGTCTGGCTATACAATCCTCAACGCAAGAAAGGAAGATCACCTAAGTTGACACCACCATGGGAAGGGCCTTATAAAGTTGTTAAGAGAATTAATGATGTAGTCTACCGAATCCAGAAAAGCCCGAAGTCCAAGATGAAAGTTGTTCATCTAGACAGACTAAAACCTTACCTGGGAAATGTTGATCGAGACGGATAGTGTTACAAATTTAAGTTATTTAAATTTTATAGTTAGAATTTATTTAGGTTTAGTGTAGTATTAGGTTGACGTATTTCATGGTTGTATTCTTAATCTAGGTTTTAGTTGCGTTATCTGTGACGAACTGGTATGTGAACGGTCCGGCTCCAGAAAAGGGCGGAATGATTCGGAATCGAACAAAGATGGAAAATTCTCGAATTGTAGGCAGACCCTCATATATAGGGCTGGACGTCGTGCATCGGGCAGTCAGAGATAACCAATGGTAGTGATCGCTAGATGTTAACGCGAAGTTAATAGGCGTATTATAGTAGTGAATTATTAGCAAGTTATTAGTAAGTTTAAGTGCGTGTTTTTGTACATAATTTATGGGAATAAATTGACGTATCGTTTTCAACAGTTGCGAGTTTTAATTTGTCGTTGTCAACCCGTAACACTATTATAATCATTCGAATTTTGTTAGCATTGAAAAATATTGGGACGCCTTCAATCACAAATTTTTTTGGGGAGGCGAATTAATTAATTGAGAGGGCTTAGCCCCCTTAACTTTGCCACTGGCGAAACCTCTCCTTGCGGACACCTCTATTAAGCGGGCACTCCCTTTAGGCGAACAAATTTGTTGGAACCAAGCTTTTCCCTATTTCTCTACATTTTTTTTTTGAAAAGTTTTATATTTAGTATAAAAATTCAAATATATCCACATATCCTGCAATCAGTACATTGAAGCTCTGGCCTCGAGAATTTTTACATAGAGGAAAATTATTTAAGAAAAGCCGGACCTGTCCCTCACACCCTCCGATTTTCTTAATTTTTTGTGGAAATATTACCTACCTAGAGAATAGACAAAAGCCAAAATATTGGCTTTAAAAAAAATTTATTGGCTAGGATATAGCCATTTTTCTGTTTTTTATAAATTTTTGACATGATTTTGGGTATTTTCTATAATTCAGAAGTTTTTTGCATTAAAATGTTGAAAATTGGTACAATGATGTGGAAGTGATCAGACAACAAAAATGTGGTCAATAATTTGACCTAGGACAAATTTCCACAAAAATGGAGCCCAAAACCCCTAAAATTTACAGAAAAAAACTCATTTCTTGGGGAAACGTTGAAAAAAACATTTGCTTTAAATTTTTTAAATGCGTCTTACAGATAAAGAATTAGCGAATCTAATGAGCATTTATTCATATTTTTTGGATAAATCGTTTAGGAAATACATTGTTTCAAAATTGGAAGTATTTTTTTTATTCGCGGTAAAAATTGAGATTTTTGACCCAATAAGGCAATCTTCGACTAATTTTGTGTGAGCGACACATGTAGCTACTTAAAAAAAAAGTGAAAAATGCAAACCCGTCAAACGCACTGGGTGATTTAGCTATATTAGGCCAGTCATTAAAGCGAAAAAAAGACCCCCAGCTTGCAAAAGGTGTTGTCGTCGCAATTTTGACATATGACATTGACATTGGAGTCCTAAAAACAAATTTGAATTTTTGACCTTGTGGGGGACCCCCCCTCCGGCATCTTGGATTTAGTGTGCACAAACAGGGTTTCTTTAAAATTACTTGGTTACTGTACGTTTAAGAAAAGAAAGTTTTGAACAGAAGTTGAAGATATTAAAATCCCCTACAAAAACGCTTTTATAATTTTTTTTGTCAGATGAATGGTTTTTGAGTTATGACGCTAAACATTTCGCCTTTACTTTGGATTTTACCCAATTTTTTTAGTGGCCTTTTACTTCCAAACTGCTTATTTTTGAGAAAATCTATAATAACGTAAAATATCACTGAGTTCATCTGGGTTGTACCCTTGCTGAGATACGAACCCTGAAGTGTTAGCAGTACACCCGTTTCCTATGTATTTCCATAGTATATGCAAAATAAACCAAAATTATTCAGTTTTATGTAATTTCCTAAAAAGGTAAGCATTTTACAGAAAGTATGTAAAAAACTTTATTGTAGAAAATTAAATTATCTTTTAAACGGTGTATCACCTAAGTGGGCCAAGTCCACGGTTAGCACTTAATTGGCATCCATAGGCCATTTTATAGGCTATTAGTTGGTCTTTATTTTATGTTATAACAGATTTTCCCCAAAAAAAGCAGTTTTCAAGTTAAAGACCACTAAATAAAAAAACTGTTTAAAATTCAAAAAGGCAGAGAAATGTTTAGCGGCATAACTTGAAAACCATTCGTCCGACAAAAAACTTTACAATTGCGTTTTTGCAAGAAATTTTATTGTGTTCAACTTTTGTCTAAAACTTTATTTTCTAAAATATGCAGGGACCAAGTAATTAAAAAAAACGTTTTTGTGCACGCTAAGTCTAAGACGGTTCACCCGAACCGAACCCAACCCCAAGTCGAAAACTTAAATTTTCTTTTAGAACTCCAATGTGAACAACATAATATGTCAAAATCGTGACTACCATTTTTTGCAAGCTGGGGGTTTTTTTTCGCTTTAATGACTGGTCTAAGATTTTAAAAACTGGTTAAACCAAAATAAATTAAAAATAAATGTTGAAAAAACAGTGTTTATGGTATTTAAACAAAAAAACATGCCAGATTATGAATTTAATTTAAAAATTAATGACACTAATATAGAACGAACAAGTACAAATAAATACTTAGGACTTATCATAGACGACAAACTAAACTGGGAATCTCAAATTGAAAAAATCACTAAAAAAATAGTGGCCATGCTAGGTGCACTACACAGGTGCTCCCCTTTCCTTAATGAGGTTAATCGAAAACTTATTTATAATGCATATATCGTTAGTAATTTTACTTATTTGATTAACATCTGGGGAACATGTGGAAGCATACAATTTAAAAAACTACAAAGATTACAAAATAAAAGCCTAAAGATCCTTTATCGGAAAGATTATCGAACCTCAACTGAAACTCTTTACATTGAAACCCAAGCTAAACCATTAAAATATCGACTAGAATTATCCCAATGTAAACAGATTTACAAAATTTTAAATAGCACCCTTAAATGCAATACAGATTTTACCCAAAATTTCGAACACTACAATTACAATACAAGAGCCAGAAATAATATACACATGACTTCACAACGCACTAACAAAGCATTAAACAATCCTTTAACTCAAGCAATTAAAATTTACAATGCAATACCTGAACATATTAAAAACCAAAATTTCTCTAAATTTGTAAGGGAATTAAAACAATACTTAGAATCTAAATTTAACTCCTAGTAACTTATATATTAAACATTAAACCTCAACAGATAGATACTTGATAAAAATACATTCTAAATTACGTAAGTATTTAAAAAAATACTTGTGCTATCCTAAATGGCTAGTCCCAAAACCAGCAACCCTGCTGATCCGGGGCATAACTACAGTTATTAAATATATAAAAGTATTTTCGTATTTTCATGTTAAGTAGATACCACTGTAATTTGTTTTTGTAAGTAAGTGAAATTATATTTTTGTAAGTTTCTACTTTTTATGTCTTAAATGTACCATTTTAGAATAAGTAAGACTATGTAACTGATAGTTATATTTTAATAAAAAAAAAAAAAGGCTTAATCACCCAGCGCGTTTGACGGGTTTGCATTTTTTTACTTTTTTTTAGGTAGCTACATGTCTTGCTCACACAAAATAGATCTATAAGATTGTCTTATTCGGTCAAAAATCTCAATTTTTACCGCCAACACAATCAACTTCCAATTTTGAAACCATGTATTTCCTAAACGATTAATCCGAAAAATATAAGTACTGGCTCATTAGATTCGCTGATTCTTTTTCTGTAAGACGCAATAAAAAAAATTTCAATGTTTCCCCAAGAAATGGGTATTTTTCTGTAAATTTTAGGGGTTTTGGCCACCATTTTTGTGGAAATTTGTCCTAGATCAAATTATTGACCACATTCTTGTTCTCTGATCACTTCTACATCAATGTACCAATTTTCAACATTTTACTGCAAAAAACTTCTGAATTATAGAAAATACCCAAAATCAAGTCAAAAATTTATGAAAAACAAAAAAAGGATGTACCCTAGCCAATAAATTTTTTTGAAAGCAAATATTTTGGCTTTTGTCTATTCTTCGGGTAGGTAATATTCCCACAAAAAATCAAGAAAATCGGAGGGGGTGAGGGACAGGTCCGGCTTTTCTTAAATAATTTTGCTTATACAAAACATGCTTAATGTAACTAGAACTATGGTAACATCATGTACATTGCACAATAAACTTAAAACTATTTTTTTCCTATAATATATGAAATTCACTCCTATAACGATATTTCGATTCGGTTCAGTTCGGTTCGGTTCAGTTTTGTTTCACACCCGCTAGGATCCCGCAAAAGAAGTCAGGGAAGTTTTTTTTTAGAAAAAATATATTAGAAAGACACCCCTTAGTCAAACAGTTGCTGTTTTTAATGATGCTTTTTTTAATTTTGTTTTTTTTATTAGATGTCGCTATTTTGCCGCAGCGCGTTTTTGATGCGCGCTATTTTGATGCGCGATATTTTGTAGCAGCGCCATTTTGTTGCAGCGCTATTTTGTGGCAGCGCTATTTTGTAGCAGCGCTATTTTGTAAGGCGCTATTCTGTAGCAGCGCTATTTTGTAAGGCGCTATTTTGATGCAAGCTATTTTGTAAGCGCCATTTTGTAGCAGCGCTATTGGGTAGCAGCGCTATTTTGTGGCAGCGATATTTTGAAGCAGCGCTATTTTGTAGGGCGCTATTCTGTAGTAGAGCCAATAAATATATATTCTATTTTCGCAGTTCTCTCTCATAAGCGGACACCTTTAATAAGCAGACAACAATCAGTTTTGTTTCACACCCGCTAGGATCCCGCAAAAGAAGTCAGGGAAGTTTTTTTTAGAAAAAATATGTTAGAAAGACACGCCTTAGTCAAACAGTTGCTGTTTTTAATGATGCTTTTTTTAATTTTGTTTTTTTTATTAGATGTCGCTATTTTGCCGCAGCGCGTTCTTGATGCGCGCTATTTTGTAGCAGCGCCATTTTGTTGCAGCGCTATTTTGTGGCAGCGCTATTTTGTAGCAGCGCTATTTTGTAAGGCGCTATTCTGTAGCAGCGCTATTTTGTAAGGCGCTATTTTGATGCACGCTATTTTGTAAGCGCCATTTTGTAGCAGCGCTATTTGGAAGCATCGCTATTTTGTGGCAGCGCTATTTTGAAGCAGCGCTATTTTGTAGGGCGCTATTCTGTAGTAGAGCCAATAAATATATATTCAAATTTCGCAGTTCTCTCTCATAAGCGGACACCTTTAATAAGCAGAAAAAATCGACGAAACCGTGAGTGTCCGCTTGTAGGAGGTTTCACTGTAGATACATTTACAAAAATACCAACTTTAGGTAGTTACATTTTTTATATTTTATTAATTTTTTTTAGCAGGAGCACCGATTGTAGTTCAGTTTAAAGACGTTGAAAAGGCAAGAGAACTAATAAAAAGTGGTATACGGGAAACTCCTTGTGACGTAGCACATTTGCCTGATTCAGGTATTTAAAGAACTTTTTTTCAATACCTAAATATCCTGGACTAGGATTTCAGAGTAATACATATAATAATAATAAAATAAATGACTTTATTGGGAAAAATAATTTACAGTTGTTACAAAGACAATATTTCTACTTGGGTACGCCGGGCACAAGACTAGCCATTTGGCTACTCTACTGAACCAAGCATAGCAAATAAAGTTACAAAATACTATGTTAATTTACACTACACTTACACACAAATTATTTTGCCTATTTCAATAAACTAAACTAAAAGAATAGTTGTGCTGTATACATGGCACTAAACTTTATGTAGACTATTTTACATTAAAGGAAAGCTTATTGGTCTATTTAACTTTTTTACTTCTCATTACGATTTAAATGACATATTTATAGTTTTATTTAAACCCTTGTGATAATAGATTAAAAAACTGATACTTTTTATATTTTGATTTAAATGCTTGTGGTGATAGATTCCGAAACTGGTGGTATTAACACGGATCACCTAAGGTGATCCCTGGTATTAAGTTAAATTGTTTGACGGCGTTATAGGAAAATGAGCGCTGAAAAATCGCAGTACTATGAAGTGGCATAGTTAATTTTACATTGTTTACGAAATATTAAACTTTCTTTTAAATAAACAGGTGATTTAGGATTGCATATTACTTTTACCAAGAAAGGCGAAAAATGAAGATTTCTACGCTCATTCATCTTAAGTCATTTTATATCTTGACATAATTTTTTTTAACGACAATATTTAAACAAATATAATTATAAGGTTAATGGAATGATTTTTGTTGCTCACAGTACTTTTTTTATTTAATCATTTATTCATTCAGTGGCGTGCAATTTACCGAGATAAATGTCCGAAATCCTAACTTCTTTTGACATTGATTTTTTTTCGATATTAAAAGTAAAATAAAAAAGTTTAACAATATGATCTGTCAATTTGACATTTTCAGGTTAATGAAACGAGCTAAAGGTGAGCTCTACACAAAAAAAGTTATACAGGAAGAGTAAAAAAACCGGACAATTTTTTTTCATTATAACTTTTGAATAATATAATCGATTTTAATATGGTAAACTGCACTTGGCAGAGAATGAATCAGAGTTTTGATTAAATATATTTTTTTGTCCGATATCTCAAAATCCAAGAAGGTGGACAAAATTAAAATGTACTTTTCAAAGAAGGTCGTTTATTCTTATGTTGCGAACACATAATTATTTTATTAAATTAATTAAAAAAATTCCACTGTTTGTTCTTTTTTTATAGTTAATTCTGTAAAGCATCGTTTTTTGAATAAATATTTTTGAATAATTTTTATGTTGGGAATGCCACTAAATGTAGCAAACTGTTAATAGGTCCAATTTTTTTGTTTGTGTAATAAGCTCTACTTGTGACCTAACGTTTGATATAAACTGCTCAAAAATTGAAGTGAACCGAACCCCATGTTTTTGGACATTTTTAAAGTAAATTTATTCCTTAACGAAGCGGTCAATTCCCATGTAATTTTCTGTGTAATATACAGTGGCGCACCCAGGATTGCGTTTTGGGGGGGGGCCGACAGCTACAAAGCGCGCCCTCAAAAAACACTTGCGACCAAAAAAAAAAAAAAGGTCATCATGTCTTTTCGTAACTACGCCACTGCTTGGGGTTGGGGGGGGCCCGAATCCTTGGTTTCCCAACGCAAGTGTAACAAAAGTGCGAAAGTTTGTAAGGTTCCCATTTCCCGTACGATTTTTTTCCAAAAGATTTTAATACCGCAAAATGACAGTCAGCTAAAGCCAAAAAAACTTGTTTCTCAGTTTTTTAAATTTCTTTTCAGTGTTCGAGATATGATTTTTTTTCCATAAAATTGTACTTCTTCTGATTTTTAGTTTGACGTTTCTACTCGGTTTGACGTATAGCCACCAAATTTGCTACGAGGTACCCCAGGTACTGGCCTCTTCAAACCTTGTACGCCATTGTACTTTAGATGACCACTGAGCACAATCAGGGGCGTGCAAAAATAATTTTTCATAAATTCTCCTATTATGCCCAAACCTGAGTTTTACCTTCTGTAGGTTATCTAATATCAACTCTAGATAAGTGCAAAACAAATTTTAGTGAAGTTTAAACATTTTTCGTAAAATGTCACCATTGGCGTCAGGATGATTTTTTGTAAAAATGAGTTATTTCGAAAAGTCCATGGATTGAAACGAATTTTCTCACTCAACTAGAAATGATTTTGCTGTTGCCTCAGTAAAAATCGTATAGCAGAGCTTATGCCACGTGTGCCATCTGATTCAAGTTGTAATATCTCACAAACGAAATTTTTAAGAGTTGAAGAAAACTAAAATGTGAAATGCGTTGGACCCAGAAATGTTATGTGTTGGTTGTGCTTGTCGTCTTGACCATTTTAAGATATCAGACGCAAAAATAGGTTAAAAAATAAAAAAGTGACTACCGATAAAAAGTTTTAGTGACCTTATTTACAAAGCAATTTTTCTCTCAGATCTCTCATTTCTTGACCGATTCCTGTAAACGATACATCAAAATGCTCGGAAGATGGAGGCTGATAAATCGAGACAACCAAAATTATTAGGTACTGCAGCCGAAGTTACTTCAAGAGCCTTTCTGCCTACATCCCTAGAGTGACGGATAGGATCGGACGTATTTTGGGAAAACACAACATAAAAACGATCTTCAAGCCATCTAAGAAGATCGAGAACCACCTCAGATCTGCGAAGGATATAAGGGAGCCACTAAGTTCTTCAGGGGTATACCGCATTCCCTGTACCTGTGGAAGTGTCCACATCGGAACAACCAAACGGTCCGTAAACACAAGAATCAAAGAACACAAAGCCAACTGTCGACTCGGAAAATCCGCAGTTGCAGACTACAGACTAAACAATGAAGATCATCGAATAAAATTCGAACACACACAAGTTCTCTGCACCTCCTCTTCTCACTATCCAATACTCTATAGAGAAGCAATCGAAATTCATAAATACCAGCAGAACTTCAACAGATCTGAAGAAACTCTTAAAATTAACAGAACATGGGTACCGATTCTTAAAAACACAAAACGGCTCGCTTACAACAACAAAACTGAATCTCGGGAAAGTGACCAATCACCGACCAGCTCTGATATACGCCCCGCCCACCGTAGCGTATATAACCTGCGCCCGCGACAGACTAACCACCAGTCTTCGAAAAGCCGATAAACAGTCCACATCTTCTGAAGATGCCATCCACTCGAGGTGAAACGTCGAGAACGAATTTCCAACGACAACGGCAGAACAGCCCGAAAGCACAGCCACGTGTACAATTATTTTTCTTGATAAGAGTCTGGAAAATTCACCAGTTACTTGAAACTACTTTAAAAGATCACTGTGAAAACATAAAACAGCAAGTGCATTATTATTTTCTTGCTGTGGGGGGTTTCTTTAATAATAATTTTTGTTTTCTATAAAATGAATAATATTCTCCTCTAGTTACCTTCATTATCAACCCTTTATTGGTTGGTATATTATTTTCCCACCTCCTTTTGGACTAAGGTCTTAGAGATATCTAAATAGTATATACATGTTACGCGATACTCTGTCAAAAATTGACATAAGTAAAACAATTTCATATTTTCAATTAGCAAAATCATATGCGATCGAATCCTTACGCTATTTGGAAAGGTCTAACTCTTTTGCCCTATAAAGGGTTAAGCATAATAAAATTCTCAAAATTTTGTCTATTTAAGCAGTCAGCCAGCGCCGCCCCTTTAGTTTCACCGCCCGGGGTTTAAAGCCTCTTAGCCCCCACCCCCTGCCTTCCTTAGTCCGCCACTCTAATCTTCCTGAAGCACTATTTTAGTTTATTATTAAATCCTTTTAATTTAGTTTTTTCTGTGAAATTCAAATTAACATTTCCATTCATGTTAAATAAATAAATTGTAATCTGTTCACTCCCTTTAATTAACACATTTTTGTATTGTTTTATTGGTTTTTAATAAATTGGTTATGTATTCTTTTCCTGGATCATACTGGACATACTTTTTTGTCAAAGCCTCAGATGATGCTTACACCCGGTTCCCACCTACGACTTTCTCGTGGGTGCCCGCTCACGCGTCACATGATCTGAATATGAAATGTTATGACAGTCATGTGACGCGTGGGAACCGGGTTTTAGCAGTGCTCCAAACCAAACTATCTAAAGCGAGCAGTGCTGGTTTCAGGGCCTACCGGGCCCTAGGCACTAATGAAAGTCGGGCCCTTGTCACCCCATAAAAACTAAAATGTCATGCACACAAAAAATAATAAAACAGCAGGTCAAGTTGTATTTTTTTCTTTTGATTCTTCAAACTTTTTATTTTACAGAGATATTGCGAGGAAATTGTCAAAACACTTAACAAAAACAGGTTTGCGGGCAGTTACTCAAAAGGGAGACAGGGTAGCTTGTAGTCACCGGTGCTTCGTCTTTACTGGGATACATAACTTCGAGCGTAATCATATGGGATGGAGATGAAATGTGTGGTGCAATCTAAACAGGAGCCATGAAATGCACACATTTACTAAGGAAACTCAACCGTCAAGTTGAAGCTTTAGTGACAATTGCCCACTAAGCACAGACATGAATTGACGTCACTACGTCACAATAAAATAACAGACTTAACAAAAACAAGTTTGCGGGAGGTTCCTCAAAAAGGGGACAGGGAGCTCGTAGACACCGCTGTTTCGTCCTTATTCGAGCGTTAGATAAAAAAATTCAATAATATTTTTAGGAGTTCACATAGATGAAAATTTAACGTGGAATGAACATATAAATAATATGATATCAAATTTTTCGTGTTTAGTGGGTGTACTATATAAAGCAGTATATTACCTTTCTTATCTAATACGAGTTTATTACGCATGATTTCACTCAAAAATTCAGTATCAATTCCAGTTTGGGGATCTACAAATAACTTAATATTAAAGCCATTAAAAATGTTATTAAATGTATTCATAATCTTCCATTTTTAAAACCAACAGTTGGTTATCTAAACTTATACAGGGGCCAACTGGTCATAGAGGAGGTCATGTCTAATAAAAAAGTTTCTATATGGCATGAGTCAAAAAACACTTTCATTGTCGAGATACAGAACATCAAAGTTGGCGATTTTTTAAACTTTTTTGATAATAACTTAAAAAAAAAACAAAAAAAAAATTCTTTTTAAAAAAAAACTATTTTTTGGTATAAAATTTTATGAATGCCATATTAAACGCAATGTTTTTTTTATATTTTTTGTTAATAAAAAAAGTCTTTAGCGAGACATACTAATAAAATATTATTGATATTTTTTGAAAAAATTAGTAAGCAAAAATTATTAAAAAAAATATTATTTTTTATACATTTTTGGAGGTTACTTTGACAGCCTGTACCTTCTCAACTTGTAATTTTATCCAAAACAGAATACCACATTTTTGAATCACAATTAGCTGAGGATTCAGCTGAGTGTGGCATATTTTATTTTTTTTCTAAAAACCTTTTTACCCACTCCTCTAACTTTAAAAATCCTATAATTTAAAATCAGATGTCTGTTGATCCTCATGTTATATAAAAATTTTTCGCGGAAATAACCTCCTCTATCACCTGCTGCACTATGGCCCCTAAGTATAAATAATATAATTTAAAAATATCAATATTAACAAAACAAAAATATCAAATTTAAATATTAAAAAAAATTATAATTTTCATGACCATACAACTCGCAAAAATAAAAATTTTAAATTAATACAAAGCAATAAAAATATTAAATCTCTTTATTTATTTCAAAAATACACAAAACAGTATTTTCTGTAAATTAAAATAAGGTGAAAGTTGGACCACTAGGTTTTATATGGCTTGAGTTGTTTTTATTATTTTTATTCTGAAATTATTTTTATTATTTTTATTAGTTTTTCCTGTAGTAGACAAAAAACTTTCGTACTCAAAGACTAAAACTTTCTTAATTCTCACATAAAAAATATTTTATAAAAAAATATAATACTAGGCATTAGGGTAGTGGCGAATCCAGAATGTCCGGGCGTGGGGGGAAGGGCCAAGGAGGAAGCAACACCAAAAAAAATCTGATTTTAATCAGTCTGAGCCCTGAAGTTTACCGTAGCATTGAAATAATAATTTATGAGATAAAGTAGGTAATTTTTGTGTAATAATTTTAAAAAAAAATTATTTTTAATAAAAAATTTTAAAAGCTAAATTTGTAAAAAAATTCTTGTTTACGCATTGGTTATTTTTTACTGGAAATATAATATATTATATAATCAACATTCATTTGACCTAAAGGACAATGTCTGTAAAAGGAAATTCATTAAATAGGTAGCTAGGTTAATTCATTTGATATCTAACTTTAAAAAATAATAAAAATAAAATAATGTTTGAGGTTTTGATTATAAAAATGTTAAAGGGTAAAAAAAAATATTTTTAAATTTCTTGTTAATAGGATGAAAAGTTATTTAAATTTATTAATATTTAAACTAATACCCCAGCAAACTATTTAATAAGTGTTCCCAAAAAGCCAATTGGCAATTAAAAGGTTCTTATGAGGTAATAGTTTTAAACAACTTGAGTGTTGCATTATTATGTTAACTACCTACCTAGATTGCAATTTTAGTAGTTTTTCTGAAAGCATTAAATAAAAAAAAATATTTTTTCCCTTTTTTTCCATCACAATAAAGTTAAAGTAAAATAAGGATTTTTGACCTAGGGACCTGCGGGCCCGCTTGAGTCTATGGCCCTTAGACAAGTGCCTAGAGTGCCTATAGGATAAACCGTCGCTGAAGCGAGGAAAAGTTATATTTTTTGATAGCCCAGAAGAACCTTTCAAACAGTATGAGCCAGGGAAAGTATAATTACACAATTTATAAAAAAAACCCACAGAATAAAACAAAAATATGTGAAAGTTATAAATTAATTATTACAATTAATTTATTGGTTTAAGAACTAAAGAAAATAAATAAATATTATATTTTTAGGTATCGAAATCTACCTAAAAAAAGAATACCTTCAGTATACAGGCAGCTTCAAGGAAAGAGGAGCCAGAAACGCTCTTTTAAATCTACCGAGTGACGCAAAAAAACGAGGGGTGGTATGTTGTTCGATGGGTAACCATGCTTTGGGTAAGGAAAAAAAATATCCACAATCTCCTATGATTTAGAAATAGAAGATGTTATAGAATTTTAGAATATCGACAAAATTGGCATGATCGTGTGCCATATATAAATAATTTTTTTATTAAATACAGGCACTAAGGAAAGGTGACCTGTATAATAATTATGTACAACTTTTTGTAAATATTTTAATTTTTCTAATTTAAATAATGTATTACGCAAGTTTATTTTTACAAAATACTTGCACAAAGTCGGTTTATAATTAATTCAAAAGTAGAACGATAAAATTTACCAACATTATTTTATGTTTAAAAATCAACTAAACGCAGCAATATTTCTAGTACATGGCGTACTAAATTATTATTTCTATAGAGTGACTTCTACCATATTACTCTTGCGACGTACAGTGGTTCAAAGCCCCTAAAAATTACGGAAGGGCGAAAAAATATCAAAACACAAAATATCGAAAAACAAAATATCGAATTAAAAAATCGAAAGTACATAATATCGAAATTACAAAATATCGAAACTACAAAATATCGAATAACAAAATATCGACAACACAAAATATCGAAACTACATAATATCGAAAATACAAAATATCGAAACAACAAAATATCGAAAACACAAAATATCGAATAATAAAATATCGAAAATACAAAATATTCGGTTCGGTTCGGTTTACACCCTTTAGGATTACGGGAAAAAAGTCACGAAAGTTTTTTTTGAAAAAAATTGTTGGTTCACTTTACATTGGTTCGGTTCGGTTCGGTTAGATTTGATTAGGTTTCGTTAATTTAAGTTTTGGAAACTCTCTATTTTCGTGTGGTTAAGTCAGATTAGGTTTAGTTGGATTAAGTTAGGTTACGTCAGGGTCAGGTTAGGTTAAGGTTTCGAAATTTTCTATTTTTGATTTTCGATATTTTGTATTTTCGATATTTTGTAATTCGATGTTTTGTATTTTCGATATTTTGTATTCTCGATATTTTGTATTTTCGATATTTTGTGATTCAATATTTTGTGGTTTCGATATTTTGTAGTTTCGATATTTTGTGGTTTCGATATTTTGTAATTCGATAAAATGTAATTTCGATATTTTGTGGTTTCGACATTTTGTAGTTTCGATATTTTGTATGTTTTCGATATTTTGATTTTTGATATTTTGTGTTTTCGATATTTTGTGTTTCGATATTTTTTCGCCCTTCCAAAAATTACGCATTGGGGCTCCTACACAGAAAAAAGTGTTTGATTCAATCAAATAAACCAATTTATTTGAAAAAAAATATTTGGATTAAATAAATCTAGTTTGGATCAAACAAATATATTTATTTCGGACAACAGTACATTTTGTTAGGATAAAAAACATTGTACATGTGAATTAAATAAATTACATGTTTAATTTTTTTTGGCAATAATAATATTTAAAAAAATATTGTTTACCGTATACTTAAATAATTGATTTTTTTAAAGCAACTCAATAATTGTTTCAAATATATAAAGTAATAATTTTAATATTCTTAGATAAAATTATGTGAAACAACTAAATTAGGTTTTGTTTATAAATAAATATACAAATATGATTTTTTTTAAATTCCTTCTTTCTTGGTTTTTATTTCCAATAGTAAAACATTTTTGTATACATGATATATATCACGTAAAATTATTTGACACAATCAAATTAGATTTTTGACTTTGTCAGTGCATATTCTTCATTGGTCCACATAAAAATATTTATTTTAGCCAAACAAGTAATTTAGTCGCTTTAAATAAGACTTAAGAGATTTTAGTATTCGAGTTTCTGCCATTTTTGGTTTTTAAGAAAAATTTGAGGGGCCCGTTTCTGCAATTTTTGTTTTTTTTTTTTTAATTGTTTATTGTACCTACTAGGGCCTCTAGGATTTTTTTATATTTTTTTAAAATAAAAAAACGGGTACCGGAGGGTTGGCTTGAGTTGATTTGAGTTTGTTCAGGCAGTGGCGCACCCAGAAATGTGTCTTGGGGGGGGGCCCGAGACCTCTCGGGGGCCGACAGCTAAGACGGGCGCCTCGCAAAAATCGTGCAACCAAAAAAAAAAAAAACAAAAAAGGTAATCGTGTGTTGGAGCGGTCCGACAGCTCAAAAGAACGCCCCTCAAAAATCTTGCGGCAAAAAACAAAAAAAAGGTTTTCTTGTTTTTTGAGGGACGCGACGAATTACGCCGCTGCTTGGGGGGGGGGCGAGTCCTCATTATGTCAAATTTGAAGCTATTTTTTCAGTTTTATCATGAAATATGTAGAAAATATTTAAAAAATCTAAGCCTTGGGCCCCGCCCCCCCCCCCCTGGGTGCGCCCATGTCAGGTTAGATTCCGTTGATTTAGAAAAAAAATAATTAAAAACTCAAAAAAATTAAATCAATTTTTTTTTGAATTCTTCGGTCGCCGATTTAGGGTCCTAGGGACCCCCCTAAATGCCTCCAGAAAGGATTTTTCATCATAAACCAAAGATGGCAAAAACTCGTATATACTAAATAATGACCAAGTTACTTAATAAGGTTAAATTTTTATGAAATTAGATTTTAGAAATTATCTGTAGTACTTAAATATGCTAAAAAATAACAATAAGTACAACCTAACCAACATAACAGCAAATCGCTACTGCGCCGACGCAGAATAACGACAGCAATAACTAAGTGGCAAAAGAACGGTCCAAAAACACCCTATATAATATCTACAAGAATTTTATTTATTTCATTATAACAAATAACTAAAAAAGTGTAGAATAAAATCGATGTACCTACTAAGGTGAACTCTCTAGCTGTCTCGCTTCTAAAAATACTGTTTTGTCTCACGTTCAATATGATAAAAAAGAGGAGCGCAACAGATCTTTTTGTTTTTCTAATGCACAACAGACAAAGAGTTTCAATCCAAAGTTGTCCGATTGATTCGCGGAAATCCGACCAATAACATTCCGCCCTAAAGTTTAGAATTTTATTTATTTGATTTCTAATTTCCTGTTAAAACCATTAAACTCGCCATTAACCTGCTAGTACTTCTCTAGATTGCTTAGCGTAAACATTACAAAATGTGTCCACAGCTTGTGAAATTCTGTGAAATTTTTGTGATATTCTGTAAAATTTTTGTGAAATTCTGTGAAATGTTTGCAAAATTTTGTAAAATTTTGAAAAAATCTGAAAATTTTTGTGAAATCCTGTAGCTTGTGTGTGAAATTTTATGAAATTTATTTGTCTTTGTGAAATTTATTATTATTAAGGGACTGGAGCTAAGGCGGCGACGCGACGTTACTTTTTTAAATAAGATTTACCGGGTGTCTCAAGGTGAGTGGCTTATTAGAATATTTTGAAAACTATACAATAAAAACTTTCTGTTCTTAAATATGTCCATGTAAAGTATATTTATAAAATACTTTCATAGTTGCAGTGTTGCCAATTGCGGGAAAACTTTGCAAACACCTTTATTATTTTAAAGAAACACCCTGTCCAATTTTGCATTTTTGGATTTTACAAAAAATTTAAGGAAAATTGTATGTATGATGTCGTATACCTATCTTCAACCGTTTTTAAATCATTGACAGATGAAAATTGACATTTTTTAACTTTAACAGCCCGTAACATTAAAACGATTAAGAATAGAACAAAACGGTTTCTACATTCCTATCTTGGTTTTTCAAAAGCGATTTTATACTATTTAGAATTAGTTCAGGGTTAGAATATTCCACGGTTAATTTAACTCTGGGTTAAATCTAAAAGTAGTCTAAAGCGATAACTTGTAAAAAGCTAAGATAGCTTTTGATGTTACGGCCTGTTAAAGTTACAACATGTCAATTTTTACCTGTTAATATTTTAAAAACAATTGAAGATAGGTATAAGACGTTATACACAGAGAAAAATATCCATGCAACAATTTTCAATACGCTGTGGAACTGAAATTGTGCAAAAATATAAAAAAATTGTTGAAAAAAACGAATAAATCTGTTTTAATGTTACCCATTGGATTGTGTAACTTATTTTGTGTAAAAATGTTACACAACAGAACAATTACTCTCAACAGCGTTGTGGAAAAGCCCATTGTGTTATAAATTTACACAGATAGAATGTAATTTTTTTAATGAAAATTTGTGCAAAAATACTCCAAATTGTAGAAATCAGTCGTCGTATTGATTTGGTAAAAGTCGTTTCAAGGGATCGCCCCACCGCATCTGGCTTCCTTCAGTGTTCCGTGAGTTTAAATTTGTGTTTTGGCTGGTCAGTGAGATGATCCGTACAAGGTTAGTGTCATTAATTGATAAGTTCTTCCGTCAACGTTAAACGTATAATGGATTCTATGGATTTTGTGGAATTAGTTCTCGAAAAACTGGAGGAATGGGTGCCTACTGGCAGTCCACAAAGAGAGATTTCGGGGTAAGTAAATTACTACACATAGGTCTACCCAAACTTTTGAGTATAGTTGATCCATTTTTAATTTTTCATTCTGTGATTTAAAAAATGTGTTTGAAAGTAAATTACAACATTGTCTCCAAAATTGGCTTGGTTTAGCCAGTCCGAAGCTCGAAACATTTCTGCGCCCGCGCACTCTCTTAGGAATCACTTTCAAGAATTTTCGCAGAGAAAAGATTGGGCTTCTTGACCAAATAAAAATATTTACAAAATTTCAGCTTGTTACTCATGGCTTAAGCTATTTTTGGTCTAAACTGCGCTTTTTTATAACGGCCGATACTAAAATTCTATATTTAAATTCTATTTTTTTTATATTTTTTAGCTTGAACGATTTTGCAATGACATATCCGGAAAACAAAGACAGTTTTTTGACAAATGTGCAGAAGTTTGTTCAAAACTTTGGGTGCTGTTAAAATCAAACGCAATTTACCAAAGATCAGATACAGCGGTCTGAAAAGAGTTGCCATAAAGCAGTCGAAGGTAAATGATAATTTTTGCAACACCACTATTTTTGATTAACCAACCAACCAACCAATTTTTAAATTGGTAAATTAGAAGTCAAAAGATACATTTTGTCTGTCTTACTACCATGGTATCTATAAAACTGTAACCTTTATTTAAAGGTTATCAAAATATCAGTCTGAATAATTTGACTATTACATAGAAATCCTTCAATGTCCGTTAAACTTAGTACTATTTTTTTTAGCTGACAAGCAGCTATTTTGTCTTCGCTGCCTTCCTTGCAATTTCCAAACAATGGAAAATCCGAACAACGAAAGTCCAGCAAACAAGAATCTTTAAATAGATATATTTTACACGTTCAGGTAAATTCATTAAGCATATTAATATTGGTTAAATAATTTAATAAACTAATGTGTTAAAATTTTTTGTACTCATAAGAAAAACGAAAATAAAGGTCTTTTAACAAGTGATTTTTTAGTTTGGTATTTTTTTATCAAATATAAATTAAACATTGTGTACTTGTTATAAAAAGTAATAAAGCGTTTTTTAAAAATATATACAAAACATAAACAGTGAAACCTCCCATAAGCGGACACTCACGGTTCCGTCGATTTTGTCCGCTTATTGGAGGTGTCCGCTTATTGGAGGTGTCCGCTTATGAGAGGGAACTGCGAAATTTTTCAGCGATCTTTCGTGCTGATAGATGTTCCTTCTCCGAAAGGGTAACAACTTCCATTTTTTCACGTAAACTAAGAAGTTTTTTACTAGGCACTATTTTAAAGAGATCTATTACTAGGGACCCAAATAAACAATAATAATAAAACACATGTTGTAAATACGACAGAAGTATTTAGTATCCGCATTAAAACAGGAAGAGGTAATTCCCCAGCTGCAGAGCGCGTTGTTGCTAACATACTACATAATGGAAAAAAAAATTGTCCACGTCCAGTTATTAGAGTGTCCAGTTATAGGAGGGAATTTTACAAGTAAAGAAATAGTAAAAAGCTTGGTTCCAAAAAATTTGTCCGCTTAAAGGGAGTGTCCGCTTAATAGAGGTGTCCGCAAGGAGAGATTTCACTGTATTCACAAAAAGTAATTGCAGTTAAAATTATAAGTTAACGTGACAATTTTAACAATCTATTTTAAAAAAACATCTACAGATTTTGTACACATTCAGGGATACTTTTCATTTAATTGTTAAAGAAAATTACAGAATATTATGTAAAAAATTAATATTTTTAACTATTTTTACATAAAATTGTACGAAATATATGCACAAAATTGTGCAATTTTGGGCGTAACTAAAATGATTTATTGTAAAATATATAATATATTATATTGATATATTATATTTTTTGTGGTAAAAATAAAAATTTAACTGCCAAATATAACACCACAATGTAAAAAAAATACAAACATCTTGTAAAATATAACTACATAATTGTGCATTTGTATTGCACAAAATAGAATAAGAAAATTACACAATATTGTGTAAAAATGTTTTCATACTTGAATATTTTTTATAAAATTATACAAAAATTTTGCACCAAATTGTGCAATTTTTTCAAAATTTTAAAAAAATTAATGCAAAATATACAACAAATCGTGCAAAAATATGTGAATTTTTTTTATACAGGCCTGTACAATGGGCATTGTGCAAAAAAAACAGTTTAAAATTTTACAACAAATTCCATTGCACAAATCTATTCAAAATTTTTGCACAAATTGGTTTTATACCCATTTTGAAAACAAATTGTGCAAAAAAAATTACAATAATTGTTGAAAAAAATTACATACATTTTTCTACATAAAGAATCGAAAAATATACAGGGTGTTTTTTTTTAATAATAAACTTTTCCTGCAAATGGCAACACCGCAACTATGAAAGTATTTTGTAAATATACTTTACATGGACCTATGTAAGAATAGAAAGTTTTAAAAGTTTCTATCGTATAGTTTCCAAAATAATCCAATAGGCCACTCACTTTGGAACACCCGGTATACCCTCTATATTTTGGCAAATTGGAATAGACCTTGTCTTTCTGTCTCCAAAACTACCTATTATACCTAATACCTTTTTCTCTAACAGTTTTGAAATAAAATGACAAAAACAAACAAAAGAGTAAAGCAGACAAAGAGTCATCGATAATTTTTCTTGGTTAACTCATTGCTCTTAATGAAAAGGTTTTGTCATTTTATTTAAAAACCATTACATAAAAACGTAGCATATTAGGTATTTTTGGAAACAGAAACGAAAGCTTTATTCAAAATTGCCAAAATATACAGGGTATTTCATTTTAAAAAGTAACGTCGCTGGCTTCGCAACGTCTCCTTAATGACTGGTGCCAATATTAGCATCAAAAAAGGTACTTTTTGCAAACCATCTGAGTATGTGAAATTTGACTTCTCTGTTTATTTTGATTTCGTAGATATTAGGGGGGTCTCAAGCTTTTAGGTCACCCTGTATATGGTTAGTGGTCTTATTTACACCTTGGAAAAGATTACACAAGTATAATCTAACTAGTATTTAGGAAGTATTTTTGTTTTATGCATATTTGGTTAATTTTATGTTAATTTGCCTTTAAACGTTTTTACAATGTTACATGTTTTTTGTACAGGGTGATTTTTTTATAATTGCAAGATCGCTATAACTCGGTTATTATTGGGAGTAGAAAGTTCAAACAAAAACTGTTCGGTTTGGTAAATTATGGCCACTTTAGACCCACCATTAGTATTTTTTTATAGGTTATAATATACAGGGGGCGACAATCAGATCAATTTTTTTAAAGGGAACACCCTCTATATTTTTGTATTTTTAAGTTCCGCAAAAAATTAGCTTTACAGATATATGTAACACTATGGCTCTATCTTTGTTAGTTTTCGAGATATTGACGATTGAAATTCCGAAAATTAGCAAATTTTAAATAGGTATACGGTGCGGAGTATTTAACGTATAGACTGTAAATAACAAACTGAAACAATATTGACTGACAGTTTGATAAATATAAATAATCACCTTTGTCAATTTTCATAGAAATTTAAAATCAAAAGATGACAATTTTTTAAAAGTTTTAATTGTTTTAAATCCATAAATAAATAAAAATTAACGTAACAAATGTTCAAACCTATCACCATTGACTTCAATACATTTTTGAAACCGGTCTCTTAAATTATTTATTGTTCTAGTTATTAAATTAGAAAAATTTTCATTACGCTCATTGACAGACAGTGATATTAATTCTCTGAGCTCTCGAGTATTCTTCGCTTCTAATCTCTAAACTTTATCTTTAAGGTGACCTCATAAAAAAATGTCTAAAGGAGTTAAATGAAAACTGTTGGGTGGCCAGCGTATTGTAATGTTTTTATCAACCCATTCATTAAAATTATTATTTATTATGAGGAGGAGCCCCATCCTGCTGAAAAATCAATCTTCTTTTTTGATTTAGTGGCAAGTCATCCAAAAAATTTTCTAAGTAATTTTGTAAAAAATTTAAATAAATTTGTCCCGTTAAAGAGTGCTCAAAAAAAAAGGGTCCAACAACACGGTCGTTCAGTATGCCACACCAGACATTCACGGATTGTCTTCCCTGTCTTTTAATTTCTTTTACAAAATTAGGGTTAGTCGTGGACCATAGTCTGCTATTCTGTCTATTTGGTAGACCACAAGTTGTAAACGTCGACTCATCCGACCACAAAATGTGATTAAAAAAACGGGGTTCTGCGTTTAGTCTTTCATGCATAAAGTGACAAAACCCTACCCTTTTTCTTTTCTGATCGGGTGTTAGGCCTTGAAGTTCTTGTTGTTTATATGCCCAATAAGAATTTGTTCTTAGGACACTTCTTACTTTGGTAAAAGACGTCAAGCGTTCCTGGTCCTTCTTGCACTAATGCGGAAGATACTTTTCTTATAGAAATTTGTGGGCTTTCTTGAAAATGTAGTAAAATATTTAAATTAGCCTCTTCGTTTGGACGAACAACTCGTTTGTTTCGTTCCACAGACGATGTTTCACGAAATTTTCTATATATCCTAAGAATTGTGGATATATTAGGACATTGTCGGGCTGGATACAGTTATCGATATTCTCTCGCAGTAGCAGTGGCATTTTTATTATTTTTCGCATATAATAAAAGTATCTCTTGTTTTCTGCATTGGAATAAAGCAACATTGTTGATAAATATTTAAAATTTGGCACTGACAATGTCATTAGGTATCCACACATCTTAATATTGTTTGTGACTTGTCACAGGAAATACTCCGCACCGTATTTAAAATTTGCTAATTTTCGGAATTTCAATCGTCAATATCTCGAAAACTAACAAAGATAGAGCCATAGTATTGCATATATCTGTAAAGCTAATTTTTTGCGAAACTTAAAAATACAAAAATATATAGGATGTTCCCTTTAAAAAAATTGATCTGACTGTCGCTCCCTGTATATTATAACCTATAAAAAAATACTAATGGTGGGCCTAAAGTGGCCATAATTTACCAAACCGAATAGGTTTTGCTTGAACTTTCTACTCACAATAATAACCGAGTTATAGCAATCTTGCAATTATAAAAAATCACCCTCTACCTACCTGCCTATTTTTGAATTAAAATACTTTTTTTCGTGCAAAACATTTGTTTTTACTTGTACAACGCAGTATTCTGACGGGTAATCATGTAACTGTTTATTAAATGTCTAATCTAATTAAATACATTTTCTTAAAACGACAAGAACATAAATTAGGAATATTAAAAAAATAATTCAAATAAGAAGCAATATTTTGTAAAGCAATCAAGGAAAACAATCATTTGAAACAATTACATTTGGTTTACCAAGTACCCTATTTGTTTGTTTGAAATAAACTTGCAATAATAAATATTTACTTAAATTTAACACACATTTATTTATAATAAACAAAATAATTTTACAAATTTATTTAATAAAAGTTCGTTATTAAATAAATTATGTTAGTAAGACAAAAAATATGTTTAGAAGATTAAACAAATTATTTATTAAGAAAAAACAATAAGTTTTTTAAAACAATCAAGGAAAACGGTAATTTCAAACAATTATTTTAGGTTTACTAACTACCCTATTTGTTTGTTGGAAAATATGTTTTTGTATTGTGAAATAAGTTAACTTATTCTCACAGAAATCTTTACTTAAATTCAACAAAATATATTATAAGTTTAAACAAATATTTATTTACATCCAGTAAAATAATTTAAAAAATTTACTTAATAAATGTCAGTTATTAAATAAATTTTAATATTAAGACAAAAAAATATGCCTAGAATATTAAACAAATTAATTTATATGAAGAAGTAATAAGTTTTTTACAGCAATCAAAGAAAACAGTCATGTTAAAGAATTATTTTATTTTTACCAACCATCATATTTGTTTGTTTGACTTAAACTTGTTATTGCAAATAAATAAATTAATAGTATTTGGTTTAAATATTTCAAATTATTTGATTTAAATGTATTTTTGTTTGTCAACTAAACCAAATAATTCTAATGCATCAAATAAATCTTATTTAAAGAGACTAAATTAGTTATTTGAAAACAATAAATATTTTTATATCAATCAAAGAAAACAGTCACGTTAAAGAATTATTTTATTTTTACCAACCAACATATTTATTTCTTTGAAATAAACTTGTTATTGCAAATAAATAAATTAGTAGTATTTGATTTAAATATTTCAAATTATTTGATCTAAATGTATTTTTGTTTGTCAATTAAACCAAATAACTCTAACGCATCAAATAAATCTTATTTAAACATACTAAATTAGTTATTTGAAAACAATAAATATTTTTATTTGAACCAAACAAGAGGACGTTTTGGACCTATTGAAATAATGAATTTGGTTGAATCAAATAATGTTTTTTTGGTTCAAATAAACACTTTTTTCTGTGATATGACTTTAAGAAAGTCAATAATTAGCTACTATTATACTAAGATCATGACCTATACTAACTAATTTTCATTGCCCCACTTCTTATCGCCGGGTGGCTAGTGTTGCATTTTTTGGTTTGTTTGTCTCCAGTCCTGAATGAAACAAGTTAGTGACTTGTTTAAATTGTTGTTTTTATTGAAGACAAATATTTATTAAAGATAATTTAACATGGAGAAATTAGCTATTGGTAAGTACTTCTAAAATATAATATTATAGATACTTAGTAGTATAAAACGATTTTTTTTTTAATGATTGATAATTTAATTTGAATTAGAGCTTCACCTAGCTTATCTTTAAAATTAATAATGTTAAAACCCTAAATAATACTGCTTTAATTGCTTATAATATCTTACCCGTCCTCACCCGCCCTTTTAAGATATATCTTATAAAGTAGAAAAGTGTCCCAACTTTAAAAATAGATAATTTTAATACCTAGCCTGTTTTTAAAAGAAACTTTAGTCGTCCCTTAATTAAGGGATAAAATTGTCACTTTTTACCCTTAAAATTGCAGAAAATAGATAATAAACCTCGTCTCGTAAAAGGTTTTATTCCCCAATGAATTTTAGTCCGTGCTACGCTGGTACTACAAACTTTTTGCCTAGGGCAAGAAAGTGCAACTTTCATCCCTTGGTATATAATAAACAGTGTGACTGTAAAAATACATCCTAACTAATCACTTTTAAAGGGAATTAGATATTAATTTTAAGTAAAAGAGGACTGTTTTGTTCTAAGTCTGACTATTCAGGTTTTAGAGCGCGTTAAATTGTCAGAAGTTTTATTATTTACATATTAATATCTCAACAGCTCTACTTAGGTTTTAGCTCTTTTAGTCACCCTGTATGCTAAAAACTAATTTGCATTATAAATACCGTCAAATTAATGAAAGAAAAATGTAATTATAATAATATTATTTTATTTGCAATTCGGATGTTTTATATTTGAATAAGGTTAAGGTTAATGGCAAAGAAAATTGAATGCGTCAGTTTTACATGGTTTGAATCACTGCGGCATGACAGGTCGCTACTGCGCTGATTAAGAATACTGATAACCATGATTTTGCTGACCAAAAACACTTTATAATGATTGGTGAATAATGTTGATTTTAATGATTTTGGTTGCTAAAAGTCACCTTGTTCATTTCATTCTATCTTTTTTTAAATTATGACCGATTTAAACAAGTGATACCTTTTTATTCACAATCGATCCAAATTAAAAATGGCAGCGGTACGTGCAACTTTTTTCAGAGGGGTCGAACATTGGCAGTTTCAAAAAATGTCAATTTTGCTAAGAAGGTCGTATAGCTTAACTCTTTAGCTTTCCAATAAGCTAAAAGCCTTTAAAATCGGTGCAGTAGTAACGAATTTACACCCAAAGAAAATGAGTGCGGCAGTTTTATGCGGGTTTGAACCACTGTGCGGATAGACAGACGGGCAGACAGACGGACAGACAGACACAAAGACAGGTTGATGAAAAACGGAAATAAGACCTCCCATCTTGGAAACGCCTAGATCCAAAAGGATTTTTAAAAATTCGGAAATGTAATTTTTTCACGAATACAATAATTTACTACGAGGAAAGTTATACATCATTGTTATACTACATAGCAAGTCTATTATTATCCATGTAATGATGCTCACAGTGATCGAAAGAAAACGTTTAAAAACAAGTTAAACCTCAGCTTACTCTAACTAAATCAGTGGGTTTCGGAACAATTTTACGTAGATTATAATTCTCTTTTCTTATAGCCATGTCTTATCACGGTTGGTCTCTCGACATTCCTGTAACTGTTTGCATGCCAGTCGTAGCCCCGGTCATGAAAATTGAAAAATGTCGAAGTTTCAAAGCTAACATGGTTCTGGTTGGACAAACTTTAGAGGAAGCTAGGGCTGTAGCTAAACAATTGGCTGAAGAAAAGCAGTTGACCGATATTAACCCATACGATCACCCACATGTTATTGCTGGACAAGGTATAATTGCTTGGAATCTCGCCAGAAGTTAGAGTATGTATACCTAATTTACCATTGCACTATTATCAAGTACCATAATAATTTTGGTGTTGAGTCGAACGGAATGTTTGCGTTTGTTAATATTTGATTAAAAAAAAAACAATAAAAGCTTTAGCAAATATTCCTTGTCTTTACAGTTTAACTTCAAACTGGAAAAAAGGAAATATTTTGACTTTCTAATTTTCCGGATCGTTGAATGTATGTTTCTTTAGGAAATTTGTTTTATTTCCATTAAAATCATTTAAAGCTGACAAGGAGATTTTTTGAGAATGCTGGAGAATAATTATTATATAATATATTCGAAGTTGACTCATAAATTTTAACAGCATTTAGAACACGAAAAACAACATTATTTTTTATACACCATTATTCTGAAACTCAAAATTAACCAAAATAGAGGTCTTAGAAGCTTTGGGACGGGCCTTGTGCTTTTTAAATTTTGCGCCACAAGCAAGGCGTAATTCATACTATACGTACCGGCACCGTACCGACACCGTCTCGTCACCGTACCATCACCGTCAATCAATGGACGTATTTACACTACATACTTTTCGACACTTTACCATATACATAATATTCCAATACCCACGGTAACTGCCCATTCATGATGCAAACATGAGGGCCTTGGGGTCCTCAAGCAAATAAGACCTGATTGGTTGCTTTCAAAGACATATGCATATTATTTCCATATTGTACGTATTATTGCAATACCTATGGTACTTTACGATGCAGAATGCAAACATATTTGAAATAGCAATATCAATGGGTATAGGTCTATCCTTTTTGCGATCCTTAAGATAAAATGTGCTGATTGGTTATACTTTTACGCATGAATATTATTTTATTCTTGTATTCGTTACGTCAAATCATCGGCGTACAGTTGACAAAAACTCTATCTATGTAAATTTGGTATCTGTGCATTTTTCGTATCTTTATTTCTGAATGTTTGCATCAAACGCCAACCATTGTGTAAATAGGTAACATGGAGTATTGGAATATTACGTATATGCACTTTAAGGTGTAGTGTGAGTGCGTCCGTTGCTTTTAATGTAAAAATATTTTACGTGTTGGTAACGGTACGGTGATGGGACGGTAATGTGACGGTAATGTGACGGTGCCTGTACTTACAGTATGAAACGCGCCGAAGCTAGACTTGGCGTCTTCTTGTAAACAGTTGGCGTCAACAAGACCGTACAAATTTTTTTCTTTGGTGCAATTTCGTCCAAAAAAATATTTTTTAAATTTGCTTTGAATTGTTTCAAACATATTTTGTGAGAGCTGCTCATCTGGTTTTAAAAACTGACTGAACTTCGAAGTCACTCTCTATAAGCTAAACCATACTTTGTTTTCATTGTCAGTCAGTCAGTTTATTAAATCAAGAAAATTTAGGCTCTGGTTTGAAATAGCTGTTTTAAAATTGCGCCATAATAAAAAAAAGAAAACTTGACCTAAACCTGAATCGAACCGAACCTGACTTGATTTATACTAACCTAACTTAACCTGGCACCTTAGCTTAGCCTGCCAAAGCAACCTAAGGTCGCTTTGCTTTCGGAATGCGACGGAAGAAACGAGTTATAAGCGCTGGCAAAATGAGGTTAGGTGAGGTTAGGTTAGGTAAGGTTAGGTTAGGTCATCAGTTTACGACAGGTGTATGTCGGTTCAGGTTTTCTTTTTTTTCGATATTGGCGCATTCAGCGCTATTTTGTTAGGTGGTATTTTAAAACAGCGCTATTGCGAATCAGAGCCGAGAATTAAAACATTCTATTGAGGTTCTTTCTCCGACTAAAACTAAGATTCAGTGATTTTTTATAATTGCAAAATTCCTGTAACTCAGTTATTATTGAGACTAGTAAGTTCAAACCAAATCTGGTCGATTAGGAGAATTAAGGCCATGTCAAGAACCGCAACAGTTTTTTTGCTACGTTACTATATACAGAGTGCGTCACTAAAAATATACATTATATCTATGATGCGATAGACATTTTTTGATATACAGTAGAACCCCGATTATCCGTGCGCGGATTATCCAGGCTGCGGATTATCCGTGCTATGATTTCCCATCATCGAAATTGTGTTTTTAAAGTTCTATCGAAATAGCGTTACCGGAAATCACTCGACCAAAACCTTATGTAGAATTATATTTTTTGTTCTGCTATCTTTTTATGCAATGCATACATACATATAAACTTAGTTTGAACTTATGGGATCTTTTTTTTTCTGTCATATTTTGAGTATATATACATAATATGTATGTAACATGTAATAAATTAATGTTCGGATTATCCGTGCTTTTCACTTATCCGTGCCTCGTCCGGTCCCGTGGAGCACGGATAATCGGGGTTCTACTGTACAGCGTGTCCCATTTTCGATGAGATTAAATGGGAAACTCGGTTATTATTAAAGATATTGATTTTCTGATTGCACCTTACCGTGCTCTTTTTTTGAGCCCTTAAAAATGGCGTAATCAGATTTTTGTTATACCCCGTAGTTTCGCTAATACAGGGAGTTTTTGAAAAAATTGTATTTTTAATAATCCCTTGTATCTCGCTTATTTTGCGAGATACTTTTATTCTGAAAAACATTTTTATGGCAACTTTTTTAGAAGAAAATAATGACGTTGTCAATTTTTTTAAATATTGTTTAGTTTTTGAGATATGGTAATTATCATAAAAAAATAAATACGGACCTGGATTTTTTTATTACTATTTTGATTGGTTTCATGCTAGTATTATCATAAAATAATAACAATTTAAAAATTTTTTGTTTTGAGGTAGAAAAAAGTATTTTATATTTAAAAAAAAATAGTCCGAACCTGAATATTTCCAACATAAATATAAACTAAAAATTGCTAGTTAAACAATTTTTAGTTTAACTGTTTTGATACTTAGCATATTAAAATTCTTTTACGTTAATTTACAGATTTATTTGAAACAAAGTCTACGAAAAATACAAAAAAAAAAATTATAAAAAATAACTAATTTTTCTGATTACCATTATGTGTAAGATATTGTTGGCATTCTCGAGTAATTTTCCTTAACGCATTTTGCATAAAAATATTTCTGCCATTTAAATATTGGGATTTTGTTGCTTGAATGAAGCAGTCAAACATATCACATTTTTAAAAATCTGGATATGGTCGATTTCTAGCCAGTTTAAAATAATTGTAAGCCATTCACAAAAATGACAAGTAAAATGACCATGTCAATTCCACGCTTTTGTCTTGTAAATTTCAGGACCTGCTGTTCGGTTATCAAATAATTAGTATGATATTATTTTTGTAACTTTTTAACGTTTTTTACTTTATTTATAAATCTTTTCAAAACAGATAAACTAAAAATCGTTTAACTAGTGTGTCTTGCAATTTTTAAATTATAATTATGTTGGAAATTTCCAGGTTCGGACTATAATTTTTTTTTTCACATATTAAATAGTTTTTTTTCCTTAAATCAAAAAAATATTAAAGTTTTATCATTTTAAGGTAATAATAGCATGGAACTAATCAAAGTAGTAATAAAAAAAATCCAGGTCCGTATTTAATTTTTTTATGATAAATACCATATCTCAAAAACTAAACAATATTTTTAAAAATTGACAACGTCATTATTTTGCTCTAAAAAAGTTGCTATTGAAAGGTTTTTACAGAATAAAAATATCTTGCAAAATAAGCGAGATACAAGGAATTAATTAAAATGCAATTTTTTCAAAAACTCCCTGTATTAGCGAAACCACGGGGTATAGCAAAAATCTGATTACACCATTTTTAAGGGCTCCAAAAAAGAGCACGGTAAGGTGTAATCAGAAAATCGATATCTTTAATAATAACCGAGTTTCCCATTTAATCCCATCGAAAATGGGACACGCTGTACTATGCATTTAACTTTGCCAGTGCTCCTATGGTAAAACTTGAAACTTGTGTTACAGAGTGGTAAACCCAAATAAATGTGAAGTGAATCGTATTTTAATGGAGAAATAATGAGTTATGTATCAGAAAATGTTTATCGCAGAATAGACATTATATATTTTTAAAATAAGAACGAAAATACAACTGGAAAATTTTAAAATATAGAGTCTTCAATAAAAAAACTGATCTTATTAATGCACCCTGTATATTGTAATATAACAAAAATAACTATTTCAGCGCTTAAAATGGCCAAAATATACCAGAAAACTTGTTTTTGTTTCAATTTTTGCTCCCTAATAAGTTACAGGGAGTTACAGGGATTTTGCATTTATAAAAAGTCTACCTTAAGGCGGGCTCAAACGACTCGTGTACTTGGCAAATACACAATTATTTGCGTACTTGGCAAGTATATGAGCTTTGCGAATTGCGATAGCAAGCAGGGCACTCACACGACGTGTACAATTTACAAGTACGAGATTGTGTATGTATGTATGAATGTACTTGGCAAGTGTACGAATAATCGTGAGCCCTTTGACTTCTACTGTTTTATTCCAGCTGTATATGCAAAAATTAAAAGACAAACCTCGTATTTACATTTACTATTATTTATTGTTCTTCTAAAGGCCTCTTAATAAACTTTTACTTTAAATGAAGTTTTGGTTTTGTTAAAAGGTACAATGGCTATGGAAATTCTGGAACAAATACCGGATGTAGATGTCGTGGTAGTCCCAGTTGGTGGAGGTGGGATGATAGCTGGCATAGCTACAGTTATCAAACATCTGAAACCTAGTTGCAAAGTGATTGGCGTCGAGTCAGCAAACAGCGCAGGTATTAATTTCTGCATGTTTTGTCACATGTTTTAGTTTATTTGCAATGCGTATACTCAAATGTGCAAGAACTTTAACTATTTAAAAGAAATACTATCAAAAACTGCTCTCGAGAGTTCTTCTGGAATAAATATCAGATATCTATGATATTAGACAGCGCACGAGTAGAGTAGAGAGCTGCTTGATAGTGGACATATTGAAAAAAGCAGAGTGATAGCTACGAATAGGCTTCTTCTTCTCTTAAAAACTCTTGGAAGAGCAAAGAGAGTCACAGAGTTGACAGTAACTCTGGAGAGAATTTGCATAAAGGTGGACACAGAAAATACAATGTAAACTAAGCATTATCATCCGATTTTAGCTAGTAGGTTGCAGTAGCGGATCGTGACTTTCACAATAGGTGAAGCAGGATTTCCCAACGCCCATTTTTTATACACACCTATAAAGAATAAATATATAAATTCAATAAAATCAGCGAAATCAAGTAGGTAGTAGGTTCACTATGAAAGTGCAATTTAATTTAAATTTTCCTGCTGCTATGTGAGGCAATTTGTCTATATTTTTTTAACATGTCGAATGTACACTTTACACATTAACCAGTCTCACTTAAATTTAAGGGTTATAAAGTGTATCATACAACTCACCCTAACAATACTGCACATGGGGGAAGTGCTGTAATAATTAAAGAAAATATATCACACTATGAGGAGATGGGATATAAAACCATAGAGATTCAAGCTACACTAGTAAGTGTAAAAACCAAAACATATACACTAGTCATAAGTGCTGTCTATATACCACCAAGGCACTTACTAAAAAAAATCAATATCTTAATTTTCTCAGAAAATTAGGAAACCGTTTTATAATTGGAGGTGACTTTAATGCAAAAAATACGTACTGGGGATCTAGACTGACGAATTCTAAAGGAAAAGAACTTTTGCAAGCTATTAGTGAATATCAATGTGAGCCAATATCAACTGGTAAGCCCACATACTATCCAACAGATCCAGGAAAAATTCCAGATCTAATTGATTTTTTTATAGTAAAAAATATATCTTTAAGTTTTGTAGATATAGAAGAAAGTTTTGGTTTACACTCAGATCATTCACCTATTATTCTAACTCTTAGTAAAAACATAATAAAGAAAGAAGCAAATATCTCACTAGTTAATAAACTGACTGACTGGATTAGTTTTAAACAAAGTCTGTCAGAAAAAATAGACCTATCAGTACCAAGTAAGAAGTTGAATATTTTGTTACAAATATTCAACAAGCAGCTTGGGAAAACAGTCCAAAACCAAAGAGAATTTTTAAGGGAAAAAACTATCCAAAGGAAATTAGAGACCTTATATTGGAAAAAAGAAAACTAAGAAGAAAGTGGCAGCAAAGCCGTGATCCTCGGGACAAAACAAATCTCAACAACATGACGCAGCGCATTAGGCGAGAAATTCAAGTAATAAAAAATGAATCTATTAACCATTTTCTTAATGAACTTACAGATGATAAAAATACCGACTATTCCCTTTGGAAAGCAACCAAAGATTTTAGAAGACCAATTATCCAAATTCCACCTATACGAAAATCTAACAACCAGTGGGCAAGGAGTAATAAAGAAAAAGCAGATATTTTTGCAAGTCATTTAGAAAAAACATTTCAGCCCCACGAAATACCGGATGAAAACTTTCAATTAGATGAACCTCATCAAATCGAAGACCATATTAAGCTTACATCACCAAAAGAAATATTAACAGAAATCAAAAATATTAATTTTAAAAAAGCCCCAGGGTATGATCTTATTAACGGGGTAGTCATAAAACAACTCCCCAGAAAAGCTATCGTAAAACTATGCAACCTAATTAATGCGTCCTTTAGGCTTAGGTATGTACCTAAACTGTGGAAAGTTGCAGAAGTTATCATGATCCCAAAACCGGGAAAACCACTCCATGACGTGTCATCTTACAGGCCAATATCTTTGCTGCCAATTATATCGGAGCTCTATGAGAAATTATTGCTTAAAAGAATAAAACCCATCATAGAAAGACAAGAAATTATTCCATCTGATCAATTTGGTTTTCGAGACAAGCATTCCACGATAGATCAAGTACATAGAATTACTAATATAATAGAAAAAGCACTAGAAGAGGGAAAAGTTTGTTCTGCAGTTTTTCTAGATGTAGCACAAGCATTTGACAAAGTGTGGCATGAAGGCCTTACTTTTAACTAAAACAGTTTCTGCCAAAACAATATTCGGATATTTTGGAATCATACATATCTGATAGACATTTTAGAGTAAAACAGACTCATACTCAAATTTAAGAGAAATTCAAGCGGGCGTGCCCCAGGGTAGCGTACTAGGCCCTTATCTATACTTATTATTCACTTGCGATATCCCGAAGCCAGAAAATTGTCACTTAGCAACATTTGCAGATGATACTGGTTTATTGACACTAGAAAAATCTATTGAAAAATGCATAGAAAAACTTGAGGATGCAGTCACCGAAGTTCACAGTTGGACCACAAAGTGGCGAATAAAATTAAATGAAACCAAATCAATTCATGTTGATTTTACAAACAAAAATATAAATCACATACAAATGACAATTAACAACATTCCCGTACTATATTCAAATCAGGCAAAATATCTCTCGGTATAACACTTGATGCCAAATTGCGCTGGAAGCACATGTTAAGAAAAAAAAAGAAGAACTTAAGATAAGGTATAGAAAAATGAACTGGCTAATTGGAAGGAAGTCCAATTTAACAATTCATAATAAGTTACTGCTTTATAGACAAATACTGAAACCAGTATGGACATATGGTATTCAACTATGGGGTTGTGCTAAAAAGAGTAACATTCTAGTTTTACAGAGATTTCAAAATAAAGTATTAAGAAACATTGTGAATGCACCTTGGTACGTTCGAAATAGTGACCTTCATCGAGATCTAAAAATCGAAACTGTAGCAGAGACTATAAAAAGGTACGCAAAAAGCCATGAAGATAGACTTCATCGGCATGTGAATGTGGAAGCAATTCAGCTTCTAGACAATACTATGCTAGTTCGAAGACTAAAAAGAGTGAAGCCGTTTGAGCTAGTAAACTAAGTGAATTATATAAAACAAAATAATGCTACAAACACAACACAATTGTGAGTTACAGACTAAACAAAGCGGGGAGAACTGTTGAGTGAACCCTAAGTTTAAATCTGACTTCTCTAGTAAATTAAGTTAAAACAAAATTGCTAATTAGTCTTACTGACTAGATTGTAATACAATAAACACAGTGTGTTTGACACATAAAAAAAAACACTACACTTTGTCTTTTACTTTAGCCAGTTTGTTTACTTTCAATATAGGGGACGGCATTTTAGAGTTCAAAAAACCTATTTTGTCATCGTCGTTTTACCTCGAAAACAGTTTTTCGAGTAAAATACACAATGCATCGTACACAGGATACATTATGCAAAATAGTTAAAACAAAAACCGAATCAGAACCGAATGTAAACAATACGCCCACACACAGATTACCAAGAAACCCAGGCGACCTAATCGAGCCGTTTACTGTGATCAGAGTCTTGGCCATGCGAAAGCGTGCGACGTTGTGATGACAACCAATGGACGTCTTTACACCGCGGCATATCGAGTAGACAGGCGAACCGCAAACAAAAATCGCTTCAACATGCTTGTCTGTACGCTGGACAAATAGAGAAAGAGAGTACAGAATCCGCGGAGGGAAACGGTCAAGGTTTTTCATCGGTTAATAGGTAATAGGGGGACCAACCGCTCGTTCGGTTATGATTATTATATTTAGTCTGCAAAAAAGAAGTATAGCGGCGCTTCACCTACGTCATTAAGCGAGCCACCACTGGTACGTGAACCTGCTTAAGAGTGGTTTTTGAAGTATTTCTTTCATCTTGAAGCAAATGCTTTCCAGCACTCTCTAAAATAATATTAGCCCTTTCTCCGCTTTTACGGATATACATTTTTTTCCTATTGTCTTCTTTTTATATTAATACCTAGAAAGGCGTTTTGATTAAAAAAATGTTTGGCGTTTGCAGGCTTAAAGAAAGGTTTGATCCTAACGCTCTAAATCCTATATTTTACTACGGTTCAGTCAAGCATAGACAAGCACGGATCTGGGTCAAAATGTAGGGTGGGGATAATAGTCTGCTCCGGATCGAAATAGTGATGTTTAAAATAGCGAGGTACGAAATGACGAGTAATGAAATAGCGACTATCAAAATAGCGATGTAATGAAAGAGCCACTATCAAAACGCTCATGGTTTTTTATCGGTTAATATGTTATAAGGTGACCAACCGCTCGTTTGGTTTTGCTGACATGATGCTGCGCTGCTCCGATGTAGATGTAGCAGTGATCCCAGTTGGTGGAGGGGAAGTGATAGCTGGCATAGCTACAGTAATCAAACATCTAAAACCTAGTTGCAAAGTGATCGGCGTTGAATCAGAGAACATTTTCAGTTGATTTACAATGCGTATACTCAAATCTGCAAGATTGCATGTCCATTTGGGAGAACTACTCTCAAGAGTATTTCTGGAATAAACATCAGATATCTTTGATAAGCTATTAGACAGCGCGCGAGTAGAGGAGTAGAGAGCTGCCTGATAGTGGACAGATTGAAAATCCAATCAGAAAGTCGTAGAGCAAAGTGGTAGCTACTAATACGCTTCTTCTTCTCTTAAAAACTCTTAAAAGAGCTGTTAGTCAAAGAGTTGACAGTACTCTCGATAAAAATTTTTGCCATTAATCTTATAAACACGCACCCTAAAGGTGGGCACAGACAATACAATGTTAACTAAGTATCATCGCCCAATTTTAGCTAGTACGTTGTAGTAGCGAATCGTGACTTTCGCAATAGGTGACGCAGGATTTCTCTACCCCCATTTTTTATACACACATATAAAAAATAAAAATATAATAGTATGGTAATAATGTAAAAACCCATTCTATAAAGACCTTACCTTAATTCAGTAAAATCAGCGAAATCAGGTAGGTAGTAGGTAGTCAATTTGTCTATCCTTTTTCAAGATGTCGAATGTACAACTTTGTGTTTCACCTTAGCCGGTTTGTTTACTTTAAATATAGGAGACGGCTTTTCAGAGTTCAAAAGAAAGAAATCCAGGCGACCTAATCGAGCCATTTGCTGTGAGCAGACACTATTTCAATATTGGACGCAGGTTCACCACCTGAGAAAGCATGCGACGTTGTCATGACAACCAATGGACGCCTTCACCCCGCGGCATATCAACTAGACACAGGCGAACGAAAAACAAAGATCGCTTCAACATACTTGTCTGTACGCTGGGCCCGCATTCTCTCGATATTGTCACGAATAGGGGGGCCGGGGTTGGTTACAGGTATTGCCCGGTCGTTAATTACCAGCCACTACCTTACAACCCCAATACTATTCGTTATTAACAATTTGTTTAAATGATACCGCGCCGGTCGAATTGATCTAAGGGAGTTATTTCGATTCGAGCCGACGGAGATCTTTGTTTAAAAACTAAGGGATGCAGATTAAATAACACCTGTAGGGGGTTAAAAGATGTATTATAAAACTAAGAACCGATAAATGATACAGTAAATGTTGGGGAGTTGGCTATGGGGGCGACACCCGGAATTACCTGGAAACAACAGAATTTGCGGCCGGCTGGTTATCTAGGAACCCCAGTTGACGCCCAAATTATCGTCAGTCGATTACGTCACTCGATGTGGCCGCCCGCACTCACCCGGTCTTAACGTTCGTCCAAAGGAAAAAAACCGAAACTTAAGTTCCGCGAGGCGACGCCTCTCCCCGTGGTATTTAGTTCTCCCGAGTCCCTGTCAGAAAAAAGCCCGGAAATATGCATTGTCCGCCTATTTATAAACTATTTCTGCCGAATTGCAATAATAGTTATTGACGTCAATCGATTTATATCGACTTATAGGTTGTCCCAAAAAGTTAATACATATAATAATTTATTAAGTTCCTTTTTAATTATTTGGGAAATATTGGTTTAACTTTATGTTACGCGCCCTTCGTGGGTTATCTAGGAACCCCAGTTCACGCCCAAATTATCGTCAGTCGATTACGTCACTCGATGTGGCCGCCCGCACTCACCCGGTCTTAACGTTCGTTATCAGGAAAAAAGCCGAAACTTTAGATCCGCGAGGCGACGCCTCGCCCCGCGGTATTTAGTTCTCCCGAGTCCCTGTCAGAAAAAAGCCCGGAAATATGCATTGTCCGCCTATTTATAAACTATTTCTGCCGAATTGCAATAATAGTTATTGACGTCAATCGATTTATATTGACTTATAGGTTGTCCCAAAAAGTTAATACATATAATAATTTATTAAGTTCCTTTTTAATTATTTGGGAAATATTGGTTTAACTTTATGTTACGCGCCCTTCGTGACAATTTATTTTGTTGCCTGCTTATTTCAAAATAAAGAAAGAGTACAGAATACGTGGCGGTCACGGTTTTTTGTCGGCTTATAGGTAATAAGGTGACCAACCGCTCGTTCGGTTTTCTCGACGCGGTGCGGCTCCGATGTTTAATTTTTTATTGTCTGATTTCCATATTAATACCTAGAAAGACGTTTTAATTAATACTAATATTTGGTCGTCTCGTCTGCAGTAAATCCTAAGGCCTTACATAAGCTTATATTGTACTACGGTTCACTCAACCATAAACAAGCGCGGATCTGGGTAAAAGTCTAGGGTGGGGGGTCAATAGTCGACGAAAACGCTATTTGGTTGTCCCAAAAAGTTAACACATATAATAATTTATTAAGTTCCTTTTTAATTATTTGGGAAATATTGGTTTAACTTTATGTTACGCGCCCTTCGTGACAATTTATTTTGTTGCCTGCTTATTTCAAAATAAAGAAAGAGTACAGAATACGTGGCGGTCACGGTTTTTTGTCGGCTTATAGGTAATAAGGTGACCAACCGCTCGTTCGGTTTTCTCGACGCGGCGCGGCTCCGATGTTTAATTTTTTATTGTCTGATTTCCATATTAATACCTAGAAAGACGTTTTAATTAATACTAATATTTGGTCGTCTCGTCTGCAGTAAATCCTAAGGCCTTACATAAGCTTATATTGTACTACGGTTCACTCAACCATAAACAAGCGCGGATCTGGGTAAAAGTCTAGGGTGGGGGGTCAATAGTCGACGAAAACGCTATTTGTAACATATTTTTTTTTCTACGGGGGGAGGGGGTAATTTTCCTGTTTGGTCTTTAATTAATAACAAAAAGTGCATATTTTTTTTTGGGAGGTAATTAGCACGTTAGATAGAGAACACCTTGTGTGTTAAGTCAGTTATAACAATTTAGCATTTTGTTTTATTTAAAGAGGTATTTTAAAAGATATGTCGATCCTACACTTAAATTGGTTTAGAATTCTAATAAACCGTGATTTCTCCTGTGTGCCTGTTGTTAGCCCACGGATAGAAAAAACGCTAAATGCAGTGGACTGTAAATATTTTAATGATATCGTGAGCAAACATAAATGTATTGATATGAAATTACGAAATAATCAGACGTCCATAGGTAAAATTGTTGGAACCACACAACGGTAATCAGATAAGTGCACTCACCTCCTTTGCAGCCAAATTCTCCTCGTTTCAAGGGGCCCCCGAATGGATCTAATGATGTCACCACGTAGCTGAAGGGTTGAAGTTTCTAGTTCTATGCTTCAGTACACAAAATTCGAGCACCTTCAGGTGTAGATAATTGAAATAGTTGGAGAACGAAATTAACACGCCTTTTTCTCTGGGCGATTGACAAGGATCTCACTGGTTGTTGGTGCGCATGTCCAAATACGCGGAATGCGCTTTGTCCTTCATACAGTTGTGAGTTTTTAAAAATATATATAAACAACCGCGAAATTTAGCGGGAGCTAACATAACTGCCCTCCAAAACACACAATTAGAATCTCAACCGGACAGATATAGATATAAGAAAAAGAATCGACCGATAAATATAAATGAATGAAAACAGATAAGTATCGTAAGTTTATTTAGATATAACGAAATCCCGAAAAAAGGCAAAACAAACAAACAAAAAATTCAAAAAAAAATTCAAAATAAAAAACCTATTGTAATACCCGGTAAAAGGTAGAAAATTAAAATTACTTTTAATTTGGCAAGAGGCACAGTTTTACAACTGGCCGCTTATAAACACCGGTAACCGTTTTTACCGTCGCAACACGCACCTGACCGTCCCCGCCGGGATGCAGTTCGATGACCCGACCGACCGGCCATTTCAAAGGCGATTGAATGTGATCACTTGTTATGATAACCAAATCATTTAATTTGATATTTGGGGACAAATCAGTCCACTTGTGTCGCTGTTGTAGCGTATGCAAATACTCTATAGAATACCGTTTCCAAAAATCATTATGTAGTTTTTGGATTAGTTGCCATCTCGAGAGCCGATTTAGGGGAACCTCGGACAAATCTGACTCCGGAATTTCTGAATTAAGGGGTTCAAGTGTCAAAAAATGCCCAGGGGTAAGAGGTTGAAGATCGTGTGGGTCTGAAGAGGCAGGAGATAAAGGGCGACTATTAAGTACGGCTTCTATGCGACAGGTAAGGGTGGACATCTCCATGATAGACAACTTCTGGTCGCCGACAACTCGTACAAAGTGAGTTTTAAAACTTTTGACGCCAGCTTCTGCCAGGCCATTGAAATGTGGACTGAGAGGAGGTCCCAGATGCCAACGAATAGAAAGTCTGGTGGCAGCACTTCTTGCGTAATCCAGTAATTGGTTACGAAACCCTATAAAATTACTGCCTTGATCTGACCAGCATTGCGTCACGCTTCCGCGTCTGGAAATGAATCGATGGAATGCACCTACGAACCCTTCGGTGGACAGTTCCATGGTTAATTCCAAATGCACGCAATGTGTGGCCGTACAGACAAACACACAGACATACGATTTGAAAGCTTTACAACCACGGTAACGATGAGGAATCACAAAGAAAGGTCCACAAAAGTCGATAGCTACACTCGAAAAAGGTTTTAGTTGATTGATTCGATGAGCGGGAAGTGAACTCATTATGGGCGGTCTATAGGGTTTAGGGTTGATTCTAAAACATTGCAAGCACTTGGATATGGTTCTTTGAATTGCCCGTCTGGCAGATAATATCCAAAATTGCTGTAAAAGCAGATTATGTAATGTTTTAAACCCAGGATGAAGATATTGTCGATGAGCGGACTCGATAAGAAGAGTAGTTAAACGATGGTCACTCGAAAGTAAGACGGGGTGTTTTGCAGAATAAGACAAAAGGTCAGATTTTTGTAATCTGCCACCGACTCTAATGATATTATTCTCATCAAGAAAAGGTGAAAGTTTTCGCAAAGGTTTCTGTATTGGTTTATCCTTAGATAACGCGGAAAAAAGCTCAGAAAAACAAGAACCTTGCACGCGCTTGATAAGAAGGTGTAACGCACTTTGCATCTCACCGGTGGTAGGAAAAACAATATTCTCAAAAATAACTTTTTGGTCCGGCGGCTTAGTGGGTTTTTGATAGGAATGCTTTTGAAAAAGGTTAACTATTCGAAGGACATAACAAATGATACGTTGAATTTTTGATATAGAGGAATATTTGATAAGAAGCTGATCTAAGAAGTTGACATCAATTATCGCATTGCAACAGACTTTTGGCTTTTCCTCCAGATTAATATCTCCGAAATCAATCGGCATTTTTGGTTTATGAAAATCGGGCCATTCGTTTTCGGGAGACCACAAAAACCACGGTGCGTTCCACCACATGTTATGTGACATGAGCTGTGAAGGGGTGGCCCCTCGTGACGCAATATCGGCTGCATTCAAAGCAGAAGGAATGTAGCGCCACGAGTTTGAGGGAATGATTTCTTGGATTCTACTGACTCGATTTCCAACAAAGGTTTGCCAGCGATTAGGAGGGGATGAAAGCCAGTGCAATACGACTTGCGAATCGCAGAAAGTAACGATATTTGTAAAAGTTATTTTTCCTTCATAGCTAGATAAAACGAAGTCAATTAATTCGCTTAAAAGAAATGCGCCTAGGAGTTCTAGCCTAGCCAAAGTTTGTGACTTTATAGGCGCGACCTTAGATTTTGCAGATATGAGAGAAACAGATATATTGTTTTCCTCTTCTACACGAAAATATACAACGCCTGCGTAGCCTCGAATTGAAGCGTCACAGAAGCCGATGATTTGACAGGTATTGGTTTTTGACAGTTTGATTTGTCGGGGTAATTGAAAATTGGAAAGAAGCGGGAATTCAGAACGAAGTTTGTTCCAAGAGTCGATGATAGAAGAATCTGGTTCTTCGTCCCAGCCTATTTTCGATATCCACAACTGTTGCAAAATAAATTTTGCTTGTAGCAACAAGGGACAAAGAAAACCTAAGGGATCGAAGATTGTCCCTATGATAGATAAAATAGAACGTTTGGTTGGGGGTTTGTCCTTCATTCGGCATTGATAAGAAAAAATGTCGTTTTTTGGATGCCATTGAAGTCCTAAAACTTTGAAAAAGTGGGGTTCCTCCTTGTCGAAAGAGAGAGGCATTTGACGATCGGACTCTGGCAATGTTGCCAATAACTCAGGACAATTGCTTGCCCATTTTTTAAGTTCAAATCCTCCCGACTTCAACAAATCATTGAGTTCTGTTTGAAGGGAGAGAGCTTCAGAAAGCGAAGGGCTAGTTCCCAAGATATCGTCGATATAGATTGACGTTTTTAGAACAGTACTAGCCATAGGAAAACGTTCCGTTTCTCTCTCTGCCAGCTCATTTAAGGTACGCATGGCTAGAAAAGGTGAGCATGTCATGCCAAAAGTGACAGTAGAAAGTTCCCACACTGAAAGTGGGTCCTGTGGAGAAAACCTCCACAATATCCTTTGATAAGGACGGTGATAAGGATTGATAAGGACTTGACGGAACATCTGTTTGATGTCAGCAATGTAGGCAATAGGATTAAGACGAAACGTAAGGAGTAAAGAAGCAATATCTTTTTGAAGTTTCGGTCCAGATAACAATGTGTCATTGAGACTAATATTTTTTGGGGTGACTGCCGAACAATCCCAGACTACCCTTAATTTTGTACTCAAGCTTTCCGGCTTTAATACGCAATGATGTGCTAAAAAACACGATACGTCGACCTTTGGTTGACTAGATAAAACTAAACTCATATGATTAGAATCGATATAGTCTTGCATGAAACTTGAATAGGCAGTGTACAGATCAGGATTTTTGATTAATCTATTTTCTAGAAGTAAAAATCTACGATAAGCTTGCGGATAAGTATTTCCTAGGTCAGGGTTTATTTTGTCTTTAAACGGAAGATCTACCATGAATCTACCGCTCGGTTGCCGTACTACACTAGCAGTAAAAATTGATTCTGCCTGTTTTTCTTCCTTTGATAAGATTTGTTTTTTAGGCAAATGTTCGATTTCCCAAAACCTAGGGAGAATGACCTCTAAAGGAGGTGAATGACTCGTTAAAAAACAACTGGTTCGTTCCGTAAGACTACCTACTTCGTCAACCTTTGCCATGACGACCCAGCCAAAGATAGTTTCAAGGGCTGAAGGCTGCCCTACCTGTCCAAGAACCCTGCCCTCCTTGAAGATCTGTGCGAATAGCTCGCAACCAATAACCAGGTCCACAGGTCTAGATTTGAAATAAGATGGGTCGGCAAGTTTAAGGTTTTGCAAGTGTTTCCACTGATTATCGTTCAAAGAGAATGTAGGCATATTGGAACATAGTTGTGGAACAACAATTGCTTCGAAATTAAGTAAAGGAGTGACTTGTCCTTGTGGCTTAATGTGACATTGAACGAGCCCTTTGGAAGTAAAAGAGGACATCTGATTTAATCCGAATATTTCAGTGGTGTAACTTCGCCTAGGAAGATTAAGACGCTGAATACACTTTTCACTGATGAATCCTGTCTGTGATCCAGAATCAAGCAGTGCCCTTACAGGTTGAAAATTTCCGCAACCGTCCATAACATCTATTATGGCGGTGCATAAAAGAAAGGTACCTGAAGGTCCTGCGGCATTTAATGACACATGAAGATTATTGACAGGTGGTGTGTGAATGACAGGACTAGTATCTTGGCTTCCAGACTCTTGATTAGTTTCTAAGATATGAGTTAAAGTGTGGTGCCTTTTACTATTGCAAGTCCTGCATGAATATTTTGATTTGCACGTATCTACATTATGCAAGGGATGAAAACACGCTAGACATAATTTTTTCTGTTTGACGAAAGATAGGCGATCGATAGGTGAGAGATCAAGAAATGTTTGACATTTCGAAAGCACGTGACCTTGATTACACCGGAAACATTTTATTCCCGTACTCGAATTAGTTGAGGTGCCAGCCAGTCCTATAAAAGGCGAATTGGATGATTTATAGGTAGGCTTTTGCCCAAACTGATTTCGCATAGAATTTGAATTTTGATAGGTAGGCTTTTGCCCAGACTGATTTTGCATAAAATTTGATTTTTGATATATAGGCACCTTTTTGAGTGCTGTTGATTGAGGAAGTGATTCCAAAACTTTACATCTTTTTTCTAGAAATTGAAAAAGTGACTGAAAAGTGGGAATTTCGGTGTTAGTATTGGCGTGACTCATTTCGAAATTTGAACGCGTTGGAATATCCAATTTTTCTAATAAAATGAAAAAAATAATAAAGTCCCAACTGTCAACGTCAAAGCTAAGTGATTTTAAAATTTCTAGGGATTCAGAAAAGGTGTCAATCAAATTACGCAATTCTTTAGCTGACTCGTTTTTTAAGGTGGAGTTCATAATTGAGCTTAAAGCATCATTTGCGAGGTCTCGCTTGTTTTGATATCTATTGACTAATTTGTCATAAGCAATTTTATAATTTTGATCAGATAAGCTAATCCCTGATATCAATTTTAAAGGCTCATCCTCGAGATATGAAAATAAATATTGAAGTTTTCGAACGTTACTTAGACTTTGATTTTGATCTATAATGTTATTAAAAAGATCGAAAAAGCTTGGCCATAATTTTTTATTACCTCGGAATATGGGAATACCTAACTCTTTGAGTTTTGGAGTTTCGTTTTGTCGAACATATGATCCCGAAAAGGATGGGGCCTCAACCGGAAATATTTTAGAGTAAACCCCCTTACACGCATAAAAATATTTACGAACTTCTGAAAGGATCGCATCCTGCGTTTTAAATTCCTCATCGTCCGAGTCGTCTAGCAACATAATGACGTCATTATGTGCCAGCATGCATTTATCGAAGGTTTCATCCAAATCGGCATACCTCACTTGAAACTCGTTTCTCGCTCTTTCATCCTTTTCCGCATTCTGTGACAACACATAACACTCGGTGATCGCAGATAAAAAACCCTTGCGTTTTTGTACGGCTTTTTTGACAGACATGATTTTACCTTTGAAATGACGAAATTGTCGGTAAATATACAATTAACGCTAAATTAATGCTTCTGAAATAGAAAAATGACGAATTGTCGAAAATATGCACTAATTTATCGCAATTGATGAAAATTGTTTTAAATATCGAAATGATATGAAACACCCTAACATATAAATGAGAAATGTTTTTGTTTGTTTTGTTTTGTGGTTCCTTCGCTTTGTTTACTGAATCGAGCACGCGAAAGGCACGTGAACCGCACGGACAACTTTGTCGTTTCAAATACAATGCGTGCGAAAATTCAAGGCCGCGTTCTTATTGCAAATAATTATTAATACCGTCGTATGGATTTATTATTTAAAAATAATTCGGCTCGAAAGGAACACTTTATGTTAGCCCGCGGATAGAAAAAACGCTAAATGCAGTGGACTGTAAATATTTTAATGATATCGTGAGCAAACATAAATGTATTGATATGAAATTACGAAATAATCAGACGTCCATAGGTAAAATTGTTGGAACCACACAACGGTAATCAGATAAGTGCACTCACCTCCTTTGCAGCCAAATTCTCCTCGTTTCAAGGGGCCCCCGAATGGATCTAATGATGTCACCACGTAGCTGAAGGGTTGAAGTTTCTAGTTCTATGCTTCAGTACACAAAATTCGAGCACTTTCAGGTGTAGATAATTGAAATAGTTGGAGAACGAAATTAACACGCCTTTTTCTCTGGGCGATTGACAAGGATCTCACTGGTTGTTGGTGCGCATGTCCAAATACGCGGAATGCGCTTTGTCCTTCATACAGTTGTGTGTTTTTAAAAATATATATACACAACCGCGAAATTTAGCGGGAGCTAACACCTGTTTGTTTGTTTGGTTATTCTTCAGCTCAACATCAAAAATGATCTTATTGTTACCATTTTACCTCGTGTAAGAATCACTGTAATTGCACGGAATTTGGTAAATGCATTCACCATTCTATTTTTTGTTTGCGATTTTATTTTAGATATTTGCTTGTTTTAGTAAATTTTATATGGTCTAAACTAAAAAAAAATATAATATTTTAACACGTAAAACTGATTGTACCGACACACTGTCGTTGTGGGCATTCCTTCAGTAGTGTCCTCCTCGCTGTATAATATGTCTTAATTGGCATGTATTTTGCAGTTGAGTAGTGAAATACTCAAATAAGTAATATCGTCGGCCTAATTCTAAAACCTCGTAACCCACAAAAAAATTAAAATTCATATTTTTGCGTCAAACGTTAGCAATGATGCATAGCTATATGCTGCTAAATCCTCGCAACCAAAAAAAATATAAAACGGTCGAATGACCGTTATCCGCGATTTTTTATAAGCCGCATAATGCTTACGCTATGTAATTTGCTTTAAACTTTTCTTGATTCTATAAAATTTTGTTGAGTTGGCTTATGACGTTTTAGAATTAGGCCGACGATATATTAATGAAAACTTACTTATTTTATGGGCACTCATCGTGTTAAGAAGCAGTTATGGATTTAAGCAAATAAATTGGGATTTATTATTTATTTCCAAGGTTTTTCCAACGCTTTAAGTCATGGAAATCCTACGTTAACCGATACCAAAGCAACCCTTGCAGATGGTTTAGCTGTACCTTTGTCCGGAACCAATTCCTTCGCTACCGCTAAACCACTTGTGGATGAGATAGTAGTCGTTAAAGAAGAGTTTATAGCAATTGGAATTTTAAGGTAAAATATTATTTTGTGCTCCTTCTTAGAACTGCGTCCATAAATTTAATCGTACTGCCACCAAGGCTAATGAGCCCCATATCTTCTTCTGTATTAATACCCTTGAAGCTGGGGCCTATTGCACCAAACTGCTTTTCACTTGGCACTAAACTTGCACTTGCATATCCTTTTCTGTTGCAACAATGCTATTTGCAAATTATATTATGAAAAGTGAAAAGTGATAAAACCAAAGTGGCGAAGCCATAAACTTTTTGAAAAATATTTGGTAAGCATTGCACCCACAATTTTTTTTGCAAATATTTTAAAAGGAGAAATTTACCTTATCATAAAAATGATCGGAAGAATAATATATTCAAGTAACGAAAGTATCGATGAAAAAAGATCTCGGAGAAGATAGTTTATAAAGTAAAAGTATATTTTGAATAAGGGAATGATTTTTCTTTTAAAGAAGCATTTCGCCTTACATTACAAGTGGAATATTTGCTTAATAATATAGGTGGTCAATAATTGTCTTACAACATAAGAAATCATGCTCTGACTACAAAGCAGCAATTTGCTTCTGGCGCTCCAATATACGGGGTTGATACAGCAACTGTTTACAGAATGTTAAGACAAAGTAATCAGTGGTGTAATATACAGTATGTTAAACATTCACGTTTTCTGGCCTAACGAAGGTAAAGAAGTCGCACATAAATTTTACGAAAAGGGAGGATTTCCATGTGTAGGTGGAATTGTAGATGACACCCTGATAAAACTTGATGCTTCTCGAATACATGAGGATCACTACGTAGATCGAGAGGAGACCATTCCTTAAACATAAAGGTAATTTGTGGTCCGGAAAATTATATTAGCTGATAGCGCTTACCCGATTAAGGATTTGTTAAAGCCGCCTAGTAGAAGAAATCCTGATAATCATATTGCACAATGTGGCTAGAAAAATTGACCATGAAGATATTGATTTTAATCACGAAATTGAAGATGAAAACTCTGCTATAATGGCTATAAATATTGCAGAAGTACCCCCTAATCAATCTGCTGTTGCAAGACTAAATCAACTTCTGATTTTTTTTCACAAAAAAATTTAATATTTTTTATCATTAACTGTTTATATTGATATTTAGACTTGTAGTACTAAAACATAATAAAAAATTATTAGAGCACAATTTAAAACATAAAAACAAAAAGATGCTGTCACTGTTACACTGACAAATGTCTTATTTTCAGAAATTAGGTTTGCAAAGTGCAAATTGAAAATTGCAAAATCACATAATTTTTTCGGTGCAACGCATTTCTTTTCCACTTTTCAAATAAAGCAAAGTGCAAAGTGAAGAGTTGCAAAGTAGTTTGGTGCAATAGGCCCCTAGTTTCGCTCTCAAAAATTTAATAAATTAAGGTGGAGATTCTTGTAAATCTTAAGGAAGATCTTACTGGAGCGTTCCTTCGACTTATAGCAGCGTTATATGCTGTCACGAGGACAGGCAGATCTATTCCAATTTACGGCAGAGTCCGAGTGCGAGTTATTATTTTATCGATCTGATCAAACGATCCGTTAATTAGCGTTCTCCAGCTTTAGAGCTTAGTACGGTCACCGAGAAAGCTTTAAATAATGTGAAAGTTTCGGAATAGATCGCGATAAACTCTAGTATGCCCGCCGATCTACGATCTTTCCTACGATATTCAAGAATCTTTCCCCAAGAAGTTGTGAGGTAAGTTGACCAAGATTCTCAATTTCAAGGATTATCTTAATTTCAATACCTGTTTGCACGGGGAACACGGAACTGTAACATAAACTGGAATGCTAATTGGCCCTAGAAAATCTTACAAATATGACCGCTAGATGTAGGTGACAGATTGGATGTTAAAAGAACGTAGTCACGACAATCAAATCAACTTAACGTTTTAAAAAATTTTAAGTATTGCTTGTATAACCCGCAAATTATATGTTTTCCATATTATTTATTACTTTCATGTTTGCCACAGTATAACATTTTGTAATATTTGCTATTTTATGTAAAATAATCAAGTTCTAAACTTTTGAGATTGGTTTAAAATCAGCATGTAAATAAGTAAAATTTCTTACTTGGTTTTTTACTAGCCGCACACAGATTGACAGAAATGATAACAAACACAAAAATTCCCAGATTATTTTTGCGAAGTTCTACCGGGTCGAGTTCGTTTAATTTGTTAACTAGTGCGTCATTTTTTTCAAAGCAAATACAAGTGCGTTATTTTTTTCAAAGCAAATACAAGTGCCTTTTATACATGATTTACTGTTTTGTTGTGGTCTGCTACTTACAGTCGCAACGATTTGCCGTTGTTTTCCTTTCACCGGTAAGTTGCGTTATTTTTGAAGCTGGGTTTATAGAGAATCCCTGTTGTGCTTAGTACATTAAGGAAGGGCTATCATTGTACCCAACCTATTGCACAATGGACAAACCTAATTCTTGCATAATGACTGTCTTTTTGCTTCCTGCTTAGTATGGTAAGATGCACTAAGCACCAAATGTATCCATTGTGCTTTATGTTGCTGGGTAAATCAGTAATAAGTTGCAAGGTAAATCAGGCATTAGTTTACACAAGTTTTTTTTTTTAAATTAAATTTTATTAAATCCCTCTCTGTCAGTCAGGATTTTCATCAGGGGATATACAGGACTGGTCCCAGACTTTCAAAAGTTTCAATCAAATTTTTTTCCGGTGTGTAATACACCAGAATGTGCATATTTGTAATTCTTTGAAAAAAGGAGGGCCTGGCCCCCTAGCCTTTACTCTTGGACTGCTACTGGGATATACATATATACAGTGATAGTTATCAGGTTTAATATAAATAAGGGGGTCCGCTAAATCCAAATCTGCAGCTAAAAAAATTGGGGTAATTTAAAGCGGGGGGGGGGGGAATTATTATATTAGGATGGAACTGTTTATGTTTTTGAGAAGACTTAACTAACAAACCTTAATCAAGTTTTTTGCAGATTTTGGCAGCTTTGCTTAACCCTATTATAAAATTTACTAAGGACTTTTGTGCATCAGCCACCATTTTGAAATATTCAAAATGGCGACCGTGAACAAAAAAACAAAAGGAAAGCATACACATGCGATACATCAGTTATAGGGTTTTTGGGTTCGCTGAATCCAAATTTGTTGTTAAAAAAAGATTTTGGAGTAATCTGAAGGCGTGGGGGGTATTTATGGGGTAAACAGTGAAACTGTTTGTATAGAGACAACTAGCAAATTTTATCAAATATTTTTTACAAATTTTGACCGCTCTGCTCAACCGTATTATAAAACTAACCAAATACTTTTGGTAATCAGCCACCATTTTGAAATATTCAAGATGATGTCTGTGAAAAAATAACAAAAGGAAAGCATACACATGCGAGTTTTTGGGTTCGCTAAATCCAAATATGTTGTAAAAAAAAAGATTTTGGAGTAATCTGCATATGCTTCTTTTTAAATTTTTTCACACGGTCGCCATAATCCCAAAAGTTATTAGCTACTTTTATAATGGGGTTAAGCAGAGCTCTCAAAATCTGTTAGAAAAATCATTATTAAAGTATTTTCGTTGGCATACGGTTTAACCCAAAAATACCCCCACTCCTCCGGAATACCCCAAAATCTACTTTTAACAAAAGGTTTGCATTTAGCGAATCCAAAAACCCTATAATTAGTGTATCGCATGTATATGCTTTTCGTTTGTATTGTTTTTACGGCCACCATCTTGAATATTTAAATATTTTAAAATGATGGCTGATGCCCAAAAGTCATTGGTTAGTTTTATAATACGGTTGAGCAGAGCTGTCAAACTCCCTAAAAATATTTGATAAAGTTTGTTCGTTAAATTTCCATATAAACAGTTTTATTCTTTATACAATAAACCGATTACCCATGAATCTTTTTTTAACATAATATTTGAATTCAGCGTACCCAAGAACCCTATAAGTAAGGTATCACATGCATATGCGGTCGCCATCTTGAATATTTCAAAATGGTGGCTGATAGCCAAAAGTCTGGTAAGCTTTGAAATAGGGTTGAGCAAAGCTGTCAAAATCAAAAATAACTTAATTTAAGTTTGTTCGCTCAGTCTTCAGATAAACAGTTCTACCGTAATACCATAAATTCCCGGCTATCCCCTGTTTCTTTAAATTAATCCTTTTTGCTTTAACTGGATTCAGCGGACCCAAATACCCTAGAATCGGTGTATCGTTTATCCATTAACAGGTCGATTTTTTTCATAAAATCATTCTCCCTCCGTTGGGGTACCCCCCAGTAAAGTAGTGTCGAAATCAATTCTGGCGATCAAAGGCCGACTGAAATAATAGAGAATTATTGAAATACAGCCAAGCTATAATTGTGCCAGGCACTATTTTGACACATTCACATTGAAAACTGACAGGTGATCCTTCAAAATTGACATACCAAACTCGAATTTTCATCGTTTATTTTCAATTAATAAGAAAAGGCACTGTTTATTCCGGTTCCTATAGTAAACAAAGGCCGTGTGTTGAAGGATCATAGCTAATATTAGAATGTGAAGGTGTCAAAATTGTGCCTGGTACTATTCTGCCGTCCTTAAGCTAGAATGTCGTTAACTACCTAAACAAATTTCCTAGTTTTGATCAAAAAACCCGGAAAGTAATAAACAAACGATCCTCCTTGATAACTGGAAGTTATTAGTTTCTTGAAGACCACAAAAGCTAAATAAGATTTGCTTATAAAGATTGATGTAGAATAATTATGTGATTAAGACGGCACCAAAACATCAAAATTGTTCAAATGTTGGTTAACGGCATTATAGCTTATGCACGGCAGTATTATAGCCTGACTTTATTTCAATAATTCTCTATTGTACCACACACACCCATGCTTGATTTAGATATTTTTTCATTTAATTTTTTCACTTTAAAATGGCCGCTATCTTGGATTTTTAAAAATGTTTAAGGGTGCCAGAGTGGCATCACTCGGATTAACAATATAGAGCATCATGACTAACAAAATCTGTAAAAAAAATTCTTATACCATTAATTTCCCACTTAAGGCAAAAATAGCTGTTTCGCAACCAGATTATTCCAATTCGTAACATAGTTTCCCGAAAAAAAAAGATTAAAAAAAAAGTAGTATATCATTTGACAGTGGCGCACCCAGGAATATATCTTGGGGCGCCGAGGCCTCTTGGGGGGGGGGGGGGAGCAAAGCCTCATGATGTCGAATTTTAAGCTATTTTTTGTGTTTTTTCCTGAAATATGTGGAAAATATGTAAAAAAAATCTAAGGCTTTTATATATACTCTTCAGTGTACACATTTTTTAAACTGGGTAACATTTAAAATATTAAAATACATTTTATCGAAAATTAAAATCTTTAATAATAAAAATCTCATATAATCAAAATCTCGAAACTATAAAATCAACAGCTGATAAAATATATTCAAAATTGGTTTGGTTGATTTGGTTAAATTGGCTGGTGAGGTTGATTGGTTATGTTATTTATTTAGGTTGATTGGGTAGTTGTGGTAGTTTCGATATTTCGATTTCCAATATTTTGTAATTTTGATTTTAAATATTTTAATTATTCGACATTTCAATTTTCAATATAATAACATTTTTAATATTTTAATTGTTCAAGATTTTGATTTCTGACATTTTAATTATCCATATTTTAGATATTTGATATTTTAATAACTTTCTACGTCATTAGCATTCCAGTTTGTGTTACAGTTCCGTGACGGGGAAATGAATCCACGGGAGATGTAGTGGCATTATAACCTTACCTTTAGTCATGGCGCGCAATTCGACATCATAAGGCGTTGCCACCCCCCCCGCCCCCAAGAGGCCTCATCCCCCCAGGCATATTCCTGGGTGCGCCACTGTTTAGTTTTCAGTTTTGTTTTGGCAAGCTTTTTTATAGTTTTGAGTTTTTTTTTAATAATAGGTAAAAGATTAACTTAAAGGACATCAACAAAGCTCGCCAATACATAATTGTCAATCATAGATAAGGTTATAAACACCGCACCAACGCCCGCGTATTCATTTCCCCGTGAAATCATTTTGGCGAACTTAAGTTTACCCGTGAAACTGACCATTTCGCTTACCTTACTCACAAGTCAAGTCATGTATAAGCGTCCTTAAAAATTAATTTGTTTGCAAGTTCGGGAATGTGCTGTAAAAATGCTCATTTTAAAGTATTTAACATTTTACTAAATTTTATAATAAAAGACTAAAAAATAAAAATTGTTTCAACCTTTTCTCCCTAACTTTTTTTTATCGCGTTTTAGACTTATAGAATTAGAAAAGGCGGTTTGTGAAGGTGCTGGAGCAACAGGCCTTGCCGGAGTATTATCTGGGCAACTTGACAAGTTTAAGGGTAAAAAGATGGTGATTATTTTGTCTGGAGGCAATATTGACACATCCTTGTTGGGAAGGTGTCTAGATCGAGGCATGGCAGCTGATGGTAGACTCGTTAAATTTAAGGTAGGCCTGGACTTCAAAATAAACGACCATAATCCTTTACTTTATTATTATGGCGCGTATTTGTTTGCCGCAGGCCTCGTTGCGATGCTGAACGATTGTCTCGTTCGCAGCATTCGTCGAACAATCCATTTCCGTTGGCCACGCCTCAAATAAATGTGCACATAATATTACGTATGCTTGTTAACAGTATGGCAGGTATAATCTGATGGGGAAGAGAGACAGCTGGAAAACACGTTTCCTTTCTTTTTCCAGTGGCAGAGATTTTAATATATGTTATAAATATATATATGCAGATAGCTTAGGTATTATGCGGCCAAAACAGGGTTTGATACATAAAAATAAAATTAGTCTTAAAATAACTATTTTCATTACGAATTATAAACTGTAAACAAAAATTTTTCCTGTATATAAGTATACATTATACTTACGGTTCATATATTTGTTTTAAACTTTATTATACGAATTCTTTAAAAAAAATGTTGGCCCTAAAAAGAGCCGATTTTTTTTGTACTATAGGTCAGGTCAAGTGACTTATTTAAAAAAATATATTATTCAATAGAAATTTCACTTTCTGAATCTGAATCATCATCGTCTTCAGAATCATCAGAGTCTTCCCCAAGCCTTTTTACAAAAATGCCCATGCCAGTTCAATTGGATTCAGCTCACACATATATGGTGGAGTTCTTAGGGTCACGTGGCCATGTGATTCAATTAATCTATTTTGTATTTTTTTCATCTGGTGGAGGTTTGTGTAAGCTGACCAATTCCCAAAAAGGTTTTCGTGAACCCGACACTCAGTAAAGGAAATTCGGCTTTTGTAGCTTCTAAAAATTACATTTAAAATTGTGATGTGAACAATCATTTTGTAGCAAGTGGTTAAAGAATGCCGTCTAAGCCCCCAATGTATTTTAATTTAATGCTGTTACTTACATCTACGCCTCTGAAAGGTGGTTTTTAATATATAAAAATGCCGTCTTGGCTTCACTTACCGCGTGCACACGACTAAAAACGTAAGTAAAAATTTTCCCTATATAAAACATATGTAAAATTGGTAAACATAGAAGGTGTCCCCGTATAATATTTTTCTATTTTCAATCTTTATTTTTTGTCTCTCTTCCCCATCAGATTACCACTGCCAAACAGTAGTGAGGTATGCGAAATCTGTCTTAAACGAATATGCATTTACCCATTTTTTAGAGATTATTTTCAAAGTTATTTCGAAAATAGACTATTTTTTATGCGAGTCAAAATCCTAAAGAGCCGATAATGCGGGTCTTTAGTCAAAATGCTAAAGAGCCGACAATCCTATGTCATTATAAACATTTCTGTTGGTTAAGTTAGGCTAGAATCTTTGTTTATAGGTCTCAAAGAAATATTCAAAATGTGTTTAAGGCAGCAATTTGAAAATTATAAGACATTTATTATTATTTAGTTATTTATCAAATCTATAAAAGATGGCCTTGGTAAAAGGGCTAAAAATTAAAAGTCATGAAGAGTTAAAAACAGTTTTAAAAGAATATGAAAAAACAATCAACTCTGAGCTGTGGATTAGAGACGCAAAATTACTTTGTACATTGAAGAACAAAGTCCTTAAAAGGGTAGAATGTGCTAATTCCGAATTAAAGTACTGTTACGGGTTCACAACGACAAATTAAAACTCGCAATTGTTGAAAACGATACGTCAATTTATTTCGACAAATTATGTACAAAAACACGCACTTAAACTTAGTAAGAACTTGCTAATAATTCACTACTATAATCGGTCTATTAACTTCGTGTTAATCTCACGACCACTACAGCAGGTTGTCTGTGACTGACTGCCTGGTGCGCGACCCCGGCCCTATATATAGGATCGTCCATCTCTCTCGAACTTTCCGGCAGCCTTCGACGTCCGGAAAGTTACCGCACTACCGCGACCGCAAGCCACAGACAACGCAACTAAAACCTAGACTAAGAATACAACCTTAAGATAAATCGACCTAATACTACACTAAACCTAAATAAATTCCAATTATAAAATTTAAATAACTTAAATTTTTAACACTATCCTCCTCTTCAGGTTTGATCGTCTCGATCAACATTTCCCAGGTAAGGTTTTAGTCTGTCTAGATGAACAACTTTCATCTTGGACTTCGGGCTTCTCTGGATTCGGTAGACTACATCATTAATTCTCTTAACAACTTTATAAAGCCCTTCCCATGGTGGTGTCAACTTAGGTGATCTTCCTTTCTTGCGTTGAGGATTGTATAGCCAGACTTGATCATTCTCTTTGAACCCTGAAGAGTTTGCTTTCAGGTCATATCTCGCTTTCATGCGGTCACTGGCTATTTCTATTCGCTCTCTAACCGCTTCATGGATATCGTGCAGCTTTTGCCTTAAACGTTCGACATAGTCATTAACCTCTAAGTGTGCTTCTTCAGGTGAACCAAACATGATATCACATGGTAAACGCAGTTCTCTACCAAACAGGATACTAGATGGAGTAGCTCCTGTCGTATTGTGAATGGCAGTTCTATAGGCCATCAAAAACAATGGAATATATTGGTCCCAATCTGTTTGGTGCTCATCAACAACTTTGCAAAGATGTTCCTCTATTGTTTTATTAAATCTTTCAACCATGCCATCTGACTGCGGATGCAAAGCAGTAGTCCGTGTTTTATGTATTCCTAAAAGGTCACAGAGATTCTGGAAGAGCTTTGATTCAAAGTTTCTTCCTTGATCTGAATGTAGTTCCAAAGGACTGCCAAATCGGCTGAAAACATCATTTACCAGAACTTCTGCAACTGTAGCGGCCTCTTGGTTAGGCAAAGCAAAAACTTCTGGCCATTTGCTAAAATAATCCATGACAACAAGGATGTATTTGTTGCCCTTTTTAGTTTCTGGAAATGGTCCGGCCACATCAATAGCAATGCGTTCGAATGGCAGACCTACGTTATATTGTTTCATTTGACCTCTGGACCTTGTTTTGGGACCTTGGCTGGCTGCACAAGTCGAACATCGGCGGCACCAGTTTTTCACATCTTGAAAGTAATTGACCCAATAAAATCGGTTTCGAATTTTGTCCATGGTTTTATTTATGCCTAGGTGCGCGCCTGATTTTCCACCATGGCATTCGGCCATTATATTGTCTACCATGCTCCTAGGAACCACTACTTGATTAATCACAGTAAGGCCATCGGCACTTTCCCAGGCACGTTTAAGGATGTTTTCTTCTACTATCAGTGAATCCCATTGTGCCCACAGTGATTTGAATATCACCCCTTGGTTTGCGATATCTTGCCATGATGGTCGTGGCTTGTTCTCTTCTTTCAATCGCAAGATAGGTCCTACATCTTTGTCGTTAAGTTGTGTGGTTCTAATCGAAGCCGACATCCATTCTTCATCTGGTTCTAACTTTATCTGGCGCACGTAGGTAATTCCTTCTTTCTGGTCAATTTTCCTGCAATGTTTACAATCCTCGGGGCAAGGTCTTCTGGACAATGCATCTGCATTATTATGCACCCTTCCTGCTCGGTGCTTAATTTGATAATGGTATTGTTGTAGCTTTTCTATCCATCTCGCGACTTGCCCCTCAGGTTGTTTCATTTTCATGAGCCACTGTAACGCAGCATGATCCGTTCTAATCAGAAACTTTTGTCCGTAGGGATATTTGTGAAAGTGATCTATGGATTTAACTATGGCTAGGAGCTCCTTTCTAGTAACACAATAATTTCTCTCTGGTTTGGATAGCTTCTTGCTGAAAAATTCGATGACCCGTTCTTCTCCATCTAGTACTTGGGAGAGTACTGCTCCTATGCCATCGTTGCTCGCATCAGTATCTAATATGAATTTTTCTTTTGGAATGGGATATGCAAGAATCGGACTAGAACATAATGCTGCTTTTAGTCTTCTAAATGCTTGGTCACATTCGGTATTCCATTTGTAAGAAGCTTTATCTTCTGTAAGTCTATGTAACGGAGACGCTATTTTGGCGAATCCTTCTACAAATCGTCTGTAGTATGTACACAGACCCAAAAAGCTTCTCAATTCATGTTTGTCACGAGGTTGAGGCCATTCTTTTATTGCTTGTAGCTTCTTTTCGTCGATATGGATGCCTTCTCGGGAAACGACGTGACCCAGGAACTCAACTTTTTCTTGGAACAGAAAACATTTCTTTGAGTTTAATTTAAGATTTGCGTTCCTGATTCTTGAGAATACTTCTCGTAAATTATCTAGATGTTCTTGAAATGATTTCCCCATTACTATGACATCATCCAAATAGACTAGGCAGGTTTTCCAAGTAAGGCCTCGTAGAACGACTTCCATTAGTCTTTCAAATGTAGCTGGGGCATTGCACAGGCCAAATGGCATCACATTAAACTGATAAAGTCCACTTCCAGCAGAGAATGCAGTCTTCTCTTTATCTCTTTCAAAGATTCCTACTTGCCAATACCCACTTTTCAGGTCAAGAGTAGAAAACCAATATGATCCTGCCAACGTTGTTAGTGTGTCGTCTATTCTTGGCAGTGGGTAACTATCTTTCTTGGTCACATCGTTAAGTTTCCTGTAGTCGACACAAAATCTAGTACTTCCATCCTTTTTAGTGACTAACACCACAGGAGATGACCAAGGACTTGATGACTCTTCAATAACACCGTCGCTGAGCATTTTATTAATGAGATTGTGAACTTCTTCTTGCTTGGCCATTGGTAGTCTTCTTGGGGGTTGTCTTATCGGTTGGGCATCGCCAGTGTTGATAGCATGTTGAATAAGATTTGTGCGTCCCGAACTACTCCTAGTTTCGAAGATATTACTTTGTTCTTCTATAAACTCTCTCGCTTTACTATATTCTTCTGGAGTGAGATGTTGCCAAGTTGACTCAAATTGCTGAAGTACCTCCATTGGTAACTTGCTTGTATCCTCGGAAGTTGGCTCTTCACATCTTGTTACTTTCTGTACTGGTTCAAATAATGCTACCACCTCCCCCTTATTAATTTTGACACTATTTGGGAAAATATTGGCGACTCTAATCGGGATGTCTTTATCGGTTTTAACTAGTGATTTTGCAACGAGGTAGGTGTTGGGTGTGTTTTGTTGGCTTATGAGTCCGACGCAGCTTGATGTTTTACTTTCCAGCCTCCCAAAAATTATGGTCTCACTGTTACCGACTAGTCTTGTTGTGCATACTGCCACGACCTTTATTGGTTCTTTATTGAAGTGACTATTTGACAAAATGAACTCTTCATTTCCAAATCTTAGGGTATTAAGTTTATTATCAAACGCAAATCCATGTTTACTTATCAAGTCCATTCCCAAAATAAATTCGTCTTCTATTTCGGCAACCAATACAGTGTGGCGAATCTTCAATCTTCCCAGCTGTAGGTCTATATCTGTCTGCCCCAACACGTCGGCGGATTCTCCAGTCACAGTCTTAAGTGTTATTTTCTTTTCTATTGGTCGAATTTTATATCTCGTTGCAATTTAAGCTTAAGCAATGATATGGCAGCACCAGTGTCTACTGTTATATTAACTTTTCTCCCATTAATGAGTCCGTCGATGTTAAGACTGTCAGCAGTATGTTTTAGGCTCTTAATAGGGTAAATTTTGGGGGCTCTATTCCCATTAGCCAACACCCGCCCCTCTGCGTTGACTAGTTTTAGTTTTTCTGATCTCTTCTTCGGTACTCTGTCCCGCTAGATGGCGAGCGAGACCTTATTTGGACGCGACAATCGCGTTGAATATGCCCTGTACGTCCGCATCTGAAACACTTTACATTTGGAGGGGATCGTCTGCTTTCTTTCAAAGAGTCAATCTTCTCTATCAGTGATTGAAACATTTGGTTTAGCGTTTTTGAGTTGACCTCATGTCCATTGCTCATTTCTTCTCCCTCCTGAATTGAAACAGCTCTTACTTTTGGCCTGGACATATTATTTGATGATTCAATTTCAAGGGCTCGAATCAACACTTCACTGCTGTTATGGAAGCGTTATCGACGAAGTAACTTTGCTAAGTCCGTGTCTCGTAATCCGTTAATAAAGCGATCTACCGTGAAGGGATCTCTGTAATTTTCTGGCATTTCTGGGTAAGCTAAATACATCAGCCTCCTGATATCTGCTTCATACTCTTGCAATGATTCTCCTGGCCTTTGTTGACGAATATTTAATTCTGACCAATGTAAATTTCGCAAGTGTTCGTCTCCATACCTTCTTTCTAACGCTGCCACTAGAGCGTTATAATTCTGTTTTTGCTCGACTGGAATGGACCGTAAAAGTCCCAGAGCAGGTTCTCGTAGAGCTACTAACAATGCTCTAGCTTTTTCCTCATCATCCCAACCATTTGCAGCAGCGGCAGCTTCAAACTGTTGTTTATAAGTAGACCAGGAAGACGTATCATCGAAATTTGGAGGCTTAATGTTTTGGTTGGAATTCACAACACATCCCTGCGTTTTCATTTTGTTGTGTTCTTTTTGGAGCTGTATAAGCTGTTTTGACACATCCTGGAGCTTTTCTTCCACTGTTTGAAAAACTTCTTCTCTTACATTCTGTAGCTTGGTCGCCACTTTTTCTTCAACATTCTGCAATTTGTTTTGTACCGTTTCTTCTACATTCTGCAATTGGTTTTGTACCTTTTCTTCTACATTCTGCATTCTTTGAGTTATTTCTTCCTTAAGATCTTCAGTTGCTGCTTTGAACTCTTCTCTCAGCTGTTCGGAGTTGCTCTTTATCTGATCGAAGTTTTCTTGCATGCCATCTAATGTCTGTCTCATATCGTTCTGGTTTTGTTCAATAGTGTGTTTCATGTCGTCCATGGTGTGTTTCACATCGCCTTGGTTTTGTTCAATGGTCTGTTTCATGTCGTTCTGGTTTTGAGCCATTTGAGCTGCTAGAGCCTGCATCATTTTAGTTAAATCTTCCATCTTGGCCGATCTTTGTCTAGTAAGCATCAACTTCGTGATAAATCACTTAAAACGTGTATTTTAGGGCTACAAACCGAATGTCGAAGTCGGTTTTTCAATATCTCGTCCAATTCCTAAATAGAACCTAATGGAATGTTCTGGAATATACTGGTAAATGCTACTCTTTCTGCTACTAGGCAAATGTAGAAGTCACTTTTTGATTATCTCTTTTGGTTCTCGAATAGACCGTCGTCGAATGTTATGGAATATTCTAGAAATAATTTCTAATTCTTACTTTTAAAATAACTAAGCTACTGTCGAAGTCGGTATTTGTATATCTCTTCTAGTTTTTGAATAGAACGTCGTAGAATGTTATGGAATCTTCTAGAAATTCTTTCTAATTCTTTCTTTTGAAATAACTAAACTAATGTCGAAATCGGTATTTGTATATCTCTTCTAGTTTTTGAATAGAACGTCGTAGAATGTTATAGAATATTCTAGAAAATCTCTCTAATTATCAATTTTTGGACTGTAAAGTTAATGTCGAAGTCGGTTCTTAAATATCTCTTTTAGTTTTTGAATAAAACAATATCGAACTTCTTCGATTATTCTAGAAAAATCACTTACTGTTTCTCTGTCCAATTGTCCTATCCGGTGATACTGTATAAGGATAGTCTTTGCACTATTTATTTCTTTTAATCTCACTTCTGACACCAATTGTTACGGGTTCACAACGACAAATTAACTCGCAATTGTTGAAAACGATACGTCAATTTATTTCGACAAATTATGTACAAAAACACGCACTTAAACTTAGTAATAACTTGCTAATAATTCACTACTATAATCGGTCTATTAACTTCGTGTTAATCTCACGATCACTACAGCAGGTTGTCTGTGACTGACTGCCTGGTGCGCGACCTCGGCTCTATATATAGGATCGTCCATCTCTCTCGAACTTTCCGGCAGCCTTCGACGTCCGGAAAGTTCCCGCACTACCGCGACCGCAAGCCACAGACAACGCAACTAAAACCTAGACTAAGAATACAACCTTAAGATAAATCGACCTAATACTACACTAAACCTAAATAAATTCCAATTATAAAATTTAAATAACTTAAATTTGTAACAGTACTATTCAGTAATATACTGCTGCACCAAAGGTGTACGTAGCGAGGCTCTCTCAAAAGTTTACACTTTTGAAAAGGAAAAAAGTTTTTATTTTATTTAACATAGAATTTACGAGTCAACCTTGGTGTCACCTGTCATATTTACTTTATGAGATATACAGTTGTTTGTTTATGAAATGACTCTTTTATTTAATTTATTTTTTTATTAAAAATATATACTTACCTACAGCCCCCTTAAGACTTACCTAAAAAACTTTTGAAATAAATTTTTAAAGAAAATTTGAAGCAGAATTAAAAACTAAATGTGGAAGTACCTACATCCAATTCTACAGGTAAATTCTAAGAAGTTTATACAATTTAAAAGCCATTTTAAAATGCAAACTTTTCATTTTTTAATATTTTACTACAAATACCCCAAACTTTTTTGATTTTTTGAGTTTATTATTTCTGATAAAGTAAAACTGTTGATTTTTTATTTATAAATGAACAAATATTTCAGTGATTTTAGATTTTTTAAAGGGTGCATCAAAAAATTTATTTAAAAAAAATATTTTGCAAAAAAATATAATATTTATTTTATTATGTAATTTAAATACAAATACGTTATAAAAATAAAAAATAAATAATATCTTCCACTTTAAATTTTGATATTTGCAATTTGGAAAAACTTACATATGTACCATATACCCGAGAAGACCGATCAGTATATACCATATATATATATATATATATATATATATATATATATATATATATATATATATATATATATATATATATATATATATATATATATATATATATTTTTTTTTTTTCTATATTTTTACTTACCCTGTAGATTTTTTAAAATAAGAATACTTAGTATTTTCTTTATCTGGCTCTCAACTCCAGCAATACTACAGGCATAATATCTAGCTTTTATAGTTTCAGTTCAAAACTTTTATATTTTTCAAAAATTTGTGTCAGGCAGAATTTTGTTTTTCTTGCGTTTTTCCTGTGGGTTGGTCAAAAACTAATAAATAGTTGGTAATAAGTTATTGTAGATATTATAAAAGGTTTCTGCTAATAGGTCCAAAACTATAAAAGCTGTAAAAGCCAGACAAAATAATGTTTTATAATATTTTAAAACAATGTAACAATAAAAACATAAAATTTTGGTATGTCACATTTAAAAATTTAAACTGAAACATATAGTTTATATTCATTTTTTTTTTCATCATATATATATATATCTTTCTTTGATGGATCTCCATCAAACAACGATGTATATAATAATTTTTTTTTAAATACCTTTTTGACACCCTGTGGACCTCAGAGAAGGTTTGAAGGCCATGTAGTTTAACTTATAAATAAATAAAATAAGTTGTTCTTGAAATGTAGGTATAGGGACAATAAGAGTTTTTGTTATATTTTAAACATATATTAAAAAGTTTTTGGATGTTTTATTTTTATTTCTACAAATAAGTTTACTTTTTACCTTCCTAGCCCACCCAGCAATGGCTAGAAAAGATATTATTTTGGAAAAAAAATGGAGAAATAACACAACAATGGTTTATTTGGGTGTATTTGGACCGATCTTAGCCACCTCATAATGATTTCTGTGTAGCCCCGGAACCGATGGACCAATTATCATGAGATTCTCATCAAAAATAGTGTTTGACACTTTTACGAGCTAAAAGAAGTTTGGTCAAAATCCATTAATGCTTTTGACAGTTTTGTGACAGTTAAAAAACTAAAAAAATCTAATGTTTTGACTAGGACATAGCATTAATATTGTGCAGTTTTTGGGGTATAGTAGAACACATTTTTCTCAATAATTTGTGTTATAACCTTGGTTATAACCAAAAACTTTCTGAGAGTTTTCGTTTCTGAGATATTTTAAAAAACTTTTTAAGGCTAATATAATAGGATGGAGTGTGAAGTTCCCTTGTGTGTTAATGGGCTAGGAAGGTATCACACACACCATAACTCCATTTATTTTAAATATGTCTTCCAAGGTGTTTCCTTACTTTTATCCCTGATTTGTCACTTTATCTTAGGGATAAAAAGTGACACCTTTATCCCTAAAAATCAAAATGAAAAGTGAACATTATTTGACAAAAATATGAAAAAACAATTTGGATAATTCTTTGAACCCTATACACAAAGATTCTAAGCTAACTTAACCAAAAGAAATGTTTATAATGGCTTGGATTGTCGGCTCTTTAGCATTTTGACTAGACCCGCATTGTCGGCTCTTTAGATACTCCCATTTTTTATTGGCCCTGGTAGAAGATACGCAGGAAAAAGGAATGTGGAACAAATTAGCGCTGACAAAAGAGCGCACTGATAAAAGGACGGACGGACGAACAGGCGCACAGGCAAAAGAGCGCGCTAAATTTGGCTTTTGTCGACTGCTTTAAAGGTGTTTTTAATTTTTTAATTTTTTTTTGTAGGACCATTTGTACGTTTATCTGAGTCATTTATCCGCTTTGTTACACACGAAATTTGTAAATCTACACAGAATAAAATTTTTCGGTTTTAAAAACTTATTTTTTCTAAATTTAGCGCTATTTATTTCGTTATTTTTACAAAAAAATTCTTGGTACGATTGTTTTTTAATTATCTACTTAGTATACTTATTTTTCTAGTACTCTCTTGTTGTAATAGTACAAATTTTCTAAAATTTTAGCTTGCTGATTTTTCTTTTGTGGGGTTACAAACATTTTTAAATGGTGAATTTTTTTCCTAAAATTGGTTAATAGTTTTAAGCCTTGGTCTCAAGCACCTCCCTAAACAGCCCTGCTTGTTGCCCACTGCAAATCGAGACCAATCATTAAAAAAAAATGCCTCTGTTTCATTAGTCGTGGCCCTTTCTGCCCCCCCCCCCAACCCCAGTAAAAAACTCTGACGTCGCGGCTGCTGTTTTAATTGTTAACATTTTTTTAAAATCATTCTCTAAAACTGCAGGTCGTTTGTTTTGTCATGCGATAGAGATCATACGAAGGGCTCTTGCTTGGGAGAGTATATAAATTCATCCGGTTTTTTTCATCAATAAAAACTAGATTGTTGACAAATGACAAGTGGCATCAATCGGATATTCGTAGATGGCATGCTGATGATCCATCAAAAAATAAAACTAATCCTGATGAAATCATATGGAAACGAAGCCCTAACCTATCTTTTTTATCTAGAAAGATTTTGTTCTTTCCGAAAGTTTTGTTACACAACAATGACGGTCATGGAAAAAATGGAGGAAACTATTTTCGTGGTTGATGCCCACGTAAAGGATAAGGAACAAATTTTCATATATAAAAATATACAGCTGATTCCAATGACAAATGATATGACATTCATCAGGAATTGCTCACCTGCTGCCAGAGTCGGTGAGTTTTGGTAGGATCGATTGTTGGATCGGTGGAATCCATCTGAACTACCTAAACCTGATTGATTTAATCGCTGTTTTACAGATGCATTTATAATCCCGATTGTTCTCATCGATAATCTCATCGGTGAATTAAGAGACTCTCCCTTTCTGTGACATTGTTCGCCTACAGTAATTTCAATCTGTTATTTCAGATGCTATATATAGATATTGTTTAATTTAAAATTATTTTTAATGACGTCATTCGGGAGTTAAAAACGTAACCTAATTTGACTATAAAGTTGATATGACCAAAACAGCAATTAAGACTTTTTTAATTTTTTTAGGTTACAATAAACGACAAACCTGGCGCACTATGTGAACTTTGTACTCTGTTAACGTCAATAGGAATCTCAATGAAAGATATCTACCAAGAACGATCTTGGCTTACCGGTATAGTTTCGTAATTTTCACTAAACTTTTAGGATATAGTTAGTTGCTTAGTTGTCTTAGCAAAGAGAATTCTCTTTGGTATTAGATTTATTTAAGTATTTATATTTACGTGCCCATGCTCAGATGTGCGTTTATAGATCGCATAGCTTGCTTAGCTTAAAATTGAAAAAAGGTATGTTTAGTTTAGAACCAAAAAATAAGCACTGGTTTGCTTACGTCTGCTGCTGCTTCTGCTTTTTTATGGCTCTTTCCCTTAATCAAAAAGAAGAAAAAAATAGGTGAAACCTATTTTTCATTCAATGAGTGAAACGACAGCGAACCAAGGAAACTAAGTCCATGGCGGGACGAAAACGTCCACCGGACTATAAGGAAGAAAGTCATTTCGTCACAGTTCAAACAGACCATGCTATCACCATCTCCACGGCGCAGCGTGGGTTCGGAACTGAAAGCAATGAGTTAACCAAGTATAAAAGGCGACTTTAAAGGGGTAAAATCAACCATGGACACCGGTCTTTCGGAAACATGCATTTCCATTCTCAGCGTGGCTTGCCTGACTACAGTAATCAACTGACTACAAGATAGAAGGTTAATCAAAAAGAATGATGGTGATAGCATGGTGTGGTTGAACCGTGATGAAATGTCTTTCTTCCTTATAGACCGGTGAACGTTTTAGTCTCGCCATGGACTTAGTTTCTTTGGTTCGCTGCCGTTTCACTCGTTGAATGGAAAATAAACTTTACCTATTTTTTCACTCATTTTGATTTACCTTGTATCTTGTAGTCAGTTTGATTCAGACAAGTCAAGCTGAGGATGGAAATGCCTTTTACCGAAACACCGGTGTCCTTGGTTGACTTTACCCCTTTGAAGTTGCGTTTTATACTTTGTTCTGTCCTTTAAGCCAACTGGGGCTATGTTTTTCTCTTATTTCTCTATTGCGCGAGTTTTCTTCGTTGTTGTAGCTATTATTGGTGTTTGATTTCCTTAACTGGCCTTGCCGCAATTCGGGAAGTCAGTAATGTGACAGCTTTCATTGACCTCAAAAATGGCATCTAAATTAGTCTAAAAGCGTACTAAAAGGGAAAACATGGAAAGTTTATACAGACTGTTTTAACGAATACCTAACAAAAGGCTTTTTCTAATACTTATTTCGTGATGAAATTTGGATAATTGCATCGATTTGGTTTGCTAGGGGGGGCCTTTTTCCCTAACGTGCAATTTTTGCACGCACGCCCTATGTTTTAAATAGGGAAAGCGGGTCCAACCTTGTTTCAACGGTCCTTTGAATGTTTGGTCATTTTTGAGATATTTGCCTGCGAAGTTACTATGTGCCGATAAAAAAACGTTTTTGTAAACATTTCTAAGGCAAAATTTAAAATATTTTTTATGGTAGGAATATTGTGTAAGTAAAAACATGAGCCTCCTGATATATTGATAGACATTGTATTGTCAAGTTGATTGATAGTTATTGTGTTTTTTATAAAATACAAAGTTTTTGTCACAAATACTTATTTAATTCTTCCCTTATTCAAGTCCACGGTCTCTGCCGTTTTATCAGGTTACGGGTCCAGAGAAAACAGTTATTCCATTTATGATTAAAGTGGATATTTGAACTGAAATGAAGAAAAAGTATTCTGGTGAATAAGAACTTCCGAACAAGGCTTCATCCAGCAATTTTGGGGGTAACATAGAAAAGTTACTTGGTAGAGAAAATTGGTGTACATGGAAATTTGCTGTTCAGAGCTATCTGAGGAGTTATGGGAATGTGTAAAAGGTGCAGAATCCGATCAAAAGAAAATAACTATAGCAAAATCAAAATTAATTCTTCTTGTTGATCCAACTAACTATGTACATATTCAAGAAGCTAAAACGGCTAAAGACGTCTGGGATAAGTTAACAAAAACTTTTGAAGACTCATGCTTAACTCCGAAAGTTGGATTACCACTAGATTGGAGAGTTGTAGCAATGTCGAAGAATATGTTAACACCATTATTAGTACTGTTCACAAATTATCCAGTATTGGCTTTTTTATCAGTGAGGAGTGGATAGGTACATTATTACTAGTAGACCTTCCAGAAGAATACAAGTCAATGATAATGGGCATTGAGAGTTCAGGCGTAACCATAAGCGGAGATTTCATTAAAATGAAACTATTACAAGAAGTAAAAGAAAATAAAGGTGCATTTTTTGCTAAAAAGAAAAGATTTTATAGCAAAAATAGAGGCCCTAGATGTTATGAATGTAATTTTTTTGTACACAAGGCAGATCAATGCAAAAACAAGAAAAATAAAAAGAATGAAGGCCAAGATAAAAGAAATAGTATAAAGCATACAAAAAAATCAAGCGAATCACGCAGGATTTTGTACAGGTTTGGCACTAGTAGGAAAAGCAAATTAGAATAATTGGTACATAGACTCCGGAGCCACAGCTCATAAGACTATGAAAGCTGATTGGTTAGAAGGTCTCAAAAAATCAGACATAAAAGAAATCCGTGTAGCAGATGATTCAACAATACAATACAACAACCAATACCAGTTAGTGGAAAAGGTTCAAAAGACGTATTTTATGTACCGAGTCAAATTGTACAAAAAGGATTTGAAGTTTTATTTGATTCCGAAGGATGCAAAATTTTAAATGAACATGGTGTGTTTGCAACAGCGTCATTTGTAAACAATATGTATAAACTTAATATTGCAGTCTGTGATTCAGTTCAACCCACTGCATTTTTTAATGTTCAGACAGAATCCAGCTGTTTATGGTACCGAAGATTAGGACACATTAATAAGAGGGATCTGATGAAAATGAAGAATGGTTTAGTGGAAGGAATTAGTTTCCAAGATAAAGTAGATTGAAAAGAATGTATTCCATGTCTGAAGGGAAAACAAACAAGACAACCATTTGGCACATCAGAACACCGAGCCACAAAGCTTTTGGAGCGTGTGCATAGTGACCTTTGCGGACCATTGGAAAAAGAGTTATTAGGTGGGGCTAAGTATCTTTTTTCGCTAGTAGATGACCACAGCAGAAAATGTTTTGTCTATTTTCTAAAAATAAACATGAAGTTATGGACACATTCACTGAATTTAAGGCTATGGTAGAAACTCAGTATAACGAGAAAATAAAGACCCTCCGAACCAAAGAAATTCAGGGTTGAATGTTTTTGCTCCGAACAGACAATGGAACTGAGTACTGCAACAGATCTTGGGAAAATTATTTAAGAAAATGTGGCATAGAACATCAACTTACTTGTCTGTATACTCCAGAACAGAATGGTGTAGCCGAAAGATTTAATAGAAGTCTGTGTGAAAAAGCAAGATGTATGATATTTGACGCCGATTTAGCGAACAAATTTTGGGCAGAATCCATTGCGACTGCAGCTTATCTTAAAAACAGATCACCTTGTAAAGGTTTAGATATTAATAAAACTCAAGAAGAAATTTAGTCAGGTAAAAAGCCAAATTTAAACAACATAAAAGTATTTGGATGTAAAGCAATGGTGCATATTCCAAAAGAATGTAGACAAAAATGAGATCCAAAATCCAAAGAAATGATATTCGTTGGCTACTGCGAATCAACGAAAGATAAAATTCCCAAATGTCAGTGTCAAAATATCAAAGAAAATGAATTTGAGAAAAAGGTTACAGTAGTTGATTTAAATTTGGAGAGTTCAGCAGCAGTGGTGGGAATACAAGTAAGACAAGTGGAAAATCGATTACCAGAAGTGTCATTAGAATTAGAAACATGTGAAGTTATAAGTTCTGAAGAAACATTTAGTAAATTAGAAACAAGCGAAGGTATAAGTTCTAAACAAACAGCAAGTAGAGAAGAAAGTAAAGTTGAAGAAATAAATACTGAAGTAAATATCATTCCAAGAAGATCAGAAAGAGTTAAAAAACAAAAAGAGATGGAAGATTTTCACTTATATTTGTCATAACAAGCAGAAAGTCTAACTGATCCATTAACAGTTACAGAAGCAATGGATTGATCTGATAGTCAACAATGATTAGATGCTATGCAGGAAGAATACAACTCTTTAATTGAAAATAACACTTGGGCAGAAGTACCAAAACCTAAAGACAAAAATATTGTGAAATATAAATGGGTTTTTAAACTTACGAAAAATGAAGAATGTAAAAATGTTAGATACAAAGCTCGAATGGTATTGATTACTATGAAACATTCAGTCCCGTAGTTCGCTATGATTCTTTTAGATATTTAATGTCAATAGCAGCCAAATTCGACTTAGATATTGAACAAATGGATGCTGTTACTGCATTTTTACAAGGAGGTATGGAAGAAGAAGTATATATCGAATTGCCAAAAGAATTTTCAAATGAAGAAAAAGTTGGAAAATTGAATAAAGCAATATATGGTTTAAAGCAAGCCAATAGGCAGTGGAATAAAAAGCTAAGTTCAACAATTAAGCAAATTGGCTTAACACAGTCAAAAATGGATCCTTGTGTTTAACACAGGATATTCAATGGAAATATTTTAATATTAGCCATTTATGTTGATGATATTTTGATTTTTTCAAATAAAGAAAAAGAAACTAGATATTTAAAAAAAGACTTAAGTAATAGATTTAAGATGAAGGATGTTCGTTCAGCAAAATATTGTGTTGGATTCAAAATCGAAAGAGACAGAAAGCAAGGAAAAATATCTTTGGATCAAGAGGCATATATTAAGTCAGTTTTAGAGACTTAAAATATTAAGCTGTAACCCGGCAGCCATTCCGACAGATCCAAATCAAAAGTTAAACAAAATGATGTATAAAACAACTGAAAAGAAAAAAGAAGAAATGAAATCAATTCCTTATCAGCAAGCTATTGGTAGTATTTTGTATGTGGCAAATGGAACTACGCCAGACATATTCCATAAATTTTCTGAGTCAATTTAATCAGAATCCTGGTAAACCTCACTGGGTTGCAGTAAAGCGGGTGTTGCGATATCTAAAAGGCACATCAAATATGAAGTTGACTTTTTCAAAAACTGAATTGGCCTTAACTGGATTTTGTGATGCAGACTGGGGAACCAATTTAGAAGACAGGCGATCTTGTACTGGATATGTTTTTGTGCATCAAGGTGGTGCTATTACCTGGAATAGTAGAAGAGAAAAAACAATTTCTTTATCTACCACAGAAGCAGAATACATGTCATTGTCTTCAGCGATACAAGAAGCTTTATGGTTAAAGCCAGAAAAAGATGAACCCGTCAGAATTTATTGTATAAAAGTGCTATAAGTTTGGCTCATAATGATGCTTATCGAGCTAGAACAAAACATATAGATGTGCCTCATCATTTTCTTACAGAAAAGTTGCATGATGGAGATATCAATATACAGTACATTAGAACAGAAAATATGAGCGCTCATATCTTAACGAGGTCACTGACTAGAAGCAAACATGACAGCTTTACAAAAAAAATGGGACTCCTTACCTTCATATGCACCGTAAGCATTTAAGCGCGATTATGGGTCTAATCGCGATTAAGTCCTTGTTGCTCACGTACAAAACAACAAAGAGGGTGAATGGATTAGCTAAGCCTTGTTACGGTGCATGCCAGGGTTAGTACTACATGTTTTAATGGGGGTGTTGAAGTAAAAACATGAGACTCCTGATATATTGATAGACATTGTATTGTCAAGTTGATTGATAGGTATTGTTTTTTTATAAAATACAAAGTTCTTTCACAAATACTTGTTTAATTCTTACTTTATTCAAGTCCACGGTCTCTGCCGTTCTATCAAATATTGTGACAGATTTTTAAATTCTTTAAATAACACTTGACTCACCTTCCCTATTCAAAATATAAGGTAAAAATAATAAGATGCTGACTGTATTTTGACAAAAAATCGCACAAAAAAAACTAAGGTTACTATATCACGAAGTTCCTTCTAAATGTACCGACATAGATTTTTACGTTTCAAAAAACCTCGTATACAATTGGTTACCCATTGGCTTAGATTTTTTATTAAATAATGTCATTAGCTGCGTTCGATATTTACGTCAGATTAATTTTTGATCCAATTCGTTCGCTAATTCCATTTAGAACTAGGGGAGGTAGATCTGAATCGTTCGGTAATTCTGCTCAGACTAGTTGGACGTAAATCTGGTTGCTCCGTACTTTTTGATCGACGAAACAGATTAATCTGATATTGTGACGTATGTTGTGTTTTTGTTTTGTTTACAAAAATAATTTTTTTATGAACAAAGATTGAAATCAAATTATTTAATGTTGAAGACAACAAATTATATAAATTTCCGACATCACAGAAAAATTTTGTCAAAATTATAGCTGGGCGTGAGTTGCAATATGTACATAATATTTTTGGTTATATTTAAGGTTATAACCATTTATAAAAATTTGATCGATTTGATCTGGATCGTTCGTTAATTCCAATTTGCTCAGACTAATCTGTAATCACGTGACCAAAAATCCGTCACGTCTGAGATGCAAATACCGAACGCAGCTATTATTTGTCAACCTTCTGGTATTTCGTCACTGCCAAAGCAGCAAAAACAAAAACTTTGATATAACTGCTAATTTTTAATTAAAAAAGGCAAAAAATATAAAATGGCCGTTGTTTAATGCGTGGACGGCTGTTGAGAACCCTACATAAAAGTGTTTTCCCTTTGTTGATTATCAAAAGGTAAGAAATACATTAACTTCGTTATATAGTAACCTTAAAAAAAACAACTTAATTAGGATTTTTCTTGTGGCTCTTATGATTCACATGATAAACAAAGAGGTTGGAAATGTCACAAAAGTGTAACTGCCTATGGCTGGAGACCCTGTATGTAGGTATGACATATTTTAAAGAAAAAAGACGCGACAAACTCTTCAAAGTCAAATTTATTTAAGTCAAAATCAAAGAATGAAATTATCGGTCCTCTATACTCTAGCAATGTTAAGAGAGAGACGAACCTTCTGTCCTTGTTAATTCATAAGCGACGAAAAATAAAAATAAACGATTTTTAACAAAACCTATACAAGGGGGTGCGGACAAGCGTGTTTGTTTATATGTTGCATGATGATTGAGGTAATTTAAATTATTTTAGTGAAACGCCCGTGAACTTGGCAAGAAAATAACATAACCAAAAGATGTTGATTTCAGTGACTTTGATGGGTTTGTCGCGTCTCTCTTTTGTAGAAATATGTCATACATACAGGATCTCTACCTATGGCAAGGACCATACGTTTTTAACCAGCGGAATGACGTTTTTTACTTTTGACCTTTGCTTGACATTTTTGAATATGTAGGTACCATTCTTTTTAAGGTGACGTTTTTGCCGTACAAGTATCAGTTGTCTGCGAAACTAAAGACCATACCCACAGTAAAGAACTTTCGGATCTTTTGAACTCAAAGTTTACCAAAGTTGCTTTTCTAAACATCAAAGATCAAGGGTGGGTTGATGTGTGATACTAGATATAAAAAAGCATTGTTTATATTTTATTCCATACCATATCACAGACAATATTTATAAAGAAAGATACAATAAAGAAATAATAAATTAAATATTGTTTAATTTTAACAGGTACAAGGAGAGTCATAAGTAGGTGGACAAATTAAAAAGGGTGATTCTTTGGCTCATTTTGAAACGAAAAGTGTATCGTTGATGCTTTCCAGAAAGACTGGTAAAAGTCAAAATGTGCAGATTTCCAAAAGAGGCGCTTAAATATTTTGGAAACTTAACCTTTACAATGACTTGACCTATATTCTAGAAACAAATATATATATATATATATTTTACTAGGAAATACAATTGTACATAATATAATAGTTCACTGGCATGTTAAACATTGTATTCTAAAAAGTAGCGATTTATAAACATGGGTGGGCAAACTCTTCGTTACGGAGCTATGTAACGTTGAAAGTTTCCCTGTTTCTAAATTTTCGGAGATTCTAAAATACACAAAAATAATCTTTGGTAAAAACATCTTAAATTTTGGTATTTTGTATATGTACATAATATTGTTCAATATATACACTTATTACTAACGATATATATAGTTCAAATTATACCCATTTGTAATGACGTAATTTTTGTTTATCTTTGTTTAGTATATTATAAACAGCCGTGACAATAAACTTTTTAAAAAAAGTAGTGTCTATGATTTAAATAGGTAGGTAATTGGTTATGTGAAGTATCCGTCACTGTGATGTCATTACAAATGCGTATAATTTAGACTATACTGTGAAGGATATAATTAGTTTTTTTGTGAATTAGTTTTACGAAGAAAGTATGGTCCAAATATTCCTCTCCTCTGTGAGACACGATGATCAAAAAAACAAAAGAATCAACTTTTTGGGCCTCCTTGAAGGCCTTTAAAAACTATCAGAAAATGGCAATTTTGCAATTAGAAAGGTGGCATTTTGAGCTTTACAGAGCTTCAACATATATTATTTCCTGTGCCTGATAGAAAAGTATTTTGCGCTTTTGGAACCTGTGACAATCTTGCAATCTAAACGTTTAGATTTATTGCAATGTGGAAATCACATTAAAAGAGTATTAGGTCTAATTAAACATCATCGCGAATCTGCAGAAAAAGTCATCTATCTTAGCTGATGCCAGCTCACATGCCAAAAACCATGGAATAGAGTTACAGGTACCAAGGATAGTTGGGCGACAGTAAAATCGTATGCACGTTCTAGCAAATAACCCATCAGAGCACTGGAAAAAATATTTATTAATATCTTATTTGGAGCATCTGAAGTCTTTAAGCATCGCTTTTCCGATGAACACCCACCAGCTTTTGAACTATTGGCACTACATCCGTTTGTTATGCTGGACTTTTTATCCAGTAAATTAAAAATACGCATTAAACAATTTTTAGATTTTTATCATTTAAACAGGCTTGATAATGAGCATGAATTATCGTTTGGAGAAACAAAAAGATTAATAAAGAGGAGTTAAAAAGTCTGGAAGTAGCAGAATTTGTAGAGCTCTACATATTTTGCCAGCATTGCCATATAGTACCGCAGAACGATCTTTTCAGAGGATATATTAGGCGGTTTGTGCATGCTGAGTGTACACCGGAAATTAGTTTCCGAAAAAAAAACGTAAATAGAAGAGGTTTTAGGCAGATTTCCTGAAGATTTTTCGTTTTATTATAAAGTAAGTACCTACTGAGTTTGTGGTTTTACTGTAATTGGTTAATATTTAAAAAAACGATGTCTATATCTTCGTTTCTGTCCTTTTTGTTTATTTCAATAAATATTTATTTTGTTTTTAATTTTTTGCATTTGCCCCCCCTAAGTTTTATGTTGCGTAGGCCCAGGGTTACCGTTAAGGAGAAAAAATAAAACAATTTTTTGTAAGTTGCTAAATTTTGCATTTACCGGATCATTTTTATATCTTTACTGGATAACGATATAGCCGGTAGAAAAACACTATAAAAATGCAAAAATTTTTAGGTAAAATAAATAATTTATTCTGTATCTTGAAATTAACCAGTAGTGCATCGCAAAAAATTTAAGAAGAAAAGAAAGGGAAATAACCCCTAAAATAATTGGATCCATGCCGGATCTGATGCCTTCCTAGCCCATTAGCACACTCCAAGTTAAGTCCATGCTATATCAACCTTGAAAACAGTTTTTTGTAAATAACTCCGAAACGAAAGCTCCTACAAAATATTTAGTTAAAACGCAAACTTTTAAAAAACATGTGCTTGACTATATTCCAAAAACCGTATTCTAGTGCAACGCTCCGTTAAAAAATTTGCATTTTTTAAATTCTTTAACTGTCAATAAAATGTTACTAGCGTTAATGAATTTTGACCAAAATCTAATTGACTCCTTAGATTATCGAACACTATTTTACCTGAAAGTTTCATTCAATCGGTTTAGAAATTTGGGAGCTATCGTGTTACGGACAGACAGACAGACAGACAAACACACACAGACAGACATCACGACGATATTGCTAGGATAGGGCACACATTTTCGTCACAAAAAAATTTATTTCGTCGAAAACAATACATTCTCTAGCCATTGCTGCGCGGGCTCGGAAGGTAAAAAAATCAATTTGTAAATTTTTAAAAACACTTGACTTGTTTAATTTTGTAAACCTAATCTGTTTATCAAATTTAAGCTAATTATCTCAGAAACTGCAAAAGTTATTTTAAAAAAATACCAATAATAATACACCTTTTATAAACTAAACTAAGCATTTACATACACAATTTGTCTACTTACTTTTGACTCCTCCTGTATATAAATGTATAATTTTGTTAAAAAAGATAAAATATTTGAATATATTTGAAATTTGTATTTTTTATTAAAATTTTAATTTTTGAAAAAGTTTTAAAATAGAACAATACTAACTGCGCTTTAACTTCTTTTTCCCTTCAATTTTTTTTATTAAAATTTGAGGTTGGATTTTTTTTAAACAGTTCATTATAGTTGTGAAGTATAAATATGCCTTCAGTCATCTTTCTCAAAGTTTTTATTCACTTTACCTCTTTTACCTAATTAATCTCCAGAATCCGACAAATCATTTATTCTGTGAACTTTAAGGTAACTAAAAATAAGTGATTTCAATTAGCCAAAGATTACGATCTACAAAACCAGGCAATTATCTTTTTGCTAAATAAAATCCTTTAAAAAAAACTAGAATTCTTTATAAAATACATGCTCTTGCTATCGCTTTTTCTTTTTTTTTCGCGCACGTAAACACGTCAATGGGCAAATAAACTGAGGTAATTTACACTCGTTTGCCGCTCTGGTAAAAATGTCGGAAAAAGTTGTATAATTGAAATTTACGGACGCCTAAGTGCCCCTGGAATTAGTTATTTGCTAATGGCTGCGCCATTTTACTAAGGCCACCGAATCGCCGATTTTCTACAACTCATACTATTGTTCTTGCCGATCTTACCAGCTCTTATTTGATAAAAATTATAATTAAGCGAACTAAGGAGCGCCAAAAATAGTCGGTGAAGTCGATCTTTAATCAATGTTCAAAATATATTTTTTCTTTAAAGACGGCCATAAATCTAATAGCTAAGTTCAAAGTAAATTGAAATTACCAGGCCTGTATTTGAAAACGCTTATTTATTGCATAACAAAATGAAGGAAATGCTTTAATTTTAATTTTTAAAACAAAATCAAATCGGTTTTATTTTTTTTTAAGCTAGAATAAAAAATATTTTGATCCTAGCAGAATATTGGCTCTCAATTTTTTTAAATAAAAATCACCTGAAAATGTCTACATACAAGCAATAATTAAATTTTCTTAAATGTTTTTCTTTTTTCATCCCTAGATCTATTAGCTTTGTTTTATCACCATTTCCTTAAGTTCTCTTTTTTTTCAGGCTTGGCCAAAATAATTAAAATTTAACAGAAGTGTTTCCAAAAGGAAACATCGAAATATTTCTCCTCTGCCCCCCCCCCCCCCCCCCCCTGGATCAGCCACTGGCGACCGGTCTATTATTTGGCTAAATGTTTGACTCATTTATTCCCTAAAATGCAATAGTTTTTAATTTTAATATAATTGTTTACCTCTTCTTAAGATAATTGTATATTCTCTCATCTTTTTTCGTTGTTACAATGACATTATATCAACACAAATGTCAAAATTTAGAAGTAAGTAAGTAAAATAAATGGATCCATGATGGATCTGACACATTCCTAGCTAGCCCATTAGCATACTTGAAGAGAACTCTGAACAGTTTTTTGTAAATATCTCGGAAAAGAAAACTCCTCCAAAGTTTCTCATTTTGACACAAATTATTGAGAAAAATGTGATCTACTACATTCCGAAAACCGCGTATTCATACGATGCTCTGGTTAGAATTTAGCATTTTATTTTCATTAGCATTAATGGATTTTGAAATCAGTTAAGCGGTTTAGGAGCTATCGTGTTACGGACAGACACACACACACATACACAGAAAAAGATATCAGGACGATATTGCTAAGATGGGTCAAAATACACCCAAAACATATTTTCAGAGGTAATCCTAAAAGAAATTTTTCGTCGAAAATAATACCTTCTCTAGCCATTGCTGCGCGTGCTAGGAAGGTAAAAATAAGACCTCACTAAATCATTCAATCGGTATTAGCGACGGGCGTTGTGTACAAAGGGCAGGGACGTAATCAACGCGAGCTTAACACTCGCGCTTACTGGTAATTCCTCGTTCATGGGGAACAATTGCAAGCCCCAATCCCTAGCACGAAGGAGGTTCAGCGGGTTACCCGGGCCACTCGGCCAGGGAGGACACGCTGATTCCTTCAGTGTAGCGCGCGTGCAGCCCAGAACATCTGAGAGTATCACAGACCTGTTATTGCTCAATCTCGTGCGGCTAGAAGCCGCCTGTCCCTCTAAGAAGAAATTATTAAAGGCTGACAGTAAAAACCGCGCACGACAAGGGGCGAACTCCGAGCCGGCGGGCCTTTGGGATGCCAAAATGCGCCTAGTTAGCAGGCTAGAGTCTCTTTCGTTATCGGAATTAAGCAGAAAAATCGCTCCACCAACTAAGAACGGCCATGCACCACCACCCACCGAATCAAGAAAGCTCTCAATCTGTCAATCCTTCCGGTGTCCGGGCCTGGTGAGGTTTCCCGTGTTGAGTCAAATTAACTCCACTCCACTCCTGGTGGTGCCTTTCCGTCAATTCCTTTAAGTTTCAGTTTCAGCTTTGGAACCATACTTCACCCGGAACCCAAAACCTTTGGTTTCCCGGAAGCTGCCCGTCGAGTCATCGGAGGAACTTCAAGGCAGGGTATTGTGAACACCGATTCATTATTTATATCTATATTAACTTCTAATGTATTTTAAGAATGATTTCCTATAAAAAGGTACAATTGTTATTGAAGTGTAAACTTCTTTAGGCGCGTTTAGCAGTTCTTGTGGGCAGTGAATTGAACTAACTAAGCCGTCAGGCTCGGCTATGTAACGCTCATTCTGGTGAAGTCGGCTCGAGTCGAGAGGAACATTCAGCGAGCGATATGATGATGCAGATGAAGGCCAGTATTATTAATTTCGCCTTGTTGAAGTTTACACTTCTGCCGTGTGGTCTTAAGCACACACAATTTTTTTAAAATTTATTATCAGTGTCCTTAGGGTTTGTGTGGGCCACGAGAGGCTACTTTGTCTAATTAGTAAGGTTTTCCGTTACGGTAAATTTTTAATCCCAAAAAGACTTGTTGAGCTAGCCAGTAATCGCCCTTTCCAATCAATATTGGAACACAGGATTTTACGGACAGGAGGACTTTGTTTACTTACTTTTTCAGGAATTTCAATTCGAGATATATCGCACCACGTTTAATATATAGGTTATTTTTTCAAAATGTACGTTTTTGGAAAAAACAGGTCTTTTTTGTTTCTGAGGTCGATGTTTGATAGAGGATTGTGAGGGGGCACCTGTTGACTATCCTAAAAATTTTTGTCGCACGCACCACCTTTAATTAGTACACTTCTATATAATTTGAATCGGTAATTTGGGTCGAGTGACACCTTAGAATTAGAACTAAACGCCATTAAATAAGTTTAGTTTAATAAATTTCTGTAACTATTGAGTATTTTGAATATGCGTACTACTTTTAAAATAAATGTAAGGTTAGCAGTTACACCTGTGTGGTTCTTGCTAGATAAGGACTTATTGCAATAAAGCCAGGCAATAATGGTGGCGGGCACTATTCTAACAGTTTTCCATTGAAAACCGGCAGTTCATCTTTCAAAACTGACATAGGTACCAAAGAATTTATAAATCAAATCGTTTATTTTGCATTAATAGTGGCGACAATACTAATTGCGGCTCTTATAATACACAAAGGTCTAATTTTGAAAGAAGACAGCTATTCTTATAATGCGAAACTGTCACAATAGTGCCCGACACAATTACTTCCTGGCTTCATTGCAATAAGTCCCTAATAATGTTGTCAGGCCGTATTTTGACAGTTTTAAATTGGAATGTGACAACTATATTTTCAACATAAAGATTTTGTTTACTTTACGAACTGAAATATATACTGTCGAATTTAATAATTATAGATAAATAAACGACTTTTAAATTCGACATGGTATGTCAATTTTGAAAGAACCGGAACTTCCGATTTTCCGTCAAAACTGGATGTGGTCTTGATGGATGTCAATCTATCGATGATTAAAAATTCTAACCGTTTTCGAAATATTTCACTTCGAAATTGGTAATTGTCATTTTTAAACTCTCAATATTTTAAAAATAGTTAGTCTTAGGTATAGGACATTGTTGTACATATATTATGTCTAAAATTTTCTAAAGAATCCAAGAAATAAATAATATGCAGGGAGTTGCATTAAAAATAAGAAAAGTGGTATTGGCCAATGTCACATTTTTTTTTTTACGGGTATGCGCACTCGCAAGGAGATCCCTATCACGCTCGAGGAGCGGCAAGTGTGCGAAAATGTTGGTGTGTGTTGGTTTTGAAACGGTTCAGGTTGTAACCTGCAGGGAAAACTGTCGCAGGGAGTTTATTCCACAGCGATGCTGTTCTCCAGAGATATGAATTCTGATATAATGAGGTTCTTGGTGCCTCTATTTTGACAATAAATTGATGGTTACCGTCTGTTTGACGTGTTCGCCTAGTAGGTGCTACTCCCGGGGGGATCATACGTGCCAACTCTTCAGAGCATTTTCCGTGATAATACCTGTAGAAGAGAGATAGATCGCCCACAGCTCTTCGATGTTCGAGACTATCCAAGCTACGGGTAAGTGCGGGGTCATTGATCAGCTTGATAGCTCGTTTTTGCACGGTGTTCAAAAGCATTAAGGTATGTTTGGGGGCGCTGGTACAAAAGAGCGCAGGTCAAAAGAGCGCGGACAAAAGAGCGCAGGACAAAAGAGCGCACGGACAAAAGAGCGCACGGACAAAAGGGCGCACGGACAAAAGAGCGCACAGACAAAAGGGCGCACGGACAAAAGAGCGCACGTACAAAAGGGCGCACGGACAAAAGGGCGCACGTCAAAAGTCGATTTGCCCTGTCCAGCCGAAGTGGACCAGGGGCCGAGGATCGGTTAGGTTAGTATCCCTACCTGACCCGGTTAGGTTTTTTTACAAAAAAAAAACTTGCCTGAACAGATCAGGTAAGTTTTTTTTTGTAAAAAAACCTAACCGGGTCAGGTAGAGATACTAACCTAACCGATCCTCGGCCCCTGGTCCACTTCGGCTGGGGTAATTTGATTGATAAGGTTAGGCCTTCACTATTTCAGTAATGCGCTATTTTAGTAATCCACTGCCGTAAAAATAATAATAACATAAACAAAACTAGCCTAACCAGGTCAGGTAAGGTCTGCAGGTTAGGTTTTAATATATTAGGCCCAACCTAACCAAGACAGGTTAGTTTATTTTTTAGTATACTAACTTAATCAGGTCATGTTAGGTCTGCAGGTATATTATGTTAGTATATTAAACTAACCAAGTAAGGTTAGGTTATTTTTTTAGTATCTTTTTGAGATCTGCGCTATTTTGCGCTATTTGCGCCCTTTTTTCCGTGCGCCCTTTTGTCCGTGCGCCCTTTTGTCCGTGCGCTCTTTTGTCCGTGCGCCCTTTTGTCCGTGCGCTCTTTTGTCCGTGCGCTCTTTTGTCCTGCGCTCTTTTGTCCGCGCTCTTTTGACCTGCGCTCTTTTGTACCAGCGCCATGTTTGGGTGCCGCACTCCATATATGTGAGCAGTACTCCATAGTCGGTCGAATCTGGGCTTTGTAGAGTGTCAGCAGTTGGCTTGGTGTATACAGATGTCTTGTACGAAATAGCACCCCAAGCTTTTGGGACGCCCTTTTAGCTATATCTGCCACGTGACTGTGCCAAGACATGTTGGTCTCTGCAGTGACTCCTAAGATGTTCAACTGGCTTTGCAATGCGACAGCACTTCCAGATAGCATGATGTTTGGCTCACCGGTGCTGGTCTTTTTTGAAAACAGGGCTGCTTGGGTTTTCTGCGCGTTGAACTGTACAAGGTTTTTGTTGCCCCAGTCCTCTATTATCTCCAAGTCGTTATTTATCTGTGATATTTCAATTAGTCTAAGGTAATGGAATTCACGTGCGGAGAGACATGTGGGTGGTATGACTGAGGAGACTACATTGCCATCATCTGCAAAGCAATAAAGTGGATTTACTGTTTTATCTATGAGGTCATTTATGTAAATCAGAAAAAGTGTTGGCGAAAGGATTGCTCCCTGTGGCACACCAGCATTTATTTGGTAAGAGTTGGAGTTGGATGGATCTATCCTTAAGGTAACTTTCAAACCAAGTGCAAAGTCTCGGCGACAATCCCGTTGCTTTGAGCTTGTTGAGCAGATTTTCATGCCAGACTTTATCGAATGCTTTAGATATATCTAAGGCAATTGTTCTTGTTTCACCTCGCAACTCAATCGCTTTTTGCCATAAGTGAGTGACGTATGTAAGTAAGTCGCCAGTTGACCTATATTTTCGAAATCCGTATTGCTTGTCGTTGATAATTTTGTACTTTTCCAAGTACTTGGTTAGGTGATTGTTCACAACTCTTTCCATTACTTTTGATATCACCGGAAGTAGAGCAATTGGTCTATAGTTTAACGGATCTGTCTTTTTTCCTTTCTTTGGAATGGGTTGTACTGCGGCAGACTTCCATGATGATGGATATACTCCTTGCCTATAAGATAAATTGAATAATTTTGCGAAAGTTGGGGTGAGTTCGCTAGCACAATTTTTGAGTACTATCGCGGGAATGCCATCTGGACCCATTGCTTTGTTTGTATCCAACTTTTTAAGGGATTTTCGTATTTCTCTGTGACAAAAGGGTACCTCTGGCATACTGTGGGAAACCCTTTCAATGAACGGTGGAGTTTTTCCATTTGGCACTGTTAGGTTTGAGTTGGAGGAAAAGATTTTGGCCACCATATTGGCTTTTTCCTCTGATGTTGTGGCTAAGTGAGTATTTTTATCTGTAAGTGGTGGTATGGATGACTTGGTGAAGTTTGATCCAACGGATTTTGCAAGAGACCAAAAGGACCTAGAACTACTTGGACAATTCAGCAACCTGTTTTTTATTCTTTGATTGTATGTTTCTTTGGCGGCGTCAATAGTAATTTTGCAACTATTTCTGGCTTCTATAAATTCTGTGTGGTTTTGAGCGGTTTGTTGTCGTTTCCAAAGGTTATATGCTCTGTGTTTTTTCTGTACATCCGTTTGACACTGGCTGTTGAACCAAGGTTTTGCATTAGCTCTGCGTTTTATTGTATGTGGGATATATGCATCCATCCCAGATAAGATTACTTTTGTTATTTCATTACAGCAAATAGTGGGATCAGCTGTTTTAAAGCAAACCTCTTGCCATGGAAAATCCAAAACTGTTTAAGGTCATTACATTTTGCCGATTTATAGTGCCACATTTTACGAGGAAGTGATTGTTGGCTTGGCGGTATAAACATTTCGCATTTTGTTCTTATAAGTTTATGATCGGATGAACCAAGTGGGGGATCTACTTGAATTGTGTACAAGTCAGGATTTGTAGTGAGGAACAAGTCTAAAGCGCTGCAAATTCACCCCTTTCTGAGATACGGGTAGGTTCATCGACAAGCTGCGTTAGACCACAACTTATGGCAAAAGCTTCTGCTTCCCTGCCTTCATTATCTGTTTTGTTGTGGTGTTTTAGCCAGGGTATATTGTGGACGTTGAAATCGCCTAAAAAAACAATTTCCGCATGTGGATAGTTAGACTGTATACTATCACAGTTTTCGGATAATGTCGCAAAAAAGTTTTGATACTCGGTGTTACTTGGCGGTCGGTAGAGGCAGCAAATGAACTTGGTCGATGACTTTGAGGTGAATTTCAGCCATATGATATCAAGGTTCGCTGGTTCTAGCTTCTCCTCTCGATGAAGGTCATTTTTAATGTACACACAGATCCCAAAATTATGTCGAAATCGGTGGTGTAGGTCATAGCCGGGATAAAGATAGTTCACAGTAGGTGTTGCAGAACTGATTTTAGTTTCAGTGAGAACAAGGATGTCAGGTCTTTGTTCTTCAAGATGTTGGTGAACTGAATTCATGTTGGTACTTAATCCTCTTATATTGCTAAAATCAATTCTGAGTTGAGTTTTTGGTCTTCTTGTAATATCTTTGCATGAAGGACCCCCAGGATCACCCGACGCCCGGAGATCCGAGTGGTCGGGTATTTTACCTCCGGAATATTTTGATCCTGGAGGCGCCATCATGCTATCTGTTACTCATTGTTGGAACCGGACTGCCAGCGCAGTAGCGGAACGTGGTGATACCACTTAGCGCTACTCACTTCTGGCATGGTGGTATCTCACCGGTCGACGCCCAATGAGTAAAAAGCGTCTACCACATGACACACCCTTTATAATTTTTCTTTAAATGCGCATTTCAAAATACAAATCGAAGTGTCCAAGCATTTTTCTATCACGCCCTGATTTATGCGTTAACAAATTTATTCCATTTGGCTGTTCCACACTGTGTAATAAAAAACAAAAAATGCGACTTTCAAAACTTACCATTAAATATATTGAAATTTTGAAATAAGTGTATCATAACAAAAACATTGCATGTCAAAAAAAGCCAAGTACGCAAACATGGCATTCCGTAAAAAGAATTGAGACAAAATTAAAGCCAAGTTCTCTAATACAAACTTCAAAATGAAAGGTTCTTACTAGTTTGGAAATGTTTTTTTTTTAACTTTGCTATTACAGCCAAAATTCTTTATGTTCAATTTAACACTGTGCCTAAGAGTCATTTACAGCCGTAATAGCCAAGTTTAGAAAAAAATTTCCAAACTAGTAAGAGCCTTTCATTTTGAAATTATATTGGAGAACTTGGCTTTACTTTTATATCAATTCTTTTTACGGAATGCCATTTTCGCGTACTTGGCTTTTTTTTACATGAAATGTTTTTGTTATGATTTCACTTCTTTTTTAAAGGAATTAAATAATATTTAATTTCTAAAGTAGTAAAATATGCGGAATATTAGAAATAAAATTTCGGACTTAGATTGTCTTTATTTATTTTAAACACGACGTTTCGGTTGGTAAGTATCTCTAGCCGTTTTCCAGTGTAAACTGGACTAAAATAAATAAAGACAATGGAAATCCGAAATTTTATTTCTACTCAATCATTGTCTACGAGTTTTAAACAAAGAGATGCGGAATATTGTTTAAAACTTTTTCAATGCCTTACTTAAAATTTTGAGGTTTTTTAATTTTTTCCCATGGTTTTATCATAGTTCCTATCAGCGTTCTAAAGCTCAGCTCTCTAGCGTTTCTAAAAGTAGACAATGTTACTTTTACATAACTTTACATGTATAAGGGAGGGAAATAAATTAAAATATTCGTGTTTTTAAAGTTTTTCCTATAGTTTTATCATAGTTCCTATTAGTCTTCCAATGTTCAGCTCTCTAGCGTTTCTGGCAGTGGGTAATGTTACTTTTACATAAATTAACATTTATAAGGGAGATGAGCAAATGAAAATTTTGGGGTTTTAAAATTTTTTCTCATGGTTTTATGATAGTTTCTATCAGCCTTCCAAAGCTCACCTCTCAAGCGTTTCTGGAAGTGGACAATGTTACTTTTATATAAATTTACATTTATAGGAAAGGGAAGTAAATTAAAATGTTGGTTTTTTTTAATTTTTTCCACTAGTTTTATCATAGTGTCCTTCAGACTTTAAAAGTTCAGCTCTCTAGCGTTTCTTGAAGTGGACAATGTTACTTTTACATAACTTTACATGTATAGGGGAGGGAAATAAATTAAAATTTTCGTGTTTTTAAAGTTTTTCCTATAGTTTTATCATAGTTCCTATCAGTCTTCCAATGTTCAGCTCTCTAGCGTTTCTGGCAGTGGGTAATGTTACTTTTACATAAATTAACATTTATAAGGGAGATGAGCAAATGAAAATTTTGGGGTTTTAAAATTTTTTCTCATGGTTTTATGATAGTTTCTATCAGCTCTTTGTTTGAAACTCGTAGACAATGATTGTGTAGAAATAAAATTTCGGACTTCCATTGTCTTTATTTATTTTAAAACACGACGTTTCGGTTAGTAAGTATCTCTAACCGTTATCAAGTGTAAACTAAACAATCTAGTCTCTAGGCTACTACTTATACTACTTGGTGTGCAGTCAGGTGTGACGGCCCGCCCCCTTTTTTAATCCTAAGACGCCTGTTTTCCTTAAGGAGTGGTTTCCATATGTTTGGTATGTCCGTGCTTGGTTGACTGAAAACTTCTTTATTCTGCATTATATACGCAGCTTCAATAAACTTTCGTTTTCGCCAATGCGACTCCTTATGTAAAACTTTAGCTTCTGACCACTGAATCCTGTGATCATTTGACCATGCATGATCTGCTATACCGGATTTTTCAATATCCCCTAATTGGGTACTTTTTAGATGTTCATTTACTCTAACCTGAAGAGGGCGTTTCGTTTCACCTACATATGATTTTATTTATTTATTTATTTATTTATTTACCCACTTAACAGATTTAAAATCCAATTACAAAGTGGGAATCAGAAATTTTAAAAAGTTACAATAATTAGTTAAAATAATTAAGAAAACAACTAAACACACTTCAATCAACTAACTACAAAAAAAATGTATATATAACTATAGTACACACACACATACACACAAAATACTACAGACTTGTACTGACAAGTACTATCACTTAGCATAATTTAAGTCTTAAAAGAAAAAAGAAAATATTACTATTTTGTAACGCTACAATTAAATTTCGATATTTTTAAGTGAATTCGCACTGCAGTTGAATATATCACACTGGCCCTGTATACTATTATAGCTACTGCACAATCTATTGATTGGGGAAAATTTGCCAATATTTGTTCTAGAAACCTGAAGATAAAATGTAGGTCGTTCGCGAGCTGAAAGTCTGGGAATATAAAATTTTATTTGGCTCAGAAGATTAGATGAGTCAATCCTACCGTTAATAAGATTGTAGAGAAACTGAACTTCAGATAGTTTTCGACGGGCCTCTAAAGACTGCAACGAAAACCTCTGAGTAAGTATTTCGTTAGGAAAACCGATTTCAGGATAAGCGCCCTCACACCTGTACCACATATACTTTAAGAATCTTCTTTGAATTTTTTCAATCTCCTCAATATGATTTTGGTAGTATGGAGACCAAACTACCGAAGCGTATTCTAAATTAGATCTAACATAGGCAAAGTACAATATTTTTATGCTATGTGTAGAGTTAAAATCTCGGGAGTTTCTAAACAGAAAACCTAGCATTCGATAGCTTCTACTTAAAATATCTTCGATATGTGGCACAAATGAAAGTCTCTGATCGAATGTCACGCCCAAGTCCTTGAACTTTGTTGACCGCGGCACAAGTGTGTTGTCAATATGGTAATCAAACTCAATGATGTTACGTTTAAGAGAGTAGGAAACAACGTTACATTTCAAAGGGTTTAGGGGCAAACGATTTGCAACGCACCAGTTATTTACTTCATTTAATGCATTTTGAAGCTTGATACAGTCATCTTTGTTCGTAACTTGACAGTAAAGTTTTTTATCGTCCGCGTACAAAAGTCCCAAGATGTCGGCATCCAAGTTAGAAGAGATGTCGTTTATAAAGCAGTTGAACAGAAGTGGTCCCAAAATCGAACCCTGAGGGACACCAGAATAAGCTGAGACCTCCGATGAGGCTCGACCATAGCACTCCACGTATTGTTTTCTATTAGTAAGCATGGAACGAAACAGATCTGATAAATTCTTTGTTAAGTTAAATGAATTTTCAAGCTTGTTAAGCAGAATGTCATGGTCGAGTCTATCGAAGGCTTTCGAAAAATCAGTATATATAACATCAACCTGGGTACCATTATCGAGACACTCAGCAATGAATTGAGTAACTGACATAAGATTTGTTGTTGTAGATCTCTGTTTCATAAAACCGTGTTGATTAGGATTTATTAAGAGCTTCATGGGAGAGTACATTACATTATGAAGTACCCTTTCAAAGCACTTAGCAAAGTTGTTAATTAGTGTTATTGGGCGGTAATTTTCTATATTATTCCGTTCGTTCTTTTTATAGACGGGAATAATCTTCGACTGCTTCCATGTACTAGGAAAGACGCTTGTACTTAAGATTATATTAAAAATTATGGTCAAAGGTTTTGCAAGCAAGATAGCGCAATCTTTTAAGAAAAATGAGGGTATTCGGTCTGGCCCCACCGTTGCTTTGGGTTTCATACTTTTTAGTGCTTGAAGTACATCAGATTCCGTGATATAGGGAACAGCAATGACATTTGCAGTATGTGAATTAGCTTTATCTGAAGTAGATGCTGATTGCTTGGAAGCACTGGGAGTTGTATAAGAACTTTGAAAATATTCTGCAAACGCATTAGCAATTTCTTGATGATTGGTAATGATTGTGCCCGCATTATTAATCATTGTTTGAGGTAGTATGCTATTCCCTTGCTTGCTTTGAATTAATTTCCAAAAATTTTGTGGCTGGCTCTTTAGGTTACGTTCCAGATTGGCGCAGTATTCTTTAAATGAAGAATCAATGGTTGTTTTAAGCCGAGTACGTAAGTTCCCAAACGTTGCCAATGCCTCCTGATCGCCCCCCTTAAACTTTTTCCAGTATTTATGTTTACGTTTAATAAGCTTAATGACGTCGCTGGTGAACCAAGGAGGATATCTTTTTCTACGTTTGCTTGTTTTGGGTACATATAGATCTAAATAGTGATATATTCTGTCATAAAAATTTTTGACAGCTGTATCGGCATTGTTAACGTTAATTAAAAAGTCCCAATTAATCCCTATTAATGCATCGTATAGGAGTCTAAGATCGGCTCGTTTAAAGTTGTAAAAAATATTTTCAATTTTTAAAGTAGATCTTTGATGAGAAAATTTACCTATATTATACTTGATGATAAGTGAAGGATGAAGATTATCCTCCTTGATAAGAGCATCCTGGCAACGTTCCAACACACACAATTCCGCCCTTGGAACGAGCACAAAATCCAAAATTCTGCCCCTTGAGTTTAAAATATTGTTTATCTGTGAAAAATTTGTGAAGCTTTCTAAGTATAAGTACTCGTTTAGTCGGGCAGTAGGTCCAGATCCGTTTAGATATAATATGTACTCAGGTAAGTTAAAGTCGCCAAGAAAAATAACGTTTGAATTAAGAAGAATCGGTTTAGATGTTATGTAATTAAAAAGCTGCTCATATATATCCGGGCTCAGATCAGGCGGAATATAAACTATCATAAGAACTAAGGATTGCGCATTAGAAAAGATAATTTTTAAAGCGGTAAATTCAATTTTATTTCTTAAAAATAATGGAAGATTCAGATTAACATTTGAGACCTGGAAATCCTGCCTTACAGCCAGCAAGACACCACCCCCCCTATCAGCGGCAACTTCAGCATAGTTACGATCTTGTCTAAAAACTGAGTAGTCAGAATGAAAAAGTTCAGGAGTGAGAATACTGTCGCAGAGCCAAGTTTCAGTGAGCGCAATAATATCATAATCCCTACTTAAAAGAGCGTTGTAAAATTCGGTAGTTTTCGTTCTTAGTCCGCGCGTATTTTGATAATAGATGGAAAGGTGTGTATCGCTGTTCACTTGACAATGCATGCGAGCGGTACTGAGCGCGCCATTCGTAGGGGGATCCGCTATCGTGGGTGAGACAAAAGTATCAACATCAGAGGGGTCAGGGGAAAGAAGTGTATGCGCGCACTGTACTTGCTGTTGTTGCTACAGGACGGGATCAAAAATAGACGATTTAAATTTTTCGTTCAACTGCTTATAAACATAACATTTATTAAAATTCCAGACTGCGTGTTTGGTGTCAAGATTTAGATTGGGATTTTTCAAGTTCAGGCTGTGACAGTTGATGCACTTGTATCGGTTCTCCGGACAGTTGCAGTCCCTAAGCTCATGAGACTCAGCACATAACGGGCAAGTTAAATTACCATGACAGTGGTTAAGATCATGATTGAATGAGTTACATTTATAACAACGGAGAATGGAAGGAGCTTCATAGACGTTACAATTGTCCAGCCCTATCACAATCCTCTTTTGATGCATAAGGCGCCTATAGGTAGATACATCCAACCGCAGTTCGAATTGAAAAATACTGTTATTTTTTTTAGTAGGCCAAAACTTTTGTATTATAATTTTAGAGTCTTCACGAAATATGTGTTTGTTTTGCGATCTCAGGTTCTGGTCCAAGATGTCTGTTGGCGTTGATTGACTGATACCGACGATTCTTGCGACTGGAGAGCGATTTTTGACCTCTCTTATCTCATACTTGGCTGCCATTTTTTCAGTTGCAAGCACTTGCAACCTCGCTGCGCTGCTAGACTCCGCAGATAGTAAGAGACCCCCATGGGAGATCGACTTGACTTGATCAAGTTGAATATTTTGATCGATAGGTTTGATGTGTTCCAGAATGTCGGTTTTTGTTTGTTCGCTTGATTGATTTTCATCAATTGGTTTAATTACTATCCTCGTGTGTGGCTTTCGGATGACAGCGTCAGCAAAGGACGGTGCCTGAGGTGGTGATATGGCCAGCTTAAAACTCTGCAGTTCCTCCATATTATTTTCCAGCTTAGAGTTAATTGTCTTAATAATATCTTCTTTAATTTCGGCAAGTTTACTTTCAAAGCATTCGTTAATTGTAGTTCTCAGATCAACTGTGTCTACCGTAAAGCATTTTGGGCATCTCCATGAGATACCAGGGACAGTCTGTATAATACTCGTAGCCTCGGCAGAAAGTTTAACACAATCAGAGTGAAAGCGCTTGTTGCAAATCCCGCTGCACAAGAGAGATGCCTTGCTTCTAGCTGACGTATGGCATACGCCACATGTTGACATTTTTTTTGTGGCTAGAATTCAGCGTAACAGAGGCGATCTAGAGAAAAACCACACACTCACCGAGAATCTCCGTCTTGAGTAGGCCCCGTGTTTCAAAAATCATCAATAACTGTGCACTAAAACTATTAAAAACAACAACATTGCAGGAGCAGAGAGTTAACGTGTTGCTTGGCCGGAGTATGCGAATCACACTCACACGGGATTTGGTAAATACATTCTTTATTATTTGAGGGATTGTCTGGTTTTGTTTTAGTTACAAAACTTCTTATCGTATTTCCCGAAGAAAATACTGTTTTTATATTATAGTGCTTAGCTATTCGTCTTATGTTTTCTGAAATCCCTTGAACATATGGAATGTTAATAACACCTAACGGATTATTATTTTGAGAATTTGGTACATTTAGTTTGTTTTTAATTTTAAATATCGTTGAGTTTATTAATTTCTCGGAATAACCATTCTGTTGTAAGTCCTTTTTAATGTTGTTAATTTCTGTGGTTAATTCTTCATTATTACTACAAATATTTACGGCTCTTAAATACAAACTTCTTATAACTCCTTGTTTTGTTGCAACAGAATGATTAGACTTAAAATTTAGGTACTGTCCCGTGTGTGTAGGTTTCCTATATACAGTGGTTTGAATGTTTCTGTCTAATCGTTTGACAAGAACATCCAAAAAAGGTAAGGCCGAATCTTTTTCAATTTCCATGGTGCACTTGATTGTTGGTCGAATACCGTTTAAATGGTGTAGAAAATTTTGTAGTTCGTCATCATTTTCCGGCCATATAATAAATGTGTCATCCATGTATCGTAGCCATAGTTTTGGTTTGACTCTTGCTGTGTTGATCGCATGGCCCTCGAACCACTCCATGTATATGTTTGCTACCACTGGCGAAAGAGATGAACCCATTGGGAGTCCATCATTTTGCGCGTAAAACTTATCTTTCACTTGAAAGTAAGAGTTACGGAGACAGAGCTCCAAAAGATCCATCACCCCCTCCACCGATAGCGTTGTTCTCTCGTGAAGTGTATCATCAGTTTGTAATTTGTTTTTAATGATACTGAGTGACTCATTTATTGGCACGTTGGTGTAGAGACTTTCTACATCAAAACTTACAAATCTATCGCCAGGATCTAATTCGATACCTTTTAAAACCTCCACAAAATGTTCCGAGTTTTTGACAAAAGATTCGGACTTACCCTGTAGTGGTTGAATTATGTCCAACAAAAACCTCGACAAAATGCTGGTCGGTGAGTCCCTGGAGCTTGTAATTGGTCGCAGTGGTATATCCTTCTTATGGATCTTTGGTAATCCATAAAAATGTGGTGCCTTACTGTGGTGTGGAGTCAGGCGGGATCTAGCAGCGTCCGGGATATTTTCAGCATACTTCTTCAAAGTCCTGTAGATGCGTCCTTCTATGGTGGTGGTTGGGTCTTTGGGTAGTTGCTTGTAGTCTCCTTTCTCCAGAACTTCTTGGATCTTTTTGTCGTAAGTCTCGACATCCATGATCACCGTTGCGTTTCCTTTGTCGGCCGGTAGAATCTTAATTGATTTGTCAGCCTGCAGGTTCTTGATTGCCCGTTGTTCTTGACTGGTGATGTTTGTCTTTTGTTGCTTCTTTCTGTCCAGCGTTGTTCTTACTTTATGGCGAAACTCATCAGCTTCGGGTTGAGGTAGACTAACGGTCTCTATTGCCGCAATAATTTCCAGTGTCGGTGTCTGTGCCGGTGCAATGGCGAACTTAAGTCCCTTACTGAGTACCAATTCTTCGTTGTTGCTCAGAGTCCTTTTGGAGATGTTTACTATAGTGCTTGGTGTTGTTGAGTCTGTTCTATCTTGAGTACGTGTCTGTAGTTTCTTAAATTTTTCTCGGTGAGTTGATCGTATCTTCTGTCGTTCTCTGTTGCACGTACTGTCAATTTTACTCAGTATCGGTTCGTAGTCTTCCTCCCATGTGTGTCGTCTAATTTCGTCAAATCGCTCCTCCATGTCGGCGTTGAAGTTGGCTTTTCTCCATCGATGGTAATTGATTTGGGATCGGATTAGTGCTTGGCTTGTCCTCTCTAAGATCTTCTTCGTTCTCACTCCCGGAAAGTTGGCTTTTAGGCGGAAACCAACCGGAATGACACCACTGTCGCGCGCCTCGCACAAGAATGAAATGTGTTCTTCTTCCTTTATCACTTTAAGTTTGGTCTTCTCGTAGCCTCTGAATAGATTGTTGATTCCGGGTTTCTATCAGCCTTCCAAAGCTCACCTCTCAAGCGTTTCTGGAAGTGGACAATGTTACTTTTATATAAATTTACATTTATAGGAAAGGGAAGTAAATTAAAATGTTGGTTTTTTAAATTTTTTCCACTAGTTTTATCATAGTGTCTTTCAGATTTTAAAAGGTCAGCTCTCTAGCGTTTCTTGAAGTGGACAATGTTACTTTTACATAACTTTACATGTATAGGGAAGGGAAATAAATTAAAATTTTCGTGTTTTTAAAGTTTTTCCTATAGTTTTATCATAGTTCCTATCAGTCTTCCAATGTTCAGCTCTCTAGCGTTTCTAGCAGTGGGTAATGTTACTTTTACATAAATTTACATTTATAAGGGAGATGAGTAAATGAAAATTTTGGGGTTTTAAAATTTTTTCCCATGGTTTTATGATAGTTTCTATCAGCCTTCCAAAGCGCACTTCTCAAGCGTTTCTGGAAGTGGACAATGTTACTTTTATATAAATTTACAATTATAGGAAAGGGAAGTAAATTAAAATGTTGGTTTTTTAAAATTTTTTCCACTAGTTTTATCATAGTGTCTTTCAGACTTTAAAAGTTCAGCTCTCTAGCGTTTCTTGAAGTGGGCAGTGTTACTTTTACATAACTTTACATTTATAGGGGAGGGAAGTAAATTAGAATTTTGGGGTGTTTAAATTTTTTTCTTTTGCTTTGTCATAGTTACTATGGACTTTCCAACGCTCAGCTCTCTAGTGTGTCTGCAAGTAGGGTCACTGCATCACGAAGACGTAGTGTCTTCTTTGGGTAGCGACACGACAGCTAAATATTTTTGGTTATATGACGAATCTGACACTGTCAGGAACGTAGCTTTTTTTTGTATTTAAAAAAATAAAATGGTTTACAAATGTTACGTAAATAACTGTCCGTCACACTCGGTATATATTTTTATACTGTCCAAATAAACAAACCATTCAAATAATGCTTTTCAGATTGTCGAATAAAAACGATGTTTTTTATGATTTCAATATTTACCCACACAGCGCAAGAAACCAAAAATTATTTGACATGTTTTATAAAATATAGAAAACTATTGTTGGATTTATTCTAGGGCATAAAAGTGTACGTTTAGTCCCATTTTTCACTTAGGTGATTAAAAGTAATTTCTTTAAAACTATAAAGGAAAAATTATAGGTTTTTTTGGATCATTTTATTTTATTAATATACAAAAAACAAAAAGCTATCATGATACACGATAACGGTTATTCTGTTGCTTCCAGCTTGGTAGAAGTTTACTGTACTTTGCTGATGACTTGGTTGGTTTCGATTATTATTGTGTCCTTTGGCATAGCCTTCATGTAAAGGAAGCATTTAACTTTCTAGACTTCTCCAGGATAAAAAACAGGAATACCTTTTCGGTGAAATTTTTGACATTCTTTTTATTGCATCATTTTCGGTACTCTGAAAGCTGCTTTCTTTGGCGGCCTTTTCAATTTTCATCTCAAAGTAGCAATTATTCTTTGGTCCCTCGTTTGTTCCATCTTTAAGAAATTTACTTCAAACTTGTTCTTATTTAGTTTGTTATGAAATAAATATTATTTTTTGCACATTTTTTTCTATGTTTGTTAGCGTCTGACTGACTTTTGTTTAATATCTACCATAGCAACGCGCCCAAAGCTCACCAAAAAAATTAAAACTATCTGCCCGCTGTATTATTATATACCGGGGGTTGACATGCTAAACCTAGAGTACCGGAGTAAGTGGTTTAATATTTATTTATTTTATGATTATTATTATTTTTAGTATATAAACATTGGCAGTAAAGTCCCTTACACTTAACAAATTATAGCCGTCCTTCTGGTCGGGCTTAAAAAATCTTGCCGCGGAATTAAAAGTAAACACGGCATATACCTACTATTATTTTATTACGGTGTCCAAACAAAAGCGAGCGGCGAAGAAAACGTCGAAAGAACAAAATGTCAAAGACACGAAAGGCCAAAAATACAAAAGGTCGAAAGTACAAAAGGTCGAAAAACAAAAGGCCAAAACTTCAAAAGGTCAAAAATACACAAGGTCGAAAGTACAAAAGATCGAAAATAGAAAAGGTCGAAAGTACAAAAGGTCGAAAGTACAAAAGGTCGAAAATTCAAAAGATCGAAAAACAAAAGATTGAAAAACAAAAGGTCTAAAATCGAAAGTAGCTATACTGTAATGATTGTAAAAAAGGCTTTACTATAGACACAGAGGCACACACACACACACACATCGAACGCACACACACACACAAACACAAACACGCACACACACAGACACACACACAGACGTCACGACGATACTGCGAAGATAAGTCAAAATATACCCAAATAAACACATTTTCGGCGTCATCTCAAAAACATTTTTTTCTTCGAAAGCAATACCTTTTCTAGCCATTATTGCACGGGCTAGGAAGGTAAAAAAATTCAACAATCTAAAAATTCAAGGCCCAAAAATTTTTTTTGTACCATCTCTAAGTATTTTTTGGGTAGCAACACGACGGATCGCGGAACTTTGTTCGAAAACATTTTCCTTGAACGGAAAATTGTCAAAAACGGTTTTTTCGAACGGAAAATTCTTTAAAACAAAAATTTGCGATCAATCGGTGTTTTCCTAAGCTTTCTCAATTGATCGCAAACGTATTCTAACCGGTACAGACACTCTGACCTTTTTCCACCAAAACACTGTCTTCAAATCACAGGTTTGCTATCAATTGAGAAAGTTTAGAATAACACATTTTTCGAAAATATGTTTCGGTTGGTTCGGTTTCGTTTCACACTCTCTACCCAGACAGCACAAGTACGTACTATGTACGTACATAGTAGGTAACTCTGCGACGTACTATACGTATATAGTACCTACATTTTTGGACGTCCATATATGTACGTCGTAGGGACGTAATTTTAGCCATGTACTATGTACGTAGAAACTCGTACTAGGTACGCACATGGTACATCCAATGAAACGTAAAATGTACGTACTCTAGACGTACATGGTACTAACATGGGACATCAAATTAAAATAACAAAAGTGTAGAATTAAGACTATGGCTTCCTAAACATTCCTACTTTATCGTGTGATCGTCCAGGTTTACCTTAAGGCTCGAAGTCTCGATAGGTTTGAAGTTTGTTTTACTTGATTTAATATTTAAGTAATGTATCTCTAACAATGCCGTTAAATGTTATAATTTAAAGACACTGTATGTTATTTTAAAAACAAATAAAGACTTACTGATATCGATGTTAAATACAAAAATACGTTTTTGAATATTTTTCAAAAAATCATGTTTTTGCGCAAAGTCTACCTGATTGGAAGCACGGCAGAACCACAGGAATATGACTTTAGAAACTATAAGAAATTTACAAAAAAGGTAAAATTTAGGGTAACCCCACAGAAATGATATTTGTTATGATTGTAGGTAAGTACTATAACTACTATTATATCTAATAGTAAAAGTGTATGCATTAAATTGTTGTAGTATTTTTTGTATTAATTTATATTATAAAAATAAAAAGTTGGTCAAAAACTTAAAATATAAGTATAGTCTTTAATTTTTTTAAAAATACTTTACATACTCTAGGTACCCTAAAAATTCTGAGATCGCTTTACAAACTTCTACAAAAATTGTAGATACTCTAAAAATTCCGAGGTTAATTTACAATATCGTATTAAAATTGCGTGTAGGTACTCTAATTATTCCGAGGTAAGTTGACGAGTCACCCATGGAAATTTCGAGGCAGGTCACGTGGGCTTGTCGCTACCCATGGAGACGCCAGGCTTCCAGGATGCAGTGACCCTATCTGCAAGTGGACAATATTACTTTTACATAACCTTAAATTTATCGGGAGGGGAAGTAAATTAGCAGTTTGAGGTGGATAAATTTTTTCCCATAGTTTTATCATAGTTCCTATCAGTCTGCCAAAGCTCAGCTCTCTAGCATTTCTAGAAGTGGGCAATGTTACTTTTATATAACTTTACATGTGTAGGGGAGGGGAGTAAATTAGAAATTTTGGGTTTTTTGGCTTTTTTTTTCTTTTTTCTATAGTGGCAATTTCGACGTTTTTTGAAATTTCGTAACTTTTTTACTACTTTATAGAAGTCCATTAAACTTGGCCGGGCTGTTAGCCCCATGAAGATTTACGACTGTGCAAAGTTTGAGATTCATAGCTCATTCCGAAGTAGAGTTTTAGATAGGTCAAATATGAGCTGAAATGTTTCAAGGAAAGATGGTACGGCAGCGGGAACTTGGCGAGGCACTGCCATGCCCTCAGATTGCATGGGAAGATTAAAATTTTTAAAAATATTTTTAAAATATCACTATGAATATTTAGGCATTATTTTTGAAAATATCAGTGCAACTTTGTGAATTCTACTGCGCAACAAAAAACCCAGCGCACATTTTTTGACATGGACTATCAGAGTTTGAGTATATCGTATTATAGATACCACACAAATTTTTAATGGCACAAGTGAAATACAAATGGTGTAACTTCCTTAAAAGAATTCGCTACCATACTTAGGTTAAAATGTTTAAAAAACCTTGGTTTTTGCAGCTCTTATAAATAATAATACGTTTTTCCTTGTGGTTTTTTCCATAGATCTTAAGAAAAACTATCCAATTTTTTTAAAAAGATTATAATTTATTAAATTAAAACTAAAAAATTAATAAAAGCAGTTTTGTTTCTAAAACTGGACAAAACATAATGTTTACTTTTAATACTGATCGCTTAATGTTTAGGCAATTTTTTTGAGATATATAACATAAAAAATCAAAAATTATATAAATACTACAAAACCTAGAATTTCCACTACTTCGGAAAAAAACTAAGGCTAATGGCTTGCGGCTGGTTCGTTTTGGTATCCCTGAATAAAATAGAAATTATTAATTAAATAAAACTGTACAAGTTTTTAATGCTTAAGTAAATAATAAGGCTGACATCGAAAAAGTTATAGTATACCTACTGAGTCGTCATATTCTTGCAAAAAAATTAGAATTTTTAATTATATATCTTGTATATTCATACACATTGTGTGACAGTAAAAGTGATAATTTATTATTTCTTGAGAAAAAAAATAGAAATAATATTTTGGTGATTACAACATGTTATACAATTGCAAATATGTTTATAAAAATTACACATGATAAATTAAATAACTGGAATAGGTTAACAAATTGGTAAATTTTAATTTTTGACGGTTGGATCACATAAAATTTGTTCAAGAGTTTAATTTAAAAAAAAGCGAATGTTTTCTCCATGCTGCCTCGGATATTTACAACTTTACTCAATCTACGAGATCGTTAAAAATGGTAATTTACCCTACAATGGCAGCGCCAAGTTTACCGCCAAAAAGGCATAAAAAATATTTGAAAATCGTTACATTGTTGCTGTAGTATTGCGGTGTTTTTAACGTATGTCGAATATCGCTAAGCGCTTAATTCAATCTTAATAGTTATTTACCTAACAAGTGCGGAAAGTAACACTTTACCGCACGCGACGGCAGTTGGCCGAACAAAGCGGAGCGAAGTTCGTTCAAGCCGTCATGGGCGGTAAAGAGACTTTCCGCATATGTTAGGTACAATATTTTACCTATTCAAAAAATTGAATTTAAATTATAAATAAACCTGTCAAATTAGACGGAATTGAATTGTAAACAAATATTGAAGCTGTCCTATTGACGCGTTTCTAAAGTTTCTAAGTGGTGCACGTGCGTTAAAGTAACTTTACTGCACGGCGTGCCATAGCTAAAGTAATTACTTTACCGCACGAGAGTAGGTAATAGTTATTTACCTAACACGTGCGGAAAGTAATACTTTACCACACGTTACAACAGTTGGCCGAACGACGCTTATCGGAGTTCGTTCATGCCGTCAAGGGTGGTAAAGATACTTTCCGCTGGTGTTAGGTACAATATTTTACCTATGAGTACCTTCTTTTTTCAAAAAATTGAATGAAATTAATAAATAAACATGTCAAATTAGAGGAATTTAAAATATAAATAAATATTATTGCTGTCTTATTGACGCGTTGCTAAAAAAAAGAAAAGTCAGCTCGGTTTGGACCTACCTGCATACTATACCACCTGGCCCAAAGTAATTCTTAACAGCTTCTTCTATTAAAGTGCGAAAAAGAAATTCGAAATATAGATGAATCGAACAAAGATGGCCTGACTTTTCCTTTTTCGCGTCCTGCCTTTTAAAGTGGCCTGTATTATCCCTACCAAAAGTCCCCGAAATCGGAGATGGCTTGCACCGTTGCGCGTCGCCTTTAAAAAACTCCGCGCCGTACCTAGTCGAACTAAAAGGAGTGCTCTCGCAGCTGCGTGAATTACAGAAATTCCCATTTGCTTGCTTTACCGTTAAGGGCAAAATAGGCCGAAGCTCTGTACCAAATAGAACCTATTAAAAGCGGGGTTCTATTTTGGCTTTAAAGCTGAGCGTCCACTAGGTCGGTGGGGCAGAGCGGCGCGGAGCGGCTCCAAAGAAAAATGCATGAGAATAAATGGAGACTCCCGAGACTTGTCTAGAACGGCAGCGGCGCGCTATGCCGCGCTACTTCACCGACTTGTGGACACCAGAGCGGAGCGGAATTTCTGGAATTCGTTGATTTCCGATTGTTTTCGGAAATATTTCGTACAAGAAGTGTGAAGTGTGCAGTACTGTTTACTACAATGTATTGGTAAGTTGCACCGTCTTTCATTGGAATTTCACCAGTTTGCTATAAAACTCTTTTAATATTAACGTGTAAAATCATTTAGATCTGTGTCCTATAAATTTTATCCATCAGATTACTACGAAAATGGAAGAATTTTCCAAAGAAAACCTTATTTTGCTTGTGCAGGAATACCTGCTCTACCACTGTGGTCAGAAACAACATTTCTTCGTCAGAATCACTCGAATCATACATAGTCAATGCTCACTGCTCAGCTAACCGTGTACACAACTGAACTACAAAAAACGAGCCACAATGCTTGAATATAGGAGGGAACACGAAACGCGGTGCGCCGCGTTTGCAATGGACGAACCTCCTTCGAAAAAAGCGCGCCGCGCCGCTCTGCCCCACCGACCCAGTGGACGCTCAGCTTAAGAATTACTTTGGAACACCCAGTACTGCATTTAAGGCTTAGTGACAAGACAGCGTGCAAGTAGAGAGCAGCTTGCTAGTGAAGAGATTGAATTGATTTTAAATTGCAACAATTCTACAGCAGCACCAGAGAGTTCTACTACAACGTATTTCCTGTATTAATTTTAGGGGTGTTATACCCGAAAATGAAATGGGAAACATGGACCACCTGACATTTGGTAATCATATTAAAAATTAATTAAATTTTAAATTTTTGTTCAATCTGCTCCTTAAAATACTGGTAAAAACCAAGTATACATACGCATTGCATGGAGTTATTGGTCGGATTCGTTTCCGATATATAAGTACTGTGTCTTGTCCACTTTTACTGTTAACCCCCAATTTTGGTATTCCTCCGTTAACTTTCTCATCATATAACCCATGTCTTCTTTATAATTAGCTACATTTACTTGGTCATCAGCAACCTGTTGTGTGTATATTGTAAATCGGTCGTTTAGTTGTATTCCAATGCCGTGTACTTTACATTTCCATTTTTTTGAGCAACTGCGTTAGAGATATGGAGAAATACAACATCCCTGTCTTAAGCCTTTCGTTACGATGAATTCTTTTGAAAGTTAATTTCCAATTTTAATATTAGACCCTTTGTATAGTTCTTTTATCGCTTTTATGTATGTATGGTTGACATTAGTTTGCTCTAACAAAGTCTATAATTTTTTCTACTGGAACGTCATATGCTTTTTGTAGGTCTACAAACTTAACATGAGTCTCTATATTTTGGCACTTTTTTTCGCAATTACTTGTTTAAGACAAAAACATTATCACTACAAAATCTGCCTGCACGAAACCCACTTTGATCTTCTTCTTCTTGTTCATGAAAATTATTTTCTATCAAATCTCTAAGAATCCTACCGTACGATCTACTTGGATTACTGGCTACTGAAATTCCTCTGTAATTACTCTAATCCAGCTTGTTTCCTGTTTTATGTATTGAGAATATGAATGCAATTTTCCAATCATCAGGTACCGGATGTCCGTTTATGCATTGCTTGATAATTTATGTGAGATTTTCTAGAAGTTTCTCTGATCCATATTTTAGCATTTCAGCGTATATTCCCCCAAGTCCGCTAACTTTGCCGGATTTAAGCTTTCTAATAATATTCTTTACCATTTCTTTTTCGACAATGATTACTTCCTCTCCATGTACTTCTATTTTTGGTCAGGTCTCGTTTCCTGCAGTAGTCTCTTATAGTGTTCTGTCCATTGTTATGGGTTGATGATCTAATTGTTTGTTTTTTCTTTTGTTGGGTTTTTTAACGTAGAAATAAATTTTCATACTTCAGCACTCTGTCGACCTTTTACGTGTGTATTTATATCGTGGCATTTGCGCTCGAACATTTTACTTTTTCCGTGCGTATCAAATTTCTTGGTTGTTTTCTGGTTTTCCTGTAGATTTTTAGATCTCTTTGCTCTTAAGTATTGAGCCGTTTTTTAGCTACCTTTACTAAAGTATTTTAACTTTTTTTCGTTTTAAGATTATGTGTTCTGTATATTTACGAATTAATTTTTGAATGAAGAAATATAAAATAATACATCCAAACAAAAAAAGTTTATACACATTCTATATTTAAATATCTAGGTATTTCATCTAACTTGACCTAACCGTTGCCTAATTATATGCTCTAAGCTATTTCTGCCTTGAAAACGTCTTTTTAAAAATATGTCAGAAATGAAAGCTCCCTCAACGTTTGAATAACATAAATTATTGAGAAAAATGTGTTCTACAATATTCTGGAAACCGCATATTAAGGCAATGCTCTGTTCAAAAGTTAGCGTTTTTTAATTATCAAAAAAGTGTCATAAGAATTTATGGATTTTGATTAAAGTTTAATCAGCTCTTTACAGTATGGCGCACTATTCTCGATGTTATCTTATTTTTACCTTCCTGGCCCGTACAGAAATAGCTAGAGAAGGTATTATTTTTATTATTGAAAACGATACTTCTCTAACCATTGCTGCGCGGGCTATTAAGGTAAAAATAAAATTATCATTAACAAAGGTTTTGCGTATGTAATTCTATCATAAATTACAAATCCATTGGAGCAAAAAAAAATTCAATAGTTGGGCTTAATTATTTAAATAAAACAGTTTTGTATGACCCATGAATTGATGTTCACTTTTTGAATTTCATCTTAAAATTTACTAAATTTGTATGAAAAGCATGGCATTTTAGCAAGCTTTAAAAACTGCTGAAGAAAATCGTTTAATAAATCCTAAATTTAGTTTAAACCATGGTGTGTTTACAAACAACGCACGATTTCTTTGTATTCTACAAATATAAAAAAATAAGTGGATACTAAAAAGTGAACGACTGAATATGTTTCGATCATACATAATATTTAAATACCCACGGTAATTGCCAATGCATGATGCAAACATAACTTCTCGCGGTCCTTAAAAAAAGTGTTATAATTGGTTGCTTTCAAACACATATGCATATTGTTTTCATATAGTTATTCCAACACCCACGGTACCTTGATGCATGATGCAAACATATTTGAAATAGTAATATCAATGGGCATAAGTCTATTCTTTTAACTGCCCTAAGAATAAAATGTTCTGATTGGTTATATTTTCACAAATACATATTATTTTATTCATGTATTTATTCTATCTATTTAAATTTGTTATCTATGCTTTTTTCGTATCTTTATATTTGAATGTTTGCATCGAATGCAACACATTGGGTAAACAGGTAACAGGGAGTATTGAAATATTACGTATATGGCTTCGATAGCATAAGCTGTCATCCTAAGTGTCAAAAGCAAAGGCAACGAAAAAAAACCGAACATATTACAAGAATAATAGTACCTAATGATTTAGCTATAAGCCTGCACAAACAAACTTTTTGGTTTGAGAATACGTGTGGGTACACAGTAAACTAATTATTTATAGTAAGGAAAGCACCCCGGTATTTTCACAATAGTGTTATACATACCCCCTGTATACATTAGTTGGGAATACGAAGTTCGAGAGGCGCTGATTACAGACCGTCACCCCTTGTATAAAAATATTATGGACAGAGTTCTCCGCTGTCGCAATATATATTAACCGCTACTCTTGGTATATTTTGACAATTTGTTTTTGATTATAACTGACATTGACTTTAGCAAAATAGATAAAAATATGTAATTTCATTTTACATTTTTCGTTTGTGGATGCAATTTTTCGTTATTTTTCGACTTTTTACCTTAATTTTTATGGTGTGTTTTGCTAAATTATGACCAATCGGTATTTTGTGCGTTTTGATGGGGGCGATCCATCGCTTAAGAAATTGAAAAGAAAACAATGTTGTGTTGGTGGGTGCGAAGACTATGTTAGCAAGCGCCATTGCCTTCCCAAACGAAGCAATTGGATGAGTGGCTAAAAATATTTCGCCCTAAAAACTGGCTAACTTTGAAGAAAGACGAAATTTAAGTTAAATATATAGTGTGTGATTTGAACCAGGACAGAGTTTAAAATGTTTAGTTTTAAATTTTAATATTTAGAAAACAAGCGCGGATCTAGGTCAAAATCAAGGGGGGGAAGGGTTAAAATCGACGATATTTTTTTATTAAACTTTTTTTCAAGGGGGAGGCGGTAATTTTCCTGTTTACCCTTTAATTATTAACAAAAAGTGCATATTTTTTATTCTAGGGGAGTAATTACCACGTTACCCCACCTCGAATCCGCGCTTGGAAAAACATAGTTTATTTCACTATATTTATATACAGGTCCGACATAATGATCTCCCACATTAAAAACGCCATTGTAAATGCTATTTAGATTTTTTTTTTCTACTGAAACTCTATTCTATACCATTGGTTTTTATTAAGTTTTGAAATTTACAGAGTCCATGTGTGGCGGCCATTTTTTTCGATACACATTTAAAGCTGATTTCTGAAAGTTTCACTCGTACAGTAGCTTAAAAGCGATATACTTTACTTTAATTTAAAAAGCTTACGTAACATTTTTTTAACACCCAAATATAATATAATAATGTTTAATTTAAATACATTTGTACACAGTGGCGTATATACAGGGTGGGGGCGGGGGACCCGGGCCCCCCACGAAGCTAAGATGTTGTTTAGATATTTTCCACCTATTTCATGAATACAAACATAAAATAGCATAAAATACGACCTTATGAGGTCTCGGCCCCCCTAGAAACTGTCTCGGGCCCCCCCGAAACTTGTTCCTATATACGCCACTGTTTGTACATCACATAGCTAAAAGAATCAGGCACACCTCTAATGGGATTTCTGTAATCCGTCAAACTCCATGAAGTTTTGGTATGTTGTAGATTGTACCTTTCTTATAAAAAGTTCTCAGGGGCCCAACTCAAATTAATGACCAGTTTTTGAAATACAGGGTGTTAAAAGTGATAATGTCCATGAAGCATAATGGCTCTTTAGACGGCTTTTCCAAACATATGCGCAATGTTACTACTACATGTATTTACGATTTATTTATTATTTTTAATCTGTACCTTTAAAACATTCTCTACAGGGTGTTTAAGTAAATATTATTCGAAAGTGATAATGAGAAACAAGCGTTAGTGTGTTTTAGATTGAATCTTTCGTATAAAAAGTTTTATGGGCCCAACTTAAATTAGTGTCCAGTTTATAAAATAGAGGGTGTTAAAAGTAATAATGTCCAAGACGAATTAATTATCTTTAGACGGATTTTCCAAACACTTATGCAATTTTACGGTTTCATATATTTACGATTTATTTATTATTTTTAATCTGTACCAATAAAACATTATCCACAGGGTGTTTTAATAAATATTAGTCAAAATTTTTACTGAGAAACAAGCATTATAGCTTTTTACAGGGCACGGTACAGATGTACAAAACGCTTAAATATTTTTTAATATTATTTAAATTACATTTGCCGAAACACCCTGTATTAAATACATAATAAGTCAAGAACCATTAAAAAACTAATAACTACTATCTCTATATGTAATAGTAACATTTCGTATATGTTTGGAAACTCCATCTAAAGAGCTATTATGCTTTTTGAACATTATTACTCAACACTCTGTATTTCAAAAACTGGAAATTAATTTACGCGGGCCCATCATAAGAACATCTGACCATCAAGTTTCAGTCTACAACATACTAAAGCTTGTTTCTCAATAAAACCTTCGAGTAATATTTACTTAAACACCCTGTATATAATGTTTTACGGGTACAGATAAAAATAAAGAATAAATCGTAAATGTGTGTAATAGTAACATTGCGTATATATTTGCAAAACACTTCTAAAAAGCTATAATGCTTCTTGGACATTATCACTTTCAACACCTTGTATTTTAAAAACTGGTAATTAATTTAGGTTGGGCCCATAAGAACTTTTGATACAAAAGGTTCAACCTAAAACACAATAAAGCTTGTTTCTCATTAACACTTTCGAATAATATTTACTTAAACACCCTATACGGTTTTAAAGATATAGATTAAAAGAAAATAATAAATCGTAAATACATGAAATAGTAACATTGCGCATATGTTTGGCAAAGCCGTCTAAAGAGCCATTATGCTTCTTGGACATTATCACTTTCAACACCCTGTATTTCAAAAACTGGTCATTAATTTGAGTTGGGCCCCTGAGAACTTTTGATAAGAAAGGTTCAGTCTACAACAAACCAAAATTTCGTGAAGTTTGACGGAGTACGGAAATCATAAGTGCATTGCATAAGTTTATATTTTTCATTAAAAAACAATTAAAAAAGTTTCCGTTGATAGAAAAATACTATATTTGCATTATATTATGTGTAAAGCATTGTAATAATTAAGTTAATGTATTTTATGCACTAATAAAAAGGAATTTTCTGCAGAATATTCGTCAAAGAGCCTTTTTTTACTAGAAAATTATCCTCTCAAGGAAATTTATGTACCTATATCAATGGAAAACAAACTTCTAAAACTTAGATTTAATTTTAAAAAATTCAACTTTCCTATTTATTGTTGCTAGTAGCCATTAATAAAAAAAATTATTTGATTGAGCATCCTTACTAATTGGTGTTTATAGAGTGTTTTTAGGCACATTGAGCGTTGACACAAAAAAACTCATTCTTATCAGCGCGCAAAGTTTAAATTTAACACTATGTATTTAATTGACGAGTAGAATGGATTTTTTGGTGTTAAAATTCAATTTGATAAAAACTTTTCAAAACACCATATTATAAGATGTAGCTTGATTGGAGAACGATTGCATTGATGGCTATGAGCATCCGGTATACAATAAATTGAAAAGCCACCCTGTAGCTTAGAGACAATCTGCGCAAGCGTTATATTGTTTCAAATCCCCCTGTAAATGTTTAGTACGGAATACGAAGTTAGAGAGGCGCTGGTTTTTCCACGGCACCCCGGTATACTGCGCCAATTGAGTAATAAAACTCCCACCATGTAAGTGTCTGGTCTATCTCTGTCATTCGTCTATGTGTGGGTACTAACTTAATAGGCAAGCAAAGAAAAGTAAGCATTTGTATTTGGAGTCCATCCTTCTGTACTTGATTGCTAGATGAATAATTTGGTTGGTAGCGATGGGTTACTCATTGGCCCTTAATAGAAATTAACCAAATCATTAATTAGACTGGGTAATTTTGGTTAATAGTGATAATGTTTTTTGTCTTAAACAAGTAATTGAGAAAAAGAGTGCCAGAAATATAGAGACTCATGTTACCTTTGTGGATCTACAAAAAGCATATGATATCGTTCCAGTAGAAAAATTATGGACTGTGTTAGAACAAACTAGTGTCAATCATACATACATAAAAGCGATAAAAGAACTATACACAGAGTCAAAATCTTAAATTAAAATTGGAAATCGACTTTCAAAAGAATTTCTTATAACGAAAGGCTTAAGACAGGGATGTTGTATCTCTCCAATTTTTAAAAAATATATAACGCCGTAGCTCTAAAAAACTGGAAACGTAAAGTACACGGCATGGGAATACAACGATTTACCATATACAGACTACAGTTTGCTGACGACCAAGTAATTGTAGGTAGCTAATGATAAAGAAGACATGGAGTATATGATGAGAAAATTAACGGAAGAATACCAAAAGTGGGGGTTAACAGTGAACGTGGCCAAGACACAGTACTTGTGTATTGGCAACCAATCAAGCAAGTTAGAACTAGACAATAGACAAATAATATCTCCATGCAATGAGTATATGTACTTGGTTGTCACATTTGATAAGAAAGGAACAGAAAAATATTGGATAGCAGTATTTTATGGAGCAGAGAGAAAAAATAATGTAAAATATAACATATATTTCACAATGGTAAAAAGCATGCTGTTGTATGGAATAGAGACTTGACGCCTAACAGAAAAACACAAAACAAAAATGAAATTTGTTGAAATGGATGCAATAAGATGATCAATGAGAATATCTAGAAAAGATCATATAAGAAATGAGACCAAAAGAGAAACGGATGACATCACTAAAATACGAACGAATCAAAGACGTAACAAAAAAAAACAAAGCAAAAATGGAAAGTGGGATGCAATAAGAAGATCAATGAGAATATCTAGAACAGATCATATAAGAAATGGGATCATAAAAGAAAGAATGGGAATAGAGATGAACGACGAAATATTACCAAAGTAGGTCCTAGAATGGCAACCAATAGGGCGCAGCAAAAGAGGGCATCCTAAACTGCAATGGCAAAGATCATTGAGTCAAAAAATCCTGATAGAAGTTTATTATTAGGATCGAAGCTGGTGGACCATATAGGACAACGTAGAAAAACGGAATGGGACAACTGGGCGCCGCCAACTCGGCGCCGCCAACTGGGCGCCGCCAACTCGGCGCCGCCAACTGGGCGCCGCCAACTCGGTGCCGCCAACTGGGCGCCGGGCCAACTCGGCGCCGGGCCAACTCGGCGCCGGGCCAACTCGGCGCCGGGCCAACTCGGCGCCGCCAACTGGGCGCCGGCCAACTCGGCGCCGGACTAAATTTTTTTTTTGATAAAATGTGTAGATGAAAAATAAAATATATTATTTATATAAAAACATCTTTAAAAAATCCTTTACGCAATTTTTTTTACAAGCTTTTATTTAGCTTCAGATGTTCTGTCTAACTAACTAACTATCTATCAAATCTTGTGAAGCGTGTTTGACACACGTAGTGGTCCCATGACAATACAACATTAAGAAAAAAATATCCTCCCACCCTACCCCCACCCCTTCTATAGAAAAATGTGTTTTTGACACACTTCCCGTTATCCGAATTGGATAAAATTTGGTATACACATAGTGGTCCGACGATAATACAACAATAAGAAAAAAATATCCTCCCACCCCTACCCCCACCCCTTTTCATAGAAAAATGTTTTTGACACACTTCCCATTATCCGATTTGGATGAAATTTGGTATTCACATAGTGGTCCGATGACAATACAACATTAAAAAAAAATATCCTCCCACCTCTACCACCACCCCTTCCATAGAAAATGCGTTTTTGACACCCTTCTTATTATCCGATTTGGATGAAATTTGGTATTCACATAGTGGTCCGATGACAATACAACAATAAAAGAAAATCCTACCACTCCTACCCCCACCCTCATCTATAGAAAAATGCGTTTTTGACCTACTTCCCATAATCCGATTTGGATGAAATTTGGTATACATATAGTGATCCGATGACAATACAATATTAATAAAAAATATCCTCCCACCTCTACCCCCACCCCCTTTCATATAATTTTTTTTTGACACACTTTCCATTTTCCGATTTGGATGAAATTTGGTATTCACATAGTGGTCCGATGACAATACAACATTAAAAAAAAATATCCTCCCACCTCTACCACCACCCCTTCCATAGAAAATGCGTTTTTGACACCCTTCCCATATAGTGGTCCGATGACAATACAACATTAAAAAAAAATATCCTCCCACCTCTACCACCACCCTTTCCATAGAAAATGCGTTTTTGACACCCTTCCCATTATCCGATTTGGATGAAATTTGATATACATATAGTGATCCGATGACACTACAATATTAAAAAAAAATATATTCCCACCTCTACCCCCACCTCCTTTCATAGAAAAATGAGTTTTTGACATACTTCCCATTATCCGATTTGGATGAAATTTGGTAAAAATATCCTCCCACCTCTATCCCCACCCCCTTTCATAGAAAAATGAGTTTTTGATACACTTCCCATTATCCGATTTGGATCAAATTTGGTATACGTATAGTGATCCAATGACAATACAATATTAAGAAAAAAATATCCTCCCACCTCTACCCCCACCCCCTTTCATAGAAAAATGAGTTTTAGACACACTTCCCATTATCCGATTTGGATGAAATTTGGTACACACATAGTGGTCCGATGATAATACAACAATAAGAAAAAAATATCCTCCCACCCTACCCCCACCCCCTTCCATAGAAAAAATTTTTTTGACACACATCGCGTTATCCGATTTGGATGAAATTTGGTATACATATAGTGATTAGGGGGTAGGGGGATATTTTTTTCTTAATGTTGTATTGTCATGGAACCACTACGTGTGTATCAAATTTCATCCAAATCGGATAATGGGAAGGGTGTCAAAAACGCATTTTCTATGGAAGGGGGAGGGGGTAGGGGTGGGAGGATATTTTTTAATGTTGTATTGTCATCGGACCACTATGTGAATACCAAATTTCATCCAAATCGGATAATGGGAAGTGTGTCAAAAACTCATTTTTCTATGAAAGGGGGTGGGGGTAGAGGTGGGAGGATATTTTTTCTTATTATTGTATTGTCATCGGATCACTATATGTATACCAAATTTCATCCAAATCGGATAATGGAAAGGGTGTCAAAAACGCATTTTTCAATAGATGAGGGTGGGGGTAGGAGTGGTAGGATTTTTTTTTCAATGTTGTATTGTCATCGGACCACTATATGTATACCAAATTTCATCCAAATCGGATAATGGGAAGGGTGTCAAAAACGCATTTTCTATGGAAGGGGTGGGGGTAGGGTGGGAGGATATTTTTTTTTAATGTTGTATTGTCATCGGACCACTATGTGAATACCAAATTTCATCCAAACCGGATAATGGGAAGTGTGTCAAAAACTCATTTTTCTATGAAAGGGGGTGGGGGTAGAGGTGGGAGGATATTTTTTTCTTAATATTGTATTGTCATCGGATCACTATATGTATACCAAATTTCATCCAAATCGGATTACGGGATGTGTGTCAAAAACAAATTTATCTATAGAAGGGGGTGGGGGTAGGGGTGGTTGGATATTTTTTTCTTATTGTTGTATTATCATCGGACCACTATGTGTATACCAAATTTTATCCAAATCGGATATCGGGAAGTGTGTCAAAAACACATTTTTCTATAGAAGGGGTGGGGGTAGGGTGGGAGGATATATTTTTTTTAATGTTGTATTGTCATGGGACCACTACGTGTGTCAAAAACCCTTCACAAGATTTGATAGATAGTTAGTTAGACAGAACATCTGAAGCTAAATAAAAGCTTGTAAAAAATATTGCGTAAAGGATTTTTTAAAGATGTTTTTATATAAATAATATATTTTATTTTTCATCTACACATTTTATCAAAAAAAAAAAAATTAGTCCGGCGCCGAGTTGGCCGGCGCCCAGTTGGCGGCGCCGAGTTGGCCCGGCGCCCAGTTGGCCCGGCGCCCAGTTGGCGGCGCCGAGTTGGCGGCGCCCAGTTGTCCTAGACCGTAGAAAAACGTTCTAAATTAATATATAGTAGTATTTTTGTGTGCGCGATATTGCAGGTGTCATCATTTCAATAGTAAGCCATTTTAAGTAGTCACGGAGGTAGAGTAAGAGTGTTAGCTTTTAAGTGTTTAGTTTTAAAAAAAAATTGTTTAAAATAAAAAAGTCAGCTGGAAACCTTAAAATTAATAGAAAATGTTGTGAAAAGAAATGGCTATCTATAAACTAAAAGGTGAAAAGGTCTTTAATTTAATCGAATCTGTTTGATCTGGTTTTGTTTTGCTACGCAGCAGGTATCCTGAAGACAAATAGTAGCGACAGTCAGGCATGGCTTTGCCCATATATCTCCTGGGTCGAAAGACGCCTGAAGGGGTCCTGTGTAGGGTCAATAAATCCAAAAATGTTATTGCAGTAATATTTTGTGTTTCTCTTAAAACTACACAAAGTGTTCATGGTATAGATTAAAAAAAGTATATTTTATTATATAGTTTAGGTACCTTTACACTATGTAAAACAACATCTTTAAAATAAATAACTCTAATGTGTTTTTTTTAAATGCTGTAACCTGGCTAAAAATTTGCGAAATTGGGCAATCGATCTTGATTGGATGGAAAGTCCCAGTACAAATAAAAAAAAATAGTTTAGGCACCTTAGACTATGTAAAACAACATCTTTAAAATAAATAACTCAGGAAAACAAGTCAAAATTAATAATCAAAAAAAAATCAATGTCGGGCTTAAAACTTATTAACAAAATTATTAATTAAGCTACATTGTTGGTCACCCTAGATTTGCTTTATGATATCCATGAACTTTTTTAGTTTTTAGGAGATTTGGTTGTGGTCAACTTCGCGCTGAAAGTGACTTGAAATTGACGGACAAAAATACCTCCCTTTTTTTTAATTTTGTTGAGGTCGGCGTGGACTTTTGGAAAATTTCTAATTTTCATAAAAGGTAACTAGGCCAAGGAAGATCTAGGCTAGTAAGATTTACGTGAGGAACGCCGCCCCAACCGATATTTTTGAGGCTTGAAGAGCCTATAGACAAGCCCTAGGTCAACGTGCTTCAGAGCAGCGTCATAGCGGAGCTCTATCCTGAGTCTACCTACCTGTACAGTCTTCTGCACGTCACTAATTTGTTTTCCACCTACTGGTGATTGTTGGCAGGAATTTCGCCTGTTTAGTATAAGGTACCATAACGACTGGTACAAGGTAACAAGGTCTTACTGAATATTAAGGGACCTGCTCACTACACTTTCTGCCGAACAAACTGATAGTTCTTGAAAAGAATACACCAGTAAAACAAGGTTAAAAAGAATTCAAGTTATAGATCTATTAAGTTAGGTTGAATTGGCCAGATATTAGGCAGGACAAATTAAGTTAAGAAACAAATTTGTGTACACCTATTTCTACATTTTTCAACTAAAAACATTTTTTGGTAAATAAGTACTTTTTATTTTGTTTGCTACTATTTTCCTTGTCAAGAGAGATACTTGACTGGCACCCTGCAACTTGTCTTAAGTGCGAAAGAAAAAACAAATTATAAAAACCATGTTCAGAACCAACGACTTGCCTCCGAATAAATGAGCTGCTGTGCCTGGCTAAAAACTTCAGCAATTATTTTATGCATATTTATACAACAATGTCTTTAACTGTTGCCCTCGATGCCATCAGTCGATGGAACATATGATTATGACAGCCATGAGCGATAAGAGCAACAAAAATTAGAAGATTTACAAAATTGTAAAAACTTGAAATTTGAAGTTATGATATAAATCCATCCATCAAGAGGCATCAACTTCACGGGCCGTTGGCTATTGTTGCCAACAATGGAATACATTGGAAATATAGAAGAGCTTGTTTGATGGCATGTGGTTCGCATTAGAACTTTTCAAGAACCCGTTTAATTGCATCGATTAGCTCATCGCTAATATTAAGAACTCTCCCCATCTAACGAAATTTCATAAACTGCAGCCAATAGAAAGAGGCAAATAAAAAATCTTCGAATTTTATTATTCTGTGGTTTGCTAACAGAATGAATTGTGGATAGTTAGGTTTATATATTCGTTGTTTTTATGACTGTGGCAATGATGCGTTTTGTTTTAGATAGATATCTTCAAGGTGTCAAAATTTATATGTCGTTTTCCATTTTATGTTTGAAATATAACTTCCGGGCTGGACTGGGTATAAATATCGGCAGAGGCGTCAAATGAAGTTACCAGCCTCTGGGTCGAACTCGTATTAAATTTGAACCAGGATATTAGGTCAATTTATGAATTAGAAAAGACGTAAGTAAAAGACAAGTGCAGAGCAGATTCAATAACTGGGCCCAAGATGCATTAACAAACTTCTGCAAAACAAGAACAGGTTGCAGATAGACCAAAGAATTCGTAAACCAACGAGGAGGAATCAGACTTACATGGTTGCTGGAGTGGATACAAAAAGACGTTGGACTACTAAAAGGTATTTGAACTAAACATAACTGGTTGAGGAAGCACATGACACCAATACTGCCGTCCTAAAGCTAGAATGCGGCTATCTACTTATAAAATATTCCTAGTTTTGTTTAACAAACCCGGAAAATAATAAACAAATGATGCAGCTTGATAACTGTAAGTTATTTGACTCTTGAAAACCATAAAAGCTAAAAAGGATTTGCTTATAAAAATTGATGTAGAATAATGTTGAAATTAAGACGGCACCAAAAAATTAAAATTGTTCAATTGCAGAACGCCCCTCCCTGCATCAATTATGTCAAGCCACCTCATGGCAGAAGTGAGGCCTACGTAAGGATGAGACAATAAGCACTCGGGACACCAATACTAAGCGAGAAAGAACTGCACTTGCTCAAATTGGCTGACATATTGCAATTCGTAAAGAGAACAGGGAAGGCCCAATGAACTTCCTGGGCATAGAATGGAAGTGTAGAGTGTGGCTTAAAGGAAAGAACTGGGACATGGCAAAAAGGACCTACTCTGACCTACTTGTCGGGCGGGTTGCCCTTCACTACTACCTTTAGAATTTATATTTTTAAATTGTCTAGATTAGTCTAGAACCTGTATTCTAAGCAGTTTTTGAAAACCGCTGTCAAAAACACGTAAGCTTATACCTTGAGATTTTGTTTTAGTGCGATGCCTATGACTTTTTTTTACCTAATGTTGCTGCTTTTTAAAAATGTTTTATAAGTTGGAGTCAGACTAAGTGAACCTAGTGCTTACCACCTTTATGTGCTGATTCTTTTATAGAAAAACGTTTTGTTATTTTCAATAAAAACGAACTAAAATTTATTGCTTCTTTTTATTGTGTTTTGTTTTATTTATTTGGATATAAAATACGGCTCTTTACCTATGTTGATCCCTAAAACAATTTTTGGTAGGACAAAGATGAAACTGAACAAAAATGCATGCTTCCTACATTAGGAAGTAAAAAATTAACTCGCAAGTATTAGTTGTAAGCCCAATACAGCACAGTCTGGTCCTATTCGGCGCTGCCGATTTGGCCCGGCCGTCTCGACACGACCGATTCGGCGTGAAGGATTAATTATTGTACAGTTATCCAACTCACACAAACCAAACTTAACCAAAACCCAACGGACGAGCTTTGACCAGTATGTTAACAAAAAAATTAAAACTGGTAACTTTTGGGATCACACCAGTTAACACTATGGAGAATGGGATAATCTGGCGATTCTCTAAATGGATTCGGTGACCTGGCCATTCTGGAAATCATCACATCGGACAGAGTATATGGAGTGCCTATTTGGCGCTAGCAGCTAGTTCAGGCACATTGTAGCTCTCTGTACTCTGTGGTCTAGGGCTACAAGCATGGCATTATATGGTATATCATGATGATAAATTTTCTGGCCTAAAATATAATTTGAAATCTACTGGGTTCTATTTACTAAATAGTATTTAAATTAGTATCATAGTCGCACACAGTAAGGAGAGGTGTGCCGTGATTTCAGGAACTGTGACTTTGTCACTCTGACTCGTCTGTCGCAGTCACGGTCTGCTTCAGTCCAAACAAAATAGTAGTCATTAGTAGTATCATTAAATATAAAAGGAATTTTTCAAGATGATGTCAAATACTAAATAAATTCATTTTCGGACTAATCCTCAGCAAGGGGTTAAGGTAGCCGCAGACATAATTATGTTTCCGCCTTGTTAGCGTTCATCAGTACGATTCAAACACAGTGGATCAGTTGATCTCATTCCCTGTCCTTTTACTGTGGTTGAACCGTACTGTCTCACGGCATGTGGTGAGGTAAATTACAATCTAAGTTTGCCACATCAAATACCGTAGGATTGTGGCTTTATTGGTAACCATGGTTGAGTCGTCATAGTTTGTATGTTGCTCGAGACGAAGTTGTAGCCGGGGCACATTATAAGAGAACAAAAATTATATTTATTCTGCGTAAAATATTATCACTACAAAAAGGGAATTGGGCTATTATTGTCAGATATTTCCTAGCTCATTCATACAAATCCAATTAATACCCTGAAGGCTAATAGACAAACACAATAGGGATATTATAGAAAGTTTGATTATCCCACCCTGTTATTTACCGGATGTATTCTATTGATTAACTTTGCTTTAAACAAACAATATTTTCAACCATTTAAATTAAATCCCTAAAATCTGCGTGTATTCTTATATAGTAATGTGGATAAATTAAATGTTGATACAAATTGTATTTTATAAATAGAAGGGATATTTCGAAATAAAATTATTTTGCTAAAAGGTTTTATATTTGGAATATACAAATAATTAATATTTTTATAAACAACGGACAAGCTTTTAGCTTGGCTAACTCAGTTAACGGTAGCTATAATTATTTGCAACAAAAATAAAAAATAGTATTTTGAGAACAGCAGAGAGTAAAACCAAAATTTAAGTTCAATTTAATATTTATATTAGGAAAAACACCATAGTTTTTTTATTGCACCATGGTAATTTTGGAGGCAAATATCTCAAAAACTAGCCAATAAGTCTTTAAATTTTTTACGCAGCTATAAAGATATTTAAGGGCCTTTCCTTATATAACTTATATAGAAGTGAAGTCAAGGGGTTGCGTGCTACAGAGATTTTAAGACAGCCTAAAAGTGTTACCTTTGCAAACAAAATCAACGAGTTTGAGTGTGTTTCCAAAACCCTACATTAAATAATAAGTTAGGTCGAAAAATTTTTTTTTTAAATTGCTTTAGTTATAGTTCTAAAAATTTGTAAAATCCGCCAAGAAAATAAATGATTTATTGTTTTCCTAAAAAATAATAAATTTGGCCGCGCCCCCCACCCCCCAAATATTTCAAAATTTCAAATTTAAAGTAAGGGGCTGTAATACTTATAGAATATATCTTATTTGTCTAAGGAACACGAACACTAAAAAAAATCACAATTATTATAATATTTGACCGCGCCCCTTTTCCGAGTACTTTTCCCTAAATACGTATACAGTTTTTCGCTTGGAAAAGAGATGATATAATATAATCATTATAAATGGATATTTTCAAAATTTTCAACCCAGAACTCACCGCGTAACTGTATACAGTGGCGTGTATAAGGGGGGGCTGCCCCCCCCGAAGCTAACATTAAAAAAAAATATTTTCCACATATTTCATGAATACAAACAGAAAATAGCATAAAATACGGCCTCATGAGGTCTAGCACCCCCCCCCCCCCGAAACTTTCTCAGCTCCCCCCGAAACTTTTTTCTATATACGCCACTAACTGTATATCGAGTCCCACCCCCACCTCCTGCCTTCTTCCCTGCCCTGCATACTCTTCTATCTATCTATCTATCTATTTAGCCTTCTTCGATCCATCTTTGGATATAGGCCTCCCACAATATCTTCCACTCTTCCCTGTCTGTCGCCGTGTTCATCCATCTAGCTCCCGCATGTTTCTTCAAATTGTCCGCTCATCTCATTTGTGGCCTTCCTTTACTTCTTTTATTTTCCCAAGGTCTCAAGTTTACAATACATTTGTTCCATCGATCGTCTTTCTGTCGATATTATGACCGGCAAATTTCCATTTTAATTTTGCTACTTCTCCTCTGACATCCCTTACTTTTGTTTTATTTCTCATCCATTCATTCCTTTTTCTATCTGTTGGCTTTACATGTAACATTTGTCTTTCCATTGATCTTTGGGTTTTTATTACCTTATCCATGTTTGATTTTGTTTCTGTCTAGGTCTGGGATCCATAGGTAAGGACAGGAAGGATACATTGGTTATTCACTTTCTTTTTGAGTTACTGAGGATATTTTTTATTTTTTAATATGTAGCTTAATTTACCGAATGCTGCCCAGCCCCATCTTACACGTCTCTTGATTTCAGCTGTTTGGTTTTCTTTTTTTAGTTATATTATTATATAATTTATCCCAGGTATTCCTCTACTTGTTCTATTTTCTCCTGGTTTATTCTGATCGTGATATTTTCATCTGTGTTTGTTATGATTTTAGTTTTAGTGTAGTTCATACTCAAGCCTATATTTTTAGCTGCTGTATCCAGTTCTTCCAGCATTTTAATCAGTTCTTCTTTCTTATCAGTTATTAAGGCGATATCATCAGCATATCTTAGGTTGTTCAAGTATTGTCCGTTTACTTTGATGCCCATTTCTTCCCAATCTAAGTTTTTAAAAACATCTTCTAGGGCCTGGTTAAATAGTTGTATCAGCCTGTCTGACACCTCTACCTCTTCTTATGTGGATTGGCTTGGTTCCTTCGTGGATTTTGATTGATATTGTTGCTTCGCTATATATATTGGCTATTAAATCTGTGTATCTGTGAACGATTCGGCTATTAATTAAAACTTTTAAAAAACTGCCCCTTTTACCCCCCAGGAGCGCGGCTTGAAATACTTTTAAAAATTAAAAAAAAAATATACGTTAGCGTTTTTGACCCATTACACAACTTTTTTTAAATATGACAAATCAATTTTCTAAAAAAATTTTTTTTTGGCCTTTTTCGACCCAACTTATTAAATAACCAAGAAAGCCTTTGTAATAATATATATGTGTCATAATAATAATTTTTTCCAATAAATGCTTAAAATTATGGTATTTTACTACTTGGAAACATTGCAATATTTATTAAAACTATGTATCTAAAACCATTTGTGTGTTAAGTTAAAATAATTATCTTGAAAGCGCAAGAAATAAAAAACTAAAAAAGTTTTGTGTCAAGTGTTTGGACCTTTAAAGAAAGAAAACAAATAAAGCAGTGTTTTCTTGTTTCGCAGATTTTACAACAGTTAAATAAAAAATATCCAAATCGTCCCACTGGCATCTTCCTATAGGGCTGCCTTTTATATTCTGCACATAGGAATATAAAGGGCATGACACTGATCGAATGTCGTCACTAAAACTTAACCTCAATCTTTACCTAACCTAAGTTCAAAGCTTGAGTTCGATACATATAGTTTTATAGCTACAGTGAATTTTTAAAGTTAACAAATCCGTCGAAAAATGGAATCAAACCGAGAATATTTTTGGGCCATAATTTTTTACAACTTTCGAAGGAAATTATTTCAACGAAGCACCATATCAATCGATAGTTTTTCGTTGGTATGGAGAATTTAAGCGTGGACAGATTAGCCTTAGCGACGATCAAAGGCCAGTGAAACAAAAATGCCTGTTACCCAAGAAAACATTGAAGCAGTGCGCATGCTCATCACAGAAGATTGACATGTGACATTTTGCGAAATTGAGGCTTCATTGGGGATTTCAAAGTCCTCAATTCGAAAAAAAGTGTATGAAGAATTAGAAGTAAGAAAATTAGTTTCCCGTTGGATACCGCATCTGTCAACTGAAGAACAGAAAGAAGCTGGAATCAATTGGTGTCAGAAAACTCTAGACCGCTTTGAGGCAGGAAACTCGAAAAACGTGTAGAGCATTGTCAGTAGTGATGAGTTGTGAATTTACTCATATAAACCCGAAAATAAACGTCGTCTGTCTGGCTGTTCCAAGATAAAGGAAAGCGAACATAAGTGATCCGTTCCCAAAGTGTATCCAAAAAAATGGTTGCGGCATTTTTTGTCTCAAAAGCAGGTCATGTAGCAACAATTTCTCTGGACTCCAAAGGACTGTTACTGTTGATTCGTACATCACCATTTGTGTGCCCAAAGTTATCGCTGAGCTTCGAAAAACGAACCCTGAACTACGAAGCATCCTCCACAAAGCACAAAAACCATTAAATTTTTAACCCAACAAAACGTTGAGTTGTAACACAATCCTCCATACAGTCCCGACCTAAGGCCCAACAATTTTTATACTTTTCCGAAAATCAAGAATGAACTGCGTGGTCAAAGATTTCAGTCGCCAAAGAAAACAGCATATACTTAATATTCCATTACGTATACGGCAAACAGTCGACGCCTTTTGACAGTACCAACAAACGAGTAGAATAAGGCGCTGACTGTGACGTAACACGGCACCCCGACATAAAATAGGATTCTCGAATGTACCACCATCTATTCTAATCGTGTCATTGACTGAACTTACACATTATTATCCGATTATTTACCATCTCTTTTTAAATTAATGTATTAGTAAGGGCGCCTAATAGTCCTAAACAATCATGATATCAATAAACAAAGAGTGGTCTACTCGTTTTATTTACTAAACTCACGCATTGTCATCCAGCTACTTAATCTCTCTTTTTACCTCAAATTAGTGGGGCGGGCGCACCCAATCTAAAACAGTCTTGGGATTAGTTTGCAAATAGAAGTATTTTTAAGATGTCATTTTGACAATCAATGTCAATCATCAGCACAAAGTGGGCTCGCGGACCAGATTTTTCGCCAAAAAGTGTTAAATTAAATACATACTGAAACTTCTGAAAATCTTTACTAGAAAAGAGTAGATAGTCCAGTAGGCCTTGAAAAAAACGATTATTTGATTGGCGCAACTTTCAGAAGTGCCATGTTTCCTTTTAACGGAACGCGTTAAAGTACCATATTTGAATGGCGATTTGATCCAGATTTAAAGCCATTTTGCGACAATATTTTATTTTGTATAAAACTCTCATAAAATAAATCTTGTAGAGGGAGGTAAGTAGATTTTATCCCTGTACATTTTGATTTAAATTTTGATGTATAGACAGGTATGGTAATGGTTTTTGCTTGGGATTTCTGAAATTCTATAAAAATATAGATTTCTTATAAATGTTGGACAAATATTTTGCTTCAGTCATCAACCGTGCTTGTTTATTATTTTTAAAACACTTTAGGCTAACTTAAACAAATAAAAAAAATTATATATTAATAAAAAATACAAATATTGTAAATAATATTCAAAAAACAAAAAGGTAAAAATAAAAAAAATTGAAATGTTCAAAAATCAAATAAAAAGAAGGTCACTTCATAACAAATACAAAGTAAAAAATCTCAAAAACCAAAAATTACAGATAAAGTTAATTTTAACAGGTGGATTGTTTATGAAGAAAAAAAAGGTAAAAAAAGTTTTAAGGTAAACGGTTCTATTTTGAATCATCAGCAGTTTACCAAACCTGACTTTTAATAAACTAATATAAAATTGTGGACGCTTTAAAAATATTTATTTTGTTGGACTCTAGAAAAATAATTTCTAATTAATTATGCAGTCGTTAAACTTGCAGGTATTATTTTCTAGTTTTTGGTACAGCGAAAGAATAATATTGTTTAACTCTTTTTAATATTTAAAATTTTTAGTTTGGTTTTTAGATTTATTATTATGGAAAGTTTTCATCCTTTCCAATGCAGCTTTGTTACTCATTACACGATAAGCTTAATTTAACCTTAAACAACACTATGTACCAAGTTTGACACAAATCCGTTTATAAATAGGATAGTCTATTGGAGAGGGATTTTGGGTCTGCCGTGCTAGTTTTGTTTGTTTGAGTAAAAAATTATAATTAGCGACGTTAAACACCGTAGAGTTCCAAATTTAGTACATATCGGTTCATAAATGTAAACGTGCTCCATTTCGGGTCCGCCATGATATTTTTTTTTAGGTTTGAGTCAGAAATCTTAATTATCAGCTTTATACACTCCAAAGTTCCAATTTTGATACATATCGGTTTATAAATAGAAAACTGCCATTTTAGATCTGTCATCTAGTTTTTTAAAAGTTTGAGTTTATAATTATAATCAGCGACTTTAGACACGCCAGAGTTCTAAATTTGATACCTCTTGGTAAATGAGTTTTTTTTTTCATTTAAATCAAAAATAATATTTAGCGACTATTACCACTCCCAAGTTCTAAATTTCATACTTATTGGTTCGCAAATAGGAAAATTCGCCATTTTGGATCCGCATTTTGATTGATAATTACTTCTTTCTTATTTTAAAACAAAATATTGTGACAAAACCTATTTTTCTAATTTTGGTCAAAAACTAGGTCCAGGTGCCCATTGTGCATGTCTATGAGTTGAACAGCAATAAAAAATTTGCTGTGCTTTAGAAAGAGATACAAATGAGTATGTTCCAAAATTACAATTCATGTCGGGGTGCAGTTTTTTAGTGACGTCACGAGTCAGCGCCTAATTACAGCCTTGACAACTGGTTTGATAGCATGCAAGAATGCATTCGTTTTCATGGAGAATAGGTCGACAAAGAATTGAGTCTTATCTATTGTTTTATTTGAGCTGTATATGCAAAACTTAAAAGACAACTCTTGTTCAATACATTTAAATTAGTAATGGCCTAGAAAATTTACCTTTAAATTAAATAAAGCCAAATACTAGAAGAGAAGAAATAGGTGACCTGAGCGGACGGCGGTGATACTTTTTTAATAATTTATCAAATCATAGATACAGTAGAAACTTGGTGGAAATCTTTTTGGATGGACAACAACAGGACTGACTAAACGTGTCCCTTTGAAAGGGATGTCGGTCCAAGGACGAGTTAATGCAATCTATAAGAATGGGTCGTGACCTTGAGAAACAGTGCGTTTAAAAGAGGTGCCTATGTTAACCGGGTCACCGCAAGGGGGATTTATTGTTTATCCATAAAAAAATTAAAAGTGGGTTTTACTTAAAATACAAAATTCTTTAATAATTGCTGTTTTATTAAAAGTTTCTTTTTTGAGTGTTTGTAGTACGTTTTTGAAAAAACCTTGAGCACGTCGATTTTCCATACAAGTTTGACACATTTTGGCTTTCTTGAAATTTTTGTACCACTTACCCCCTTTGAGGGAGAAATCTAACTCCTACAATTTAAATAGGGAAATCAGGTCTAGTAATACCTTTTTTTGAAGGACTTTAAGGTCTCTTTACAACCATATAAAACTTTAAAAAATTTATGGATTCGTTTATGAATTATTTGCCTCCAAATTTCCAAGTTTTACATAGACCGATATAAATAAAATAAAATACAAAAAAATATAAAAATAAAATAGGAAACAAAAAATAAGCAGGACTGCTAAATATTCCTTCGATAAAAATAAATCGACATGTTTCGGAATTTTTTTCCTTATAAATGTACATATATATTTTTTTCATTTCTTAGACTAGCCAATAAGTTTTTGAATTTTTTAAACAAACATTAAAGAGACTTTCCCTATTTATCCTCTATAGAAGTAAAGTCTACCTCTTGAAGGGGATGCGTGCTACAAAGATTTTAAGACAGCCAAAAGTGTTCACCTTGCAAACAAAATCAATGTGTTTGACGTCAACCACGACTACATTTGGTTTTAACGGAGGTTAAATCGGAAGTGTTCGTACTTGGTGTCAAGCGATAGATAATTAAAAATAAGGATAGGGACATGTAAGCTGTTTTTCCATAGTTCTAACCGCCGCCTCAAAAATGGAAATTGTCATTTTTGAACTGTCAATATTTCATAATAGACTTAGATATATGACGTTTTACGTAAATTATGTCTAGAATTTTCTGGATTCCAAAAAATAAATAATATACAGGAGGTTGTAATTAAAATAAGAAAGTTGGTATTGGCCACTGTCACTGGACATACCCTATCGACATGTTCAAGCGTTTTTCTCAACACGCCCTCATTTATTCGTTATTAAATTTATTCCCTTTGGCACTGTATATTTACCATAATAATACATTTTTTTTATTAAATGCTTAAAATTATGTTAATTTACTGCTTAAAAACAATACAATATTTATTGAAATTAGGCATTTAAGACCATTTGAGTGTTAACTTAAAAATGTTTAATTAGTTCATCTGGAAAGCCCAAGAAATAAGAAATCAAACGTACAAGTTTTGTGTCAATTATTTGTACCTTTAAAGGTAGGAAAATAATAAAACATTGTTGTCTTGATTCACGGATTTTCTTCACAAAAAGATGGCAAATAAAAATACCTAATTTATTGACGTGTCTAAGAATCAACACCCTGTTATTAAATGTGCATTGATCTCATTATTACTCAACAATATTTAAAATTAAATGTCAATTTCTGCATTTAATCAACCAAAAAACTATATTGTCAAAACAATGTTTATTGACATTATTTTAAAATTTAATAAATCCCATATAATTTGGCTTTTAATTATCCCGCTTTAATTTTGTTTCATATCTTTGCACAAAAGTTATAACTGCAATTGAGTGTTTATTGTTAACAGCTGAGTTATTATTATATTATCGCTGCTATAGGTTTCTTAAAAAGTAAAAAGAAGAATTTTTCAGATATCATAATTTCATTATATAAATATAGACTCTTAGGGCCCATCGCACCGCCTTTTTTTTCCGTTTCTTAGCTTAAAGAATACCTTATTTCGTAAAATTTCGTTGCACCGAACTTAAAGGCAGACTTATTCCTTCCTTAGTGGTGTTAAAATTATCAGCTTTTTTCGTGACTTTACTGTTCCTTAAGAGCTGCTTAAAGATAAGATGCTGGTCACATAGTAGTACCCGTCTGGCATAGCCATAGCAACTGACAATACCTACAAATGAGCAGTGTTTTGATTACAGTGAATTTTGTCTTTTTTAAGTAAATAAAGTAAAAAACATCTTTGTTTTAAATAAAGAAAAATTACTTTGAAAAACTTTATTGCACAAGATAACGGCTAGATTTTGGTTCTTTTGGCACAATGTTTTTGTGAAAAAATATACCTATGTATCGATTACAAAAAGATTTGTAAGAAATAAAAATAATTTAAATAAAGTTGAATCTAATTTTTATTACAGTATTTTCGTCCGATTTTTGAGTTAACTGTTGTTTACAGCTTGGTGGGTACAGCGGTAAGGGTAGGATAGGACTGACCAGTGTAAGAAAACCCTTGCATTTAAATGAAACTGCAGTGCTTGAAGTAACAAGACAATTGTCCTTTCTGCCTTTACATTTTACCCTAATTTCATTATAATTTTTAATCTTTTGGGTATATCCAGGAGTGTATGGGCCGCTGCCTTATGGACTGGAGCCTTATGGGCAAGTGCCTTATTGGCCTGTGCCTTAGGAGCAGTACATTTTTCGGCCGGGCGCGGATTTTGTCCTGGGCTGGATGGGGAACCGTAAACAAGCCCAGGGAAAAATACACGACTGTACCAACAAGGCGACAAAGACACCCAAATTCCAAAAAATCGAGTAGCAGCATCTCGATTTCATCATCTTCCAAATATTCTTCCAAAAATTCAAGAACTTTCATTTTTGTAAATAAATTTTTAAAGGCGACTTGACACAGGAAATTGGGACGTACTGGGTGTTGTTGTTGTTTTTTCATAGCTTAAAAATTATGTGGGTTGAAACAGGGGCGTTGCCTGATTGGGTCACAAGGTGGCCGCATCTTAACAAAGAAGAGGAGATTTTTGCTCGGTGCAACAAATTTAAAAATAAGGCATGCTTAAACTTAAAGCAATCCATAGCTAAGAAAGGGAATTTTAAAAGTCGGTGCGATGGGCCCTAAAAGAAATACCTTTGTGATAAAAAAAAATGTTAGGCGTTAGTCCCTAAATTATTTGACAGTCATTGCATTTAAGAATTGTCAAATTTTTAGGCTAGCTACTACTAACTTAAGCTTCACTTTTTGTTGAAAGGGCTAATCTGAAATTATAATAAAAAAAAATAAGCAAATCAAAATCTGAAAAACTGACAGTTCTTAGGCTCCTTTTTATATCTTCAAAAAATTAGTTTATCTTCCAATTTTTAAAACACGAATTTTTAAAGCTGGGAGGTTTTTACTCGAAAGATACCGAGATTATTACGCTTTCAAATGTGTTTGCATGTATTTTAAAAAAATATGTAAATTATAGTTTTTTGCTTAGATTAAGTATGTGAATAAATAAAGTTTTTTGGACGAAAAAAGTCTCGTGCACTGAGACCGCCTTGCTAAACCCGTTGTACCTTACTGTCCACTATTTCAGCTCTAAATGTAAATTTTTCTGAGCTAAAACATCCTTATTTCGCTAGGGCATAGCTTTCCAGAAGGCACTGTGTTATCGCGACGAGTGCAGGGCACTTGGTTAAAATAGGGGAGATCCTCCATATGCCATTGACATTCCGAGTCTTTTAACTTGATTGACTACTTCCAATCTGCTAGGCGAAGGAAATAAACTAATGGAAAAGTCATTTGTACAGAACCGTACTTTACAATCTCAGAATGCAGCTTAAAGTCATGACAGAACGAGTTTCATATTACTTCGCCTTAATGCAAAACCATTATTGTAAGTCACAAAATTAAGTTTTTACAGGAGAACACTTTTTTAGTTTGAAAAAATCTATGGTGTCTTATAGCCCAGTCATATTAGGAATTCACCTAGAAAAATGTAGGTGCAAGCTGGATTTTGGTGTAATTATTCCTTAGTATCTGGGACACATCCCCCGCTAGATATAAGGTCATAAATGTTCTAAAAATTACTTTTTTGTGATTTTCTCGAAAACCAATAACTTTTTCAAAAAAAGTCAAGAAAGAAAAATTCTCTATACTATAAATTCAGAAAAAACGTTACCTAATAGTAAATAACATTATACAATTAGGAACTGTAGAAAAAAAGCATAATGTTAAAAATATTGAACTTCTGGTAAGTCAGAAACAGTGTTAAAATGCGCACACTTTTATTTTATTTGAAAGGAGGAGACACTAAATACATGGTTTACCGGGATGCATCAGATTAGCTGAATTTGAGATATGTTGAACGCCAAACCTTCCTGATATTTTTTACCAAAAAAAATTGTGGGGGTCATAGGATTCGTTTTTGAGCTATACCTATTTAAGTGCGCGCCACTGAAATATGGAAAAATATGACCATTTGTAGTTTTTTTTGTAATAACTTATCGCCAAATAAAAATAAAAAACTGATATTAGCCTTATTTTATTGATAAAAGAGTCCTTTTAGAAATTTTATCCATTTTTGACATATAGTTTCCGTCACATACCTACAGAGTGGCTCAAAATACTTTTACCTAAGATATATTCAAGGCCAACACAAAAATAGAGGCCACGACCCTGAAAAAATCAGCTGTTCTCCCGGGGCTGAATTTTACATTGGGTCTTATGGGAGGTCAGAGGTTTTTTTATGGTATTTTCAAAATGGCACTACAGATTTCCGCAAAATTTCAGTGAAATATTCTCAGACACCATCCCGATATTACACCAAAGGTTTGTAAGGAAGCAACATGATTAAAAGGTTAAAATCTTCAAGATTTAGCATTCCTTATTTTGAATTCAAATTACCCGCCATGTACCACATGCCAACTATTATATTTGACATGTATTTGACTTTGTCATCTGTGATTGTCACATTTCCTTCTGCTTTAAATTTAATTTTTGTGTGAGCTAATGAAGCGGCTATGAAAAATTAAGGATTACTATACATTTAAAAAAATTGTTCTGCCAGAATAAAGTAAAAACAATCTCAAAAATGACTTTATTTAAAAAAAAAATCAAATATTCATGAACCGTCATTCCAACTTCAATTTTTTAAAGACAATAAGCTGTGTCGTAACGTGACCATAAAAAAAAATCAGCCCCGGATGTGACGTCAAGAAAGTGGAGGATCGTGGCCCGTCCGTTTTGATAGCCCTGCTCTACCCAGGGCTATCAGAATGGACGGGCCACGATCCTCCACTTTGTTGACGTCACATCCGGGGCTGAATTTTTTTTTGATGGTCACGTTACAGCTGATTGTCTTTCAAATATTGAAGTTGGAATGACGGTTCATGGATATTTGATTTTATTTTAAATAAAGCCGTTTTTGAGATTGTTTTTACTTTATTCTGGCAGAACAATTTTTTTTAAATGTATAGTAAGCCCTAATTTTTCATAGCCGCTTCATTAGCTCACACAAAAATTAAGTTTAAAGCAGAAGCGAATGTGACAATCACATATGACAAATTCAAATACGTCAAATATAGCAGTTGGCATGTGGTACATGGCGGGTAATTTGAATTCAAAATAAGGAATGCTAAGTCTTGAAGATTTTAACCTTTTAATCATGTTGCTTCCTTACAAACCTTTGGTGGAATATCGGGATGGTGTCTGAGAATATTTCACTGAAATTTTGCGGAAATCTGTAGTGCCATTTTGAAAATATCATAAAAAACCTCTGACCTCCCATAAGACCCAATGTAAAATTCAGCCCCGGGAGAACAGCTGATTTTTTCAGGGTCGTGGCCTCTATTTTTGTGTTGGCCTTGATATATTAAATATAAAGAAAGGAAACTATATATAACTACATAAATAACTAAATAAATAAATAAAATAACTTCACTTGCTTTCATGTGAGTCGCTTTAACTATTCTAGGGTAATGTTTGCATAATAGGTTATGCGATAAGCTTACAAGGTATTTAATTTTTTTTTATAGTTTTCCTCATATCTATAGAGTGGCTCAAAATATGAATACCAGAAATACAGGAATAATAACTGGGATTTGTTAAATATACCTAAAGGGATGAAATTAAACATGCATAGTCAAAATAAATTTACATACATTATGGTTTATGTAGTAACCCTACAGAGTAAATCAAAGATTTTTAAAATTAAACAAATGATAGGTGTACTAACTCTCTAGCGAAATAGCGTGTTTACTGGGATGCGTCAGATGAGGTGAATTTGAGAAATGTTAGAGTCCAAGCCATCCTAAAACTTGCTTTAAAAAATTGGGGGGGGGGGGGTTGTCGGCTTCGTTTTTGAGCTATACTCTTATGGATGGATCTTTACAACTTCTATCTCTTTAAAGGGATTAGATATTTAAACTTTTGTCAATTAAGTTTGTTCACAGGCTTTCTTTCTGAACATTTTTGGTAGAATCCCCGGAAAGGGGTGAGTAGACCCCTTTTCGTCCCCACCTTTCCACATTTCCACTATACTCTAGCATTAAATAAGTATAACTCGAAAACAAAACCTATCCCCACCCACTTTGTCTTGAAACAAATATTACGACGGTTTAGGCTCTAACATATCTTAAATTTACTGCATCTGACGCATCCCAGTAAACACACTCTTCTATAGGCAATTAGCACACATGTAATGCGAATTTAAATAATGTTTGGAATACCCATTAAGTTTATTATTATTCCTGTGTTTCTATTATTCATAATTTGAGCCACTCTGTAGTGACGAAAACTCTATGTCAAAAATTGAGAACACACTTAAAAAGACTCTGTTTTTTTCAACAAAATAAAATTCATATTGGTTTTTTATTTTTCTTTCACGAGAAGTTATATCAAAAACTACAAAAACTTACATTTTTCCATAATCCATTTAAATAATTATAGCTTGAAAACGAAACCGATGACCGCCCCCAATTTTTTTGAGATAAGTATCAGGACGGTTCGGACTCTAACATATCTTAAATTCACATGATTTGACGCATCCCAGTAAAGATACTATTTCGTAGACAATTAATAAATGCGTTTGTTCGTGCAACTTTAATTTTAAATTCAAATTTTGCGCCAAATTCCCGTATTCGGAAAACCCACACAATTTCAATTTGATTGGCACAAGCAAAACGCCAGCGCCATCTACGAAAAATGAATCTGCGCAAAAAGGCGTAACCAAAAAACGATTCGTATGTCGTATTCTGTCGAGATCACCACGCAGCATGGTGATAAATTCTATTAACCAAAAAATCCAATAACATTCTTAGAAAATCAAACTAAACCATTACACAAACAAGTGATTCTAGTGTGGATCGACTGCAACGACTGGGCCAGCGAGAGGAGCTCCTCTGGACGACGGAAACAGCTGAAAAGGTGAGTGCCAATCCTCTATATTGTCTTTGTGTGGCTCGGAAAAATTAATATTTTTACATCGTCCTTTTAAGGATTTTTGCACCCAGATTTTATAAAACGACCAGCGCGCTTACAGTCCCGCCGCTCTACCCCTCAAATCACAACATTTTCTGGTCCCACGACCCAGATAGTTTTTAAAATTTGTTTGCTAAAAATATTAAAGATTTTTTCGTCTCGCCATTTTGGCTCGTTTGTTACCGTGTCCGGTTTAGAAAGGAGGTTCCGTCCCCTCTTGCGTGGCTTAACGGTTGCTCCACCCACATTTCATTGCAGCCGAAATTGGCACTTGGTACGTCGTTTGTTTTGATTCAAAAATCGAAATTTGTTTAAATAATAGTTATTTGTTTAAATAATATGTTATAGTTATTCAAAACAACAAAAGTGCTTGTGAGTTAAATGCTTTATTCTTATTTAACAGGTAAACAAACACATCTAGTAGAATTAGTATTTACCTGTAAATAATAAGAGAAGCGGTAGTAGGTACAAGTTGTTCTGTGTGCATTTATTTTGGGAGAAAGATCGCGACCTAGGATAACAGCTGTTGATAAGTTTTTGCATTTATTCGAGAAATCGATAATAAAATATATGCTTGTTAGACTCTTTTGGACTGATTAAAGTCAATAGGGGTCAAGTGTTAGTTTTATTCCTTTTAAATATTTTTTATTTTTTTAAATTAACAATATGTCGTTAAAAAAGCTTGAGAATCAACGCAAAGTTTCAATATCTCGTATTACGGAAACGTATAACTTGGGAACAAAAGCTAAATCAGATAGTTCTTCCTTGCCAATTTTTAAGGCGTTTTACGAATCGTTAGATGATCACTATGAACAATTTAAAAACATTCATAATGACATCATAGGTCTCTTGAAAGACGACGACGATGATGAATTCGAAGTACAGGACAAAATTAGGAAAGATACGGATCTATTCTACCACCAAGCTAAAGTTCTTTTTTCGAGTTTATGTTCCGATTCAGTTCATTCAAATTTTACCCCCGCAACTTCACACTATTCACGTAGCGATGATCTGAGCCCTTTAAAGGTACCTTGCTTTAATGGAAACGTAAAAAAGTGGCCAACCTTTTACGATGTTTATTCTTGTTTGGTTCACGAAAACTCTAATTATTCCGATATAAGGAAATTTCAACATTTGCTAACCTTCCTTGAGGGCGAACCACTTAATATTTTAAGCTCTATAAAATTAACGGCAAGTAATTACGCAATCGCCTGGAAGGTATTAACAGATCGCTATCAAAATAAAAGACTTTTAGCCAGTACCTACTGGAACTCAATCTACTATGCAAATTATTTAAAGGGAAACCAGTCAGCAAAGGATCTTAGAGTCTTGGTAGATACCTTTTCCGAGAATATTGCGGCGCTCGAAAATCTTGAATTTCCAGTAACGTCGTGGTGTTTTTGTTTATTTTCAATTTTATTATCAAAAATCGATCAAACCACAAGAACCGCTTTCGAATTAAAGTATAGTACTACCGAGATTCCAACATATCAAAATCTAATTCAGTTTCTTATTAACCAATGCCGTGCTCTTGAAACAGTACAGCTATCTCCTCAAAATACGCAAATGCAACCTTCGACTTCAAAACAGCAAAAACCAAATTATTCGAATTCTAGTTACCAAAAATATAATTCTTATTCAAATAATCAGTACAAATCAAGCCCTCCATCAAATTTTTTAGCGCATACGCACTCACAAGTATCAAATAAACAATCCAATATTCAATTTCGACAAAACCAACAACCCTATAAGTGCAAATTATGCAATAATTCTTTTCATCCACTCTCGCAGTGTGGTGTTTTTATCTCCAAATCTCCTTCAGATCGTTTTACTTATGTAAAACAACAATCGTTATGTATCAACTGTTTACGTTCAAATCATCAAGTAATTGACTGCAGTAGTACCTACAACTGCAGCGTATGTCGACATAGGCACCATAGTCTTATTCATCTATCGCAAATGACAGATTCAATCCGTCAGAATTCAAGTCAATCCTTTGTTAATTCAAGCCAAAATTCAAATCAAAATTCGAACTTAAATCAAGGTTTTAATCCAAATCAAGTGGCCGTGCCTAGCACAGGCACAAACTTATCGTATCAGAATTCAAATTCAAGTCTTAGCCAACAGAACCCTAGTTTTGTTCAACCCAGTTCAAATTCAATTCAAATCAATTCGAATCCAAATACATCTACAAATCAATACTCTTCGTTATCCACCTTGACGCCCCGGACGACAGTGCTTCTAGCGACTATAAAATTAGAGGTACTGGATAGTCGGGGTAACTACCAACCTGTCTGAGCACTTCTGGACAGCGGTAGCCAAGCTAACCTGATAAGCGAAGCTTGTCTTAACAGGTTAGGCTTGCCAAGAAACAAAATTTCGATCCCTGTTCTGGGACTAAATCAATCTTCATCGGCCACTAACGGCATTTCTACTTGCACTATTCGAGCCCTAGGCCAACAAGAGCCTACCTTTTCTATTCAAGTCTTCGTTTTACCGAAACTCTGTTCGAATATGCCCTCAATACAGGTAGATTCATCCAATTGGAGTCATATTTCAAATCTAAAGCTTGCAGAAAACCAATTTTACAACCCTGGTCCAATTGACTTACTCTTAGGTGCACAACTTTACACAGAAATCGTCCAATCAGGACGAATTCCAGGACCTCACGGCCTACCCTCCGCTTTTGAAACAGTTTTTGGGTGGGTCTTGATGGGCCAAACTCAAAACATAAATATTTCACCTCAAGTCAATTCTTACTTTACTTCCTGTGAGCAGTCTCTCGACTTTAATATTCGCAGATTTTGGGAACTAGAATCAATTAAGTCAAAAACGTTTCTCTCACCCGAAGAAAAAAGATGTGAAGAGATTTTTCAAAAAACTACCACTAGAGATATTTCGGGCCGATTTACTGTAAATTTGCCTTTTCGTCACATTGACCCTCCTGACCTAGGAGACACATATTCAGTGGCCTACCGTCAATTTTTGTCTTTGGAATCTCGCTTAATAAAAAATTCAAATTTCTATAGTATGTACTCGGATTTTATGAGAGAATATCTCAAAAACGGGCACATGTCTTTAATTCCAAGATCCGAACCTAGACCCCAGTTATGTTCTTATTTACCACATCACGGAGTCCTTCGTCTTGACAAATCAACGACTAAACTCCGGGTGGTTTTTAACCCCTCGATTAAGGGTTCGAAAGGCCTAAGCATGAACGAAACTCTTTTAATAGGACCAAAATTACAAGCCGATATTTCCGAAATTCTATTAAAATTCAGATTTTATTCTATCGTATTTTTGACTGATATAAAACAGCACTTTTTACAAATTCAAATTAATCCAATTCATCGGGACTACCAAAGGCTACTTTGGCGATTTGATCCCAATGAACCCCTGCAGGAATACAGGCTTAATACAGTGACGTTTGGTGTTAGTTCAAGTCCCTATTTAGCTATTAGAACTCTTAGAGAACTAGCCATCCTGGAGGCTAAGAATTATCCTGAAGCATCCCAGGTCCTTTTGAATAACATTTTCATGGACGATATTTGCTGTGGAGCTAACTCTCTAGAAGGTGCTTTATCACTTCAAAAGGATCTCATAGCGTTGCTTAAATTGGGAAAATTTGAATTAAGAAAATGGGCATCAAATAATCCGAAACTTCTTCCACATTTGTCGCCCGCTGATTGTCAGATCCCTGTTACCTTTGAAAACGATTCTTCAACATCGATTAAGGTGTTGGGCCTTCAGTGGCACCCTTCTACAGATACTTTTACCTATTCTTGTACCCCTTGTGAAAAACCTTGCACCAAAAGGAATATTTTATCAGCTATCGCTAAAATTTGGGATCCTATAGGTTTCTTATCGCCTGTTTCATTTTTAGCCAAAGTGATTATGCAAAAACTTTGGTTATGCAAAACTGATTGGGATGAAATACCCCCCGATCCAATCAAAACTCTTTGGAATCAATTCAATAATCAATTAACCACTCTTTCGAATCTTTGTATACCTAGACATATTTTTTCGAATAATATTCAACGATGTCAATTGCTAGGTTTCTGCGATGCATCCGAGCTAGGATACGCTTCTTGCGTATACGTTCGCGTCGAATTACCAAATAAAATTATCAAAACTGCTCTAGTCATGGGCAAGTCAAGGGTTGCTCCCTTACACACTATTTCAATCCCACGTTTGGAACTACTTGGAGCTACTCTATTAGCTGATTTACTCGAACTAGTTATTCGCACCTATTCATCATTACTCGTAATCGATGAAATTCTTGCGTTCTCGGACTCACAGGTCACGCTTCATTGGGTCACATCTTCACCTCACAAGTGGAAGACCTTTGTGGCAAACCGCGTAAGTCGTATTCAAGAAACAATCCCCGAAGTCCCATGGTATCACATTACTTCACTCGAGAACCCTGCCGACTGCGCTAGCAGAGGGTTGTCGCCCAATAACTTAATAAATCACCCTCTTTGGTTTCACGGCCCTCCATGGATTACCTAGCCCACTACGGAGTGGCAAATTCAAAGGTTTATAAATGAACGTTCTTTGGGAGTTCCAGACGAGGTTCTCAAAGAAGAAAAACCGGAAAATTCAGTGGTGCTGACGGCAGAAATTCAAAATCAAAACTTTTTTGATAGATTAATCGATAAAATATCCAATTTAAATACCATTCAAAAAATCATTTGTCATTTTCTAAGACTTATTCACAATCGAAAAACCTCAGTTGACCCTTTATCCGGCGTTTTTTCCGCTTTTGAACTACACAAGGCTCTACTTGTTTTAGTTAAAAGGGTCCAAGAAGAGTGTTTTTCGGATATCATTCAAAAAATTCAAAATACTCAGCTATTACCTAAGCCGTTTCGTAAACTCGCGCCCTTTTTGGACGAATTGGGTTTCCTTAGAGTGGGCGGACGCTTACGGCATTCTCAACTCTCCTTTGAGGCAAAACATCCCTTATTATTGCCGAAATCTCATAGATTAACCCAATTGATCATTATTCAAACTCATAACGAAAATTTACATCCCGGAATAAACACAGTCCAATACTTAATTCGTCAAAAGTTTTGGATTATGTCATCACGTCGAGCTATTCAGAGGGTTTTATTGCAATGTATTCCCTGCTTTCGCTTAAAACCAAAACCGTATACTCCGTACATGTCGGATTTACCTTCTTTTAGAACGTCACAATTAAAATGTTTTTCACACGTTTGCTTAGACTATGCAGGCCCAATCAAAACCTTTGTAGGTCAGAGACGTCGTGGAGCACAAGTTGGTAAATCATATATCGCAGTCTTTGTCGATACTTCTGTCAAAGCAATCCATATCGAGCTTGTTTCGGATTTAACCACAGAGGCGTGCATCGCTGCTTTACGACGCTTTGTCGCTAGACGTGGCACTTGTGTCCAAATCACAAGTGATAGAGGCTCAAACTTTGTTGGGGCTATTAAGGAGCTCCATAATCTTTCGAAATTAGCTTCTGAGAGCTTAAAAATCAAATGGTGTCTTAATAGTCCGGGAGCCCCCCACCTAAATGGTCTAGCAGAAGCAGGAGTCAAATCTATAAAAACACATTTGTATCGGGTCATCGGTGACCAGATACTAACCTTCGAAGAGCTCTATACTCTCCTCGCCCAAATAGAGGCATTACTCAATTCTCGACCCCTTTGTGAGCAAAGCTCTGACCCAAACGATCTTACGTCTTTGACTCCGGGTCATTTCCTCACAATGGAACCCCTTAATTCGTGTCCTGATCCTGACCTTTCTACCCTTAGGGTTAATACCCTTAAGCGTTGGCAACTTATCCAACGAATTCATGCCGATTTCTGGAAGCGTTGGAAACTCGAGTACTTAAATACTTTACAACAGCGTTCTAAGTGGTCGGACCCTTCGGTTGAAATCAAGCTAGATACGCTTGTATTAATTAAGGATGAAACTAGGCCGCCATTACACTGGTTGCTGGGTAGAATAGTATCTGTACATCCTGGTCGGGATAATCACATTCGAGTTGCTACTGTTAAAACACAACACGGACTTTTCACTCGTCCCGTGGTCAAGTTGTGCCCACTACCTTTAGATGCGCACTAAACTCCCAAGCAACTTCTTTTGTTTCGTGTGTCGTTATCTAGAATATATATATATTTTTTTTTTTCATTTTTTTTCTTTTTGATCTATAAACCTAAAACGGATTTTAATAACCTACCCTTTAAGGTTTTGAATTAACTTATATTTTTTTTTTTATATAGCCATTTGTTTATTCAATTAATCTCAATGTAAAACTTCGTTTTAAGTGGGCGGAAAATGTTCGTGCAACTTTAATTTTAAATTCAAATTTTGCGCCAAATTCCCGTATTCGGAAAACCCACACAATTTCAATTTGATTGGCACAAGCAAAACGCCAGCGCCATCTACGAAAAATGAATCTGCGCAAAAAGGCGTAACCAAAAAACGATTCGTATGTCGTATTCTGTCGAGATCACCACGCAGCATGGTGATAAATTCTATTAACCAAAAAATCCAATAACATTCTTAGAAAATCAAACTAAACCATTACACAAACAAGTGATTCTAGTGTGGATCGACTGCAACGACTGGGCCAGCGAGAGGAGCTCCTCTGGACGACGGAAACAGCTGAAAAGGTGAGTGCCAATCCTCTATATTGTCTTTGTGTGGCTCGGAAAAATTAATATTTTTACATCGTCCTTTTAAGGATTTTTGCACCCAGATTTTATAAAACGACCAGCGCGCTTACAGTCCCGCCGCTCTACCCCTCAAATCACAACAGCGTTGAAATAAAAAAAAATTCAATTGCCCTGCAAGTTTATAACATAACCTATTATTCAAATATCACTCTAGCATAGTTAAAACAACTCACATGAAAGCAAGTGAAGCTAATTTTGACTATGCATTTTTAGTTTCCTTTTTTATATTTAATAAATCTCAGGTATTTTTCCTGTATTTAAAAAAAAATATTTTGAGCCACTCTGTACGTAGGTGACAAAAATTGATAAAATTCATAAAAGGACTCTTTTGTCAATAAAATAAGACTAATATCAGTTTTTTCTTTTTATTTGGCGATAAGGTATTACAAAAAAACTACAGAAAGTCATATTTTTCCATATTTCAGTGGCGCGCATTTAAATAAGTATAGCTCGAAAATGAATCCTATGACCCCCCAATTTTTTTTGGTAAAAATATCAGGAATGTTTGGCCTTCAACATATCTTAATTCGGCTCATCTGACGCATCCCGGTAAACAATGTATTTAGTGCCTCCTCCTTTCGACGTAATATTTATTAAAGTGGTTTTTAAGAAATTTAGGAGAAATAGTGTTTGACAAAACTTAAATGTGACAAAAGAGTTTACACAAAATAAATGGAACATAAGGGTGTTGAAAATTAATATACAATTTTCAGATTTTTCTGGCAAAAACCAGGCTACACAAGGTCACAATTTAAAAAGGATCCACCTGGATTTTCTCGAAAATTATCAGGAAATTAAAAAAACGCCGAAACACGTCCATTTTATTTGCAAGGAGGGCAATTTTTGGCTATCTTCAAATTTTTGTAGCATGAACCCCCTTCGAGGGGTATACTTTACTTCTATATTTTGAATAGGAAAAGTGGGTCTAGTGATACCTTGTTTTGAAAGCCTTTCGAATGTCCTTACAACCGTGTACAAATTTCAAAAATCTATCCATTAGTTTTTGAGATAATTGCCTTCAAACTTTCAAATTTAACATGGACTGATAAAATAAAAATTTAATTAAAATTTTATATTTTTCGGATTTAATTTTTATTTAATCATTCCTTGTTAAATTTGGAAATTTGAAAGCAAATATCTCAAAAATTATTTTCGAAATTTTTACACGGTTGTGAAGATACTCAAGGGAGCTTTTAAACAAGGTATCACTAGGCCCACTTTCCCTATTCAAAATATAGGGGAAAAGTATACCCCTCGAAGGGGGTTCGTGCTACAAAAATTTCAAGATACCCAAAATGTGTCCCCCTTGCAAACAAAATCAACGTGTTTCGGCGTTTTTTTAATTTCCTGATAATTTTCGAGAAAATACCTTGTATGTACATGGATAATTTAATTTTTGAGATATTTTAGAAACTAAAGCTTTTAGTATACATATTTATTTGGGGAAAAATCATGATAAAACGACTATTAGTTAAAAATTTATGTACCTATGTTTATAATTTAAAACCCCCTAAAACAATACCCTTAGATAACATTTATTTTGTTTAAACCCCTTTGTCCCATTAAAGTTTAGTGAAACACTATTTTTACTATCAATAACAGTTTGGCTGGAACTTTAAATATAATAATAGTGTGCACATTTGCACACTTTAAAGCTGTTTCTACCCAGTTAAACTTTTTTTATGTACGCTTTTTTTCCGTAAAGTGCTTAATTGTATAAAAATATTTTTTCTGTCCCATTGGCGGTCCGGCTATTATTGACCATTGGTTTAACCCTTACTTAAAGTTCTTTAACTTTAAAGAAACAAAAACTAAATTTAAAAAGCGGGGATCAAGCTTAATATTTTAAAGTATTCACATTTTAAAACAAGTTAACTACAGGGTAGGAAAAAAATAAAATAAAAGAAAAACATGTTCTTAAAATATAAATTTTAAAATGTTAGGTTAGGTTTTTTTTAAATTTTAGATTATAGAACGCATGAATTTGCGTATTTTTTTTTCTTCACTTTTTATAATTATACAAAAATCTAGCTTGCATCTATTTTTTTCCAAGTTTCAGGGTTTTATCACCTAATATGGCTGGGCTATTATGCAAGACTATGTTGTGCTAAGAATTAATATGAATTACATTCAGAGAGCACAAGGATATTTTAAAGATATTTGTAAGAATACCGTATGTGTGATTTAGTAAATTACACAAAAAAAATTGATTTAGCAAAATATATCAATAAGCACGGTAAATATGTTGCTTATATCGAGCAACATATTTACTGAAAGTAAGCAAATAATTTCAATAACATTACCATATCCAAACCAGGACAGATAAAATAAAAGAACGATTAAATATGTAAATGGCATGACCGTTGAAAATAAAAAATAAAAAATTAAAATATAAAACGTTTCCTGTGTATCAGCGGGGATTAGAATAGTTATTTAACAAATGCGGAAAGTGATACTTTACCGCACGTGACGGCAGTTGGCCGAACAACGCGGAGCGGAGTTCGGTCAAGCCGTCAAGGGTGGTAAAGACACTTTCTGCATGTGCTAGGTACAATATTTTACCTATGAGTACCTTTTTTTTTCAAAAAATTTAATGTAATTTATAAATAAACATGTCAAATAGATGGAATTGAAATGTAAACAAATATTGAAGCTGTCTTATTGATGCGTTGCTAGGGTTTCTAAGTGGTGCGCGTGCGGTAAAGTAACTTTCCCGCACAGTGTGCGGTAAAGTAATTACTTTATCGCACGCGAGTAGGTAAAATAAATTATTATTGGCAATCGCAATTGCGATTAGAAATTTGAATACACAAAAGTACTGTTATGCTTTTAAGCGTTGATACGTCTAATTTGAATTGACAATTTAACAGTGGAAACGAGGAATTTTACCTACAACAAGCATTTCAGTAGTTGACAGATCTAACCAGTTGCCTAACTTTTAAGGATTTTTTTTTTTGGTGCTGAAGATATATTGTTCATACAACAACACGAGTATTTTTCTAGGCACGTGTCTCAGACATTAAATTTCTTGGAATTGGAACACTGAAAGGGACTTACAACTGGAACAGGTGCAATAACTATAGGGTTGATCGTCCATATCTTCCTCAAATCCTTAGCGTTTGTCTCAATTTATTAGTTAAATAATTTATTTTTGCCGCTTACTTTTACTTACTATTTGTGGTTGTCAGCTCAGCGCAATCTAAGTTAAGTAGATTATAGAATTATATCAAACAAACTAGTCTACTTTCTATAATATAAATATATTTGTGTTAAGTGAATCTTCCTTGATTCAATGTGGCAATTAAATTATTTGCTTGGCAGCCGGCAATCGTTTTTTCTAAGTACTTATAGGCACTCTAGGTTTTTGGTTATTTAGGTTTTATTACCAGTTCTCATGAAAATGGCATAAATCTGTTAAACACAAAGAATAGGGATAAAATTTATCTATGCACGGTTTGGGTGCGAAAATCCAGCGGATTTTTTGTATTCTATACGTTTATCCGACTCCGTGTGGGCCAACCGTGACAAAAGTTACAACTTTTTGTGTTTAATGCATCAAAAGCTACGAGGCTTATAAGTGGTTAAAGAGATTTAAACTTTTTGGTAGGTAGAAAAATTATTACATTGGAATTTTTAGATTCGCATGAATGCAGATTTTAAAAAATATAAGCTACCCGAAATTGCTTTATTTTAATGATTTATTAAATAACAAGTAAATATTGCCTGTTTATGGGAGTTTTTTTTAAACGGCCAAAGTCCAGAATTTGTCGTTAAAAAATAAAAATTAAAATCAAGCAAAATTAAATATGTTCTCAGTGTTTTTAAAGCTTTACCTACAAATTACTCAAAGGCCCCTAATAGATATTTGTTGTTTTTGGTGTAGAAGCAGTTTTTGAAGAACACTTATTTTGTAACCGTCCAAAACTCCTCTATTTTCTTCCGTATAAAAATAATGAATAAGAATGTAGTACTTCGCAAGTGTTTAAGTTACAACTTTATTCTGATTATTTTGTGGAAAAATATTATCCTTGGTATTTTGTAGAAACTTGAAAGTGCTTATTTTTTTAAAGATATGTGATAGTATAAGACAAAAATCGTTAAAGTCATATTTGGATTGTTTGCGAATTTTTTTGCCTACTTGAACCAGACGTTAGAACATTGTGCAAGCAAAAGTAAATGAACGAACTATATTTGATGTTTTATTAAAGTGACACCGCGTCATCAAAACCTTGATGGGCGGGAAGGGAGTAGAGGGGTACAGACAGTGGCACGCACTTCCCTTAATTTTTTTATTGATATTGATTCCCAAAATGAGGCACTGCACTAATTAGTCATAAGCTTACTATTTTACTTGCTTTTTATTGATGTCTTCTTCTAAACGGTTTTATTAGAAAGAAACATATATACTCTAATCTGGTTGTTACGAACATATTATTGATTTAGCCGGGCTCTAACGTTTTCTATTCGTTGTTTTGACTGTTTATGTCAAACAAATTATGACGGAGCTTTTCACAAAACAAATTACCGTTTTTGCAACTAAATCAATGTTTGTGCACATTTTAATATAATTTTGGATCCTCTTTTATGTTTCGGATCTTTATTTATGAGGTAAGTACCTATTTAATCTCTCGTTTAAAAGGTCTTGGTGTTTTATCATTTGAACATTAAACCGGGACCGGCACACTGCATGTACAAAGTGAAACACTAATTTTTTAGGGCTTCTTTACTTAGATTTTGCCGCAAAATGTGGTTTACCATAGCTATGACGCGGTGCCACTTATATACATCCAGGGCTATCAAAACGGACGGGCCACGATCCTCCACTTTGTTGACGTCACATCCGGGGCTGATTTTTTTTTTATGGTCACATCACGACGCAGCTGATTGTCTTTAAAATATTGAAGTTGGAATGACGGTTCATGAATATTTAATTTTTTATTAAATAAAGCCGGTTTTGAGATTGTTTTTACTATATTCTTGCAGAATAAGTTTTTTTAAATGTATAGTAATCCTCAATTTTTCAGAGCCGCTTCATTAGCTCACACAAAAGTTAAATTTAAAACAGACGCGAATGTGACAAACACAGATGACAAAGTCAAATATATGTCAAATATAACAATTGGCATGCGGTATATGGCGGGTAATTTGAATTTAAAATAAGAAATGCTAAATCTTGAAGATCATCTTGCATCCTTACCAGTGGCGTATATAGAAAAAAGTTTCGGGGTGGGCCCGAGACAGTTTTGGGGGGGGGGGCCCGAGACCTCATGAGGCTGTATTTTATGCTATTTTATGTTTGTATTCATGAAATATGTGGAAAATATCCAAAAAAATCTTAGCTTCGTATATACGCCACTGATCCTTACAAAAGTTTGGTAGAATATCGGGATGGTGTCTAGCAATATTTCACTGAAATTTCGAGGAAATCTGTAGTGACATTTTAAAAATATCCTAAAAAAACGTCTGACCTCCCATAAGACCCAATGTAAAAGTCAGCTCCCAAAGAACAGCTGATTTTTTCAGGGTCGTGGCCTGTATATTTTTGTTGGCCTTGATACAACATCAACTATAGTGTTCTCTATTCCAAAAAACTAGCACCGAGGACCTATTAAAAAAAACGATCACAAATAAAGACGCCTTAAAAAGAATGCAAAAACATCAGCAAATAAGAGCCCTTAGAAAGTATTTGCCAGTTGGACAAGTTGGAGATATGACGATTCTAAAAGGTATTAATAGGGATTTTTTTATTTAGGTTGGTAAAACAAAAATCTAAAATTTTTAGTAAAAATAACAAACCGTAATTAAATTACTAATTATACATTTTTAGAAAACTCGACTAAATTTTGGCCAACAGCTTGGGATAGGAAAAGAGAAAGCTTTGAAGCGACGCAGCACGGCGTGGGCGCACAGTAACGGAATGCAATTATCTGGAGAAAATTAAAATCTAATATTATTAATGGTTCCGGCGGGATGACGTTTTTATTCACTCGAGCGAGGGCCCAGAGCAGCATCAGGCACTGCATACGACATTTCAGTGCTGGTTCTCGAGGAAAAGTGTTGCTTTAATATTCTTGGCTACTTTGTTTTGTCAGAGTGAAGTTCTTATTAAAGAAGGCATCACCAATATATACTGACTAAAATTATTAGCAATATCACTCACTCATAGTCAGACACACACACACACCCCTGTGAGCTAAGAAATCGAGAGTTTATTTAATTCTATTATGTGTGAAGCCAACAGAAACAACTACTACGAGGGAAAATACCCCTACTGGCATTGAATTATACTGGGCTCGTTCCATCATCGCAAGCGAAAGTCATAAAACGGTACGAAAAATCCTTTTTGAGTTCCAGGTCGAAGTTGTACTGTTATCGGACAGCCATCTTTCGTTTCAATCAAGCCACTTAAACTGGTTTCGGACTCCTCTGAAATACAAGGATTGCAGACAGGCGCATTAGAAATGTTCTCTGTCTTTTCTTTGTCTGTGTTTATCATATGTTGCACTGGAAAAATTGTATGTAAAACAAGGCAACACACTCATTTCTAGTTTACATCACCTGAGATAAAAATATACCATATAATTACATGAAATATACATTTTTCTGAGAACATTCAAAAAACAGTGAATAACCCAAAAAATAAAAATTTTAAATATACAAATTTATTTTTAAAATTAAAAAAAAATTGTGCAACATCTTCAGCATCTGTTGATTTTTTTGCAAGTGCCTCTTATTTTTTATTACTACGGGACTGCGGAATGTTGTAGGCATACCAGATGAAAAAAAGCTATACTGACCATAGAGTAGCCTGCTTAGAAAAAGAAAAACTAGTTTAGCAGGTGATAGAGGTGTTGATATTCGTTACTTTTAAATACTCGTTACTAATCGTTACTCGAGTACTAAGTAATCATTTTTTATATTCGTTAGTATCGTTACTTTCATCACTGTAACTGTATTCAATTCAATCAGACAATTAGTGCAAAATTTTCGGACTGTCGTCAATTCGAAGATCATTTACTTGTAGGTATATCTTTGTTGTTGATATTATGGAAATATTCAATTTAAGTTTTCAAAATGCGGGCTAAAATTAAAAAAATAAAGTTACGAATTACGTAGGAACTGTCTTGTGTACAACTTTGTTTTAAAAATCTTATGCCTTACATACAAAGAAATACATACTTAAAATCTAAAAATAAATAAAAATAGAGACAAATACTAAAATAATCGAAGGAATCAAAGTAATCAATGTAACGAAAGTAATCATTTAATGTTCGAATCGGTATTCGTTACTCCGTTATTTGTCGAGTAACGAGTACTTGAGTAACGAACAGTTACTTTTTCAATACCTCAGGTGATTGGATAGGAATAGAAACATAAGGGTTTACCCTGATCGCAGCAAATCCCGGTGACCTGTGAACTAAAAGTTAAAAGAAGAGGAGTAATACGGGATTTGAAATTTTACACCAGAATTGGCGGAAGAAAAAATGACATTAAGGTCATTAACTATATATACCTACCAAAGTATAAGCTACAAAATGTGATTATCCTAACTTCTTAGAAGTATTACGATCTCTATTTTCTAAAAATGAATAAAATCACAAAAACCTCGTGAATATTAAGGGTTTCTATAAGATGTAGGTAATCTCAGAAATATTTTGTCAAAATAAAATTACAAAATACAAATAAATAAATATATAAATTTCACATTTGCGCTCGAGCGCAAATGCCAAGATATAAATACACACGTAGGAGGTAGGCAGAGTTCTGAAGTATGGAAATTCATTTCTACAGTAAAAAACCAAACAAAATAAAAAGTAAACATCCAGATTATCAAACCAGAACAATGGACAGAATACTATAAGGGACTGCTGCAGGAGACGAGACCCGAATATCTAGCAGCCTCTCCGAGGAGAGACATGGAACTACATGGAGAGGAAGTAATCATCGAAAAAGAAATGATAAAGAATAGTATTAAAAAGCTTAAATCCGGAAAAGCTAGCGGACCTGGGGGAATATACGATGAAATGCTCAAATATGGATCAGAGAAACTACTCGAAAATCTCACATATATTATCAATCAATGCATAAACGGACATCCAGTACCTGATGATTGGAAAATTGCATTCATATCCTCAATACATAAAAAAGGAAACAAGTTGGATTGCAACAATTACAGAGGAATTTCAGTAACCAGTACTCTAAGTAGATTGTACGGTAGGATTCTTAGAGATCTAATAGAGAATGATTTTCATGAACAAGAAGAAGAAGAGCAAAGTGGGTTTCGTGCAGGCAGATCTTGTAGTGATAATGTTTTTTGTCCTAAACAAGTAATTAAGGAAAGGAGCGCCAGAAATATAGAGACTCATGTTACCTTTGTGGACCTACAAAAAGCATATGATACCGTTCCAGTAGAAAAATTATGGACAGTGCTAGAGCAGACTAATATCAATCATACATACATAAAAGCGATAAAAGGACTATACAAAGGGTCAAAATCTAAAATTAAAATTGGAAATCAACTTTCAAAAGAATTCCTGGTAACGAAAGGCTTAAGACGGGGATGTTGTATCTCTCCAACTCTTTTTAAAATATATATCGCAGTAGCTCTAAAAAACTGGAAACGCAAAGTACACGGCATGGGAATAAAACTTACCGACCGATTTACCATATACACACTACAGTTTGCTGACGACCAAGTAATTGTAGCTAATGATAAAGAAGACATGGAGTATGTGATGAGAAAGTTAACGGAAGAATACCAAAAGTGGGGGTTAACAGTGAACGTGGACAAGACACAGTACTTATGTATTGGAAACGAATCAAGTGAATTAGAACTAGAAAATGGACAAACAATATCTCTATGCAATGAGTATGGTTACTTGGGTGTCACATTTGATAAGGCAGGAACAGACTGTAAAGAACTGGAAAAAAGAATAGTAAAAGCAAAAAAGGTTATTGGTTGTCTTAACAGTATTTTATGGAGCAGAGAGATAAAAAATAATGTAAAATGTAACATATATGAAACAATGGTGAAAAGCACGCTGTTGTATGGAATAGAGACTTGTCGCGTAACAGAAAAATACTAAGCAAAAATGGAAAGTTTCGAAATGGATGCAATAAGAAGATCAATGAGAATATCCAGAACAGATCATATAAGAAATGAGATCATAAAAAAAAGAATGGGAATCGAGGGAAGCATAACGGATGACGTCACTAAAAGGCAAGTGATATGGTACGGCCATGTACAACGGATGAGCGACGAAAGATTACCAAAGCAGGTCCTAGATTGGCAACTAATAGGGCGCAGAAAAAGAGGGCGTCCTAAACTGGAATGGCAACAGTCAATCCAAAGATCAATGAGTCAAAAAAAACCTGACGGAAGATGACTGTCAGGATCGAAGGAGGTGGAGAATAGGCGTCGGACAACGTATAAAAAAGTTCTAAACCGACATAATAAAAAAAAAATCACATAAAACTTGTGATATTAGAAAAAATAAATATAATTCACAAGTTTTGCCCAAAAATATGTGCTAATGCAAGTTCGTTTTAATTTTTGGTATATTTATTTTATTAGGCGGTCTGTAGTGGTTTATAGTTTGTTAATATAAATTAAATGAATGTAATTTTATCTGCATTTTAAAGAACTAAAATTAATATGATAATCCTATGTAATTGTGTAATCCTTTCTGTCTGCAACTTTAATTTCGTTCTCTCGAATTCATACGTTGCCTTCGATCTATCTTTACGCCAGATGCCGACACCTACCTTTCTTTTAGTCACGTGACTTTGAATCTACTTCTCTCTCTCTGAAGTAAATCGATCACTACACGAACATCATTCGTTTTTTGGACAGTTATTTGGTCGTTCCATCTAACCAAAACCGTTTTAAAACAGTCCTCGTACTGCATTGCGCGCGCTTTGGGATTTTCCGGACCGTTTTATGACTGTGGAGCGGCCTGATGGAACACTGCTACTGAATGTTAGATGATTTTGTTGAAAACTTGTTAAAACTATGTGGTTTTCACTTTCTCAAGGATATTAATCATCCACTGACAAGCTACAGAAACAGTGATTCACGCCAATCCATACACACGCAGCCCTAATTCCCCTTGAGAAACAATATTTTTAAAAACTTTCTGCGTTTATTATGTGTTTCAGTACATACTGCCTAAATAAAATTTAGGTAATGTTTTTGAGCGTGCGGAAAACATAGAAAAACAAAAATTATTAAAAAAACGTTTATTAAATTCATAGGTTTTGTATGCTTTACGACACTTTGTGCCTGGGCACTATTTGCCAGATTGTTGTCATGGATATAAAGTATTAAAACTGTGACAATGCTTTAATATAAGGGCATCAAAAAAATTAAATATTACGGTACCAATGGAAATGGAAAAAAATACGTTATTACCTTCCTAGCCCGCGTAGCAATGAATTTTTTTTTTGAGATAAAGCCAAAAATGTGTTTATTTGGATGTATTTTGACCTATCCTAGCAATATCGTCGTGATGTCTGTCTGTGTGTGTGGGTATTATTATGTTTGTCCATAACACGATAGCTCCTAAATCGCTAAACCGATTTTCATTATATGTTTAGGTAAAATAGTGTTCGACACTCTTACGAGCTGATTAGATTTTGGTCAAAATCCAAAAATGCTATTGACAGTTTCTTAACAATTGAAAATTTTAAAAAATGATAACTTTTTAACGGAGCATTGTATCAATTTTCATTTTCTAGGATATTTACAAAACTGTTTTCAAGGCTAATATATTATCATGGCTTCACTTAAAGTGTGATAATAGGCTAGCTAGGAAGGTGCCAGATCCGTCATGGATGCATTTATTCTTTTTTATTTTAGTGATGGGCTGCATTTACTCCGAGATTGAAAGTTGTCAGCACTCTTAGAAATAGAGCGCCGTTTGGCCGGTATCCTAGAAAATTGTTGGGAAAGCACTTTACTAAAACGACTTTTTTCCTGAAAAGTGAAAAAAAAATCGGAATTGCAAATTAATGAACGTGTTGTTGAAAATTGAAGGATTACTTGCGAAAGAGCATTTTGTCATTTTTTTAAGCGGAAAAGTTTACCAATTTTTTTGAGTTAAGATATTGTATTGTATTGTAGTTGCAGAAGGTAAGAGGTTGACAGCGCATTTCCTTAAAACCAGGGAAATTAAAGAAAGAAAAATAAATAAAAATAAAATAATTTTTTCTTATTTTTCTTTCTTTAATTTCACTTGTTGTTTATAGTTTTAGGTCCTTGCATTATTTGCAATTTTGTATTTGATAATTATATTGGCAATCGCCCATTTTGCGATCAGAGATTTTAACACACGAAAAGGTGATCTCATGCTTTCAGACGTTGATTCTTTACGTCTAATTTGAGTTATTTTACCTTTGACGGTGGGAAAGAAGAATTAAAGAGTTGTTGACTTGGTCGAGTTAATACCCTGAGAGTTTCTCGTTCTTGTATTGAGACACCGCAGCCTGCATATATGGAGGTTTTCCGAAAAATTTATGTGTGGCTTCGGTGGTTCAGTGGTAAGAATGTTTGCCTAGATAGCAAGAGACCCGGGTTCGATCCCCGGCCGAAGCAAAAACTTTTTTCTTATTTTTCTTTCTTTAAATTCACTTGTTTATAGTTTTATGTCCTTGCATTATTTGCAATTTGGTATTTGACCTCTTTAGGTAATTGCGCAATATAAATTTCCTTTATGTAGCCACATTGATCTTAATAGTCATAACTGCATCCTTTAAATAACCTTATTGATAAAACCACTTATTATTTTCATGTATTTTTCTTGATAATTCGTTACAAAGGGGGAAGGCGCGAGAAGGTCAAAAATGCTGAAATTTTTCGAAAGTTTTCATTTAACATCATATTTGACCTAAAAACCCTATTTTAATTTAGATAGAAAGTTTTATGCCTATATAAAAGACTGTCATGTAGATTCAATTGGTTTGACATGTGGTCCCCATACTGGTATACGTATGGTGAGAAATGGTGTAAGATACAAAGACGAGAAATTCTCTCTGAATTTTAGAGCTTTATCTCCTTTATTTTTGAAAGCAAAACAGCTTTGGAATCCAAGGTTTACGTAATACAGGTTTTAATAAAATTATGGAATTATAAATTGTATTCCCAAATAGGTTGATATCTAAAAACTGCTGTACCACCTTTTTTTGAAACATTTCAAAAAAACAAAAACTACTTAGATATAATTATTGGTTAGAACTATAAATATAAGCCGCACGCAAAACCGCCGACAGTAGGTTACTTTCATTCGCTTGTCGGAAGCTTTATTGATGTACAGCGTAGTGTAGGGGACCATTCGCCGCGGGCACAATTCGCCGCCGGCCGATTTGCCACGGGGATAATTCGCCGCGAGATTTTTTGTTTGATGATATTAAAATTGGCAATTTTTTAAACATTCTTATTTTTTTTTAATCATAAGATGTAGGTACTAAAATCTTTTAAATAATAAGGAATTAAACCGGATTTTGAATAATTGTGTCATTATTTCAATTTTAAAAAAGGTTATTTAAAAATATGTATTGATTAACCTTAAGCACCACATAGTTTCAAGTTTGGGGCATATCGGTGCAAAAATGGAAAAGTCCGCCTTTTCGGATCCGCCATTTGTTTTTTTTTTAAAATTTAAGTTAGTAATCATAATCAGCGCCCTTAAACACACATGGTTCCGAGTTTTATGCATATTGGTTCAAAAATGGAAAAATCCGCCATTCTGGATCCGCCATTTTCAGGTTTTTAAATTTGAGCCAAAAATAGAATTGTATTACCTTAAGCGCCGCGATGTTTTAAGTTTGAGGCAAATCGGTTTAAAAATAAGAAAGTGCGCCATTGTGGAACCTCTATTTTGATTTTTATAAATTTAAAAATCCACCATTTTGGATCCACCATTTTATTTACTTTTTTAATAAAGAAAATTTTGAATTGTATACTAACCACCAAATATCTAGTTGGAAAAGTTTGAAAAAAGTTATAACCAAACTAATAAGTAAATATATTATTCAAGCTAAATAAAACGGTTTAAACAACTGCCAATGGTAATATTATAAAACTAAATATCTCGCAACGACTTGTCCCCGCGGCGAATCTGCCGTTGGCGAATTGTCCCGCGACGAATCAGCCACAGCGAATTGTCCCATCCCCACAGCGTAAGGGCTTTTTTAAAACGCGGTAACTAAACTATAGAAAATTTGAACCAATTTGTTCTAATACAAATTGTTAAAATAATACGAAAAATACTTATACTTTCTATAATAAGTTAAAAAGTTTTTAAAATTCACATACCGATGAGGGATAGAACTGCAATACAATATTAATTCACACATTAACAGAAATAGAATTTTTTTCATTTTAAAAAATGATGAATAAATGAAAAAAGTAAAGTTATCAAAATAAGGCATCGCAAAAATTTTGAACAATGTCCTGCATATTTTACTACTTTAAAACTTAAATATTATTTAAATCCCTTAAAAAAGCAGTGATATAACAAAAACATTTTATGTAAAAAAAACCAAAGACACGAAAATGGTACTCCATAAAATCAATTGAGATAATAGTAAAGCCAAGTTCTCAAATATAAATTTCAAAATGAAAGTTTCTTACTAGTTTAAAAATAGTTGGCTATTACAACTGCTATGACACTTAGGCACAGTGCTAAATTGAACATAAACAGGTATGGCAAAGTTAAAACAAAACATTTCCAAACTAGTGAAAACCTTGTATTGGAGAAACTTGGCTTTATTTTTTATCTCAATTCGTTTACGGAGTACCGTTTTTGCGTACTTGGCTTTTTTTTACATGAAATGTTTTTTTTATGATTCTATATTTTCACGCATAAACGAAGTATTCCAGTTTTTATTAATCCATTTGGTGTCGAGTTATAAATTTGAACGATGGAATCAATGAACAAAGCATCTAGCAGTCATTCTGTTAAATTTGTAAAAACCTCGGATGAAAATTCTTAAAACTGTCCACAAAGAATATCAAAACTGGTTTTATTCAGTTTATATTCTTTATTTTGATCCAAACAGTAAAAAGTCGACATGGCTTTTATTGTCAAATTTGCATCACCAATTGAGTAACTTGAATGGGGAGAAATTGAGTTAACACGCTCCAGAAAGAATAAAAACAGGGTTCTTCCCTAAAAACTTTGTGTTTCCGTTGCCGCGAAATACCAAAAATATTTTTAAGAATATTGAATTGTTTTCTTGATTGAATTCTTTGGAAAACAGTGGATGATTAGTTACAATTCTCCATTTCGTCGATTTCTGGAACTATAAATAATTCTAACAATTTTATGGGGGCCTTCATAAGTCAATAAGCATATAAAATGCTTTTTAACAAAAATTTGTCTTTTGTGATAATAACAAAATAAAATCTCTTTTTCTTACTTTTCAATTTGCAAAATCATTAATTTTATCATCGTTTTACTACGTATTTTAAAGCAAGCAATTTTATAAATTTTATATACATTTACAGTGGCGAATCCAGGATGTCCGGAGAGGAGGGACCAAGAAAGAAAAATTTTTTTTGTTCTTAATAAGTCTGAACTCCGAAGTATAAAAATAAAAGGCGCCGCAGACAAAAATTTAAAAAAATTTAAAAAATTTGTTGTTACATTTGCCGCATTAAAACGATGTTTTTACTAGGGCCGCTGGGACCCCTTTTACGTTGGGGCCCCGGGCACTGCTCTGATTTGCCCAACGATAGCTACGCCACTGCATACATCATACTAAACATGATCATTTCCAATAGATTTAAATTTTTTCTGACTAGAAGAAAGAAATAATAGAAAAAGTAGAAAATTTGTTATAGTTCATTTTAACTACTACTAAACACCGCATGCAAAGTCACTGAAAATATTTTGATTTGTATGACGGAAGCTTTGCTATATAGCGCGGGAAACTTCAACGCCCATACTAAGGAAGAACAATTTTTAGAAAATTTTAATAAAAATTATGTATGTGACCATAGTTTACTGATTATTAAAAAAAGATATATGTACAAGGCGTCCCAAAAATATACCGATAGACTCTAAGGGGTGGTAGGGGCCATCAAAGCAAACATTTTTTTTCCATTAGAAGAAAAAAACTGTTTTTGGTACTTTTATTATGCGCATTAATTGAATCGTTGTTTACAATAAAAAATTATTGTAAACAATAATTCATTTTTTAATCATCAAAATAATGGGTAAATTACACTGTAAGCTCACGGGTACGAAATTCCACGTTTGTTAGTATTATTTGGCTTAAAAAATTCCGTTGATTGACGCTCACGTGTCTTAATGACGGGTCAAAATGCAATATGCTTTGATCCGGCCTGAAAGATAGAAGAGCTGTCGTAGGTCAAGGACTATAGTTTGTTTTCTTTTATTTGTATTCGATCTTTTCATTGATCGATATGACTAGCAGTTTTTCGCCTGCTTTTGTTTTTTGTTTCTCTCGTATCTCGGTAGATGGCGCTTCTTGCGATAGTTTTCTCACTATTTACTTATGATTAGAGACAAAACCGTCTGATTAACTTTGCAAGAATTGTCACATCGATCTAGCAGCGTTCTGAGGAGTCCCATAAGGACGAAACAGTTAACTGTCAACACTTATTAGGTGTCCGTTAGATCTTGGACCCCCGTGAGGTTAAGCTTTCAAGCTACCCACGGAAAAATATGAGAGAAATAAAAACTCCTTTTTGCCCGATTAGCCACAAACTTGTTTGATTTTTGAACTGTAAACAGCGATTCAATTAATGCGCAAAACAAAGTTACCAAAAACAGTTTTTTTGCTCTAGAGCCCAAACGGCTTATTTGCGGACATATGTTTACTGGACAACAAATGTTTTTTTGATGGCCCCTACAGTTTGTCGGTATATTTTTGAAACACCCTGTATAAACGCTCGCCTTCAAAAAAGTTTGTATTACCTCCTTTTTTTATAAGCCCTGTTAAAAGCAGTATAATATAAGATGGCGTATTTTTCCTATTTCTATGGAAAAACTTGTGGACTGGAATTTTCTGTGTTTGACATAAAAATTATAAAACAACATTTTTTTTATCGTAAAATAGAACTTAAGTTTAAACAATAATACAATTTTCTTGAATAATATGAGGCGTATTTTTCCTTTACCTGTCAAGAAGTTTTTGGGTCGGAAAAAGATATTTATATTTTATGAAATGTTTCTTATAAAAATTGGAAAACAACATTTCTTCTCGAGAAATAATTTTTTTTAAATTTTAACCACTAATAGCAATTTTTTTAGATTCCGGTTAAAAAAAACATTCTAATACCGGTCTATTTTATTTTTACCTTTGTTACCATTTGTCTAAAAAATATATTTTATTTTTTGTTAAAATTACATTCAATGGACTTAATTGAATCAACGGAAATCAAAAATATATTCAAACTCACAAGTAATTTAAAAATCATTTAAATAACTGTTTTCATTAGCAAAACTTTTCTTTTGCTCTTTTTTTTTGTTAAAACTCTTTCTACTTGGGTAATATAAGAGACGTATTTTTCCTATATATTTTAGAAAATGTATGTATGTAAATTGCACCTGTTGTCACTTGGCACTTCTGGACTACCTCCTATTTTGACACGTACCAGCATCACCAATTTTATGCAATTCGTCGTCTTAATGTCTAATTAAATTTTTCGTTTTTTTGCGGAAACGTATAAATCCAAGCGCGCTTTATTAAATGCACAAATCGTCGTTGATCTTACAAACTGACGTATCTCAAACAAATGCAGGTTTGAGATGACCATAATACTACCTAATTTGTGTCGTTCTTTCATCTCACAAAGTGTAGTAACTCATAAAAATCCTTTAAATAGCACAAATATTATTAGATCCAAGAACATTTTTAGTGATATAAATCCAATATAAACTTTCCCTAAAACTTGAAATTGCTCTCTTGTAAAATTATAATAAATGAGTTACGTCAGTTTGTAAGATCAACGACGAAATATTGGATGTCTAAGGGACGACGCGTCCCCACCCCGACCAATCTAAGCGGTGATACCTCGACCCGCGGTAAGTCCAATTACAAAAACACACACAATAACACACATGCATAGTTAGAAGTTTTCCGAAAATGTATGTATGTTCTTTGGTAGCTTAATAAGAGAGCGTTTGCGTACAGAACAAGAGATCCAGGGTTCGGGTCCCGGCCAAAGAGAGACTTTTTACAATTCTTCTTTCTTTAATTTTTAAATGTTCTCCTGTAAAAACTTAATTTTGTGACAATAGTTCTGCATTAAGGCGACGATTTATTCGATGGACAAATAATAATACTATAATAGTTCGGGGCCTAAAAAGAAATTTAGGGGCTTGTCTGCATTTTCGCGTACCGTGACGAAATTTGGCACAGATGTAGCAGACACCTGGAATTGACATGAAAGCCAGTGCAGGGCCAAGATACAGGGACGTACTTGAGGTGGGACAGGAAAAATTGATAAATTAAATATAAAACTGGTTTCGCGTACAATTTTTGTTTCTTTAAGCTTAGAGCTATGTAGCTTAGAAATTACAAAAAGAAATCTATATAAATTAAAGGTTGTAAATAAGGTTTTTTTTTAGGGGAAAGGGAGTAAGTTGGAGGATAAATTGTTAAAATCTTATTTCGTCTAAAGTGGTCATGTGGGGTATCGATTTCTAGGTAGTTTAGTATTCTAAACCAAAATAAATATTAATTGAGTCAATTCGTCAAACTGTTCACATGATTTGACTCCTTAATCTGTTTTTACTCCAGGGATTATTAAAAATACCTGACCAAGCCTAGCTTAATAAAAATTGATAACTTAAGTAAGTAATAATCTGCCAATTCTTGGGCATCAAAGCATACACTTTTAATAAAATTACATAATTGCATCCTGTTTGAGATTGGTTGTCGGAAGTGATAATTTTTTTTTTATTTTAGTGCCAAAAATTCAAAGAACTCTAGATATGTCAAATAAACATCTCATTGCAATCACTATATTCTCCTTTATAAACCATTTATCGTACTATATTTTTATAATAAGCGCTATATCATTACCATTTTTTAAACGTATATACTAAAATATTTTTTATAAAGAACATACTGTATTTTTCGTTAATAACTTTTTACTTAAACAGAAAAAGTCATAAGACAGCTTTTATTTATATATAACAAAAAAAATCGATTGCTGGTACTGTATGCTCCGTGTATCTTTTAAAAATTATTTTTTACTATAACTCGCCTACGCATCATCTAATTTTGTTCTTGTTTCACAAATTTAGTGCAGAAAAAATATTAAAATTTTGCCTAATTACTTAACCGACCTTGAAGTTTTGATAATAACAAAGTTAACTCTATTACCGACTTTAATTTAAATACCCTGTATGTTTTAAGGCCTAACAGCTACATAGGTGATTAACAGTTTAACTTTCTACTGTTTAATTTTTAATTTTAGAAGTGCTGGGAATAATGTTTTACGTATTAAAAAAAATATATATTGACAAAAGAAACACCCTCTATTTTCTTACAATTACAAAGCTAAATTAAACAATGCACACCAAGTGCGAAAGGCGTTCTTCTAGTTTTAAAAAGTAGTAAAACTAAGAAGGTATCTTAAACTCCAAAACCGGTATGAACCAAAGTTTGAGACTACCACTTTTTACAGGATTTTTTAATATCGCCTTGTATCTTTCAGCATATTACAAAATTACACAAACATCAATCTTTGTGTCATAGCCTGAAGTATGCCGACAAATTTTGCCAAGTTGCTAAAATAAATAATAGTAAAAATTACAGAAAAGTTGTTGTTGCCCAGTATATACGTTTAGAAAATGGTAATGATGTAGCGCTTATTACAAGAATATAGAACATAGTATTGCAATGAGATGTTTATTTGACATATCTAGAGGTATTTGAATTTTTAGCACTAAAATAAAAAATTTAAAAAAAACTGTTTAGTTACTGTTTAACACTCTGTACAAAAGTTTTTATTTAAGAAAATAGAAGCTTTACTAGTACTGTTGTAAAGCGCTAACTTTGAGTTTTCCATAGTGATTTGTAACGTCGCGTCGTCATAAAAAAACTACTTAAATTGACCATAAAAATGTTACTTATTTATCCTGTATTTTAAACAGTTTAAGCTAATTTTCATTTTCTTTTTGTAAAATATAAATAAAAGCTAAGTATATTTTATTTGATATATATTTTTTGAAAATATCGTTACGTCTAAGAAATCCACATACCTTTCCATCTTTTTAGATTTTTTTAATTTAGAAATATCAATTAAAACCCCCTTGTACTCCGACCCTGTATATGTCACACCAGTCCAGCAATACCTGTTTTAAAGAGAAATAATTTGTTAATGCTCACAGTAAATTTTAGCAAGTTATCTTGCATACCTAACCGCCTGGAATTTGATTTTCTACTCAGCACCCACACCATAAATTTTTCAAAAAAAAAATGGAATTATTTTTTATTTCTTGGAAGAAACAAAAGCAATAATAATAACAGCGTATATGTCCTTATAATCGGTGCCAAGTTTCATTGCTCTAGCTTTACATTTGAATTTTATACAGAATTTTAATGAGATACATACAATTAAAAATAAAACACCCTGTATCTTTGCTCTGCACTGGGTTCGGGATGAGCACCACTTCGTAAAATAATACCCTTGTTTTTTGTTATAATCGTGCCAAGTTTCATTACGATACGCAAAAATGTAGACCAAAGTGGCTTAGGCTCCAGACTATAAGGGAGTGACATAACTATGTGAGTTTTTTTTACAAATATTAAAAAATCAGATGCAACGTTGATGTACCTATTTAGGCCGGCATTTTGCATGAGCCGGTAATTACCAATTTTATCTTTCATTTGCCAATACTCAATCACCACAGTATATGTATATACTGTGCTACGGCAGACCATTTAGATTTATCAATTAAGCAAATGGTAGATAAAGCCCGCTAATTTATATAGAAGTCATAAGTAGAGCTAAATCCTAAGAGGGGGAGATACAATTATTAGGAACTATTGTTAAACTCGACCACTCGACCATTCGTGGTAAATTGAAATTAAGCATCAGAGTCCTACTGTTAAAATACAAATATTTAAGCTGCTTATTGTTAACGCTTTTTTAATTATATAGTATGAACATTTAGCTCACACATATACTATACTATAGTAGTGTGAGCTATGGTGATCCTAATTTTTTCGAGAAAAAAAAAGTTGCTCCGATTTCAAAAATTTTTATATATCTTTGCGTTTCAGATGATTTTGAAACTTTTTTGTCGCGCCGTCTGTCTGTCTGTCTGTCTGTCTGTATGTCTGTCTGTCTGTCTGTCTGTATGTCTGTCTGTAACGACCAACGCGCATAACTCAAAAACCGCTAGGCCGATTTTAATGAAATTTGGTACCTAGGTTGGATCTTGGGTCGAGATGGTCTCATTTAAAAATGAAGAAAATCCACCGAGCACAAGCCAAATAAAAGGGTGGGGGAAGATTTCAAAAATTACAGTTTATGTGAAAATATGGCGTGTGTGATATCAAACGAAAGGTAATTAAGTATGGAGTTAAACAAAATACATTTTAGTTTTTTTTTCTTCAAAAAGGGTGGGGGTAGATTTCAAAAATTAGAGTTTACGTGAAAATATGGCGTGTGTGATATCAAACGAAAGGTAATTAAGTCTGGAGCTAAACAAAATACATTTTAGTTTTTGTTTTTTTAAGGGTGGGGGTAGATTTCAAAAATTTGAGTTTAAGTCAAAACATGGCTTGTGTGGTATCAAACAAAAGGTAATTTAGTCTGGAGTTGAATAAAATATATTTCAGGTTTTAGTTTTATTAGCTCGCACGTACACTATAACTATAGTACCTAGTGTGAGCTTATGGGCCCATATATTGGCAGAGTATTTTCAGAGTTTTGTGTATCGTAACACGTTGTGCAACAAAACGTAATTTACATGAAAGTTTCAAAATAATAGTTTACTAAAAATTATGGATCGGCTGTGGCGGCTCGAGGGGTAGTGCCACGGAGCCCTGACAGGGGGAGGCTCGGTATTTCCTTTTGGTGTACAGGCTAGGAGAAATACCAGGAAATATTTTTTTTATTTTTGAAATGTCCTAATATGTTTGTTATTTTATGCATTTCTTTTTAATTTATATAAAACATGATAAACACTGTGCAATGCAGTGGATCACACTCCGAATCGATAATGAGCGACCACTGTCTGGCCCGCTGGCTGCCGCGTGTGTTAAGTTGGGTAAGTGCTGCTGTGCTGGTGGCGCCGTCGAACAGAGAGAGATTTTCACTAGTCTATGAGCGACAGAGTTGGACAGATTTTGTGTTCTGTGAACCAGTTAGTCGTCTTGTTTTTGTGAATGGAGCATGTATGCTTTAATTAACGCCCTCTAAATTATGCGAAAAAAATATACCAGTGTACCCTGCATAAGTAAAGCTGAATAAAATTAGCCTCTTAAAAAACTGTTTTAGTGGTTTGTCGCTAGAGGAAAAATTAAAAATTAAAGAATTAGAGCGGCATTACCTGATTTAAAAATAATTTAATAAAACTATTTGTGATAAAAACAATGTTTAATTTTGTATTTTTTTTTAATACCTATACCTAAAGACTCCTCCCTGTATCTATGGCAAACTAAGGGTAAGTTAAGTTATTATTTATATTAATTCAGCAAAATTTTTGATAAATTTTGAGCCATTTCATGGTGTAATTTGGGTCGGTCTGAGTTAGTAGAGTTTAGTTTAAAAAACTAGGGTTAGAATCCCTAAAAATAGTAAACATAATATAATACAAAAGTATGCGCTCTTGGTTTTGCGCCACTAAAAAAATTAAGCGAGGCATGTTTTTTTGGCCAAAAATTTGAATTTTTTTTTTAAGTTGTGATCGAAATTCTGGCACTACCATGTTGAATGAGCACGAGGCGGCCACTGTGGACAGGACGTATATTAAGTTATTTAACGTTACTAATCTATAAATAACAAAGTTACAGTTATGGGGTTCTAAAATTTAAATTTTGGTGTTGATAAGTGAAAGGAAAATCCCTCTAGATATTTTAATACAGCATTTGATTGAGATTGTGGCGACGCTACTTCTTTCTTATTAAACCAATATTATTCGTCCTAAGCCGCGTATTAATTTGAGGCAGAATTCGCATGCCTCGCAGCGAGACCAAAGGAATGCCTTTTTTGCATATATATATATATATATATATATATATATATATATATATATATATATATATATATATATATATATATATAGTATGGGTGGGCCAAAAAACACCGGACAATTTTTTTTCATTATAACTTCTGAACTATACAATCGATTTTAATGGGACTAACTGTAATTGGCAGAGAATTAATCAGAATTTCGACCTATTATATTTTTTGTCCGCTATTTCAAAACCCAAGATTACGGACGAAATTAAATTGTACCCTTCAAAGATGCCCGTTTATTCTTGTGTTGCGAACAGGTTTTATTTAAATCAGTAAAAAAGCTGTATTCTTGCTACACACAACCACGTAAAGATATTTTTGTTTCAGGCTTTGTTTTGAATATTATACAATTGCCTTGCCAAACATGTCTGCATTTATTTTCTTATAAATGTATTACTACTGAACCGATTTTAATAAAATAAAAAAGAACCTAGTGAATCTTCCAAATGGCGTGTTTATTCTTATTTTCTAAAAATGTTTTAGTTTTTATTTTAATTTATAGAAAAGCACTACTTCTCCCCTGTACAACGAGGTATTGGATGGGTGTTAGTCCACGGATAGAAAAACGCTAAATGCAGTGGACTGTAAATATTTTAATTAATGATAGCGCGAACAAACATAAATATTGATATGAAATTACGAAATAATCTAAACGTCCATAGGAAAAATATTGGTGGCACACAACGGTAATCAGACAAATGCACTCACCACTTTTGCAGCCAAATTCTCCACTTCCAAGGGGCCCCTGATGGATCTAATGATGTCACCACGTAGCTGAAGGGTTGAAGTTTCTAGTTCTATGCTTCAGTACACAAAAATCGAGCACTTTCAGGTGTAGATATTTGAACATAGTTGGAGAACGAAATTAACACGCCTTTTTCTCTAGGCGATTGACAAGGATCTCTCCGGTTGTTGGTGCGCATGTCCAAATACGCGGAATGCGCTTTGTCCTTCATACAGTTGTGTGTTTTTAAAAATATATATAAACAACCGCGAAATTTAGCGGGAGCTAACATAACTGCCCTCCAAAACACACAAATTTAGAATCTCAACCGGACAGATATAGATATAAGAAAAAGAATCGACCGATAAATATAAATGAATGAAAACAGATAAGTATCGTAAGTTTATTTAGATATAACGAAATCCCGAAAAAAGGCAAAACAAACAAACAAAAAATTCAAAAAAAATTAAAAATAAAAAAACCTATTGTAATACCCGGTAAAAGGTAGAAAATTAAAATTACTTTTAATTTGGCAAGAGGCACAGTTTTACAACTGGCCGCTTATAAACACCGGTAACCGTTTGTACCGTCGCAACACGCACCTGACCGTCCCCGCCGGGATGCAGTTCGATGACCCGACCGACCGGCCATTTCAAAGGCGATTGAATGTGATCACTTGTTATGATAACCAAATCATTTAATTTGATATTTGGGGACAAATCAGTCCACTTGTGTCGCTGTTGTAGCGTATGCAAATACTCTATAGAATACCGTTTCCAAAAATCATTATGTAGTTTTTGGATTAGTTGCCATCTCGAGAGCCGATTTAGGGGAACCTCGGACAAATCTGACTCCGGAATTTCTGAATTAAGGGGTTCAAGTGTCAAAAAATGCCCAGGGGTAAGAGGTTGAAGATCGTGTGGGTCTGAAGAGGCAGGAGATAAAGGGCGACTATTCAGTACGGCTTCTATGCGACAGGTAAGGGTGGACATCTCCATGATAGACAACTTCTGGTCGCCGACAACTCGTACAAAGTGAGTTTTAAAACTTTTAACGCCAGCTTCTGCCAGGCCATTGAAATGTGGACTGAGAGGAGGTCCCAGATGCCAACGAATAGAAAGTCTGGTGGCAGCACTTCTTGCGTAATCCAGTAATTGGTTACGAAACCCTATAAAATTACTGCCTTGATCTGACCAGCATTGCGTCACGCTTCCGCGTCTGGAAATGAATCGATGGAATGCACCTACGATTGGACAAATGCACTCACCACTTTTGCAGCCAAATTCTCCACTTCCAAGGGACCCCTGATGGATCTAATGATGTCACCACGTAGCTGAAGGGTTGAAGTTTCTAGTTCTATGCTTCAGTACACAAAAATCGAGCACTTTCAGGTGTAGATATTTGAAAATAGTTGGAGAACGAAATTAACACGCCTTTTTCTCTAGGCGATTGACAAGGATCTCTCCGGTTGTTGGTGCGCATGTCCAAATACGCGGAATGCGCTTTGTCCTTCATACAGTTGTGTGTTTTTAAAAATATATATAAACAACCGCGAAATTTAGCGGGAGCTAACATAACTGCCCTCCAAAACACACAAATTTAGAATCGCAACCGGACAGATATAGATATAAGAAAAAGAATCGACCGATAAATATAAATGAATGAAAACAGATAAGTATCGTAAGTTTATTTAGATATAACGAAATCCTGAAAAAAGGCAAAACAAAAAAACAAAAAATTCAAAAAAAATAAAAAATAAAAAAACCTATTGTAATACCCGGTAAAAGGTAGAAAATTAAAATTACTTTTAATTTGGCAAGAGGCACAGTTTTACAACTGGCCGCTTATAAACACCGGTAACCGTTTGTACCGTCGCAACACGCACCTGACCGTCCCCGCCGGGATGCAGTTCGATGACCCGACCGACCGGCCATTTCAAAGGCGATTGAATGTGATCACTTGTTATGATAACCAAATCATTTAATTTGATATTTGGGGACAAATCAGTCCACTTGTGTCACTGTTGTAGCGTATGCAAATACTCTATAGAATACCGTTTCCAAAAATCATTATGTAGTTTTTGGATTAGTTGCCATCTCGAGAGCCGATTTAGGGGAACCTCGGACAAATCTGACTCCGGAATTTCTGAATTAAGGGGTTCAAGTGTCAAAAAATGCCCAGGGGTAAGAGGTTGAAGATCGTGTGGGTCTGAAGAGGCAGGAGATAAAGGGCGACTATTCAGTACGGCTTCTATGCGACAGGTAAGGGTGGACATCTCCATGATAGACAACTTCTGGTCGCCGACAACTCGTACAAAGTGAGTTTTAAAACTTTTAACGCCAGCTTCTGCCAGGCCATTGAAATGTGGACTGAGAGGAGGTCCCAGATGCCAACGAATAGAAAGTCTGGTGGCAGCACTTCTTGCGTAATCCAGTAATTGGTTACGAAACCCTATAAAATTACTGCCTTGATCTGACCAGCATTGCGTCACGCTTCCGCGTCTGGGAATGAATCGATGGAATGCACCTACGAACCCTTCGGTGGACAGTTCCATGGTTAATTCCAAATGCACGCAATGTGTGGCCGTACAGACAAACACACAGACATACGATTTGAAAGCTTTACAACCACGGTAACGATGAGGAATCACAAAGAAAGGTCCACAAAAGTCGATAGCTACACTCGAAAAAGGTTTTAGTTGATTGATTCGATGAACGGGGAAGTGAACTCATTATGGGCGGTCTATAGGGTTTAGGGTTGATTCTAAAACATTGCAAGCACTTGGATATGGTTCTTTGAATTGCCCGTCTGGCAGATAATATCCAAAATTGCTGTAAAAGCAGATTATGTAATGTTTTAAACCCAGGATGAAGATATTGTCGATGAGCGGACTCGATAAGAAGAGTAGTTAAACGATGGTCACTCGAAAGTAAGACGGGGTGTTTTGCAGAATAAGACAAAAGGTCAGATTTTTGTAATCTGCCACCGACTCTAATGATATTATTCTCATCAAGAAAAGGTGAAAGTTTTCGCAAAGGTTTCGGTATTGGTTTATCCTTAGATAACGCGGAAAAAAGCTCAGAAAAACAAGAACCTTGCACGCGTTTGATAAGAAGGCGTAACGCACTTTGCATCTCACCGGTGGTAGGAAAAACAATATTCTCAAAAATAACTTTTTGGTCCGGCGGCTTAGTGGGTTTTTGATAGGAATGGTTTTGAAAAAGGTTAACTATTCGAAGGACATAACAAATGATACGTTGAATTTTTGATATAGAGGAATATTTGATAAGAAGCTGATCTAAGAAGTTGACATCAATTATCGCATTGCAACAGACTTTTGGCTTTTCCTCCAGATTAATATCTCCGAAATCAATCGGCATTTTTGGTTTATGAAAATCGGGCCATTCGTTTTCGGGAGACCACAAAAACGACGGTGCGTTCCACCACATGTCATGTGACATGAGCTGTGAAGGGGTGGCCCCTCGTGACGCAATATCGGCTGCATTCAAAGCAGAAGGAATGTAGCGCCACGAGTTTGAGGGAATGATTTCTTGGATTCTACTGACTCGATTTCCAACAAAGGTTTGCCAGCGATTAGGAGGGGATGAAAGCCAGTGCAATACGACTTGCGAATCGCAGGAAGTAACGATATTTGTAAAAGTTATTTTTCCCTCATAGCTAGATAAAACGACGTCAATTAATTCGCTTAAAAGAAATGCGCCTAGGAGTTCTAGCCTAGCCAAAGTTTGTGACTTTATAGGCGCGACCCTAGATTTTGCAGATATGAGAGAAACAGATATATTGTTTTCCTCTTCTACACGAAAATATACGACGCCTGCGTAGCCTCGAATTGAAGCGTCACAGAAGCCGATGATTTGACAGGTATTGGTTTTTGACAGTTTGATTTGTCGGGGTAATTGAAAATTGGAAAGAAGCGGGAATTCAGAACGAAGTTTGTTCCAAGAGTCGATGATAGAAGAATCTGGTTCTTCGTCCCAGCCTATTTTCGATATCCACAACTGTTGCAAAATAAATTTTGCTTGTAGCAACAAGGGACAAAGAAAACCTAAGGGATCGAAGATTGTCCCTATGATAGATAAAATAGAACGTTTGGTTGGGGGTTTGTCCTTCATTCGGCATTGATAAGAAAAAATGTCGTTTTTTGGATGCCATTGGAGTCCTAAAACTTTGATAAAGTGGGGTTCCTCCTTGTCGAAAGAGAGAGGCATTTGACGATCGGACTCTGGCAATGTTGCCAATAACTCAGGACAATTGCTTGCCCATTTTTTAAGTTCAAATCCTCCCGACTTCAACAAATCATTGAGTTCTGTTTGAAGGGAGAGAGCATCAGAAAGCGAAGGGCTAGTTCCCAAGATATCGTCGATATAGATTGACGTTTTTAGAACAGTACTAGCCATAGGAAAACGTTCCTTTTCTCTCTCTGCCAGCTCATTTAAGGTACGCATGGCTAGAAAAGGTGAGCATGTCATGCCAAAAGTGACAGTTAAAAGTTCCCACACTGAAAGTGGGTCCTGTGGAGAAAACCTCCACAATATCCTTTGATAAGGACGGTGATAAGGATTGATAAGGACTTGACGGAACATCTGTTTGATGTCAGCAATGTAGGCAATAGGATTAAGACGAAACGTAAGGAGTAAAGAAGCAATATCCTTTTGAAGTTTCGGTCCAGATAACAATGTGTCATTGAAACTAATATTTTTTGGGGTGACTGCCGAACAATCCCAGACTACCCTTAATTTTGTACTTAAGCTTTCCGGCTTTAGTACGCAATGATGTGCTAAAAAACACGACACGTCGACCTTTGGTTGACTAGATAAAACTAAACTCATATGATTAGAATCGATATAGTCTTGCATGAAACTTGAATAGGCAGTGTACAGATCAGGATTTTTGATTAATCTATTTTCTAGAAGTAAAAATCTACGATAAGCTTGCGGATAAGTATTTCCTAGGTCAGGGTTTATTTTGTCTTTAAACGGAAGATCTACCATGAATCTACCGCTCGGTTGCCGTACTACACTACCAGTAAAAATTGATTCTGCCTGTTTTTCTTCCTTTGATAAGATTTGTTTTTTAGGCAAATGTTCGATTTCCCAAAACCTAGGGAGAATGACCTCTAAAGGAGGTGAATGACTCGTTAAAAAACAACTGGTTCATTCCGTAAGACTACCTACTTCGTCAACCTTTCCCATGACGACCCAGCCAAAGATAGTTTCAAGGGCTGAAGGCTGCCCTACCTGTCCAAGAACCCTGCCCTCCTTGAATATCTGTGCGAATAGCTCGCAACCAATAACCAGGTCCACAGGTCTAGATTTGAAATAAGATGGGTCGGCAAGTTTAAGGTTTTGCAAGTGTTTCCACTGATTATCGTTCAAAGAGAATGTAGGCATATTGGAACATAGTTGTGGAACAACAATTGCTTCGAAATTAAGTAAAGGAGTGACTTGTCCTTGTGGCATAATGTGACATTGAACGAGCCCTTTGGAAGTGAAAGAAGACATCTGATTTAATCCGAATATTTCAGTGGTGTAACTTCGCCTAGGAAGATTAAGACGCTGAGTACACTTTTCACTGATGAATCCTGTCTGTGATCCAGAATCAAGCAGTGCCCTTACAGGTTGAAAATTTCCGCAACCGTCCATAACATCTATTATGGCGGTGCATAAAAGAAAGGTACCTGAAGGTCCTGAGGCATTTAATGACACATGAAGATTATTGACAGGTGGTGTGTGAATGACAGGACTAGTATCTTGGCTTCCAGACTCTTGATTAGTTTCTAAGATATGAATTAAAGTGTGGTGCCTTTTACTATTGCAAGTCCTGCATGAATATTTTGATTTGCACGTATCTACATCATGCAGGGGATGAAAACACGCTAGACATAATTTTTTCTGCTTGACGAAAGATAGGCGATCGATAGGAGAGAGATCAAGAAATGTTTGACATTTCGAAAGCACGTGACCTTGATTACACCGGAAACATTTTATTCCCGTACTTGAATTAGTTGAGGTGCCAGCAAGTCCTATAAAAGGCGAATTGGATGATTTATAGGTAGGCTTTTGCCCAAATTGATTTCGCATAGAATTTGAATTTTGATAGGTAGGCTTTTGCCCAGACTGATTTTGCATAGAATTTGATTTTTGATATATAGGCACCTTTTTGGGTGCTGTTGATTGAGGAAGTGATTCCAAAACTTTACATCTTTTTTCTAGAAATTGAAAAAGTGACTGAAAAGTGGGAATTTCGGTATTAGTATTGGCGTGACTCATTTCGAAATTTGAACGCGTTGGAATATCCAATTTTTCTAATAAAATGAAAAAAATAAGTCCCAACTGTCAACGTCAAAGCTAAGTGATTTTAAAATTTCTAGGGATTCAGAAAAGGTGTCAATTAAATTACGCAATTCTTTAGCTGACTCGTTTTTTAAGGTGGAGTTCATAATTGAGCTTAAAGCATCATTTGCGAGGTCTCGCTTGTTTTGATATCTATTGACTAATTTGTCATAAGCAATTTTATAATTTTGATCAGATAAGCTAATCCCTGATATCAATTTTAAAGGCTCATCCTCGAGATATGAAAATAAATATTGAAGTTTTCGAACGTTACTTAGACTTTGATTTTGATCTATAATGTTATTAAAAAGATCGAAAAAGCTTGGCCATAATTTTTTATCACCTCGGAATATGGGAATACCTAACTCTTTGAGTTTTGGAGTTTCAGATTCGTTTTGTCGAACATATGATCCCGAAAAAGATGGGGCCTCAACCGGAAATATTTTAGAGTAAACCCCCTTACACGCATAAAAATATTTACGAGCTTCTGAAAGGATCGCATCCTGCGTTTTAAACTCCTCGTTGTCCGTGTCGTCTATCAACATAATGACGTCATTATGCGCCAGCATGCATTTATCGAAGGTTTCATCCAAATCGGAATACCTCACTTGAAACTCGTTTCTCGCTCTTTCATCCTTTTCCGCGGTCTTTGACAACACATAACACTCGGTGATCGCAGATAAAAAACCCTTGCGTTTTTGTACGGCTTTTTTGACAGACATGATTTTACCTTTGAAATGACGAAATTGTCGGTAAATATACAATTAACGCTAAATTAATGCTTCTGAAATAGAAAAATGACGAATTGTCGAAAATATGCACTAATTTATCGCAATTGATGAAAATTGTTTTAAATATCGAAATGATATGGTACACCACTGAACTTTTGTTTTGTTTGTTTTGATTCCTACTCGCTTTGTTTACTGAATGACCACGCTCCAGACACGTGTCCTGCACATACCACACCGACCTTCGGTGCGAACACGATTTTCTCTCGTTCACTACGATGCGAAAATTCACGGCCGCCTTGTTTGGCTTTGCGTGAAAATAATTATTAATACCGTCGTATGGATTTATTATTTAAAATAATTCGGCTCGGAAGGAACACTTTATGTTAGTCCACGGATAGAAAAACGCTAAATGCAGTGGACTGTAAATATTTTAATTAATGATAGCGCGAACAAACATAAATATTGATATGAAATTACGAATTAATCTAAACGTCCATAGGAAAAATATTGGTGGCACACAACGGTAATCAGACAAATGCACTCACCACTTTTGCAGCCAAATTCTCCACTTCCAAGGGGCCCCTGATGGATCTAATGATGTCACCACGTAGCTGAAGGGTTGAAGTTTCTAGTTCTATGCTTCAGTACACAAAAATCGAGCACTTTCAGGTGTAGATATTTGAAAATAGTTGGAGAACGAAATTAACACGCCTTTTTCTCTAGGCGATTGACAAGGATCTCTCCGGTTGTTGGTGCGCATGTCCAAATACGCGGAATGCGCTTTGTCCTTCATACAGTTGTGTGTTTTTAAAAATATATATAAACAACCGCGAAATTTAGCGGGAGCTAACAGATGGGGAGGGATCTTAAAACAGTTTCAGCCATTGTTTTACAGATTATACGATTGCATTCCCAATCCTGTCTGCATTCATTTTCTGATAAACTCATTATTACTGAACCGATCTTAGTAAATTTTCAAAAATCATAATGGTAATTGATTGTTCTTTAAAGATTATAATCGAAATTTGCCGCCATCTTAAAAGGTAAGATGTCGGACAGAATCATACCGGACCCTTCAAAAAGGCACGTTTGTTTATTCTTATTTTCCGAAAATGTTTTAGTTTTGTTTTTCTTAATTTATAGATTATAGACTTAATTTGTACCTCTTTATGTGGCAGAAAAGTAGTGTTTTTCTATAAATTAAAAAATAAAATTATTTAAAAAAACACAATTTTGGAAAATACAGATTAACACGCCATTTTGAAAAAGCAAATATGATTCTGTCCGATATCTTAAATCTAAGGTGGCGGCAAATTTTGATTATAATCTTTAAAGAGCAGTCAATTCTTACCACGATTTTTTTTTTCACAAAAATCGGTTTTACTAATTTATACCCAGTTGTGTGGGGAAAGCCACGGCTTTTCTATAAATTAAAAAAAAACTAAAACATTTTCGGAAAATAAGAATAAACGCGCCATTTTGAAGAATCAAGTATGATTCTGTCTACCATCTTAAATTTTAAGATGGCGATAAACTTTGATCATGTTCTTTAAAAATAATAAAAATAAATCAATTCTAACAAAGATGTTTTTATTTCATTAAAATCGGTTCAGTAGCAATGAATTTATAGGAAAATAAATTCAGGCATGATTGGCAATGCAATCGTAGTATATGCAAAACACTGGTTGAAACAAAAATATTTGTTTTTAGAACCAGTAAATCGATTTTGCTGATTCATACCTTATTGTGCGTGGCAAGAACGCAGCTTTTTTACTAATTTAGAAAAATAAATAAAACATGTTCGCAACACAAAAATAAACGAGCATCTTTGAAGGGTACATTTTAATTTCGTCTGTCATCTTGTATTTTGAGATGGCGGACAAAAAGATATATTCAGTCAAAACTCTGATTAATTCTCTGCCAACTGCAGTTTATCTCATTAAAATCGATTCTATAGTTCAAAAGTTATAATAAAAAAAAATCCCGTTTTTTTTGGCCCACCCGGTATGCTCAAGTGAATACGCGCCTTTAGACCAACAATATTCAACTGAATGCTGGTTTAAAGTTCCCACTTTGTTTGGATGGCGTGGCATGCAGTGAACCAGGCTAGGGATGGGCGGAACAGCGTATTTTTAGGAACAGGTACAAACTGTTCCGGTGCCAGAAAAAACCTGTTCCGAAAATCCTGCTCCTGTTCCGAACTAGACTGGTCAAAATATCGCAGCGTGCCTCACGGGGCGGGGGGTCGAATGTTGAAAAGGGCGCCCATACAAAAATTTGCGACCAAAAAAGGTCATCAGGTCTTTCCTGTGCTTTCTTTGTTCGTCGACAGCCGATTCTTTCTATTATCCGAGGAACTGTTTCGACCAACCGGAACAGGTACTGCTCCGAGAGCCCATCCCTAGTAAGGAACCTACACATACGTATGTGCCCTCGGCCTCGCAGCGACGCCTGCGAATTCTGCCTTAAAAGAATGCGCGCCTTCACCGTTTCTGAAATCTCCATAAAGACCCATGTTCGTTTTTTCTGGGACACATGGTATATTATCAAAATCTAAAAGTTAAATAGGTGAATCCATTTTTCCAAAAAATTGCAAAACCCCCATTCAATTGTTTTTTCTTTTGTCTGCTCGATGCAGCGTAGTTAGACAGGACGTTAAAGCTAAAGTTATTTTTTCCTGTAATTTAAGCTTGGGTTAACTTTGCATTAAAACATTTTAAAATTGTATTTTTTTCGCTTGGCTGGAAATAGAAAACCACTCAGGTTTTTATTGGATTTTTATTGTTTTCTCCTGAATAAAAATTTTCATTCAAACGTGAAATTTTCAAAAACAATTAGAAGAGAGTTTGCGCTAAAAAATCACCATGTAAAAACAAAAGTCATAATTATGCACGGTCACCCACAAATGAATATGGTTGGTGTAATGTACAGGGTGTTTCACGAACTTCGAAACAGAGCCCTTTTTGGGCATTACGACTGCTATTTCAGAAAAAAATTCGGATACTTTATACGGATACGATTTTGTATTTAAGGGTAACTTTAAGTATTTTGACGTTTCGGAAAAACGCGCCTCCTAAGCAGGATGAAAATAACCCCTTAAATTGATATAGGGAAAGTTGGTTGAGTGGCACCACTTTCTAAAGGAGTTTTAAATACCTTTACAGCTATGGTAAAATTTCAAAAATCTATCGATTAGTTTTTGAGATATTTGAAATTTAATTTCCCATGGGACCAACTTAAACCGTTTTTTTTTACGAATTATTCCAACAATTTAAAACAAACTCCGAGACCCGTCGATTTTATTTTTGTTAGTAGTATACACGACCATCGGGAGGTAAAACTTACCCATATAATTTGAAAAAAAAGTGGGTAAAGTAATACCTCCTTTTAAAAGTCCTTGAATTGCCTTTACAGATGTGTTAACATTTTAAAAATCTATCAATGTGTTTTTGAGATATTTGAATATTAATATGGATCAACATTGAAACCGTTTTTTTTTGTGCATTATTCCAGCATTTTTAAAGACACTAGAGCATTTGCATGTTGATTTTATGCTTTCTAGATTCCCAAGTTTCATGGGTAATTAAAATTCAAATATCTCAAAAACTAATCAATAGATTTTTAAATTTTTAACAAATCTGTAAAATCAATTCGAAGACCTTTGAAAAGAGGTCATCATCATCCACTTTTCCTATTTAAATTCTAGGAATAAGTTTCACCCCTCAGGGTGGTGTATCTAGGAAACATAAATGACAAAAACGGTTTGAAGTTGCTCCCATGCAAAATTAAAACTCAAACATCTCAAAAACTAGTTAATAGATTTTTTAAATTTTCATGTTCACTATTGAAATTCAAGGAGTTATTTTCACACTGCTTGAATGAACCTAAAAAGACCTCTGTTTCGATGTTCGTGAAACACCCTGTATGTATACCCAATTTAAAGTTGATGGAATAATTATAAAGAAGTTAATTACAAATGGATTACAAAACTTGACCCAGACCATCTAACACACAATAGCGCCTCATACACACACAAAGACCGAAAGACAAAATATCGAAAAACAAAGATCGAATACAAAAGCTCAAAAAACAAAAGATCGAAAAAGCGAAAGATTCGAAAATACAGAAGATCGAAAAACGAAAGATCGAAGGACAAAAGATCGAAAATTGTGCGTATTAGGTATATTCACATAAACAGTAGAGGTGTTGATTTTTGTTACTTTTGAAAACTCGTTAATAATCATTACTCGACTACTAAGTAATCATTTTATATATTTATTACTATCGTTACTTTCATTACTGTAACTGTATTCAATTCAATCAGAGAATTAGTGCAAAATTCTCGCACTGTCGTTAATTCAAAGATCATTTACTTGTAGGTATATTTTGGTTGTTGATATTATGGAAATACTCAATAAAAATTTTCAAAATGCGGGCTAAAATTAAAAAAATAAATACGTAGGAACTGTTCTGTGTACAACTTTATTTCAAAAATCTAATGCCTTACATACAAAGGAATACATACTTAAAATCTAAAAATAAATAAAAATAGAGACAAATATTAAAATAATCAAAGAAATCATTTAATTTTCGGATCGATATTCATTACTCCGTTATTTGTCGAGTAACAAATACTCGGGTAACGAATAGTTACTTTTTCAACACATCTAATAAACAGTTTAGGCATGTCAGATACGGTAAAATTACTTAACCGTTAAATAAACCGATGGCTTGCCATACTTAACACAGATCATATAGTTCGAACACATTCAAAAAAAAACTTTCCTGATTTCTTTCCCAGGATCCCAGAGGGTGTTTAATTAAACCGAACAGAACCGAACCGGTTCGGTTCGGTTTGGTTCGGTTAGGTTTTAAACCCTGTAGGATCCCGGGAAAAACGTGACAGAATGTTATGTTAGAAAGCTTAGTCGAACCGGTTCGGTTCAGTTTGGTTACACACCCTCTAGGATCCTGGAAAATAATTTAAAAAAAAATATGTTCGTTACTATCCTTACGTTAAAGTGACCCCAAAGTGAAACTATGTAATAGCGATATTTTAAAACGCGCTATTTTGATCTTTTGTCATTCGATCTTTTGTACTTTCGATCTTCTGTATTTTCGATCTTTTGCCTTTTGATCTTTTGTTTTTCGATCTTTTGTATTCGATCTTTTGTCTTTCGATCTTTTGTCTTTCGACCTTTGTCCCGCCACCCACATTCAATAACGCGTTATATCGTGTCATCCATCTCTAAAAGCTAGTGGGGTAAGGAGTTGGTAGAAAGCTTTCTTTGGAATGTGACGATAAATGTCATAGTAATTAAATAATTTATATACTCTAATTTCTGTATCTTTATAGTTATTTACCTAACAAGTGCGGAAAGTAATACTTTTCCGCACGGGATGGCAGTTAACCGAACGACGCGGAGCGGGGTTCGGTCAAGCCGTGGTAAAGACGCTTTCCGCATGTGTTAGGTATAATATTTTACCTATAATAATTTTAAATTAAATGTAATTTATAAATGTCTTGTTGACGCGTTGCTAAGGTTTCTTAGTGGTGCGCGTGTGGTAAAGTAACTGTTGGAAATGAAGAAGTATTCCTTGTTCTAGTTGTTATTTGGTACTAGTTGTTGTTTTTGAATTTGATGTTTTTTAATTTACTGTCAAATTATAATTTGAAAAATAAAGTCAGTCAAAACTTTAAAACTCTATTTTCTATTGATATTATTCACATTAATTACATTCCGTTTGATATCAGTTCCAACATTATGGTGGGGGGGATGGTTTGAGAGAATGGTGAGAATGACAAAGGAATTATTGCGAAGAAATTTAGGAAAAGCAACGTTACACTATGAAGAATTATATACTATACAATGTGATGTAGAAAATGTAATAAATAGAAGACCTCTAACTTATATTTCTGAAAGTGACAATTTTACACCATTAAGCCCTATGAACTTTTTAAATCACACATACTGTGCAGAAGATAATAAAGTACCCGACTTAGATGAAATAGACAGACATTTAGTAAAGAGACACAAATTTCTGCAATATTTGAGAGAAAATTTAAGAATAAGATTTAATAAAGAATACCTAGCAAATCTAGTACATCAGACCAAAACACGAAAAAAGTTTAGACAACTTGAAATTGGTGAAGTAGTTTTAATTGGATCAGACAAAGAAAAACGTGACCATTAGGTAAAATTATAGAAATGTATGCTGGAAAGGACGGGATTCCCAGAGTTGTCAAAGTAAAAACCAAAAATGGTGAAATTTTAACACCCATTCAAAGAATATTTCCCTTAGAAGTTACAAAATCTAAAACAGAAGATTTGTTAGAAGCTAAGAACAACCAAAAGATGGAAGCTAAAGAAATACTATTAGATGATACAAAATTCAGTTCCGATGCATTGCCTGAATCTCAATTAGACAACACTAAAAAAGCACAAAATGAAAATATAGACGACGAAAAAATTAATAGAAATACAAGTATATCTAGGTTGGGGAGAAAATTAAAACCACCCCAACGTCTGAATTTGTAAGAAGTTTGTTTTATTTGAATTCGCAAAGATGCAGATATGAAGTTTTATGTTTCTGTATCATGTTGTCATTCGGCGTCCCGAGGATGTTGGAAATGAAGAAGTATTCCTTATACTAGTTGCTATTTGGTACCAGTTGTTGTTTTTGGATTTGATGTTTTTTAATTTACTGTGTGTACTGTGTAAAATTAAGTCAGTCAAAACTTTAAAACTCTATTTTCTATTGATATTCACATTTATCACATTCCGTTTGATATCAGTTCCAACAGTAACTTTACCGCACGCGAGTAGGTAGTATTATTTACTACTTTTTATAATATTGAATATCAACTATACTGACAATTCCAAATGATACCTATCAAAACATAAACGTAGGTCACTCATTTGGATACTTGGATATTCTACACGAGAAAATTTGAGAAGGCTGTAATATGACATATCGCTTCTCCTGCTATGGCTTTCTTTCGCGGCTACTAACTATCATCTGCCAGGATAAACTACGTGAATGGTTCAAAATTTGGCCTCTGTGGGCTTTTTGATGAAGTTTAACACCTGATTTAGTCGATTGCTAATGATATCACCAACACTACCTGATCCGTTAGCAGACGCAAAATTGTCTCAGTCAAAAAGTAAGGTTGGGTTGTCAAAATATTTTTTCAATTCTGAACGGTTTAAGCTAGAGTAACGAAATTAGACATGCACATTGGCCTTTAGGCATTTATTCTTTGGCTCTAATCTAAAAGCACATTTTGTCCCCTTGCGTCTTCTAGGGGCAAAATATATTTTTTTTGACAGCTAAAGAATAAGTACGTGAAGGCTGATGCGTATGCCAAGTGTCATTACTCTAGCTTAAACCGTTCAGGTTTAAAAAAACCTTACAATTGACTGAGACAATTTTGTGTCTGTTATCAGTTGGTCGCTTAAAACAGGTCTTGTAAAATCTTCATTAAAAAGCCCTCGAAACAAGCTATGGCCTCAGACTATATGAAGTGATATTCGTACATAATAAATTTTGTAACTTAATAACTTTCTTAAGTGCTTTTTTGGAGAATTTTTGTCTGATTAGAAAATATCGTACATATCATGCAAAACAAAATGCATTCTGTATAAAAATATTATCTTCTTGATTTGAAAATAATACTATGATTCCTTTAAGTATGGGTAGTTCTTGTAATTTACTTGCCGCAAAACAATTAAAATCGATTATTTTTCCGCCACAAATATTCATTTATTCGAGAAAAGTCGTGGGCTTAAACATGGTTTGTCCCTCTATATTAAACTTTCATTAAATTTCCAAACCCAAATTTAACTATATCATTTCTCGGCTCTTTGAGCTAAGACCAAAGTGTGTGACCTATTTAATTTCAAAATTCGAGGGATTGAGTTCTTCCACTTAAATTCAAAACAGTTTGGAGCAGTTCCCCTCCGCCTAAGAAACAGGTTTCGAAAACTTTTCTGGTTCTTTTGATCCAATGCAAATTTTTCGAATTAAAATCGTCATTGCTGTTTTTATTTTGTTTCAATTGTTCAAAAGTCCAAATAAAGAAAAATTAACCTACAAAAACAAAACTAACTTTGCTTCGCTTCGCAAGTCCCTTCCTTTTCTTTGATATTTGTTGCTGTTCCAACTTCAACTATTCCGCAACCCTGTTTTGATAGTTGCGGGAACTGTTCTAACTCCAATTTATCAACTCTGACTTTCTGTTCTGGCTGCTCCAGAAACTGTTCCGTTTTTTTTATTATCTTGGATAATTTACGCTTTCTATAACCTGACGATCAAATAAATTTTTGGCAGTGAAGTGCGCCTCGGTTTAGAAAAAGGAAGTCAACCTGTTCCATCCTTGACAAGAAATGCTCCCGGAGCTGCTTACCCGGAACTTGATCTCTAGTATCCATGGCTGCTAGGATCATGGCGGACAATCTCCGACATGGTTCTGACAACCAAAGATCCTGAAAAATTTTCTAGAAGAAAGAATCTCAAACTTTTAAAGGTTTCCCGAAAATCAAATGTTTCATTAAAAAAATAGGCTCCGGAACAAAAAGGCAAGTAATGAAATAGCGTCTATCGAAATAGCGATTCACAAAAGGCAAAAAAACATAATTTTCTAAACTTTTTCCTGGGCTTCTAAAGAGTTTGAAACCTAACCTTTGTCAATTGATTGTCAACGTATCCTAACCTTGTCAGTAAAGACCCCTATTCTTCATCAAGGGTAGGATACGCTGGTGACTAATTGACAAAGGTTAGGTTTCACACTGTCTAGGATCTCGAGAAAGAAGTCAGGAGAGTATGTTGTTTTATATTGGCGCCATCAACCAAAAAACATGCCTTTCGAACTTATTTTAATATATTGCGATTTTGATGGTCGCTTTTTCATTACGTCGGTATTTTTATACTTACTTTTTCATTACATCGCTATTTTGACCATCGCTTTCTTCCATCATTTCTGAGTTAAAAAATATTTAATTAATGGTAGTTCAAATTGAAAAATATTTATTTAATATAAATTATTTTACTTGTAGAAATTATTTATTAATTTGAAGCAAAATAAATTACCTTGGATATAAAAATAAAAGTCAAGAATATTATTATTATTAAAAGAACTTTATAAAATCTTATTTGAAGACTATTTTTATTTTAAGAAAATGTTTTCCTGACAAAATATATTAAATTCGTTATATCAAAACCACATTTTCTAGTAAAATAAGACCAGTGGTGGTTCCTTGATAAGTGCACATGTGCACTTGCACTCCCGAATTTTAAAAAAGGAATTCACCAAAGACTTAAATAAGAACTAGAAATTAATACCGGTATGTATGTGTTTGTATTCGTGTTCAAACCAGGATGTAGTAGATAGTGGATGCGTCGGCGTCGGCCGGCTCGCGGCGCGCTTTACTGGAACCCAATTATATGCACCGTAAACGTTATGTCGCATTCTAATTACAAAATATAGAAAGTGAGGACGACATGTCTCTATAGAATTTTACAGTACAGAAAATCTGAGCCGTACTTTGGTTGTACTCTTGTACAAAATTGCGATACCGCCTACACCCCCGTGATGCCCTCCGCGCCAACGGTTAGCGTTGGCTGTTAAAGCACCTCATGTGCACTTTGAATTAGTGCACTGATAAAACTTGAAGTTATCGACCGCGTTCTATTCTTTTGATTTCGATGATTTTGTAGTTACGAGAATGGCGGAAGTTTCTAATTCTGATAGCATTAGCTTCTTTAAATATTTTTAAAGACAATTAATTTTTTTTTGCTTCAATAAATGAGTATGTATTAACTGCCCTCGTAATGTTACCTATTAGGAAAAAAAATTATTTCAAAAAAAACAGACGCCTTCATTTTCATTACAAAACGTGTTTGTGAAATATAAAAACTAGGTATAATAAATTTATTATTTATTTATAAAAACAATCAGTGACGTATATAAGAGGAAGGCCTGGGGGCCCGGTCCCCCTCAAAGCCAAGATATTTTTAGATATTTTCCACATGTTTCACATATACGACCCCCCCCCCCCCAACTGTCTCGGGCCCACCCCGAAACTTTTTCTATATACGCCACTGAAATTAATAATATTACAGGTTAAATTTCTCATTTTTTAATTATTTGCTCTAAATTATATGATATAATGGCCCACTCGATGGCTTAAAAAGTTGCGCGTGACACTAAAAAAAAAATTCGCCTGTGCCGCTATTTTTTTTGCCGCTGAAGAATACAATTCTGTGTCCAACAATATTTTCTCTTTCCTCTTCCTTTCAATAAAAAAGTCGAATCCGCTTAAACGTGAACACAGTAATAGATAAATTCTAGAGAAATTAATTTAATTCTCTCTAAAGCGCTCTTAAAAATCCAAATGAGACCCGAATAATCCCATTCTTAGGGTATAAATGAACGCAAATTGCCTTTACGAGAGAAAATGCATTAAGAAAATCAACTTCTGAAAGGCCTTTTCTATTTGTCTTTCTACTTGTCGCCCATGGATTACTTAAAATTGAAACTAGAATGGATATTAGAGCATTGTGTTTATCCCATATACCTAGATAATAGAAAAAATACTGGCCAAAGAAAATAGAAAAGTTTTAGCAATTATAGCTTGGTCTAAAAACAATGGAAAAGCCCAATTCGAGGAATTTTAAATATAATATATGTTTTTTTAACGCATATTTTGATGTTTTTCCTGCCCATTATTATAATATTTCTATGTAAACTATTTTTTCTATACAGTGTTAATTTGCATATTTTTTTCTCATTTGCGGCGGTTCAGTGTTTATTAACCAGTGTCTTAACCTTTACTTAAAGTAGTGCATGGTGTTTTGTCTACGTAAGGATCAAGCTTTATATCAAAAACCATCAACATTTTAAAACAAGTTACCTACATTCTGTGAAAAAAATTAAATAAAAAAAAACTATATTTTTTTTAATTCTTTTTAAAATGTTGGATATTTTTTTGACATTCCTATCTCGCGTAGCAATGGCTAGAGAAGGTATTTTTTTCGACAAATTTTTTTTTATTGAGATAACGCCAAAATGTGCTTTTTGGGTGTATTTTGACCTAACCTAGCAATCTTTTCGTGATGTCTGTCTGTGTGTGTGTGTGTGTGTGTGTGTGTGTGTGTGTGTTTGTGTGTGTGTGTGTGTGTATTTTTTCTGTCCGTAACACGATAGCTCCTAAACCGCTGAACCGAATATCATAAAATGTTCAGGTAAAATAGTGTTCGACACTCCAACGAGCTGATTAGATTTTGGTCAAAATAAATCCATTAGTGCTAATGTTTTTTGACAATTAAGAAATTTAAAAAATGGTAACTTTTTAACGGAGCGTCGCATCAATATGCGGTTTCCGAATTATAGCAGACTGCATCTTGCTCATCAAAAATTGTGATATAACGAAAAATACTTTAGTTTCTGAGATATTTAGAAACAACTGTTTTTAAGCTAATATATAATGGTTTCACATGAAGTGTGCTAATAGGTCAGCTAAGAAGGTATCATATCCGTCATGGATCCCTTTATTTTTAATATATACCATATTATATTAGTTGATTTCGCGCATTTTCTTCTTTGCTGAGTTTTTTTTAAAGATATTCTTTTTCGAGAAAACCTTAAAAAAACATATATTGAGACTGGCGAAGTTCCAGGAGGATTTTTATGAAGAATAGATTAGGATGTGTCATAGATGCTAAAGAATATGTATACAAAAATTCAGCCCAGCTCTATATGTTTTCAGCTTTTAGGTTTTTTTTTCTCTAATATGGCTGGGCAGGGCTATCAAAATGGACGGACCACGATCCTCCACTTGTTGTGTTGACGTCACATCCGGGGCAGATTTTTTTTTGATGGTCACGTTACGACACAGCTGATTGTCTTTAAAATTTTGAAGTTGGAATGACGGTTCATGGATATTTGATTTTTTGTTAAATAAAGCCGTTTTTGAGATTGTTTTTACTTTATTCTGGCAGAACAATTTTTTTTTAAATGTATAGTAAACTCCATACCATAATTTTTGAGATAACTTTTTGACAGTTATCAGCTGTTTACCATAACAAATAGCATAGGCAAACGAAAAAAACTTGTCAAAAGTTGTCTTAAAAATAATGGTATAGGGTGTAAGCCCTAATTTTTCATAGCCGCAAAGTCAAATACATGTCAAATATAACAGTTGGCATGTGGTACATGGCGGGTAATTTGAATTCCAAATAAGGAATGCTAAATCTTGAAGATTTTAACCTTTTAATCATGTTGCTTCCTTACAAACCTTTGGGGAATATCGGGATGGTGTCTGAGAATATTTCACTGAAATTTTGCGGAAATCTGTAGTGCCATTTTGAAAATATAATAAAAAAACATCTGACCTCCCATAAGACCCAATGTAAAATTCAGCCCCGGGAGAACAGCTGATTTTTTCAGTGTCGTGGCCTCTATTTTTGTGTTGGCCTTGGGCTGGGCTGCGTTAAAGGTAGGTAGAGGAGATCGTGGCAGCATCTAACAAATTTTTATTTTTTTTTGTAACTTCCAATATGGAGTAATTTTCTTTAAAATTATTATTTAGATTGGTAAATAACTTACCCCGGTATTGGGGCAAATTGTAACAGCACTTGAGGCAAGTTCGAAGAAAAAAAATAGGGGTTAAAGTTCTTTTCTCATTTATTTTTAAAGTAACAACATTTTTTACTAATTAGGAAACCATGTAGCATTTTTTATTTTATGAAACAATAAAACGCTACGTAAATATAAGCATGGTTAGCATTGGAGGTTTTGAGATTTTTTTTTTACGGTTAAGCGCACTAGCAAGGATATCCCTATCACGCTCGAGAAGCGGCCAGTGCGCGGAAATCCTCCATTAAAATCACGTTCTTAGTGAGCCTCCGTGTGGAGAGTTTCCCTTATTGAGGTAAGTAATTTTTTTTGCTATTTCCACGATGTGGACAAAATGCTCATGCTAGTTTTTTGTTAAAAACAGGGTCCTTGGGAAGACCGCGTGATTATCCCGCTACAACTTCCATCCTGTTTTTGGTTACAAAAAATCCATCAGGAATTTTCAAATTATTTCCTGACCAGAACAATGTCAGGCAGTCCATAGTTTCCATTTCCATGAATATCAGGCAAGATCTTTTCTTTTGTTTTGAGAAAATTCATCGTATAACGTCCATTATAAAAATATTAATTTATTCTAAAATAAATTAGTGGGTACTCTAAACCTACTAAAATAATAAAACATAAACATAAATTCTTAAGGATAAATAAAATAAAACTTTATTTTAAAATTTTAATTTTACCATGATGTACACTTGATGGCAACTTGCTAAAAACTATAACCTCCCTGGTATATTATGGCCATAACACCCAGGTAAATATGTAGTGTGATTGCCAAAGGGTAATAAACCTTTACATAAATAATTAGGTATCAGTTTTAGTAGGTATGAACCTTTTTGTTATAAAATTCCATGATTAATTTTTAATCAATCTATTGTTGTTTTCTACTTCAAACTCGTGTTTTTAATTTCATCACAAAAAATCAGTAAGTTCTTCTTTATTAATTTGTAATAATGTGCCTTTAATAATAATTCACTATTTAAGGTATTTATTTTGTGTTTCTCATTTTATACATGATAAAAAAATGAGTGGCGTCCAAAAACATTTACTATATACAGGTACTTCAACACAGTGATAAAAAACCTACGACCCAGCTCTCCTAAGAAAAAACTGAGTGCCCGTCCGCTGAAACCTAAACAGATGTTTTTTAATTATTAACAATCAGTATAAAAAAATAGGCTACAACCAATATAAACATAATTAGGGTAATTATTTTTTAAGTTCTTAAACTAAAACTGCTTTTAAATTTGTAGTTCATAAACTTATTTTCTTTAAACATTTTGAAATCTTTTTTAGGTAAGTTTTAACATGTTACAACTTGCCCCGGTCATTTTGTTATAACTTGCCCCAAGGTTAATTTTGTCTTAGTTATTTTTAGTGTTAAAAAGATTCAATGCAAATTTGAATAAAAAAAGTGCATTTATATTATAAAACAAAAAAACTTCTTTAAAATTAAACAAGAAAAAACTGTGAAATATTAGTTTTATTTATATATTATGTTAAAACGTTCCCTAAAATATATTTTTTCCTGCTTAACGCACAAGTCCTGCCTCAACTCCACCCGTTGTATCTGGGGCCAATTAACTTGATTTTAAAATACAATCCACCTGTTCTGAAATTAATTTTTGCGTATTGGAAAAAAAGCGGCGTTACAACTTTCTACGTATTAAAACGAGCCCCAGTCTCCCCAACATTTTTTGCAACACCTTGCATATTTTGGTTTAAAAAAATCCGAATCATTTGCATTTTTTTTCTTTATTCCTTTTTAATAACAAATCTGCGCTTTTATAGGTACGTTAACAGTTTCTTCCAGAATCCAAGCCGATAAGTTTGGAGTGTTCTTCGGAGTTATTGCGAAGGCGAAAGTGGAAAATAATAAAGGCACTTTGTGTATCAAGAAAACGTCATCGTTAAGGATAAAGTTGATGATTTTATGCAGAAAAGTTTTTTGCGTAGGTACTTTTTTTAACAAATATTTAAAATAAAAAAAATATCAACAGGTGGCGTTGTCGCGTTTGTATTAATATTAGAATATTTTGGGTCAGTCATTTACTATAAACGTAATTTTGTTTTGTTAGTTTTGGTCATACAGCAGGCGCGGTAAAGGGGAAATTCCCTCCCTCCCCCCCAAATATATTTGGTTCGGTTCACACAGCGTACACCTTCTGGACAAGCTCTAGGACAATTCGCCGCCGCTGACTCGCCGCCGGGTTAACTTGCAGCCGATCCGATTAGCCGCCAGGCCAACTTACCGCCGAGACAACTCGCAGCCCCGAGCCGTCATAATTTTTGTTTGCAATTGTGTTTATTTACGCTTGTTGTTTAAATCTTTTACTAGAACTTTTTCAATTACTTTTCGATGAGCTATAAATTTTATATTTAACAGGTGTACAGAGTGCCGGTAACAACGCAATTTAATATTTTATATAAAAAAAATTTAAAATGGCGAATTCAAATTGGTGGAGTTTTTATTTATAAATTGATTTGTCTTAAATCTGGGACAATGCGGTTTTAAGGCTACGTAATACATTTTTTGACTTAAATCTTTAAAAAAATCAAAATCGCGTTTCCAAAATTTGGAATTTGGTGGAATTTTCCATTTATATAGCGGTATACATCAAAGTTGGGACTAGGTGTTTTTATTTTGTTATTTATAACATAACGTGTAAAAATACTCTGCCAATATATGGGCCCCTAAGCTCACACTAGTAACACAGGGTGTACGTGTGAGCTAATATAATTAAAAACTGAAATATATTTTATTCAACTCCAGACTAAATTACCTTTCGTTTGATAGCACACAAGCCATGTTTTAAATTAAACTCATATTTTTGAAATTTACCCCACCCTTAAAAAAACAAACACTAAAATGTATTTTGTTTAACTCTGGACTCAATTACCTTTCGTTTGATATCATACATGCCATATTTTTACGTAAAGTCTAATATTTAAAATCTACCCCCACTCTTTTTAAAAATAAAAATAAAATGTATTTTGTTTAACTCCAGACTCAATTACCTTTCGTTTGATATCACACACGCCATATTTTCACGTAAACTCTAATTTTTGAAATCTACCCCGATCCTTTTATTTGGCTTGTGTTCGGTGGATTTTGTTCATTTTTAAATGGGACCATCTTGACCCAAGGCCCAGCCTAGGTACCAAATTTGATTGTAATCGGGCAAACGGTTTTGAGTTACGCGCGTTGGTCGTTACAGACGGACACAGACAGACAGACGGACAGACGGCGCGACAAAAAAGTTTCAAAATCATCTGAAACGCAAGGATCTATAAAAAACTTTAAAATCGAAGCAACTTTTTTTTTCTTGAAAAAATTAGGATCACCATAGCTCACACTACTATAGTATAGTATATGTGTGAGCTAATACAATGTAATTGCAGTTTAAGGTCGGTAGTAATAATTTTTGAATTAAACTATAAATAAAAGTCAAAAACCGGGTTGAAAATTGCGGTCTTTTTCATTTAAAGGCCGATAAATTTTGGGTCTTAAAGGTTGCTGATTATGATTTTTAATTTAAACTTTGTGAAAATCAAAATAGCGGTCTTTTTCATTTAAAGGCCGATAAATTTTGGGTCTTAAAGGTTGCTGATTATGATTTTTAATTTAAACTTTGGGAAAATCAAAATAGCGCATCCTAAAATGGTGGACTTTTTTTTATCAACCGATATGTATTATTTTAAAAGTTTGCGGTGTTTAAGGACACTAATTATGATTTTTAAAGTAAACTTTAAAAAGTCAAAATGGCTTATTCAAATTGGCGGATTTTTTCCATTATAAACCGTTATTTATTAAGTTGGGAACTTTGAAATGGCTAAGATTACTGATTATGAGTTTGGAATTGAACTTGCAAAAAATCAAATAGCGATCCAATATGGCGGACTTTTCCTTTTACTAACCGACATGTAATAAATTTGGTACTCCGAAGTGTTAAAGGTCATTGATTTTTTTTTAAAATTAAACCAAAGAAAAAAAATCAAACTGGCCGATCCAAAGTGGTGCATTTTTATATTTATAAAAACTAAATCATAAATTCAAAAAGCCACCATTTTGAACTCTCCTTTTCAGTTATTTTTAAGTTTAATTAAAAAATTAAAATTGAACCTTAAACACACGAAATTTTCAAATTTAATACATGCATATCGGATCATATGTAAATAACAAAGTCCGCTATTTTGGATTTGCCATGTTGTATTTTTTGTTATTAAAAAATATTAAATTGCATTGTTAACGAAACTCTAAACAATTGTCAAAAGTGCAAACTGAAACTACGGCGGCCGATCAGTTAACCATACAAAAATAACAAATACACAGAACCATTCCAACATCGAGAATGTATGAGGTCTAGTCCAGGAGCCAAGACGCAACTGAGAAGTCAGGATTAATATAAAAGGAGCCTACTGTTATCACCGGTACGAAGCAAAAAATCTCTTAAGGCAACTCACGACGATTGCGCTGAAGAGAAAAGAAATCTATCGTCTATAAACAAGTTTTTGTGGGACGATAACGATGTTATATAATCTAAGTTTTACATGTAACCAGTGTTGCAAGATTTAAAGGTTTTCCTTCAATATGAAGGGGTTTGAACAAAAATTTTGACTATTGAAGGTTTGCAGGTTTTTATCCTAATTTTTTGAGGCAAAGTTATATATATTGCAAATATTCCAATAATTTTACCAAACTTAAGTAGGTAATAGGTTAAGTTTATGATTTAAGTTGCACATCTTTTATTTGTTTGTTTCTTTCATCCATTTTCATTAAAAAAAATGTTCAAGGTATAAAGTTTTTTTGGTTTGGTGTCGACTACTCGTTACTGTTTTGAAGGATATGAAGGGTTTTTGTCACTTAGTTGAAGGAAAGTTGTCAGAAAAGTCTGGCAACACTGCATGTAACAGCAACATCTTTAGGCGCGGATCCACGAGGAGGAATTCGGTTTGTTTTGATCGGGAGGGGGAGAGTATCCCAAAATATATTTAGTGTGGACACACAGAATACAACTTCTGGTCACTACTTCTACCACTACTACTTTTTATTTTAGCTTCTTACCTTAGTGCTCTTTCAGAAACGTGTTGAATTTGATTATTACTGAGTACCAATGCCTGCACTTGGGATCCAGCTAGGCTCTCGGCTTCTAAGCTACTAGTCGCCGATCCTACCACTTCAAGCTGGCTTATCGAAGCTTCAGGTATACCTGAAAAAAAGTAAGAGGGATATTAAACAAGTAGTTGAGTGGTCTGTGGTATTCCGTGGGATAGTTGTGGAAGATTTTATTTAACTATTCTAGATCGATTGGTAATAAATCACACAATTTTAAGTCAGCAGGTGTTTGCCTCCCATTTTAGTAGAAAGGCCGGTGAGATCGGTCATAAAACCAATACTTTTTTCATGTTTTTTCACAAACATTGCCTTGGAACTTTTTCTAAATTAGTTTTACAAAAAAACGTTTTTTGTTTGCAATAGAACGCCAGTATGGTAAAGAAATGAGTTTTTTAACTTAAAAAATAACAAAGATATTAATTTTTTTTAATTACTAAAAAATAGTAACTTTTTTATCAAAAAAAAATTCAAAGAAAATTTTAACCTACCCTAAATCGATTGGTTATGGATGACTCAATTTTAAGTCGCCTGGTGTTTCCCTCATATTTGAGTTAGAGCGCCTGTGTGACGTCATATATCCAAGTTGATGTGGCAAAAGTTTAAAGAAAAAGTTTTTGAAAACCCATGGAAAAAATCGCAGTCTTAGATATGTGAAGTTACACAGGCGCTCTTGCTGAAATTTGAGGCAAACGATCGGCGACTTAAAATTGAGTGATCCATAGCAAACTGATTCAATTTTTTGTATTTTGAAAAAAAATAATATTTTCATTAGTTTTTAAGATATAAAAGTAATTGCTTCACTATATTAATTTCTGTAAACCTAATTTATCGAAAGTTATAAGCCAAAGTTTGTGAAAAACATTTAAAAAAGCCGCCATCTTGGACGTTACACAGGCTCTCTTACTCAAATTGGAGGCAAACACCCGGGGACTTAAAATTGTGTGATTTATTACCAATTAATCTCAGGCAGTAATAAAAAATCTTCCACAAATATCCCACGGAACACGTTTTTTTACTATAAGCCTCTTTACTAAAGCCAGAAAACCAAAAATAATTATCTGCCTATTAATAGGTACCCAAGGTAACACAAATTATAATATTTAACACTACTTAAGCAGCTAATTTCAATTTAAGACTCAATCACCTTTCATACAATAGTAAACAATCCATATTTTTTAACAAAATTAGTTTTGACTTTTTTTTATCTATTGTAATTGTTACTCAGTCCACAGTAAATCGATAAGTGATAAGTTACAGGCTGAATTTTTTAAACATTTTAATTTTGCTGAGACGTCAAATTTTTTCGACTGCAAAAATGTTTGAAAGTGAGTCTCACTAAGGTATTACGCCGTTGGGTTACCCTTGGTCATAGAGAATAACCATATAGAGTGGCAACCGGCGAGCCTTAAATTGAGGGGCATATGCAGAAATAAATTCGTCTAGTACGCAATATTAGGCGCTGACTCGTGACGTAGGTTGACATTGGCACCCCGACATAAATTGTAATTTTGGAACATACTCATTTGCATCTCTTTTTATTGACAGCTTATTTTTTATTGCTGTCCAACTCATAGCGCTGCACAGTGGCCTCCCGGATCTGATTTTTGACCAAAATTAGCAAAATAGGTTTTGTAACAATATTTTGTTTTGAAATGAGAAAGAAGTAATTATCAATCAAAATGACGAATCCAAAATGGCGAAGTTTCCTATTTATGAACCGGTAAGTATAAAATTTAGTGTTAATAGTCGCTAAATGTGATTTTTGACTTAAATTTAAAAAAACTTATTTACCAATAGGTTTCAAATTTGTAACTCTGACGTGTCTAAAGTCGTATCATTATAAAATCAAACTTAAAAATTACATGACAGATCCAAAAGGGCAGAGTTTTCTATTTATGAACCGATATGTATCAAAATTGGAACTTTGGGGTGTATAAAGCCCATAATTAAGATTTATGAGTTAAACGTGGAAAAAATATCATGGCGGATCCGAAATGCAGAACTTCTACACTTATGACCCGATATGTATTAAATCTGGAACTCTGCGGTGGTTAACGTCGATTGTTCTTATTTTTTACTCAAACAAAAACTTGCACGGCGAACCCAAAATCTTTATCCTATAGACTGTCCTATATTTATAAACCGATTTGTGAAACTAGAAAATAATACGAACGTAACCCTGACTTTGCAACGGATAAGAACCTGCAGGTTTAACCACTGCATAATCACATAAGATTGATTTTTCTAGAAAAATTTGTTTTTAAGTCCAACCAAATAAATATTTTTAAAGCGTCCACTTTTTTATACTAGTTTGTTAAAAGTCAGGTTTGGTAAACTGCTGATGATTTGAAATAGCCTATTTTTTCTTTCATAAACAATCCACCTGTTTTTGAGATATTGCAGTTGGTTTTTATTATTATCTTTTTATTTGATTTTTGAAACAAAACATATTTTTTTTTTAAACTTTAAAAATAGTAGACAAAAACTGACATGCCTTTTTTTGAGTTTGAGTTTTTCTCGAAGAAATCCATTTTTAGTAAACTAATAATATCTTTCATACGGCCAACTTGTGGCAGCAGATTTTGAAGTACAATTTTTGAAAAATATGTATATATACTCTTTATAAAAATAAACATTTTAAAAACATGGTTGATGAGGGAAGCAAAATATTTGTCCAACATTTATAAGAATTTTTTTATATAATTTTAGCAATTCCACGCAAAAACCATTGTCTGACCTGTCTGCACATCAAAATTGGAATCAAAATGTACAGTTTCTAGTCTAATTAGGGGAAAGGGGGGTAAAATGGGATACTTAATTTTATAGGCTTTTTTCTCTTATTAAATGGTCACCATTGCGTTCGTCATTTGGAATTAAGTTGGCTAGATACGTTATCTTTATGTTTTAGTTTTCAGTTTAAACTATTTAGAACTCCATCATAATTTTATTTTTATTTTTGTATAAAGTTTTTTTTTACTAGTTTTATATTTATTAAAATACTAAACAAGTTAAAAATACTTACAAAATAAAAAGTTGTAATATAATGTAAATACATTTATAATAATTAAATTTAGTAATTACAAAATTTATAAATAAACAGCGACCAAGTCATCGCTGTCGACTCTCCTACACGAACGAATTTTGCGTCAATTTTTTGCAAAGACAACATAAAATACGACTTTCAGTGATGCTATCAAAAAACAATTTTTTTTTTGGGCAAAATGGGGTATGGTTCCTAGGTATAACAAGGTACCCCATTTTGCCCCCATGAAAAAACCCTGTTTTGGCACAAACCACCGAGTAAAAGACTTATTTTACGGGCGATGCGTTTAATTATGAATAATAATACAACGACCCACTAATTGTTCAATGTAAACAAAATATTAAAAAGTCTGTAAAAAATGTACTTACCATCACAAAATGCGCAAGCTATTTTGAGCGAAAACTAACTTAAGCTCAACCGATCGGCACCAATGATATTGCAGAGAGTTGAACCAGTCATAAGGATAAAACATCTAATATTAGAAGGATTTATTTTTGCGCAATTTACTTAAAACTGCGATATCCCATTTTACCCGCAAAACCCATTTTGCCCCCTTTTCCCCTACCTCTTCTTACAAGTTTTATTTTATGCGAATTTTATGCAATATAAAATATTGTCGTAAAATGGCTTAAAATCTGGATCAAACAATTAACGCGTTCCTTTGAAAGGAAAAATGACACTTCTAAAAAATAACTGAGTTACGTCAATTAAATCATAGCTTTTTCAAGGCCTGCTGGACTATCTACTCTTTTTAGTAAAGGTGTTAAGAAGTTTCAGTATGTTTTTAATTTAACCCTTTTTGGCCAAAAATTAGGTCCGCGAGCCCACTGTGTGCATCAGAAAATCGATTGACGTTGATTGTCAAAACGGCATGACTGTTTTAGATTGAGTGCGCCCGTCCCACTACTTTGAGTTAAAACGAGAGAGTAAGTAGCTGAATGACAATGTGTGAGTTTAGTAAATAAAACGAGTAGACCACTGTTTTGTTATTGAACTCATGTTTGTTTAATATTATTAAGCGCCCTTACTAATACATTAGTTTAAAAAGAGATGGTGAATAATCGGATAATAATGTGTAAGTTCAGTCAATGACACGATTAGATTAGTTGGTGGTACGTTCCGGAATCATATTTTGTGTCGGGGTGCCGTGCTACGTCACAGTGAGCGCCTTATCTAATGGCATTTGTACGATAAGCATAAAACTTGTCTCTGAATATTGCGTACTAGACTTATTCATTTCAGTGCCATCTGCCCCTCAATGTTGCAAGGCTCGCCGGTTACCAGTTTATATGGCTTATACTCATTGGTATAACTGCCAGTGGTCGCCCACCCGAAACATATAAAATAACCAAATGAAAAAAGAAACATTAAAGAATTAGTAATTGTCAATTTTTTTATGTGGCTTAAAAAATATATTTAAAAGCAAATGGCAACAATATCCTACTCGAATGCTTGGTTAAGATGTCTGCGCTTGCGCACTCTGTTAAAAGTCACTTTCAAAAATTTTTGTGAAGGAAAACGTTGGTCGTTATGGCCAAATAAAGCAATAGGGAACTAAGCCCAAAAAATCGAATCCTTTAAAAACAATTAAAATCGTAAGGTATTATCATAAGAAACTTCCTAGAAAAAGAAAAATTCCAATAACAATTAAATTACCTGAGAAAAAAAGGTTTGAAATTTGAATAACTTGACCTGTTCTTAAAACGCGCTGCCATTGGTTGTGACGTCACGTCTTTGGATCTCGATCCATGCGACCGTTAACCGGCATTGAAACAACACGTAAATAATTGATATTGTACTTATTGGAGCTTTGAACGTGGTGTTCAGTTATTTCCGGATGTAGTTTTGTCTAAATTTTCTTAATTTAGTGTTTTGTGATTCTGTTAAAGACTGAAAATGGTTGATGCGGGGTTTATAAAAGGACAATCAGACAATTTACCTGAGTTGATATGTTTATGACTACATTATACATTAAAAATTCGAAGGATTTTTCTCAAGCTGAAGTTCGTGGTGCAAAAGCTCGCAAGTAAGTATAAATACCTAAGTACTGTAAGTACTATAATATAATAATTATATATATATATATATATATATATATATATATATATATATATATATAACCATACTAATAAGTCTTATTAAAAATAAGTATATTAATTAAGTAGGTACCCAACTATTTAAAACACTGTTTAGAATGAGCTCTCTAAACACTAGTGCTGATTTATTTTCATTTATACCTACCCATATAGGTACAGAGTGGTCCAAATTGGACACTTTTGATATATATATATATATATATATATATATATATATAACCATACTAATAAGTCTTATTAAAAATAAGTATATTAATTAAGTAGGTACCCACCTATTTAAAACACTGTTTAGAATGAGCTCTCTAAACACTAGTGCTGATTTATTTTCATTTATACCTACCCATATAGGTACAGAGTGGTCCAAATTGGACACTTTTGATAGGAAACGCCCATTTCTAGAGGAGATAGAAAAAAACTAACCTACATGTTACGAGCTCGATTTTTGTTAAAACATTAACGCCGAAAATCGCACATCTATATCTATCTACTACTAACTACTTTCAAGATATATATTTTCAATTTGGTGCATTTTCGACCCACCCCCGTAACTTTTTATTTATGAATATTTTTTATTACTGTAAAAAGATTCCTGAGGCACTTTTTTAGGAGCAATTCAACTGTCAAATTAAATTTTATCTGTCACTTTTAGCTTTTGAGATGGAATGGCCTTTTTTTATTCGATTTTCGAAATCAGCGTAATTTTTTTTTAAATGACATGTCACACTTATTATTTTATTTTTTTATTGTTTTTTATATTTTTAGTTTATAGTTACCTCTTAACTTTTTTTTTAGTTTGCTGAATAAGAATTGGTTTAAATTATTTTTAAATTATTTAAAAAAATAAAAAAAATAATAAGTAATTAAAAAATAAAAATATAAAAAAATATAAAAAAATAATAAATATTAAGTGTGAAACATCATTTTAAAGGAAATTTTACGCTAATTTTAAAAATAGAATAAAATAAGGATCAATCAATAAGTAAAATATAAACTTTATGTAATATCTCAAAAACTAAAAGTGACAAATAAACTTTAATTTGACTGACTGACTGAATTGCTCTTAAAAAAGTGCCTGAAGAATGTTTTTACAGAAATAAAAAATATTCATAAATAAAAAAGTTATGAACCGAATGGCCGTTATACTCACAAGGGGCCCGGGATTTTGGAGTGACGTCACAGCGGCTGCCGCGCATTTTGCTGTGTTTGAATATACCAGTCAGCGATTCCAACTTTAATTATTTATTGTAAAATAAGTATTGCGATTTAAGGGCTGATATTTGGTATAATGCGTTTTCATTCAGAAACACACATTTTAGTAAAATAAAAATAAAAATGGGCAAGTTCCTTATTTACGAAAGGTGAGCTTGTTCCTCATCACTTGAAAAATAGACTGGTGTACTATAGACTAGAGACCCTGTATGTATGACATATTTTAAAAAAATAGAGACACGACAAACTTATCAAAGTCAAGATTAATTTAGTTAAAATCAAAGGAGGGTTTGTGGCGTCTTTATTCCTTTAAGATATGTCATACATACAGGGTCTCTACTACAGACCAGCGGGAAAGGACTAAAATGTATTTTTTTAAAATTTCTAGCCTAAATAATTAAGGCTAATTGTTATTTCATTACAGGCAATTTATTTAAGTATTTAGACGCTTATCTTACTTCGGAAAACTTAATGTATTTTTTTAAACGTAACACACAGGCAGTGGCGTATATGGAAAAAAGTTTCGGGGTGGGCCCGAGACAGTTTGGGGGGGGGGGGCCGAGACCTCATGAGGCTGTATTTTAAACTATTTTATGTTTGTATTCATGAAATATATGGAAAATATCCAAAAAAATCTTAGCTTCGGGGGGGGCCCGGGCCCCCCAGCCCCCCCATATATACGCCACTGCACACAGGTGTGTATGCTTGAGCCTAATGCGATACAAAAAGAGAGAGAGAGAGTTTAGAGCAATTTATTTCTGGTTAGTTTTCTAACCTAGACTTACATTTCTCTGTCTCCGTCTCTCTTTCTAGCACATAAGAGTCAAGCATACACACATCTCTTCCTTTTTAAGATTAGGTAGTATGGCCTTTCAGTTGCTACGTGGTCTTTAAAACCACACCAACCGACGAAACATGCCACAGATGGCGCGGACCGCGCACAAACAAGTTCGATTCAAGGTCTATAACAGAGGTTACCTACAGAATTTGAAAGATCATTGAACCCCACTGGCCAACTGTAATGCCATAGCAATCAGAATAAATATCTACATCACATGCCTTAAACGATTTGTTTTATGGCAGCGCATTGTCGTAGCTACAGTCGTCCAGTTAAGCTCACATGATTAGTCATTTTGTAGGCAACCTGAGTAAAAGTATAAAGAAAGACCTTGTGTTCGCTTCCATTAAGCTTAGCCCTTTGTATGCTTCGCACTCCGGTACTGGAGATAGATGGCGCCACGCACTATATCCCGCTCCCATTCAACCATAGGAAAGTCACGTATAGGGATTCTACTGACGACGTAAAACACACAGAAATGTACGTCTGAAGATGCTACCAATAGTGCTTTTGAAAACTAACCAGGAAATAATACTTTGTAGGGCATGGGAGTCAAGCATACAGAGCTGTGTGTTTTCTTTTTTTTTTAAGTAGTTTCTTTTTCACTCCCGACCCAATTACTATCAGTGGCGGCCCGTGAGCTGTAAAGATGTGGGCGCAAATAACGTAATAATGGCGTTCTGGATTTTTTTTTTAATAAAAATACTACAATGTGGTGAAAAAACTGAGATATACCGTAGTCGACCCGAATTCCGTCACCTTAAGCCCCTTAGAATTCATGGACTGACTTTTGAGATGATATACAATGTTCTATGTGTTGATATATTTAATTATTTTTACTTGTGCTGAAACTTTGGACATTTGGTTAAACCTTGTATTCTATTTTGAGAATTTAAATCTAACTATATTTTTTTAGTAAATAAAAAAAGTTAGAGATCCGAAATTTCTAATTCCGTCATAGTGCTTACCTGAACTCCGACATATTTTTGACCTGAATTCCGTCATATGATAAAATGGATGCTAAAACAATCTAATTAACTTTGCTTACATAAATTCAGGAAATAATTTTGGGAGAACCACAGTACGCACACGAAAAAATATAGAATTTTTAGTTTTTCATGCATACCATTAGACATGAAAGCCTAGTGGGTTCGTAAAAAAAACTAACTACCAAATTTTGTGGTAAGGATGTGTTCTCGGATTATCTATTGGTGTATCTGTTTGACTGTAACATAACTAAAAATTTGCTTAATCAATAACTATGGTATTCGAAATGATAATTAAGTTTTTTATGGGGTGGAGCCTATACGTAGGTATTTATTTCTTACAGTAAACAGAATATTTGAAGCAAAAATTCTGGATAGGTAGGTATTTTTCGTAAGATATATAAAGGGGACAGCCTCTTCAAAATCCAGCAAACCTGAAAATCACAACCTGAAAGCCGTCATTGATATTTTGTAGGTTTTATCATCTTAGATTTTTTGTTTTTAGATGGTTGTTGATATGGAAAAAACTAAACTTTAAAAAAATTGTTACCCACCAGAACTCCGTTACCCTTATTTTTTACAAAAATAAAATAATGGGAAAGCCGTCATAGCCCCACAGCCTGAAATCCGACACCTTGAATTTAAAACACATTTTTAGAGAAAATAACTCAAAAAGCCTGTGATGGAATTTGGAATTTAGAAGATATGATCAAGTGTAATATATTTTTCGCTTTATGATAAATGTAGGTATGGAAAAAAGTAATTTGAATAGACATTGTTTTTGTTGGGAATTCCGTCACCCCTGTCGGATTTTCGGCTCAATGCTTTTTTGTAACCCAAACCCCGCCACCCCCTTTTTATTGAAAATAATCGAAGAAAGAAAGAAAATTTTGGTTAAAAACTTATCTACGGACAATAGTTTAGTAAAAAATACAAATACATATACTAGGTAATAATATAATAAAGTACCAAACTATTAGAATAAATGGGTAGGTGCAAGCTTACCTTATAATAAAATGCGACGTTCCGCTTCGACATTTGACGGACGACTAAAAGAATATTTCGCTCGCAGCTTCCTTTTAAACAATACAGCTGAAGTTTGCGCACAGTGTTGCAAGATATATGGTGAACTGATATAAGTATTTTTTTGGGATTCCATTTTAGGACTAGCTTAATAATTGAAAACATTTTTAAAAAGTGACGGAATTCAGGTGGGTTATGTTATTCGGGTTTAGTACGATATTTCTTACCGTAAAAAATTACCTTAAAAAATAAAACTGAAAATCAACATAGGATTTATCTGCTTATATTGTTTTTAATTTACCTTTTTACTTTCGTAACGTTCAAAAAATCATGTTATGTTATAATAATCAGACTGCCCGCAAAATAATTGTCCATACCGCCCCGTTTCCATGGTAACGTTGTCCGCAATATGGCTTGCAGCCCGAGAAACGAGAATAAGGAAAATATTTATTGAGGAATATTTTAAGCAAAATATTTAATATGGAACATTTTAAGGAAAATATTTAATAAGGAAGATTTTAAGTAAAATATTTAATAAATAATATTTTATAAAATTTATTTTTTTGTATTTTTTGAGGGTAAGGGGGCGCGGCGTTGCGGCCTTAAAGAGCAGCCGCCTCTACTATGAATGAATTTTAACTTAAATCATGATGCACCGCCGCACCGGCTAGGCCCCACAATCAATTAAAACTCGATTTTTTGTAGTAGCGACCTCCACTTAACAATAAAAATAATTACATTTTTACTGCGAATTGTGTGGAAAGCCAAAATCCGTTTTAAATTAACAACAAAAATAAAAATAGAAAAATACAAATATATTTTTAAACGCAAACAAAATAAAATTTTCTACCAAATAAACTTTGAGCTGCACTTAATATCGCGTTTGGCAAACATAACATCGTATAAATCGTGCTCGCGAGTTTCAAAAAAATTAAATAAAAATAAACAGAAACTAATGAAACAAAATCCAATTCCAAACTTTTATTTTCCGGTTGTTTCAAAGAATCTGGAAACGACGCGACGGCATAGCAGTATAGTTTTGTTGGCAAACTTCGCGTTTAAGAGAACACTCAGCACAATAACAAATAAGTAAAAATAAACTTTTAACAAGGGGGCAAACTTATTTTTAAATCAAAATTTACCTGACATAGTCTGAAAAGGTTTTATTTAAAATCAAACTCTAGAGTACCCATTATTTGTATAGATGTTGTATAGGGATCTTGCAACCCTACCGCCCGCAAGTTAACTTGTTCGTGCAATCAGCCCTATGCTCAAGTGGCCTAATCGTCTTAGTCTCTATCATAATTATTAAGACGTTGCTCGTGCTTAGGGAGCGTGGGTTTCCTAACTGTGCACCAGCATATCCACGTTAATATAATGTCTCGCACAAGCGTCATCTATTCTGAAATTTTAGAACACATAAGATCACGACTCGCGGCTACAGACTAAAATGCACTCTGGCTCCTTCGATTTCGCGGGTTAATTTGAACGTATATTTTTAAAATTCGTAGTAGTTCGGGGCCTAAGAAGGAAAGTTTGGGGTTTGTCTGAATTTTTTCGTACCGTAATAAAATTTGGCACAGAGGTAGTAGACACCTAGAGATGCCATTTTAGAAGAGGTGCTCCGATGGAACCCAGTGCAGGGCCCAGATACAGGGGCGTACTTGGGGCAAGAAAAAATTTATAAATTAAATATGAAACTCATTTCGCGGACAGTTTTTTGTTTGTTTCACCTTATAGCTTGTAAATCCAAAAAAATTACAAAAAGTAAAGTTTTGAAAACGGTTTTTTTCAGGGGAGGGAGCAAAAGGAATGAGGACAGACATTGTTAAAATCTTATTTCATCTAAAGTGGTCGTGTGGGGTATCGATTTCTAGGTAATTTCGTATTCTAAACGAAAATAGATATAAATAAAGTCAAAACGTCATACTGTTCACACGATGTATCAAAAACTGACACCTGAAATGTACCTGTTCTGAGATCTACGTGAGAGAATATTAAAAACACCTAATCAAACCTAACTTAATAAAATTTGATAAATTAAGTAAAAATGAAGTTTCTGGAATTTTCAAATTATAATGTACAGGGTGTTAAGAGTTAAGTCGCCACTATTTTTTTCTCTGATTACGATGGTGATGAACGAAAAGAAAATCAAATGACGAGTAGGTGAGTTATGTTAAAAAAACCACATTTTTTAAATGGGACACCCGGTATTCAGTTCAGCCAATAAAATAATACTACAGTGTTGTACTATGTTCGTACCAAGTATCTTTACGGTACCCAAAAATGCAGACAAAAGTGGCTTAGGCTCCGAACTATAGGAATCCAGGCTAAATCTTTTTGAAGTTTAGGATTTATGGAAAATTTGGTACTATATAATTAAATCACATTTATAATGAAGATTCGATATAAAACAAAAATAAGTATACTACGTACGTGTGAGCTAATATAACTAAAAACTGAAATATATTTTACTCAACCCAAGACTAAATTACCTTTCGTTTAATACCAGCCAGAGCCATGTTATAAATTAAACTCTATTTTTTTAAATCTACTCCCACTTTTTTTTTGATATCACACATGTTATATTTTCAATTAAACTCTAATTTTTGAAGTCTACCCCCACCCTTTTATTTGGCTTGTGTTTGGTGGATTTTGTTCATTTTCAAATGGGATCATCTCGACCCAAGACCCAGCCTAGTTACCAAATTTAATTGAAATCAAGCAAGCAGTTTTTGAATTATGCGCGTTGGTCCTTACAGACAGACAGACGGACAGACAGACGGCGCAACAAAAAAGTTTCAAAATCATCTGAAACGCAAAGATATATAAAAAATTTTAACATCGGAGCAACTTTTTTTTTCTCGAAAAAATTAGGATCACCATAGCTCACACTACTATAGTATGGTATATGTGTGATAATAATAAATAATAAAAAGCATCAGGGTCAAAAATTTACCTGGATGAAATTTTTTTAAATGAGCTCTTAAATTAGACTTGGAAGAAAAACTGATCTCCTGAGTGCACTCGGTACATTCCATATTTTTAGGTCGATGTATTTTTATATGAATTGAAACAATAACACAAAATAAATTTGACCGAACTACACGACAAATATAAAACACGGACTAATTTTTAAAACTGGAAGGGACTTCAAACTTTAAACACTCCTAGGCTATTTGAACAAAAACAAAACAACTAAAACATAACCTCGAAATCGAAGGAACCAGAGTTCATTTTAGTCTGTAGCCGTGAGTAAGATCACGTCCTAAGCACACACACAAGTCCTTCGGTGATCGTCAAATTGGCACGAAGGCAGCGTGATTCGTGATGCGTCATTGCAATTTTGCTGAAGGATTGGCTGTAGAGCAACTCGTGTGCTGCATTCGTGACTGGGCAGCTCTATTTAAGATCCACTCTGCTTATCCTAGAAGGGAAGGGGCTATAAAAGTTGTAACAAACATAGCCAGCCAACAAATGCCCAACTGGACAACCGCATCCAGAGGGTACACCACATGAGGTCGAAATATAAAGAAGAGAAAGAAAATCAATCTTGGCATATGAAATTTTCGTACACTCATGAATACCAACACAAGCTTAAGACCACACCGAAAAACCGCAATCGTGGCACGCGAATTACAGAGTTACAAAGTATTGCAGCTCAGTGAAATGAGAAGAGCAGGCGAGGGCCAACTTAAGGAACACGGAGGAGGCTACACAATTTTTTGGAAAGAGAGCATTAACAGAGTGGGTTCGTTAGAAACAACAAGCTCAGAGACCATCTAGCCGAACTTCTTTCTGGGATAAGCGAAAAATTGATGACATTGTGACTGAACCTGAGCAACAATAAACATGCTACTATCATCAATACGCTCCAGTCTTCAAGCTGATGGGCCACACAAAAAATAATTGTATGCTCAGCTCAGCGAAACAATAACCTCAGTATCCAAATTAGATAAACTCATTATTTTAGGTGACTTCAACGTTCGAGTGGGAAAAAAATCAAACCTTTGAAAGAGTGACATAAATTCAACTTGGAGTGTCTACAAGTTGATAATGAAAAGACAAATAGAAACCTTTCTTTAGAATACCCGATGAACATTGAGGAACACTGCATCATACAGAAAACTGCGATAATGACTTCCTTCGAAGAATTGATCGGCTATCAAAAAAGAAAGCACTGGTTTGATGACAACGATGCGGAAATGTAAGACCTTATTGAAAGAAAAAGAGAGTGCATGAAAATGCGAGCACAACTCTACTGCAAAGAAGAAGGAATACCAATGGGCTAAGGCAGAAGTTCAGCGGCAAACCAGAAGATTGAAAAGCGAGTGGTGGAAAGCTAAATCGCACAAAAGTAGCTATAGCTGAATCCAATAACACCAGAGTTTTTATCTAGCCTACCAAGATGATTTATGGTCCCACCAATCAAGAACTAAATCCACTAAGATCTAAAGATGGTGGGTGCAACACTACTCAAAGAAATATCTTCTATCAACTCTTGCGGGAAAGAACACTTTTATTAGTTACTAAACAGATTTTTTTTTGTATTAAGTGAGTATATAGTTGAACAAGTTTAATATAACCCCAATCAATTGTAAAATTGAATCAACTAGACAAAAAAATACTAGAAAATATAAAAATGGTTCAATTGCATGTGCTACTTTATCAATTTTAGCTGAATTTGATTCATAAACTGGAGGATTTTATTTCATTATTTAGTGGTCATAAATAATACATTTATACTAAATATGCGAAATTCGTTAATTCCAGTCAGTCATGATTAGTTTCAACATACAAGTATTTAGATCAATTAAATATAGGTCAAACACACGATATATTTGCCTTGATAGGATGGATCTTTTTTAGTCTACAAATGTCATTATGCGTTAAGATGGGAGGTTTTCTATTTCTTAATAAACGCTGTTTAATAGTTATAATTATAAGCAGTTATAAAAACAATAACACTTTCAAATGGAAAAAATTTAGACGCAAAATTGAACAAAACAAAATAGTGAATTTAAAAACCCCTTGCGTCTTGTTATTAAAGATTAAAAAGTGGTTTATTTTCCATGTATTTTTTGCAGTTCCAAGCAGGCGGAACTTCTTTTTTACTTCGAAGTTGGCCAGGAAATTCGATAGAGCTGTTTCCGTTAGCCTTTCAGAGCAGCCAGCTACTGCAGGACTAGAGAGAGAAAAGTTACCTGATTACATTATTACGAAAAAAGTCAAAGAAACGTTGATTAAATAGTTTCCTTTCTGCGAACGACGAGATCTCTCGATTCCGGCGTGTGATATTGACGTTTCAATGAAATTACTTTATTACGAAATAGACAGACTCATACACGTAGGGTTTATACGCAATTTATACCGCGTCGCCAGCCTTCTATCCAGAGGTAAGTAGATACCCTGTATGTATGACATATTTTTACTAAAGAGAAACGCGACAAACCCATCAAAGTCAGATATATGTGACTCATATCTCTGTTCAAAGCATTGAGTTGTGGAAATGTTTTTCTAAACTTGGCTATTACGGCTGCAAATGACTCTAAGGAAATTGAACGTAAAGAAGTTTGGCTGGAATAGCAAAGTTTAAAAAAACATTTCCAAACTAGTAAGAACCATTCATTTTGAAATTTGTATTGTAGAACTTGGCTTTACTTTTATCTCAATTCTTTTTACGGAATACCACTTTCGCGTACTTGGCTTTTTTTTACATGAAATATTTTTGTTATGATAAACCTTTAGAAATGTGAATTAAGTGAATTGATATAAAGAAAACACAATAATTTATTGTTGAAATAAAAGCTTTGTGTTCCCTCTTGCATTATAGAAATATAAATATATAAATACTTTTATATTATTATATTTATATAAACTTTTAATTTTTTTTTGATTTTTGGAAACTCCTTGCTCATTAAATTAATCACATTAAAGAAAATTGGTTATTATGCCGCAAACGTACTTCTTTTATTAAACTGATTATTGGAAAGTTTATTTTGTAGATAGTTTCTCCAAGTTTAGTTTCAGTTTTTTTCTTAAGTTTTTTTAGTCTCTTTATAGAAGTTTTCAGAAACATGTTACAGGAGAAGGAGTGAAAACGGGCACTGGGTGGGATAAAAACAACTCATAACACAAACAATGTAAATCATTTGAAAAATAACTTATGAAAATCTATTGATTTAAAGCATAAGAAGTTGAAAAACACATCTTATTTAACTGTTTTCTCCAAAAACTGACTGGTTTTTGATATAATAATATAATAAATATTGCAATTTTAGATCTGAAATATCAAATAAATACCTTTTTGTTACTACATAATATAAAAGTATTTTACTATATCCGCAACAAAAACAATAAATTATACATCTAATGATTTAAATTGATTCAACTTTTAGAAAAACTCCTACTTCTATTCAAAAACTTTCAACTATTTAAAAAAGAAACTCCAACATATCGTCTGGTAGGAAAATTCAGCTCTCAGGGCAAACTCTTGATTTATCAAATCATTTGTTTTGAATGAATAAAATTATTAATTATATTTACTATCACGAATAAAAAATGTGTTTGCAAATAAGCAAGAAAAAATCGGGAAAAACTCACGATTGCAATGTGTATTAAATGAAGCGCGCTGAGCAGAGGTCCACTAGTGACGTAAGCAAGGCGCCGCCTAACGTTGAAAGATTCGAGCTAATAAGCAATCCTGTGTGTTTATAATCGTTGGTAATAAACAACCAGAATAAGACCTTAAAATTCTGCCTGTTCCTAAATGTAAATAATTCACTTACTTTTACCAACAAACATAATTTTATAGTGTTATTCTTGTTATTGATTTTCATTTCACATTCTCTAAAGTCAATTTTCTTTCACCACAGTTTACCAATCTATTGGTAAGCTAAATATTATTTAATTTAAGGTTTTGTACATGCATTTTTAGTCTAACCCTAACAAAGGTAAAGGTAGACCACAGTAAACGCAGCGCCCAGGTAGCAAGGTCACGTTTTTTAAACGTTAAAAAAAACTTAATTTTTACTGACGATTGACGTCTCTAACCTGACGTGTAAATGACATTTAAATGACGTTCGAAAGACACACCCAAAATGACGTCATTTTTAGACGTTTTAAAGACGTTGAAATATGACGTATTTGGGACCAAAACAGAACATCAGTTACCTATTTTATGACTATTTTTAACCTCGAATATATGAAATAATCCCTGCAGCAGTGTTGCCACCTTTACCGATTTTTCGGTAGATCTACCGATTTAGCCTTTTACTTTACGATATACCGAATTACCATAGTTTTCTACCGATTTTTTTTCAATATAAACTTGTTTTTTTTATACGCCTCGTAATCGCGATTAAAAAAAAACACCATAAATAAAATATTCTTTTTATGTAAGATCCTTTGTAGAATAAAAATTTTATTTCAAGCCATTGTTTTTAAAAGTGTATTTATGGCGCCATCTCTTGGATTTCGCGATATACTCAGCCGGCAGCCGCAAGCGGCATTAAAGATCACGCTATTATAAACCCTGAGGTTTTTTTTATAATATTATCTACCTAATAGGGACATATTGCAATAAAGCCAGACACAAATTGTACCGGGGACTATATTGACAGTTTCACATTATAAGAACAGCTGTCTTTTTTCAAAATAAGGCCATTGTGTATTATAAGAGCCGGAATTTATTGTGACGCCACAATTAATGGAAAATAAACGACTGGATTTGTAAATTCGACTTTGGTATGTCAATTTTGAAAGATCAACTCTCAGTTTTTAATGCGAAACTGTCAATATAGTGCCCGGCACAATTTGTGCCTGGCTTTATTGCAATAGGTCCCTAGTATGTACCTAATTTTTTTATCTAATTCTTAATTTTGGTATTTTGTCAGTAAAAACAAATCGTAGAAATACAATTTACCTACTAAATCAATCCAAACTATCGATAGATAGCACTGCTTGCTGAGATGATTAAAAAATCTACCGATTTTTCTCGAAGCCTTCTACCGAAGACCTCAGGGTCGAGGGTGGCAACTCTGCCCTGCAGTTGGGAACACTGAAGGAAAGGCCTGGAACAGGTACAGATCAAAATAGACCAAACCTAGACTTTGACATCCGCATCTAGAAGCCAAAAAAGCCTTGAAGTTGGTCTTGATTTAATATTTAATTTATTTTACATACATACCCCCACATTTCGTATAAATCCTGTTAAGTACTGCCTGGGGCACCATCTATGTAAGTATGAGTGTATGTCCCTTGGACAAAGTGTGCAGCGTGGGTAGTGACCAATATATGACGTGTTTAAGATGTCAAAAACTACACTGCGCAAAGACGCCAAATAATTGACGTCTTAAGGACAACATTTTTTGGTAGATGACCTGCTGGTCATCCAAATGACCACTTTTCGACGAAAAAAATACGTCATTTGATGACCCCTTGCTACCTGGGCGTGGGATAGGACGCGGGAAGGTGGTTGAGACCTTAGGGGGCGGCATAGGTCGTATCGTATTGAGCCTCAAAAGTAGTTCCGCGGAGCTCATTTAGTACTTTTTCAAGACAAATATCATAATTATGAGTAAAAATTTTAAACTAAAAGCGAAAATTTTCAGAAAATATTGAAGTAATGTCACTTTAAATGCTCGCAGGTGACATGCGCCACAGGCAAAAATATTTTAAATACAAAAGGAACATTTTTAAACAAAAATCGATACAACAAGAAAAGTTGATAGTTTTATGGTAAAATTGGTTAAATATTACTTTTAACTAACCCTTTTTTTAAAGACATAAGACTTGTGTATCATATTGGGTTAAAATCTTGAGCTGTTCTTGAGTTATCGTGTATTGAGACAGACAATTTATGTTATTATCCGATCTAGGTGTTTTAGGAACTAAATAACTCACATTTAATAAAATTTTAAAAATAAAATGTTCCCGCTTTTAATAAACCACTTCTTGTATGAGGACAAGACAGAATCAAGTAATAATTCTCGCTCTAAAAAAATGTTTCGATTGTCGGTTCCTTGACGAGTGCGACCGCGGGCGTCTGTAGTAATTTATCAAGGTTACCTTTGACAACGCTGCAAAGCTTTCTGCAGGACTCGGGCGTATCGCGGTCTCTTTTTAATAAATGCGATGCTCTATTGGTTTTATCCTATTATGCAAATATATACCCCTAGGTGTGAACTTGTTCACGTGGTGTTAATGTTATCCTTGAAGCCTTTCTAGGAAGTCAATAATTTTGTTGTTGTCTTTATTTATACCTGTACTTTTTATCTAAGGAACCTGTCCCAAATAAGGCCATGCACTTAATAAGGCCAGTGGCCTCTGCAGTTTAATTTCAGACTTTTCAATCCAAGAATAAAACTAAAGAACAAAAAATGTTTAAAAAAAGTTTCCTGCGCTTTAGCCGGGACTTGAACCAGGAACCTTTAGCTTTGTACGCTCTACCAAGTGGGCTGACGAAATACATGATTATATATATTTTCAGTGCCGGTTTAAGGCCCTAACAGACCCTAGGCACTAACGATAAGACAGGCTCTCTCTCCCTTAACCAAGCCGAAAAAAAAAACGAATACATTCAGTTAAAATTAAAGTTAAATATTTGAGTAGAATTTACAGACAGACATATATGGATATTCAATATCGTCACCCTAATTTTGACAAGTCGTAACTCAACTCAACAAAATTTTACAGGAATAAGAAAAGTTAGAAGCAAATTACATAGAGTAAGCATTATGCGACTTCAGTGGCGTATATAGAAAAAAGTTTTGGGGTGAGCCCGAGACAGTTCTGGGGGGGGGGGTGGCCGAGACCTCATGAGGCTGTTGTACGTGCAAGACAAATAATAATTAGTTAATTTTCCTAAATATTAATTATTCCGTTGCACTGAACCATACAGGTTGTCACGTGACACCGCAAAGTGCGCGGATTGAAAGTGCGAATCGTAACCTCCATATTGAAACCGGCGTGTTTTTACTCGGTTTCCAAAACTACAATTCAATCATTTGCAATTAGTGCCAATCAATTCTAAAATCATTCCAATCCGTTACCTCAACTCCTCACAGTGATTTCGATCAACTCAAGAACTCTGGTAGAAGCGTGGGCGCCCAATGAATGGAATTTGTACCGCTGAGAAATAGCAAGGAAGGTGTCAATCGACATTTTGTATGATTCTCGCGTTATTTTCCATTTTTATCCTTAATGCGTTAAAAGTTTAACCAGCGCCTAAAGCTATCGAACGGGTGTGTGTCTTGTGCATACATTTTTTATGGTCCCTCGATCCAAATATTCAAGAAATACAACAAAAATCAAAAATTCATTCTTCAAAAACCAAAAGCTAAAAATTTTACGACGCCATTAAGGATCAACGGGGGGCAGGCTTTATCAGTGACGAAGCGACACGCCTTTTGTCTCCACCTACTTTCCTCACACATGTTTAAAAATTTTATCAATTTTTCTGCAGTCTAATTTTAAAAATCGCGGTCGACAAACACCTGCTTTTTTGTTTACCTACGGGCGAGTGAACGAAGGTCGATATAAAAAACTTTGTGTACAAAATAAAATAAATTAAAAGAAATTGTGAAAAACGTTTTAGTGTTCAGTGATAATATTTATTACTAATTAATCAATTAAAATGACTAAAACCGGCCTGGATAAGGCAGTGCAAAAACGCACAGTTTATGTTACGCGGATTACCGAAACATACACAGCAGCCATAAAGGCTCAAACTGATGCAAATGTAAAATCTATTTTCAAAACGAGGTATGAGAACTTGGAAGAGTTTTATGACGAGTTTAAAAAACTGCACAATGACGTCATTAGCCTAGTGGAGAACGATGACGAATATAAAGTGCAAGATAAGGTACGAGAAGACACAGACAATTTTTATTTTCAAACTAAAAGTATTTTTAATCAACTTTTTCCAGAACAAAATTCTTTTCAAGGCAATTTTTTATCTCTTCAAAATCAAACAAACAGTCATGAATACAAGGATCTATTAAAATTGGATGTCCCATGTTACGATGGCACTTTATTAAAGTGGGTCACTTTTTATGATATGTTTTGCTCATTAGTGCACAACACTAATATGCCTCCAGTAAGGAAATTTAGACATTTAATTTCATATTTAAGAGGTGAACCACTCAGTTTATTAAAACACTTGCCTATTAATGATAATAATTACAATATTGATTTTCAAACACTAGTAGATCGATACCAAAACAAAAGACTTTTGGCAACAAGCTACTGGAACACCGTAAATAGTACGGTTCCCTTAAAAAATAATTGTTCTTCCAAGGATCTTAGAACTTTACTCTATAGTTTTAATGAAAATATCTCTGCTTTAGAGTTATTAGGTTTTCCAACTCAACATTGGGATTTCATACTTTTCAACATGCTTCTTTCGCGTTTAACTACCTCAATACGAACTTCTTTTGAGATAGAATATAGTAAAATGGAGCTTCCTACCTACGAAAACCTTACAGAGTTCCTCAAAAACCATTGTAGGGCCTTAGAATCAGTTCAAATCATGCCAAATATTTCTTATTCAACTATGCAATCAGACAATTTACAAAAATCAAATCCAAATCCACCTAAGCGACAATTCAATTCAAATAATAATTACAACAGTTACTCAAAACCATATCAACCACAAGTTTACATGGCAAATACAACTCAAAATCCTCAAAACTCAAAAATAACTTTATTTAGCAATAATTCGCCATTCCAACCAAATCAATCTAAATTATTTAATTCAAATCAACAACGAAATCAATCTAGTTTTAGTTTCACTCCAGAAACTCAAAACAACTCAAATTCAAATACAAATCAATTCAACTCAAATTCAAATAGACAACAACAATTAAATAATTCGAATTTACAATTTAATTCAAATCTGTTTCAAAATAAATACAAATGTCGTTTATGTACAAATAATCAATTTCACAATCTTTCACAGTGCCAGGTATTTTTATCAAAAACTATACAGGAGCGTAATGCCTACGTTAGGCAAAATAATGCGTGTAGCAATTGTTTAAGATCGCATCCCTTAAATTTATGTCAATCTACTTTTTCTTGCCGTATCTGTGGCCAGCGTCATCATACGAGTATTTGTAATAACTCGCAAACTACTCAATCGAATTCACAAAACGCGTATTTTACAAATGTACAACCAACCCCAAACAAATCAAAATTCAATTCAATATTCCCAAAACCCCAATCAAACACAAAATGAAACACCCAATGAGGGCATTGATTACATTAATTGTGGGTGCACCTCACTCACCACTCAAAAACCTCAAAGTACTATTTTATTTTCTACAACAAAAGTAGACATCCTAGATAGTCGTGGATACTATCAAACTATACGGGTTGTCCTCGACAATGCGTCAGAGGCCAATTTTATTTCTGAAAATTGTTTTAATCGCCTAGGATTATCTAGGAAAAAATTCATAGTCCCCATACGAGGCATCAATCAATCTACTTCAACCACCAATGGCATAACAAATTGCACAATTAAGCCTGTTGGACAAAATAATCCAACGCTTTCTCTTGATGTCTATGTCTTGCCAAGTTAATCCTCACAATTGGCATCATATCTCTAATTTAAATTTAGGAGATAATACTTTTAATATTTCCGCACCTTTAGACATGCTTTTAGGAGCACATGTTTATTCTCAAATAATTCAACCTAACATTATTCCTGGAGAACCGGGTCAGCCAATTGCACTTGAAACCTTGTTCGGCTGGGTGCTCCTGGGAAATACGGAAATATCAAATCAACCTACATACAATTCAACTTCATATTCATGTCACTTTACTTCTTTACAAAATAATTCACTAGATCAAACGATGATCAAGTTTTGGGAAGTTGAGTCTCTCCCAACAAAGAAGTTCCTCTCTCCTGACGAGGAAAAATGTGAATCATTTTATCAAAAAACTGTCACGAGAGATAGTTCGAGACGTTTTCAAGTTTGATTGCCATTTCGTCACTCTAGACCTATTTTAGGAGATACCTACTCACATGCTTACAAATGTTTTTTATCTTTTGAGTCTAGACTGATAAAAAATCCCGAACTATATTCACAGTATTCCGAATTTATGAATAACTACTTAAAAAACGATCATATGAGTTTAATTCTAGAATCAGAATCAAAAAATCAATTCATAAATTATTTACCCCACCCTGCGTTGTACGCCCCGATAAATCAAGTTCACGCGTTCGAGTAGTTTTTAATGGCTTGGCAACAGCGGGTTCAAAAGGTATATCCCTTAATGCTACCCTTCTCCCAGGGCCCAAATTACAAACTGACATCAACTCAATTCTTTTAAAATTCAGATTTCATGAAATAGTCATGCTTTCGAATATTACGCAAATGTTTTTACAAATAAAACTAGCTCCGGAAGATCGTGATTATCAACGTCTTCTGTGGCGTTTCCCTTCAAGCGATCCTATTCAAGAATACAGACTTAATACGGTCACGTTTGGTATCACATCTAGTCCTTTTTTGGCCATCAGAACTATTCAAGAGTTAGCCAAAATCCAAGAAAAAAACTACCCAGAAGCTTCTAGAGTGGTCCTAGAAGACATTTTTGTCGATGATATCTACGCAGGCGCAAACTCTATAGAGTCGGCTCTAGCTCTACAGCGAGATTTAATCGCTCTTCTAAAATCAGGCTGTTTTGAGCTTAAAAAATGGGCTAGTAATCACCCAAAACTACTATCCTCTCTATCACCAGACGAATGCCAAATTCCCTTTTCTTTTGACAAGGAAAATCCTATATCCATAAAGGTTCTTGGACTCCAGTGGGACCCAAAATCAGACAATATGTTTTTGTCTTGTCAGCCATCGGAAAAACGATGCACAAAAAGGAATATTCTAAGCGCTATTGCTTCTATTTTTGATCCTTTAGGGATGCTTTCTCCAATTTCATTTTTTGCAAAATGTCTTATGCAAAAATTATGGATTTCCAAGATAGGATGGGACGATTCCGTGGATAAACATATTCTTCAGCATTGGACACAATTTCGAAATGAACTTAAGTGCTTATCAGATATTAAATTTCCTAGGCACATTTTTTCTAAAGATATAATATCTTGTCAACTGCATGCTTTTTCAGACGCATCAGAATTAGGCTACGCAGCTTGCGTTTATTTACGTATTGAGCTGTCAGATCAAAGCATAAAAACTTCCTTAGTTATGGGCAAATCAAGGGTCAGTCCCTTAAAAACTATTAGTCTCCCGAGACTAGAACTTTTAGGTACTGTTCTTCTTACTGAACTTCTTAGTTTTGTTACAAAAACTTATTCCCCTTTAATTTCAATAGATAAAACTTACGCTTATACAGATTCTCAAGTCGTCCTCTTTTGGCTTTGTAGCTCACCTCATAGATGGCGCCCTTTTGTTGCTAACAGAGTTAGCCAAGTACAAGAAAAACTCTCTAATGTAAACTGGTATTATGTAAAATCACAAGAAAACCCTGCGGATGTCGCCAGTCGTGGCACAACTCCTTCTAATTTTATAAACGACCCCTTGTGGTTTACAAGGCCTTCCTGGCTTAGTCAACCATGTACTACATGGGACTTAAAAAATCCCGCATTACTACAAAACTCAGAAACCGATTTTCAGCAAATTTTAAATGACGAAAAGCCTGAAAAAATAACACTTACTACAAACATCGATTATCATATTCTAGACTTCCTTGTAAATAAATATTCATCCCTTTTTCACATACAAAAATTAATTTGTCAGATTCGACGAATAATTTATAATTTTAAAAACAAAAAAAAGAACCACTTACAGGTCCTATTTCTATTTTTGAAATTCAGTATGCTTTAACACTCTTGGTTCGAAGAAGCCAAGAATTACATTTCTCTGACCTCGTAAAACAACTAAAAAACAACGAACTTTTACCCAAGGCTTTTCGAAAAATTGCACCCTTTTTGGACACTACCGGACTGATAAGGGTAGGTGGTCGTCTTAGGCATACGAATTCTATACCTTTTGATGCAAAACATCCTCTATTGCTTCCCAGATCAGGCAGGTGGTCTGACCTCATCATTGTACATATTCATAGGGAAAATAGCCATCCAGGGCTAAATACAGTTCAGTACTTACTAAGACAACAGTTCTGGATCTTAGCATCCCGCAGAGCTATTCAGTCAGTTTTATCTCGATGCATAAGATGTTATCGCCTTAGACCAAAGGCTTACATCCCTTATCAAGGTGACTTACCTTATTTTAGAATTTCACAACTAAAGTGCTTTTCTCATGCAACTTTGGACTATGCTGGTTCTATAAAAATTTCACCAGGTCGTTGGTACCGGGGTACCAAAGAATTAAAAGCCTATATCTGCATTTTCGTGTGCGCAAGTACGCGCGCTATCCACACAGAAGTTGCGTCAGACCTTACTTCTGAATGCTTTATAGCCGCATTCAGAAGGTTTGTAGCTAGAAGGGGTCGTTGTAATTTTTTATACAGCGACAGAGGCTCCAATTTTCAAGGAGCAAGCTCTGAGCCCTAAAAGCTCTTCGAAGCTTCCTCTGAACATCTTCAGATCAAATGGCATTTTTTTCCTAGTGCTAGTCCTCATTTTAATGGCTTATCAGAGGCTGGTGTTAAATCAGTAAAAACACATCTTTACCGAGTGATCGGAAATCAGAAGCTTACATACGAAGAACTAACTACTTTGCTTGTGCAGATCGAGGCATTGCTAAATAGTCGCCCAATCTCTGCGCAATCATCCGATCCCAATGATTTTTGTCCACTCACTCCCGGACATTTCCTTACCATGGAACCTTTAAACTCTGTCCCAGACCCAGACTTATCACAATTAAAACTAAACACTCTTTCTCAGTGGCAACTTGTTCAGCGATTGAACACTAATTTTTGGTCCCGATGGAAAGAGGAGTACCTACATACTCTGCAGCAGAGGTCGAAGTGGACAGAAAAACCTACTAAAGTCGAGTTAAATACTTTAGTAGTCATAAAAAATGCAAACAAACCTTTAGGCAGGATTGTAGATTTGCATCCTGGTTCAGATGGACATGTTGTCACGATTAGGACTCAACAAGGGCTATTTAAACGTCCAATTGTTAAATTGTGCCCTTTGCCTTTTAACTGAACACTCAAGCAATGTTCATTCTATGTCAGTGTCGTTATAGAATTATTCTTTTTTTTTAAATTTTATTCCTTTTCGGGAAATATATTTTTTTTTTGTTTTATCGCGTCAAAAAATAGAATAACATTTTTGTCGCAATTTTTTAATTTTTTTTTTGGTTAAATAATAATTTTTATTCCCTAGTTATAATACATATTATTTTTCCTAGTTCTAAAATAGTATTTTAGGGCGGCCGGGAAAATGTACGTGCAAGACAAATAAAACTTAGTTAATTTTCCTAAATATTAATTATTCCGTTGCACTGAACCATACAGGTTGTCACGTGACACCGCAAAGTGCGCGAATAGAAAGTGCGAAATTACCGGCGCGATGAGCAGAGAGATCATCGTAACCTCCATATTGAAACCGGCGTGTTTTTACTCGGTTTCCAAAACTACAATTCAATCATTTGCAATTAGTGCCAATCAATTCTAAAATCATTCCAATCCGTTACCTCAACTCCTCACAGTGATTTCGATCAACTCAGGAACTCTGGTAGAAGCCTGGGCGCCCAGTGAATGGAATTTGTACCGCCGAGAAATAGCAAGGTAGGTGCCAATCGACATTTTGTATGGTTCTCGCGTTATTTTCCATTTTTATCCTTAATGCGTTAAAAGTTTAACCAGCGCCTAAAGCTATCGAACGGGTGTGTGTCTTGTGCATACAGCTGTATTTTATGCTATTTTATGTTTGTATTCATGAAATATGTGGAAAATATCCAAAAAAATCTTAGCTTCGGGGGAGGGGGGGGGCAGGCCCCCCAGACCCTCCAGGCCCCCCATATATACGCCACTGTGCGACTTACAATTTTATTTTATTTTTTTGGTTGCGAGGAATTAGCAGCATATAGCTAGGAATAATTACCAACCTTTGACGCAAAAATATGAATTTTCATTTTTTTGTGGGTTACGACGTATCAGAATTAGGGTAACTACTGAAACTGAACTTTCAGATGCCAATAATTATTATTACGCAACCCTTACGAAAAAATGTCGAGATCCGTAAGGCCTGGTCTGCAGTTTCACTTCTAGCCGCTCACTTCTATTTCCTTCTTTCTCTAATAGAAAAAGATGGAGAGTGAGAATTGAGCGGCAAGAAGTGAAACTGTAGATCAGGCCTAAGACAGACCTTGATATTTCTATTTGCATGATTACCTATTCAAAAACGCATAGGTAATACTTTGGCACCACAATTTATTAAATACCTAGATTTAAACAGTAGTTTTATAAAAAGAAAACCCAAAATTAAAAAAACTTAATTTTTTTCCATTTTATTTTGGTATTTGTTTCCATTACAATAAATTTAAATTTAAATTGTGTTTTTGAACCCTGAGGGCCTCCTTAAAGCTGCGGGCCCTAGCCAAGTGCCGAGTGCTTATAGGATAAACCAGCGCTGTTAGTAACACAACATATGAGCGCTAACTATCAAGGTAATTCACTCGACCAAGCCATTCAACCAATTTTATAATTCTTCGTTCCCACTGTTAAAGTGTGAACTCAAATTAGACGTAAGTATCAACTTCTGAAAGCATACCTTTATGTGTTAAAATTTCTAAACGCAATGGTCGACTGTCATTAATAATTTTTTTTTAATTAATTTTTTTCCCTTGCTTGGCGTCTTCTAAATCGCGTGTTAATATTTTAAATTTCCTAGGACTCTCTAAATCACATTTTAAATTTTTTCTTTTTAAATTTCTGATCAAGGCGTTCGCGTTTTTTGTGCTGGTTGTTAGAAAGGATAATGCGCCTGTGTGTAGCACTTCTGGAAAATACAAAGTCTTAAGAATAACTGGATTTATCATAAAAAAAACTTGTTTTGGTAAATCGCAATCTTCCTAATAAAGCCACTAATTACCAGATAAATGGTGGTCTGGTGGTCTGGAATAAAGGGACTTATTGCAATAAGGCCAGGCACTAATTGTGCCGGGTACTATATTGATCTTTCAAAATTGACATACCAAAGTCGAATTTATAAATCCAGTCGTTTATTTTCCATTAATAATGGCGTCACTATTAATTCCGGCTGATGAATGAATGATTTATTTTTGAAACCTTTACCACCCTGTATCGCAAAAGGTAAGACGTTTAGGACATATGTTCATATGAAGTTTTTTTTCTTAAAATGGACCCAAAAATCACCCCCATAAATATTGACATTCAATTAGGAAACACACTGTATGGTTTTCGGGGTATAGTAGATTAGATACTATAACCAAAAACTTCGTAAGAGCTTTAGTTTCTGAGATATTTACAAAAAACTTCAAGACTGATATATTATTATGAATTCACTTAAAGTGTGCTGATAGGCTAGCTAGAAAGGTATCAGATCCTATATACTAAGAGTTTTCCATCCATACTAGAATCAATTGCCCAGTTTTTGCGACGAAAAATAGCTTTTTGGACATACACACAATACAACCATGTGTAAGGTGGAACTCGAACCCTCAAGTTCGCATGACGCCGTGATCGAGGCAGTCCGGTCAAATATATGCAGCCAGCATAGCAGCCATACATCCAAAGCACGGATCACCTAACAAAGTGATCCGTGTCCAAAGCAGGACCACTACACAAGCGGATATGGGCTCACATCCGCTGTTATATTAAAAACCACTGGATCAATTTAATTTTGGTTATCGGTTTGTTTGAATAAGACGATCGTAAAAAAATTTAATTTCTCAGTTTTAAACCGAACATTCATACAAAAATCAGGTTTAAAAAAAGTATTTGGATTTTTTTACTAACTTGCCTCGTTGTTTTACAATCTCTAGTATATGTTTTTAGGGCAAAGGGGTAATCATACCCCCCCCCCCCTCGTTTTCAAAATATTATATCAGGTACTTACTACAGCTAAGTTAAAAGGTGAAAATATATTTTTGTTTACTTGTTTTATTAGAATTCCATAAATATCGCACAGAGGAAAATAAAATAAATGGATCCTAACCTATTACCACACTCCAAGTAAACTCCATGCTATATCAACCTTAAAAACAGTTTTTTGTAAATATCTCCAAAACGAAGCACCTACCAAGTTTTTGGTTTTAACACAATTTTTTTAAATTAATGTGCGCTACTACGTTCCAAAACAGCATATTGATGCGATGCTCCGTTAAAAAGTTAGCATTTTTTAAATTTTAAACTATCAAAAGACAGTAATTTGCATTAATGAATTTCGACCAAAATCTAATCAGCTCGTTACAGTATTGAATACTATTTTACCTAAAAATTTCATGAAAATCGGTTGGGCGGTTTAGGAGCTATCGCGTTACGGACAGAGTTACACACACACATACACACACAGACAGACATCACGACGATAGTGCTAGGGTCGGTCAAAATACACCCAAATAACACATTTTCGGCGTTATCTCAAAAAAAAGATTCGTCGAAAACAATATCTTCTCTGACCATTGCTGTACGGGCTAGCCAGGTAAAAAATGGTCTGTACATTTTAATTATATTAATAGCAGAAAAGGTTATTTTAAAAAGTAAAAGCGGGACGTAATATAATGACTGTTTCACAAAAAATTTACAATCGCGCGAAAATGTTAAACATCATCATCTAAGTCATCGCAAATTTTGTGAAAGAGCTTAAAGATCACTGAGATATGGCTGACAAATTTCAAAATTGCTCACTATCCGTTTCTGGGAAAAAGGATGACGCTACAAGTTTTTTTCGTTTACGACAAATTTACCACAATTAATGCATTTATTAGTTTCTGAAAAAATTTTTTGGGGTGGTAGTGCTAAGTTGTTACTCAACTTAGCATTACACCCCGTTTTCAGGAAAACGGGTGGCGTATCACGACAAATTTACGACAATTATTTCATATATTGGTTTTTGAAAATTAGTATTACCACCCCTTTCTAGGCAAACGGGTGGCGCGACAAATTTTTTTCCTTCACGACAAATTTACGACAATTAATGCATATGTTGTGAATATCCAATTTTGAAGAGGTAATGATAAGTTTATAGAGGTCTGTCATCTCTTGTTGGGTGACTTTAAAAATTTTACCGAAAAGTCATTCTGCCACCTAGTGTAGTGTTTTACGACAATTGTGTGTGTGTATTTAGGTTTTATGGCCTGGATCAAGCCAACTGGCCAGGATCTCTCATTGTTTATTACAATGGAGTAACCGTCCTAGTTAACTCCATTATAGTGAGGAAATTAAACTTTATTTAAGGAATTATGTAGGCTTACAAATATAACATAAAAGTAGATATAATTTTTGTGTACCTAATTCTTTTCTTAAATCTATATCGTTTTTATTCTCATTTTTCTTTAATAACCTTTTGTTTTAATCATTGCCACTTTAGTATTGTTTAAGTTTATTTTATTACCTTTTTTATGTTTTATGGGTTTATTCTGTTTCCCATATTTTATCTCTCTCTTTCTTAATTGTTTCTTTTTTTTATTATGTATATATACATTTTTTATTTGCTTACAATACTTATAATTTTATTTTTTCTTTGACAATAAATTGATACATTAACCTATACACTTGTATGATATGCTAGTATTCACTAGCTCTATGTTGATTGGAAACGTAATTTTGAGCCTCAACAAGGAGTCAAAAAGCTCTTCCAAATTTTGCCTTGATATTTCAGAACCGCCCAAAAAATGGTAAGATTTTCCATTTCACCACAGGTGTACAGATCATTATCTTGAATACCTATTTTCAGTTTGTGGGTAGGACATGTCCACTCGGTAGCTGACATATGACTCTAATAAAGTTTCTATTAGTTTCCGCTGAAAAAAAATTCCTATGTGGACTCTTGGTAGGGGAGCCCCACTTCCCAGGGCCCCCAAAGGAGCCAGTCCGGGTCTGTCATCTCTTCTTCGCTGACTTTAAAAATTTTACCGAAAAGTCATTATGCCATCTAATGTAGTGTTTTACAATAATTCCAATGGTACTTAATTTTATGTTTTTAAATAAGTCGAACTAGGTTTTTGCTTTGCACAGTTGCAGTGTTCTATGGCATCTTTAGAGTTTAAAACGTATTTTCAAATATTTCAGAAGGGGCGTTTCCGGCTGCTGGTTTTTGCTAAATACTCAACAAGCAAGTAAAGCAGGGCTTTCCTTTTACACGTACCTACACACCTGGAAAAACACGATTGCTCTCCTTGACACGCTATTATCGCTCGCGGAAAAGCAGGCCTAGATATAACATTTCAATGCAGATGATTATAAATCAGACTCTTCCAGTCAGAAGCCCATCAACAGCGCCAAATATAAAAATTTATAATTACACCTTTAATTTTTTGTTTGAAACTCGTAGACAATGATTGAGTAGAAACAAAATTTCGGACTTCCATTGTCTTTATTTATTTCCAACACAACGTTTCGGTTAGTAAGTATCTCTAACCGTGTTCAAGTGTAAACTAAACAATCTAGTCTATAGGCTACGACTTATACTACTTGGTATACAGTCAGGTGTGACCGCCCGCCCCCTTTTTTTTACAGTATTTCTATCGGGAAACACGATAAGGAGCTTTGTAACTAAAACACAACCAGAAAATCCCTCAAATAATAAGGAATGTATTTACCAAATCCCGTGTGAGTGTGGTATATCATATGTAGGTTAAAAGAAACGCCCTCTTCAGGTTAGATTAAATGAACATCTAAAAAAGTATCCAGTTAGGGGATATTGAAAAATCCGGTTTAGCGGATCATGCATGATCAAATGATCATAGGATTCAGTGATCAGAAGCTAAAGCTTTGCATAACGAGTCGCATTGGCGGAAACGAAAGTTTATTGAAGCTCCGTTTATAATGCAGAATAAATAAGTTTTCAGTCAACCAAGCACGGACATACCAAATATATGGAAACTACTCCTTAAGGAAAACAGGCCTCTTAGGATTAAAAAGGGGGCGGGCCATCACACCTGACTGCACACCAAGTAGTATAAGTAGTAACCTATATACTAGATTGTTTAGTTTACACTTGAGAATGGTTTGAGATACTTACTAACCGAAACGTCGTGCTTAAAATAAAAAAAAAACAGTTAAAGTCCGAAATTTTGTTTTGTTCTTTAATTTTGTTGTGTAATTTTCAGGAGGTATAAAGGGTGTAATTTAAATGATGCATCAAAGGGCAACAGGCAAGGTCAAAAGAAGAAAAGGTTTTTACAAGCGTGCGGAAAGTCTCACTTTTCCACACGTATTTTAGTTTTAAAAATGCTACTTTTCCACACAGCGTGCGGAAAAGTACTGTTTTGCACAACTTTTCCGCACTCACCAAAAAAACTATAAATTGGTACGGTGTACGGTGAACTTAACAAGGCAAATATAAAATAGTTGTCAAAAACCACCCATATCAAGGCATTGTAAAGGTTTTAATGTTTTATCTGCATGACAGCGACCTGGTAAATAGTGCCCAGTTAGTTTAGTAGCCTATGGTATCCCTTGAGATAGTTGTGAAAATTTTGTTTAAACTACCCTGTAATAGGTCACACAATTTTAAGTCATCGGGTGTTTGCCTGTAGTTTGAGTAAAATAGCAGGCCGTTGTGACGTCATAAATCCAAGATGGCGGCTTTTATCATGTATTTTCATAAACTTTGGCTTATAATTTTTACTAAATTATTTTTACAGAAAAACTGTTAATAAGTTTTTTGTTGGCAATAGAACACCAATTAGGATAGTAAAGCAATAAGCTCAATAAACTGGTGAAGATTTTTTTTTAAAGTAAAAAAAAGTTACTACGTTATAGTATTTTTAACAAAATTAATATATCATAACAAAAACATTTCGTGTAGAAAAAAGCCAAGTACGCGAAAGTGGTATGCCGTAAAAAGAATTGAGATAAAGGTAAAGCCAGGTTCTCCAATACAAATTACTAGTTTGGAAATTTTTTTAAAACTTTTCTATTCCAGCCAAACTTCTTTACGTTCAATTTAGCACTGTGCCTAAGAGTCATTTGCACCTGTAATAGCCAAGTTTAGAAAAACTTTTCCAAATTAGTAAGAACCATTCATTTTGAAATTTGTATCGGAGAACTTGGCTTTACTTTTATCTCAATTCTTTTTACGGCATACCACTTTCTGCAAAGTGGCAGCAAACATCGACATATTTTTATTAGCGGTTTTTCATAGATCTGAGGTGTGAAATTTAGTATCTAAAGGAGATTTATGGCGTCACAGGCGAAATTTTTTTAAAAATGAAGTAGAATTTGTGACAAATTTTAAATAAGTGATGCTGCCAAACTAAAAAATAGGTTATGGGTGGGAGGGGGGATGGAGCCCCTCTGCCCTCCTTTACTAGATCCGCCACTGCACGTGCACTCCCAAATTTTACTTAAAAAATATTAAAATTTGATGATTCTTGGATTAATAATCATAAAGTATCAACAAACCCCAAAAGGAATTCACCAAAGACCTCAATACTAACTAGAAATTAATACCCGGTATGTATATGTTTGTATTCGTGTTCAATCGACCATGCGGTGGATGCGTAGGCCGGCTGCTGCCGCGCTTAACTGGAACCAAATTCTGTGCATCGTAATATAGAAGGAGAGAGGACGACATGCCCCTATAGAATTTTACAGTACACGGAATCTGGGCCTTAATTTGGTTAGTGTTCTTGTGAATTCGCACCCCCGTGATGCCAACCGCGTCTACGGTTACCGCTGGCTGTGTGTGTGTGCACCTTAAATTACTGCACTGAGACAACTTGGCGTTATCGGTCGGGTCGTATTGTTATCATTTCGTAGTAAAGAGAATTAAAACTTTCCTTAGAAGCACATTGGGTGAGAATAGATTATTTATCCTCGCAATGAGAAAAATATGATTCAAGAAATTCCAAAGTATAATAAAAAACTCATTTCGAATAATATTGGGTAATTTTGTACTCAACTGCGACTAGTAGTTACAAGTAAATTTAGCAGTTGGGTGTTTTTTTTATTTAATTTTTCTTTTATTTCCAACTTTTAGGTTTAATTCTTATTCAGCCTTATAAAAAGCACTATGCATTTACAATTCATTGAGCTTTTCCGAAAAAGTAGGTATGTATTTTCTACAGACGCGAACAGTGTTACCTTTCATTGAGTAACGGTGGGGGAGGAGAGAGGAAGGAGGGAACTAATAAAATTGTGTCGAAAAAAAAACTTAAAGCGTGTGCCGAAAGAATTTTTGAATAGTATAGCTACAACTATTACTAATAAGGAGGGAGTGGAGAAGAGAGCGAGCGGGAAACTAGTAAAATGATGTTGGAAAAAAGTCTTCAAGCGCGTGCAGAAAGAACTTTTGAAATCGCTTTATATTTGTGAAAGTTAAAGCTATAACTATTACTAATAAGAATGGCGTGGAGGAGAGAGGGAGAGGAGGGGGGACTAGTAAAATGGTGTTGAAAAAAAAATTAAAATCATATGCAGAAAGAATTTTTGAAATCGCTGTATATTTGATAAAATTATGCGAATATGGTTTTTTAATAGTGTTGGATGAATGACAGGAGGGCAGATTCGTGGTTGATAATTTATTATATATATAATAATAATTTGTATGCCTTAAAGCGTACATCATGTGACAAAATGGCGTCTGAAGACCGCCATGTTGATTCCTGTTTAAAAAAATATGACTGGAGCACCTTCGGGATCAATAGCAATTCAACAAAACTTTTTTTTCTCAGAATCGGTTTAGTCGTTTAGCCTCTAATATGACACAAACATATTTACTTACATACATACAACAATCAAAAAACATTACACATCCTTTCGCCGTGCTGCAGTTGGGTAAAAAGAACAATTTATAAAAACAATAATAATAGATAACTAATATCTAACAAATTATCTCATTTTTTAATTATTTGTTTATTATATGATATAATGGTCCAAAAAATTGGACGCGGCACCCTTAAGGTTTTACACCACGCGCCGCCACTACTACCCGTGTTGTAATATTTTTGCGTTTCGCTTTTAATAGAAGTGTTCTCTAAGCAAGTAGTATTCTATGAATAATCTGAAGTATCATCTTTCGTCAAGGCTCACTCTTCTCTCAAGCTTTAGCGCATTGTTCGCTTTTCTCTATTATATTTTTTCACCTCAGAAAAGAAAAGATCTGGCAAGAGCCTTGAGTCTATATAGGTTAGAACTATATTTGGCTAATGTGTTTCCCTGATGTGGATTACTTATTTTGCACTCTCTTTCTAGCATCATCCAATTTTACATTTAAAACCCATTTCTAACGATTCATATAGGTTCCGTCCAAGTGGTTATAGGGAATTATCCCCGTTTTCCCCTCCCATAGATTCGCGCCTGATTATTTTAGGTTAGGAAATGCTTTAAATTACGAGTCGTTAAATACCGAGATGAATTCCATCAAAGGAGCATGCGCCAAAATTAACGTCAAAATGTCTAATTTAAATTATTGGCGCGAATACCGGGATTGGCGCGAGATGAAAGAGCTTAAAGTATAATAAAAAATTCAAGGTATAAAATAATGGTCAATTCTAATTTTTAGGTATGATTTTATGTAGGCATCGGGTGGTTTTTTATAACCTGAGCACTCAGCAACTTTATCATTGAAAATAAAGGGCTATAATAAATTGTAGATTTTTTTGGTTAATTATGACAACTTTAAAAGCCAACATAATTTTTTTCTATCCGTCACCATGTACAGGGTGTCCCAAATTCGATGTTTTTGGGAGGTTTGGGGTATTTCTAGAGGGGCTAAAAAACCTGATCCCCCTTTGCGACACTCAAATTTCACAAGAAGCTTAAAGGTGAAAATCGCATTTTGATATAGCAAGCCGTTTTTAAACTACCCCCGTAGTTTCTTTCTCAAAAGTCTGCATTTTGGGAAGGGGTCTATAACTTGTTTATTTATTAATATTTTTTAAATCTGTGAAAACATTCCTAAGACACTTTTTTAAGAGGAATTAAACTGTTAAATTAAATTTCATTTGTCACGTTTAGTTTTTGAGATATCACATAAAATTAATTTTTTTTATTTTTACCACATATTTTAGTTTGCTTAATAGGCTTAAAATGTTTTAATATTATAAAATTATAAAAATAAGAAAATAATAAAGAGGTGATTAAAAAATAAAAATAAAGAAAACAATAAAAAAAATTAAAAATTAAAATATTGAGTGTGATACATCATTTTAAAGGAAATTTTAAGCTAATTTTAAAAATCGAATAAAAAGAGAGTTATTCTGTAAGAAAAATAACAACTTTATGCAATATTTTAAAAACCAAATCAGATAAATAAAAACCGTTTACATCTGTCAATTCTTCAAGAAAAGATCTATAAGAAAGCTATTTACACAAAAGCAAAATGCAGACAAAAACACTCCGTAGCTTAAAAACGGCTTGCTATATCTAAATGTGGTTTTCACCTTTAGGCTTCTCTTAAAATTTAAGCGTCGCAGAGGGGGCTCAGTTTTTTTCTATTTCCCCTAGAAATACCCGAAACCACAAAAAAACAACGAATTTGGGACACCCTGTACAGGGTGTGACAATGAGAGTGAGAGGAAACACCCTGTATATTTTTGCATTTTAAGATTCGTCTTTTCTTTTTGATTTCAAAAATTTACAATATCTATGTGCTGCGATGAATATTTTTGAGGTATATGCAGTATTTCTTCTATATTGCATTTCACGTTTATTTTGTTTTGCCATGGGATTATTGACAAATTTAAATGCGCTAAATCTTAAAAAATGTTTATCGTAGCATAGACATACAGTAGAACCCCCATGACAGTGTTTATTCAAATTAAATTGGGCACTAAATAATTTGTCACACAACTTGCACGTCACCGGCATTTTCACAGCACAAAAACGACGAATTTTCATCAAAAAGAACTGGGAATTATTAAAGTTTTGCTGTATATAACCATACTGAAATATCTCTCAGTTGATTGGTTGGCAGAAGTGACAGATCAACGCTTGTGCACGTCTTGGAATTCATCTCGGTATTTAACGACTCGTTTTAAATTATAATACCAACTACACAATAGAGTAGTAATTACAGAAGAAGGTAGGACACACACCTTATAATAATAAAATTCATAAAATTTTGACAACATTGCGTAAGCTAGTGAGTTGAACAATTTTCGCTTTTACCTATTTTAAGAACGATTATCGTCTCACTTCACAAAATGTTGCATGCTTTCTCAAAAGAGCGTATCATGGGTGTCAAGGCGAAAGCTGCCCCCTGTCTCTCCAGATTTTTTAAAATAAGATAACGAAATTTAATTAAATTATGAATTGAACCCTTCTCCTTTAAGTTAAGAAGGCCATGGAATTATGAAACCTGCCCTTCCCCCCGTTCTGTTTGGGGCTGGATACGTCCTTGCTTTTTCATATTAAAAACTAAGTTCTCTCCATTTTGTAATTTATACCAAGGGCGCTAAAACTAACTTTTGTGACACAAAGATTATTTTTAAATATTGTGATGTACATACTGCTTTAATAGGTATTTATTCCTACAAAAACATTACTTAAAACCCTTGTTCCCAAATTCATTAAAATTATATATATATACCTAATATTTAATATGATAATGATATATCAAGCGAAAACTTTTAAAGTATTACCCACTTATTTTTTTTATAGATGAATAAAAATTTTAAGCCAAAACTTATGCCACAAATTTCAATTAACTCCGTATTACACAAATAAATAAAATAAATTCAATGAGTTCAAATAGAGTTTTCACCATATATGTACATAAAATTAAATAATGTACCGGCAATGCATTTAATTCCTGTGGCCATTGTTTCCATTTTTTTCGTTTTTACTTAAAATAAGTTATTTCGGTCAAAAAACAAAAAAGCTCTAACTACCAGATGTTGTCATATATCCGTTTGTCTGTATATCTGTCTGTCGGTCTGTGGAACAATAACTCAAAAACCGATAAACCGAATTTAACTAAATTTGACACAAAAGTTTTGCGACACCCTCTGAGTCCTATTTGATGGTGGTGCGGCGCTGCAAGGAGGTAGTAGGGGGGTTTAAATAATTTAAAAATCATAAGTTGAGAAGTACTAGAAGAATTTTATAATTTTTTTTTCTATAGGTATTTGTTACTAGCTTCAGCAAACTAGTTCAAGTTCAAGTTCATTTATTTCAAATGCCTAAATAATTTACAATTCATTGGACTATCATCCCTAAGTCCCAAGTGACTTGCTAGTTTCTGTCAAAAAATCTTAATTCCAACATAGGTAACAATAACAATATTATCAGTCAAAAATCACAAGAAATAATAGTTATAGAGAAACAGAGGATATAATCACTACAATGTGATAACAACCAGAGTGTTAACCGAGTCTGAACCGCGCCAGAATCCAATCCACTGTTCTCTGACAAACATACATGCTCACACACACACTCATACCATACATAGTTTTTATTGTTACAAAATATTTAGTTTATCTATACTGTCAGAACAGCAATTTTTTATCCAGTTTTTAATTTGATTATTAAATGTTTTTTTGTTACTTATTGATTTTGTTACGTTAGGTATCATGTTAAAGAGACGAGGCCCAACAAATGCAATGTGCGGCTGGCAAGACCTGTAATCAACTCTGGATACAACCAAGCTTCGATTGGTTACAAACCTTTTTGTAATATTATGATTTATCCTTGTTTTGTATTTATCATTGTTATACATGTACTTTGCAATATTTTTTATGTATAGTTATTTTATTGTTAATGCGTTACTTTCAATAAATAAGTTTGCTGTAGGGTATCTTTTTGGTTTTTAAACATCATTTTTAGTATATATTTTTGAGTTATTATTAAATTATTTAGAGCTGACGTGCATGCACTGCCCCAGATCCTCACACCATAACTTAAAATTGATTCAACTAAGGCTTGGTATACTATTTTTAGTAGTTTGGAGGATATAAATAAACTCTCTTAGCTGATAAAATTTACATACTCCCAAGTACTTTATATTCTTTGTAGATGCTCGTCATATTGCACTGGCAGTTTTGTGTTGTGTCTTTTGACAAGCATGTATTTTTATTGTATTTTTTTCTAATATTTTTGAGTTGTTCATTTGTCATTGTATGAATTTTGTTCTTTTGTGATTATCCATCCATCCAGAGTTTAATAATTGTGATATATTTTTCTGCCAATTCAAAAGCGTTTTCCCACGTTTTGGCTATTATCAATCAACTGTGATATCACAGTAACATCCTTTTGAAGTATATTTGGGAGGTTATTTATGTAAATTGAGAAGAGTATCGGCCCTAGCACGGTGCCCTGTGGCACAACAAACTCTATTTTACCCTTTTTGCTTAAGTGTTTGTTTATTTTTACTTGTTGTGATCTAACGTCCAAGCATGATTTAAAAACACTATATTCGTAATTGTGTAAACCTATGTTTTGTAACATTTTTAACAGAATTGGGTGTGCCACAGTGTCGAATGCACTAAGAAAATAAGTCGTGATTTTTAAAAGCTAGAATTTTAACCTGTTGTGCTTTGAAATGTATTTGGTAAATATATGATTTTTAGTTTATAAATTCTCTATGTCCACGAAATAATAATAATTTAGCCAATGGGTTTAACAGCATCAAAGAGAATTCGCGGTTTATACAGAACCAATATGTTTAAATTGTATGAAATTCACAAACATTACCTTCTTTTTTCTTTTAGTGGGTAAACTTCCAAAGGAGTTAAATTAAATTGCAGTTTAAATCTAATTTAATTTTAATATAAAGTTAGTTATTTAGTTTATGCTGAAAATTATTTAAATTATTGGTCGGTCGAGACGTCTTTCGCATGAAAAAGTCAACAAACCAACCGAACTGTAGCAATAGGGATCTCCAGTCCAATAGTTCCCACTCTTAGGTTACACTTTTGTGTTCTTAGTTAGGAATAGTAGCATAGGGAATAAGTAAAAAATGTAAAGAAACGCAGCTCAAAAACACTTTGACTTACCCTTGGATGAAAGGAACTTGGTTCATGGACAACTGCACAGTCGAATCCAAATAATTCCAATCAAAGTAGTAGCAGTAGCACATCAAAGCAATCCATAAATGTTTATACACGACCGCTGTCTTAAAAAGCACGCATGTGATTTCACTTGGCGATCAATATATATCACTGGTATGGAGAGTACCCCAAATATTCGCATGAGCTCCGTATAGCAAGACGGACGTTGGAGCACTGCTCTATGTAGCAATACAACAGTAAGGTATGTATAAAATTAGGGAAAACTTAAATTAAAAAAAGGATGGAAAATGGATATACTCAAGGTAGAAAAAGCAAAAATAATAAAGTAAAGTCAATGCATTCTTGAGCATATAATTCACCGCGCAAATTCAAATTTTTACCCTTTTTGTAGGCAAGGCATATCTTAGTAACTAAATTAGTTTAAACCAAGAAATAAAAGTAACTTTAAGTATAAAGTTTTAGCATAACTCTAGCAAAAAAAAAGAAAATAAAAAGCATTCTAATTTAGATAAATGTCTCTAAATTTTATATCTTAAAACTAAACGCCGGGACGAAGCATTCCGGCCCCCCTGAAAATACCCAGGGTATGGTATTTTCTGAACTAAGCATTAGGGAGAGGGCACAATTTCACCAAAGGCCTCTTGAATAAACCTTTGGAGGTTTTAACTGTAGCAACTCTTACTACATTATCAGTACCAGGGTGCAATCCTACTACTCGTCCCAATACCCAATTTAAGGGAGTGCTTTGATCATCTTTGATCAAAACCATCGTATCAATTGCAATGGGATCAATTTTGTCTTGATTCACTTTAGCGTGCTGTTGCAATGTATGTAAGTAATCTCTGTGCCATCTACGCCAAAAATCGCGATGCAGTTTTTGCAGCAACTGCCACCGAGAAAGCCTATTTAAAGGCACTTGGTCAAAATCGAGGTCTGGAACAGTCGTAAGTGGTTCCAGGCTAAGGAAATGACCGGGCGTCAGTGCAGTCAAATCATTTGGATCTGTGCTGACTGGACACAAAGGCCTAGAGTTGAGGATAGCCTCTACTTGAGTAACCACAGTATAAAGCTCCTCAAAAGTAAGCACCTGTTCTCCAATTACTCGTAGTAAATGAGACTCTGCACTTTTGATGTTACTTTCCCACAAACCGCCCATGTGGGGTGCGGATGGAGGGTTGAAGTGCCAACGAACTGATTCGCGATTAGCAACTTCAGCAAACATCTCGTTAAGCATTTTAGCAGAAAGCGTAAAATTTGACGCGTTATCCGAGTAGACTACTTCCACGCGTCCTCTTCTGGCAATAAAACGTCGGAATGCTGCCATAAAAGCGTCTGCCGATAAGTCTGACACAATTTCTAAGTGTACCGCCTTCGTACAACCGCAAATAAATAGAACGACATAAGCCTTAAGTCGTTTTGCACCGCGCATGCGGCTCATTGTAATAGCAAAACTTCCCGTGAGATCAACGCCAACGTGTTGAAAAGCTTTTGCTTGTGAAACGCGAAATTTTGGCAAATTTCCAACAGGGGGTTGATAATTATTGGGGCGCGTGCGCCAGCATGTAGAACAACGCGAAATTATTTTTCTTATATGCCTTTTAGCTGCAAAAATCCAATAATTTTGAAAAAGTAAAAATAAAGTCGTGTTTATGCCGGTATGCATATGTTTCTCGTGAGTATGCGCAATCAATAACTTTGTAAATTGAGAATCACCGGGTAAAAGTATAGGAAATTTTTTGTCATAATCTAATTGCGAATTGCATAATCTTCCGCCAATGCGTAAAATATTATTTTGATCCAAAAACGGATTTAATTTTCTAAAAACCTTTGGCAACGGTTTATTATCGACAAGTAAAGAAATCTCGTTTTGAAAATATTTATTTTGCAAGTGTTTTATAAGCACAAATATTGCATTTTGTAACTCATATTGTATTAACCACGTAGAATTAATAATAATTTTCTCATTATTAAATTTACGCGCGCGAAGATTGTGAATAAAACGTAGTATAAAAGCAACAAGTCTAATTAAACGCAAAAAATTTGAAAATTTGTTAAGCAGACAATCCAAAAAATTTGGTTCAATTGTTGCAGCAAACACCAATTTTCGCTCCTCTTCGAGAGCTTCTTTGGGTGTAGTAATATTATTTTTAGTAAAATCCCATGTCTCTTGTGGCTTACAAAGGAACTCGGGTCCTTGCCACCAAAGGGAACAATTAATTAAATCTGCAGGCAATAGACCACGTGACCCGGGGTCCGCGGCATTTAATTCAGAAGGAACATGGTTCCAATCGCAAGGCTGAATTTTTTCTTGTATGTATGTGACTCGGTTGGATACAAAAGTGCGCCACGCATGTGGTGATCCTTTGATCCAAGAGAGCGCTACCATACTATCCGTAAAAGCAATAATATTTTGAAAAGCAATTTTATTAGCAAAAGTATTTTGAATAAATTGAATGAGTTTAGCTAGCAAAACTGCCGCACAGAGCTCCAAACGGGGAATACTGATTCTTTTTATGAGAGCGACTTTCGATTTTGCGCACACAAAATACGTTTTAATATCTCCGTTTTGATAAACAATACGAAAATAAACCGCCGCACACATACCGCGCTCGGATGCATCGCTAAATCCAACAATTTGACAAAATTGAAAATTAGAGAGATCAATCATTCTTGGGATATAAAAATCAGAAAATAATTTGAGTTCTTCCTCGTATTTTTTCCACTTGGAAATTATTTCCGGGGGTGCTAACTGATCCCAATCTAACTTTATAAACCATAAGTACTGGATTAAATTTTTTGCAAAAAACGTAACCGGTGTAAGAAAACCTAAAGGGTCAAAGCATTTCGCAAGGGTACTAAGCAAATTACGCTTAGTGCAAATTTTTGTATTATAATTAAAAGAATAAAAAAAGTTATCACTTTGAGGGTTCCACCTCAAGCCTAAAATTTTTAGAGAGTTTGCATCCTCTCGATCCAAAGAGAAGTCTTTGGTTTGTATGTGGGTTGCAGGCAAGTCTGCAAGCAATTTGGGTTCGTTTGATGCCCATTTTTTCAGTTCAAATCCACCTCGCCCTAATAACTCAATTAATTGATTTTTCATAAGCATGATTTGATCAAAATCATTGCAACTTACTACGCAGTCGTCTATATAGACGCTGTCCTTTAAAATCGCAGAAGCCAACGGTAAGTCTTGATAATCATCGGCTAATTTAAGCAAGGTTCGAATTGCTAAATATGGAGAACAGTTTACCCCGAAAGTCAAAGTTTTTAATTCGTAATCTTGCACCGATTCTTCAGAATTAAAACGCCATAAAATTCGTTGGTATTTATGTTGATTTTCCTCCACATTTATCATTCTGTACATTTTAGAAATATCGCTAACAAAACAATATTTATGTAGCCGAAAATTAAGCAAAATTTTAACTAAATCTCCTTGTAATTTAGGACCCGTGTGAAGGGCTTGATTTAGGCTAGACTTATTTAAAGAATGACTCGATGCGTCAAAGACAGGACGAACAGGCGTGCTACTCGAGCTTTCTTTTATAACCGCATGGTGAGCAATATAAAAATATTCATGAATTTCTGAGTTATTAGGGGGTGAAACTGCACGCATGTGACCCATATCCAAGTATTCTTGCATTACTTGTGAGTAAGAAGTAAATAATTTTTTATCATTTAGCAAACGTTTTTCAAGCGAGTACAACCGACGCAAAGCAAGGGTTCGGGTATCGCCGAAATCAACGGGATTGATTTTAAAAGGTAACGAAACGGTGTATCTACCGTCCACATCGCGTATAGTAGTTTTTTCAAAATATTTTTCGCAAAAAATATCTGAAGGTGAATTTTTCTCCACCGTAGGAACCTCTTCCAACTCCCAGAATTTTTGCAAAGTATTATTTAAATCAGGAGTGGAAATAGTTGCCATAAAAGTAGAAATATTTTTTGATGCAAAAGCAGCATTTTGCAAAGGCATTTTTCCGAGCAAAGTCCATCCGAAGACTGTATTAATACAAGAGGGGGTGTCTGGACCGAAATAAAGTCTACCTTCTTCTAAAAGTGATCCATAAAGGTCCGCGCCAATAAGAAGCTGAATGCCAGCTTGATTATACCAACTGGGATCAGCTAATTTTAGACCAGTTAAGTAGTGCAAAGAATTTTGGTTAAAAGATACACTTGGCATTTTATCGCAAACTTGGTCTATTAATACAGGTTCTAGACTAAAAATTTTCGATTTATTATCGATAGCAGCAATTTTACAATGCACCGCATGGCGCGCAGTAGTAGACATATCTCCTAAACCGTTTACATTAAGCGAAATGTTGGATTTAGGAAGTCCGAGTGCATTCGCACATTTTTTCGTTATAAAGGAGCACATGGCGCCATTATTCAAGATGGCGCGTATTTCGTGCCAATTTCCGTATGCATCACGGATGTGCAGCAAAGCATTGCAAAGCAACGTGTCATAGTCGCCAAGCACAGTACCCGCGTGAATAGATTTATTTTCAGTAATCTGATTTTCTACGGGGTTAGTTTGTGATCCACTAGACGTCACAGAAGAAGAAGCAATCACCGAAGCCGGGGTGTTATTTTTTAGGCATAAAAGACTGTGGTGATTTAAAAAACAAAATCTACATCTTTTTTGTGAAGTGCACGAGTTTACTTGATGAAAACTAGCCATGCAGTTGGTGCATCCCTTATTATTTCTAATAAAATCAATGCGTTCTTGAATTGGTTTCGTTAAAAAAGATTCACAGCTAAAAATCAGATGTGTATTTTTTGCTTTGCAGTAGAAACACGTGTTTTGTTTGGAATTTGGAGTTTTTTGTGACTGTCTGTTTGCAAGTAAAACTGTTTTATTTCGTGGATTACGGGGGGATCTCGAGAAGTTCCCTGGTCGTGAGTTTTGAACATTATCTTGTTTCATAGACAAAGATAAAGATTCAAGAGACGTGCAATGTTGCTCTAAAAATTTGTAAATATCTTCGTATTTTGGCATTAAATTAGAAGCATGATTTTGTTCAAATAACTTACGCGTTCCGGGATCTAATCGATCCAAAAGCATGTTCGCAGTAATAAAGCACCAACTATGGGTCGCATATCCCATATTTTTTAAGCAATCAAGGTTTTCCTTGAACGTATCTAGCATTTTTCGCAATTCTAAAACGTCATCATTGGATAGCCGAGGTGAGTTTTCGATAGATTTCCAGTAAGAAACCGCACGCAAGCGCTTATTGTCATATCTGGAAATCAGCGTATCGTAGCAAAGTAAATAATTATTTCCTTCAAGAGGTATATTTTTAATTAAATTTAAAGCAGGGCCTCTTAAAATCGTACGTAAATATTTAAACTTCTCAATGTCCGAGCTCTTACGCGTATGTACAACCGCATTGTAAATCTCAATAAAGCTTGGAAACTCCTCAACATCGCCCGAAAAAGGAGGGACATTTAACTTGGGAAGAGAAAATTCTGGTTCCGGAAAAATAATTGTTTGATTATTTACCTCATTGTGGCTTCGATTTATTTCTTCAGCCTCCACCTCAAATAAATCATAGTGCAAAGCCTCAACCTCTACGCATCTATCCAAAAAATCTTTTTGTATTTTATTCTGAGCTTCCAGAGCTTCAGAATCGTCTGAAATCAAGATCAGTAAAGCATTATGATGCTTTTCAAAGCTCTTACAACAAGAAGAAAGTTTTTTAAAGTTAACTTTAAACCTTGTGTGAGCAGCTGGATTTGTTTTCGCCTGATTGGCATAGTGTTCAAGCACACTCAACTGATTGATTGCAGTCTGACGCAAGGCCTTAGCCGAGCTTACCTTTTTCTCGGTATCGTTTACCATTTTAAAAGGTTAAAGTGTAAAATAAAGCAATAGTTAATAAGGGAAGCAAATTTAAAAAATATATCGTAGTACTTTTCAAATTCCCTCGTAAACCAAGATTCAAAGCAATATTAAAAGGCCAGCGGCTTTTAGCAAATATTGAGTAAAGAACAGCAAGTTTTTAGCAAAAAGTATAAATGCTAATAAATATGCACAAAAAATTTAGCAACTGATAAGAGTTTCTGAATTTGTGTAGGTACGCAAGGAAACGCAAGCCTTACATACATCGACAGCGCAATAATTTTTAATTTTGAAAAAAAAATTTTTTTCAAAATTTGTATGCAATTTGTATATTGCACAAATAAAAAATGCAATGCAAGTTGGTACGTGCAACGTACAATAGACACACCGTAGATAAAATGTAAAACCTAAGATATGCCTTGTCTCAAAAAGACGCAAAGTAAAGTCCTAACTTCAAACACAATTATGCAACTCTGAGAGCACCTATTACGCAGAACGGGAAATCCGGTTCGAAGGACCAAAAAATGGTCGGTCGAGACGTCTTTCGCATGAAAAAGTCAACAAACCAACCGAACTGTAGCAATAGGGATCTCCAGTCCAATAGTTCCCACTCTTAGGTTACACTTTTGTGTTCTTAGTTAGGAATAGTAGCATAGGGAATAAGTAAAAAATGTAAAGAAACGCAGCTCAAAAACACTTTGACTTACCCTTGGATGAAAGGAACTTGGTACATGGACAACTGCACAGTCGAATCCAAATAATTCCAATCAAAGTAGTAGCAGTAGCACATCAAAGCAATCCATAAATGTTTATACACGACCGCTGTGATTTCACTTGGCGATCAATATATATCACTGGTATGGAGAGTACCCCAAATATTTGCATGAGCTCCGTATAGCAAGACGGACGTTGGAGCACTGCTCTATGTAGCAATACAGCAGTAAGGTATGTATAAAATTAGGGAAAACTTAAATTAAAAAAAGGATGGAAAATGGATATACTCAAGGTAGAAAAAGCAAAAATAATAAAGTAAAGTCAATGCATTCTTGAGCATATAATTCACCGCGCAAATTCAAATTTTTACCCTTTTTGTAGGCAAGGCATATCTTAGTAACTAAATTAGTTTAAACCAAGAAATAAAAGTAACTTTAAGTATAAAGTTTTAGCATAACTCTAGCAAAAAAAAAAGAAAATAAAAAGCATTCTAATTTAGATAAATGTCTCTAAATTTTATATCTTAAAACTAAACGCCGGGACGAAGCATTTATTATTATGAGCACAGATCAACGCTAGGTTAGGTTGGATAAGGTGGCAGACCACTAAGCGCCCGTACACACACGCGTTTTTCTGCCGCACGGTACCGCAATTGCGGTCCGTGATACTCTAAATAAATAACGCAATGCACACAGTTGCGTGCATTTTTTGCCGCCACTCCCCCCGAAAACGCAGCGACACCGCTCACGCAAGTGCGGCTCTCAGTTCATTGTTGGTAATAGAATTGTACACACGTGCGGTACCGCAATTGCGGTCCATTAGCGCCGGTACACACACGCGTTTTTATGCAGCGCGGTGACGCAGGGTTACCGCGTTTTTCTGAAGAATGCAGGCAAGACGAACGCGCGTCTGCCGCTCAATTGTGTGAGTTGCACCATTTATTTCATTGTATCACGGACCGCAATTGCGGTAACGCTGCGACACCGCGCTGCAGAAAAACGCGTGTGTGTACCGGCGCTTATACTATCAAATAAATGACGCAATGCACACAGTTGAGCGGTAACATCGTGGCAACTAGATTTTTGCGGTAATCGCTGAGGTACCGCGCGATAGAAAAACGCGTGTGTGTACCGGCGGCGGCACTTGTGATATATGTGCGTGAAAATAATTTTACGAAAGTAACCTTAACTATATCTGCGTTGACGTGCGATGCAGAAGGCCTCAGGCGCGCATTTGAGAAGGGTAACATGGTAATTACCCCCCCTAGAAGAAAAAATGCATCTTTTGTTATTCATTACAGGGAAAATAGGAGAACAAGTCCACCGTAAAAAAAAATATGTTAAAAATTAGATTTTGACCCAGATCAGCGCTTGGAAGGCCTAAGTACTTAATTAGACCAGCTACTGCTTTTCATAAGTCTTTTCTCTAGATCTTCGAAGTGAGAAAAAGCTAGAGCGTTACATCTCATTCTGGCAAGTCCAAGGCATTTGTTTACACAGCAGATTTCTTAAGTCTTTTGTCGGTGTGCTTAAACCGATGGCATGCTGTTCAAAATAACAAAGTTTGTATCCTTGGAATTTTATACCGGACCTAAGTAAAATATCTGTCATTTTCCATACTTCTCACTACTAGTTTTACTATTAATATGAGATTTTACGAGGCTTACTTTTTTTATTGACTTTATTATATTTATTATATAGAAGATGTTGCAGTAATTAGTGAGCTTGTAGAGCCCGGTCCTTATTAGCGAGCCACGAGCTTCAAGCTTCGAAGAACGAACGTATATTCGCTAGTGTGGACGTGAAAAAGGCATGATTGTAAGCATGCAACAAGACGCTCGAAGTGAGCCGAGAGACTGCGAACTTCGATGAAAACAAAAAGGGAGGCGCTTCAAATCAAAATAAATACAATGAATGATGAATAAGTATTGGTTTTATATGGGATCCAAAGAATAAAGACTATTTAAAAACAGTTAAAAGAAGATGCGTAGGTAGAAATTGGTACTTGTGATGTGAAAAACCAAGACACTAAAGTGCCACTTTTAACGCTGTAACAAAAAGATTGTAGCCCGACCAGATGAAGGGCCACAATTTGCTAAGGGATTAAAAAATACCTCAGTGCCAAAGTTTATTTGTTACTAGCCTAAAACAAAAAGGGCTTTGCCAGTAAGCTCGACTCACACGAGCCGCAGCGTAAAAAAAAATTGCCTTAACCTGTCAGAATAACCCACAAAACATGTATGGGTCATTATTGAAAAACCTACCATTCAAAATTAAATCAATGTTTGGTATATATTAGTTATTTTTTTTGTACAAATAAAATTGCCACCAATATTGCTCTAAAGCGCTACATCTAGTTTGATTAAATGAAATCCGAAAAAATAAGAAAATTCTAATTAAATTTGTATTTTATCAGTCCATGTTAAATTTGAAAGTTTGAAGGCTAATATCTCAAAAACAAATGAATAGATTCAAAAGGCCTTCAAAACAAGCTATCACTAGACCCACTTTCCCTATTCAAAATATAGGGATAAAGTATACCCCTCGAAGGGGGTTCGTGCTACAAAAATTCAAGGTAGCCAAAAAATGTCCCCCTCGCAAACAAACTCGACGTGTCATACCCAAAAAGGCCTCTGTTTCTATGTTCGTGAAACACCGTGTATATATAAGTACGTTTCTTAAAAACAAATATTTATCTTAATTTACAATTTTATAAATAACATTTTATACGCGTACCCTGGTAGACCGCCATGACCGTTATCACTTGGCAATTCCTAAATATCTACCGCTAGATGCGCCTGAAGAGAGCGCGCGCGAATCGTTCGTATTTCTTCAACCCTATCTCAATACAGAGATCGCAACGCCCATGTAAAGCCATATCTGTTATATGCAGTTTTTAGCGTTAATACGTGCATAAGGAAGCTTGTGCTGCTCAAAAATTGAAGTGAGCTACCCCATTTTTTTGGACATTTTTAAAGTAAATTTATTCCTAAACAAAACGAGCAATTTCGATACAGTTTTCTATGTGATATAGCTTTGATTATCCTCTTTTAATGATTGGTTTCCTTGTTGTCCTGCGCTTGACGGATAGCTCCACATGGTGGCTACAACGCAAGTGTAACAAAAGTGCGGAAGTTTGCACGGCTCCCATTTCCCGTACGATTTTTTCGCAAAAATTTTTATAACACAAAATGACAGTCAGCTCAAGCCAAAAAAAGTTATTTCTCAGTTTTTTAAATTTCTCTTTAGTTTCCGAGATATGATTTTTTTTTCATAAAATTGTACTTTTTCTAATTTTTAGTTTGACGTTTCTATCCGGTTTGAACCATAGCCACCAAATTTGCTACAAGGCAACCTAAATATTGGCCTTTTCGAACCTTGTACGTCATTGTACCCTAGATGATCACTGAGCGCAATCAGGGGCGTGCAAATATAATTTTTCATAAATTCTCCTTTTTATGATCAAACATGAGTTTCACCTTCTGTAGGTGATCTAATATCAAGTCTAGGTAAATGCAAAACACGTTTTATTGAAGTTTGAACATTTATGCCGAGAGGGTTTTTTCAGTTTTGTTAAAATGTCACCATTGGCGTCAGGATGATTTTTTGTATAAATGCCAGTAATCTCGCAAAGTCCATGGATTCAAGCGAATTTTCTCACACCACTACAGATGATTTTGATGCTGCCCCAGTAAAAATCCTAGAGCAGAGCTTATGCCACGTGTGCCATCTGATTTAGTTTGTAATATCTCACAAACGAAAGTTTTAAGAGTGGAAAATGTGAACTGCGTCGGAGCCAAAAGTGTTATGCTTTGGTTACGCTTGGTGTATTGAGCATTTTAATGTTTCATAAGCAAAGATTGGTTGAGAAATTAAAAAGTAACTACCGATAAGAAATTTTAGTGACCTTATTTACAAAGTAATTTTGCTTCCCGATCACTAATTTCTCGACCGATTCCTGTAAACGATACATCAAAATGCTCGGAAGATAGAGGCTGATAAAACGAGTCCACCAAAATTATTAGGTACTGTTGGATCACTATTTAGGAAAAGTTAAAAAAATCAGCTTTTACATAGGGCTACCAACAACCCCTATACCGTATCAGTTGTTAGCTCCCGCTAAATTTCGCGGTTGTTTGTAAATTTTAAAACCACACAATTGGATGACGGACAGAGTACATTTTTTGCGCATTTCGACATGCGCACCAACAATCAGAGAGATCCTTTTTCTACCGCCTCGAGAAAATGGCGTGTTAATTTCTTTTTCCAACATTTACAAATTTCTACACTTGAAAGTGCTCGATTTTGGTGTACTGAAGCATAGAACTAGAAACCTCAGCCCTTCAGCTACGTGGTGCCATCATTAGATCCAGACAGAGGCCCCTTGGAACGTGGAGAAATTGGCTGCAAACTGGTGAGTGCTTTGTTTCTGATTTCCGTTGTGTGGTACCAACAATTAACCTATGGACCTTAATTATTTCGTGATTTCATATCAATATATTTATGTTTGTTCGCGCTTTCATTAATTAAAATATATACAGTCCACTGCAGTTATCGGTTTTCTACCTGCGGGCAAACATAAGTGTTCCTTCGACCCGAATTATTTAAATTTTACTCCATACGACGGTATTAATAAGTCGGCCATTTTTCACACGGCGATCACAAGGCCTTGAATTTTGCCAATCGTATTGAACCGAGAGAGATATTCGCTCGACCTTCGGTATCGGCGCAGTTCACCGGTTTTCGGTCCGCTGCTATGGTAACGCAGGGTCTACCGCGTGGTCATTCAGTAAACAAAAATCGAGAAGCAATCAAAACAAACAAGCACAATTTCAGTGAATAGATGTGTTCCATATCATTTCGATATTTAAAACAATTTTCATCAATTGCGATAAATTAGTGCATATTTTCGACAATTCGTCATTTTTCTATTTCAGAAGCATTAATTTAGCGTTAGTTGTATATTTACCGACATTTCTGTGATTAGATGTGTTCCATATCATTTCGATATTTAAAACAATTTTTATCAATTGCGATAAATTAGTGCATATTTTCGACAATTCGTCATTTTTCTATTTCAGAAGCAATAATTTAGCGTTAATTGTATATTTACCGACAATTTCGTCATTTCAAAGGTAAAATCATGTCTATCAAAAAAGCCATGCAAAAACGCAAGGGTTTTATATCGGCGATTACCGAGTGTTATGTGTTTTCACAGACCGCGGCAACGGACGCAAAAGCGAGAAACGAGTTTCAAGTGAGGTATTCCGACTTGGATGAAACTTTCGATAAATGCATGTTGGCACATAATGATGTCATTATGTTGATAGACGACTCGGACGACGAGGAGTTTAAAACGCAGGATGCGACCCTTTCAGAAGCTCGTAAATATTTGTATGCGTGTAAAGGGGTTTACTCTAAAATATTTCCGGTTGAGGCCCCATCCTTTTCGGGATCATATGTTCGACAAAACGAAACTCCAAAACTCAAAGAGTTAGGTATTCCCATATTTCGAGGTGATAAAAAATTATGGCCAAGCTTTTTCGATCTTTTTAATAACATTATAGATCAAAATCAAAGTCTAAGTAACGTTCGAAAACTTCAATATTTATTTTCATATCTCGAGGATGAGCCTTTAAAATTGATATCAGGGATTAGCTTATCTGATCAAAATTATAAAATTGCTTACGACAAATTAGTCAATAGATATCAAAACAAGCGATATCTCGCAAATGATGCTTTAAGCACAATTATGAACTCTACCTTAAAAAACGAGTCAGCTAAAGAATTGCGTAATTTAATTGACACCTTTTCAGAATCCCTAGAAATTTTAAAATCACTTAGTTTTGACGTTGACAGTTGGGACTTTATTATTTTTTTTATTTTGTTAGAAAAATTGGATATTCCGACGCGTTCAAATTTCGAAATGAGTCACGCCAATACTTATACCGAAATTCCCACTTTTCAGTCACTTTTTCAATTTCTAGAAAAAAGATGTAAAGTTTTGGAATCACTTCCTCAATCAACAGCACCCAAAAAGGTGCCTACCTATCAAAAATCAAATTCTATGCAAAATCAGTTTGGGCAAAAGCCTACCTATCAAAATTCAAATTCTATGCAAAATCAGTTTGGACAAAAGCCTACCTATAAATCATCCAATTCGCCTTTTATAGGACTGGCTGGCACCTCAACTAATTCAAGTACGGGAATAAAATGTCTCCGGTGTAATCAAGGTCACGTGCTTTCGAAATGTCAAACATTTCTTGACCTCTCACCTATCGATCACCTATCTTTCGTCAAGCAGAAAAAATTATGTCTAGCGTGTTTTCATCCCTCGCATGGGGTAGATACGTGCAAATCAAAATATTCATGTAGGACTTGCAATAGTAAAAGGCACCACACTTTAATTCATACCTTAGAAACTAATAAAGAGTCTGTAAGCCAAGATACTAGTTCTGTCATTCACACACCACCTGTCAATAATCTTCATGTGTCATTAAATACCTCAGGACCTTCAGGTACCTTTCTTTTATGCACCGCCATAATAGATGTTATGGACGGTTGCGGAAATTTTCAACCTGTAAGGGCACTCCTTGATTCTGGATCACAGACAGGATTCATCAGTGAAAAGTGTATTCTGCGTCTTAATCTTCCTAGGCGAAGTTACACCACTGAAATATTCGGATTAAATCAAATGTCTTCTTTTACTTCCAAAGGGCTCGTTCAATGTCACATTAAGCCACAAGGACAGGTCACTCCTTTACTTAATTTCGAAGCAATTGTCGTTCCCCAATTATGTTCCAATATGCCTACATTCACTTTGAACGATAATCAGTGAAAACACTTGGAAAACCTTAAACTTGCCGACCCATCTTATTTCAAATCTAGACCTGTGGACCTAGTTATTGGTTGCGAGCTATTCGCACAGATATTCAAGGAGGGCAGGGTTCTTGGACAAATAGGGCAACCTTCAGCCCTTGAAACCATCTTTGGCTGGGTCGTCATGGGAAAAGTGGACGAAGTAGGTAGTCTTACGGAACGAACCAGTTGTTTTTTAATGAGTCATTCACCTCCTTTAGAGGTCATTATCCCTAGGTTTTGGGAAATCGAACATTTGCCTAAAAAACAAATCTTATCAAAGGAAGAAAAACAAGCGGAATCAATTTTTACTGCGAGTGTCGTACGACAACCGAGCGGTAGATTCATGGTAGATCTTCCGCTTAAAGATAAAATAAACCCTGACCTAGGAAATACTTATCCGCAAGCTTATCGTAGATTTTTACTTCTAGAAAATAGATTACTCAAAAATCCTGATCTGTACACTGCCTATTCTAGTTTCATGCAAGACTATATCGATTCTAATCATATGAGTTTAGTTTTATCTAGTCAACCAAAAGTCGACGTATCATGTTTTTTAGCACATCATTGCGTACTAAAGCCGGAAAGCTTAAGTAGAAAATTAAGGGTAGTCTGGGATTGTTCGGCAGTCACCCCAAAGAATATTAGTGTCAATGACACGTTGTTATCTGAACCGAAACTTCAAAAGGATATTGCTTCTTTACTCCTTACGTTTCGTCTTAATCCTATTGCCTACATTGCTGATATCAAACAGATGTTCCGTCAAGTCCTTATCAATCCTTATCACCGTCCTTATCAAAGGATATTGTGGAGATTTTCTCAACAGGACCCACTTTCAGTGTGGGAAATTTCTACTGTCACTTTTGGCATGACATGCTCACCTTTTCTAGCCATGCGTACATTAAATGAGCTGGCAGAGAGAGAAAAGGAACGTTTTCCTATGGCTAGTACTGTTCTAAAAACGTCAATTTACATCGACGATATCTTGGGAACTAGCCCTTCGCTTTCTGAAGTCGGGAGGATTTGAACTTAAAAAATGGGCAAGCAATTGTCCTGAGTTATTGGCAACATTGCCAGAATCTGATCGTCAAATGCCTCTGTTTTTTGACAAGGAGGAACCCCACTTTATCAAAGTTTTAGGACTTCAATGGCATTCAAAAAACGACATTTTTTCTGATCAATGCCGAATGAAGGACAAACCCTCAACCAAACGTTCTATTTTATCTATCATAGGAACAATCTTCGATCCCTTAGGTTTTCTTTGTCCCTTGTTGCTACAAGCAAAATTTATTTTGCAACAGTTGTGGATATCGAAAATAGGCTGGGACGAAGAACCAGATTCTTCTATCATCGACTCTTGGAACAAACTTCGTTCTGAATTTCCGCTTCTTTCCAATTTTCAATTACCCCGACAAATCAAACTGTCAAAAATCAATACCTGTCAAATCATCGGCTTCTGTGACGCTTTAATTCGAGGCTACGCAGGCGTCGTATATTTTCGTGTAGAAGAGGAAAACAATATATCTGTTTCTCTCATATCTGCAAAATCTAGGGTCGCGCCTATAAAGTCACAAACTTTGGCTAGGCTAGAACTCCTAGGCGCATTTCTTTTAAGCGAATTAATTGACTTCGTTTTATCTAGCTATGAAGGAAAAATAACTTTTACAAATATCGTTACTTTCTGCAATTCGGAAGTCGTATTGCACTGGCTTTCACCCCCTTCTAATCGCTGGCAAACCTTTGTTGGAAATCGAGTCAGTAGAATCCAAGAAATCATTCCCTCAAACTCATGGCGCTACATTCCTTCTGCTTTAAATGCAGCCGATATTGCGTCACGAGGGGCCACCCTTTCACAGCTCATGTCACATGACATGTGGTGGAACGCACCGTCGTTTTTATGGTCTCCCGAAAACGAATGGCCCGATTTTCATAAATCAAAAATGTCGATTGATTTCGGAGATATTAATCTGGAGGAAAAGCCAAAGGTCTGTTGCAATGCGATAATTGACGTTAACTTCTCAGATCAGCTTCTTATCAAATATTCATCTATATCAAAAATTCAACGTATCATTTGTTATGTCCTTCGAATAGTTCCTTTTTCAAAACCATTTCTATCAAAAACCCACTAAGCCGCCGGACCAAAATGTTATTTTTGAGAATATTGTTTTTCCTACTAGATGCAAAGTGCGTTATACCTTCTTATCAAACGCGTTCAAGGTTCTTGTTTTTCTGAGCTTTTTTCCGCGTTATCTAAGGATAAACCAATACCGAAACCTTTTCGAAAACTTTCACCTTTTCTTGATGAAAATAATATCATTAGAGTCGGTGGCAGATTACAAAAATCTGACCTTTTGTCTTATTCTGCAAAATAAAAGTCTTACTTTCGAGTAACCATCGTTTAACTACTCTTCTTATCGAGTCCGCTCATCGACAATACCTTCATCCTGGGTTTAAAACATTACATAATCTGCTTTTACAGCAATTTTGGATATTATCTGCCAGACGGGCCATTCAAAGAACCATATCCAAGTGTTTGCAATGTTTTAGAATCAACCCTATAGACCGCCCATAATGAGTTCTCTTCCCGGTCATCGAATCAATCAACTTAAACCTTTTTCGAGTGTAGCTATCGACTTTTGTGGACCTTTCTTTGTGATTCCTCAGCGTTACCGTGGTTGTAAAGCTTTCAAATCGTATGTCTGTGTGTTTGTCTGTACGGCCACACATTGCGTGCATTTGGAATTAACCATGGAACTGTCCACCGAAGGGTTTGTAGGTGTATTCCATCGATTCATTTCCAGACGTGGAGGCGTGACGCAATGCTGGTCAGATCAGAGCAGTAATTTTATAGGGTTTCGTAACCAATTACTTGATTACGCAAGAAGTGCGTCCACCAGACTTTCTATTCGTTGTCATCTGGGACCCCCTCTCAGTCCACATTTCAATGGCCTTGCAGAAGCTGGCGTCAAAAGTTTTAAAACTCACTTTGTTCGAGTTGTCGGCGATCAGAAGTTGTCCATTATGGAAATGTCCACCCTTACCTGTCGCATAGAAGCTGTACTTAATAGTCGCCCTTTATCTCCTGCCTCTTCAGACCCACACGATCTTCAACCTCTTGCCCCTGGGCATTTTTTGACCCTTGAACCCCTTAATTCAGAAATTCCGGAGTCAGATTTGTCCGAGGTTCCCCTAACTCGGCTCTCGAGATGGCAACTAATCCATCAACTACATAATGATTTTTGGAAAAGGTATTCGAGTATTTGCATACGCTACAACAGCGACACAAGTGGGCTGATTCGTCCCCAAATATCAAATTAAATGATTTGGTTATCATAACGAGAAACCAATCACCTTTGAAATGGCCAGTCGGTCGGGTTCTCGAATTGCATCCCGGCGGAGACGGTCAAGTGCGTGTCGCGACGGTACAAACGGCTACCGGTGTTTACAAGCGGCCAGTTGTAAAACTGTGCCTCTTGCCGAATTAAAAGTAATTTTAATTTTTCTACCTATTGAAGCCAATTATTACAATAGGTAATTCTTTATTATTATTTTTTAACTTTGTTTGTTTGTTTTGCCTTTTTCGGGTTTCCGTTATCTCTAAATAAACTTACGCTACTTATCTGTTTTTCATTCATTTATATTTATCGGTCGATTATTTTTCTTATATCTATATCTGTCCGGCTGATATTCTAAAATTGTGTGTTTTGGAGGGCAGTTATGTTAGCTCCCGCTAAATTTCGCCGTTGTTTGTAAATTTTAAAACCACACAATTGGATGACGGACAGAGTACATTTTTCGCGCATTTCGACATGCGCAGCAACAATCAGAGAGATCCTTTTTCTACCGCCTCGAGAAAATGGCGTGTTAATTTCTTTCTCCAACATTTACAAATTTCTACACTTGAAAGTGCTCGATTTTGGTGTACTGAAGCACAGAACTAGAAACTTCAGCCCTTCAGCTACGTGGTGCCATCATTAGATCCAGACAGGGGCCCCTTGGAACGTGGAGAAATTGGCTGCAAACTGGTGAGTGCTTTGTTTCTGATTTCCGTTGTGTGGTACCAACAATTAACCTATGGACCTTAATTATTTCGTGATTTCATATCAATATATTTATGTTTGTTCGCGCTTTCATCAATTAAAATATATACAGTCCACTGCAGTTATCGTTTTTCTACCTGCGGGCAAACATCAGTGCCCTTCGGATAAAACAGGACTGACACTAGACGTTTGTTTTATCTGTCATTCTAATGACCCGAAGGGCACTGCAATGATAGGGGTTGTTGGTAGGCCTATTTAAAACAGATTCAATTTTTTTAACTTTTTCTAAATAGTGATCCAACAGTACCTAATAATTTTGGTTGTCTCGTTTTATCAGCCTCCATCTTCAGAGCATTTTGATGTATCGTTTACAGGAATCGGTCAAGAAATGAGTGATCGGGGAGCAAAATTGCTTGGTAAATAAGATCACTAAAATTTTTTATTGGTAGTTACTTTTTATTTCTTAACCTATTTTTGCGTATGATACCTTAAAATGCTCAAGATGACAAGCACAACCAAAACATAAAATTTCTGGTTCCAACGCATTTCACATTTCAGTTTTTCTTTCAACTCTTAAAACTTTCGTTTATGAGATATTACAACCCAAATTGGATGGCACACGTGGCATAAGCACTGCTCTATGGCTTTTACTGAGGCAGCATCAAAATCATCTGTAGTGGAGTGAGAAAATTCGCTTTAATCAATGAACTTTGCGAAATAACTGGCATTTTTACAAAAAATCATCATGACGCCAATGGTGAAATTTTAACAAAAATGAAAAAGCCGTCCCGGCATAAATGTTCAAACTACAATAAAAAGTATTTTGCATTTACCTAGACTTGATATCAGATCACCTACAGAAGTTGAAACTCAGGTTTGCTCATAAAAGGGAGAATTTATGAAAAATTATTTTTGCACGCCCCTGATTGTGTTCAGTGGTCATCTAGGGTACAAAGGCGTACAAAGTTCGAAAGGGCCAATACTTGGGTTGCCTCATAGCAAATTTGGTGGCTATGGGTCAAACCGGGAAGGAACGTCAAACTAAAAATCAGAAAAAGTTTTATGAAAAAAATATATCTCGGAAACTAAAGAGAAATTAAAAAAACCGAGAAATAACTTTTTTTGGGTTTAGCTGCCTGTCATTTTGTGTTATTAACATTTTTTCGAAAAAAATCGTACGGGAAATGGGAGCCGTGCAAACTTTCGCACTTTTGTTACACTTGCGTTGTAGTCACCCTGTAAAGCTATCTGTCAAGCGCAGGACAACGAGAAAACCAAACATTAAAAGAAGACAATCGAAGCTATATCACATAGAAAATTGTATGGGAATTGACCGTTTCGTTTAGGAATAAATTTAATTTAAAAATGTCCAAAAAAATGGGGTGGCTCACATCAATTTTTGAGCAGTTTATTTTCCATTTTATACTACAAAAAACAAGTTCAGCGATAAAACATACCTACTTGTCATCATCTCCGTTATCATTATCATTATCAAGGCCTATTTATAGATTTTATAAAGAGGTAAAGTTTTTAGTTTAAAGTAATATACAGGGTGGCTCACAGAAAACTTGTACGGGATGCCATTTGAGTATTTAAAGTAAATTTTTGAAAAAATCCTTAGACACGTTATTTTTATTTTATTAAAATATTTATTTCTATTGACACTTAGTTGGGGTAGCTTTGACCCCTTGACTTTAGATAGGAAAAGTGGGTCAAGTGTTTTTTTCATTCCTTTACAGCATTGATATTATTTCAAAAATTAATAGAATAGTTTTTGAGATATTTGTAATTTAAGAAAAAAATTAAGATTGACAGCTTACTATTTTCTTACAAATAAACAATTTCTAATAGATTTAGCATTTTCTTAAATGTTTTTTTTTTTATTTAAAAAGTTTATTTCTACATATGTAGGGACACTTTTTCAAGAACTGAAAAGAGATGTGTATTTATGTCTCAAATTTAGTGGATACTTTGTTTTAATTTAAAGTTTAGATATCGCGCTGCGAGCCTCGAACAATGCGGTCCTCCCAAATGGTACTAATGATCGTTGCTCGAAGCTCGAGGTTCGCTAATGAATATCCGCCTTAGGACTACGGAAGTTGTGGCTCTGCAGGCAACCCTTTAAATTACACATTTGATTTTGTTTTAAAGCCGTCTGTAAAGATTGGAATAACGCCGTTGGTGTCGGTTAATACAGTACTTGTCAAACTCTCCTTACTGCCTGGAATTAATGCAGAGAAACTTCAAGTCGGTATGGCATAGTCTGTTTCTCGCTGCCGAGCTGCTCGGACAACTTCTAAGAATATTTCTTGGCTTCTGGTATCCGTATTGCACTATTTGCAACTAATCTTAATTCTGAGCCTTGGACGACTTGATCATTCACATCGTGTGATCAGAAGGCCTTTGGCCAATAGAAAGCTTTGGATCATCTCCAAGTCATCACGAGTTATGCGAATATAACCCTATCCCTCAGGCTTCTCTTGCAAACCGCCCGCGAAACCTTCGAGTGCTTCAGAGGAGACAAATAGATATCGCTGCAATTGCGTAAAAAAGGTTTAAAATTTACTCTTTAAACAGCGCGTGACTATTTCCGTGCTTCCTATTGAGCGAGACGACGCATTTCCTTCGATGTAATGCATTACTTCTCACGATCATAAGAATAGAGCCCCTGGTGTCTACCACCATTGCCATGTACGAAAATATAAGCCCCACACATCCAGTATACAATATTTGGTTTAATTTCGCATACTATTGAAGAATTGTACCCTTCAAAAATGCTCGTTTATTCTTGTGTTGCGAACATGTTTTAATTAATTTTTTTGGTGAAAAAGCTGCACTCTTGCTTCGCACAACGAGGTATGAATTAGCAAAATCGGTTTGGTAGTTCTGCAAAAAAATATTTTTGTTTCAACCATTGTTTTGAATATTATACGATTGCCTTGCCAATCATGCCTACATGTATTTTCTTATAAATTCACTACTACTGAACCAATTTTAGAAAAAACATTCTGGTAAGAATTGACTTCTTTTTAAAGATTATGATCAAGTTTATCGTTGTCTTAAAATTGAAGATGGCGGACAGAATCATACTTGAATCTTCAAAATGACGTGTTTATTTTTATTTCCTAAAAATGTTTTAGTTTTATTTTTAATATATAGAAAAGTACTACCTTTTCCTCATACAACGAGGTACAAATTTCTCAAATCGGTATTGTTTTACAGATTATACGATTGCATTGGCAATCCTGTCTGTATTCATTTCCTTATAAACTCATTATTACTGAACCGATCTTAGTAAAATTAAAAAAATCATAGTGACAATTGATTGTTCCTTAAAGATTATAATCAAAATTTTCCGCCATCTTAAAAAATTAGATGACGGACAAAATCATACTTGACCCTTCAAAAAGGCACGTTTATTTTTATTTTCCGAAAATGTTTTAGTTTTTTTTTTTAATTTATTGAAAAGTAGTACTTTTTTTTGCACAAGGAGGTACAAATTAATAAAATGAGTGTAGTGGTTCTCAGAAAATCTGATTTTGTTTTAACCATTGTTTTACAAATTATACGATTGTATTGCCAATCCTGACTGCATTAATTTCTTTATCAATTAAGTTTTTCTGAACCAACTGTGAAATAAACAACTTTGCACTATAAAGTTTTATATTTCACTAAAATCGGTTCAGTAATAATGAATTTATAAAGAAATTAATGCATGCAGTATTGGCAATGCAACCGTATATTTTGTAATACAATGGTTAAAACAAAATTCGATTTTGTGAAAACCACTTTACCGATTTTATTAATTTGTACCTTGTTAAGCGGGGGAAAGTTAGTGCTTTTCTATAAATTAAAAAAAACTGAAACATTTTCGAAAAATAAGAATAAACACGCAATTTTGAAGAATTAAGTATGATTTGATTCTGTCCGACATTTAAAATTCTAAAATGGCGGCACATTTTGATTTTATTCTTTAAAAAGCAATCAATTCAAACCATGATTTTTTTTATTTCATTAAACTCGGTTTAATTTTTTATTTTTTTTATTTGTCAAACACACTGTGTTCATCGTATTACAATCTAGTCAGTAAGACTAATTAGCAATTTTGTTTTAACTTAATTTACTAGAAAAGTCAGATTTAAACCTAGGGTTCACTTAACAGATCTCCCCGCTTTGTTTAGTCTGTAACTCACAATTGTGTTGTGTTTGTAGCATTATTTTGTTTTATATAATTCACTTAGTTTACTAGCTCAAACGGCTTCACTCTTTTTAGTCTTCGAACTAGCATAGTATTGTCTAGAAGCTGAATTGCTTCCACATTCACATGCCGATGAAGACTATCTTCATGGCTTTTTGCGTACTTTTTTATAGTCTCTGCTACAGTTTCGATTTTTAGATCTCGATGAAGGTCACTATTTCGAACGTACCAAGGTGCATTCACAATGTTTCTTAATACTTTATTTTGAAATCTCTGTAAAACTAGAATGTTACTCTCTTTAGCACAACCCCATAGTTGAATACCATATGTCCATACTGGTTTCAGTATTTGTCTATAAAGCACTAACTTATTATGAGTTGTTAAATTGGAATTCCTTCCAATTAGCCAGTTAATTTTTCTATACCTTATCTCAAGTTCTTATTTTTTTTTCTTAACATGTGCTTTCCAGCGCAATTTGGCATCAAGTGTTATACCGAGATATTTTGCCTGATTTGAATATGGTACGGGAATGTTGTTAATTGTTATTTGTATGTAATTTATATTTTTGTTTGTAAAATCAACATCAATTGATTTGGTTTCATTTAATTTTATTCGCCACTTTGTGGTCCAACTGTGAACTTCGGTGACTGCATCCTGAAGTTTTTCTATGCATATTTTAGATTTTTCTACCGTCAATAAACCAGTATCATCTGCAAATGTTGCTAAGTGACAATTTTCTGGCTTTGGGATATCGCAAGTGAATAATAAGTATAGATAAGGGCCTGGTACGCTACCCTGGGGCACGCCTGCTTGAATTTCTCCTAAATTTGAGTATGAGTCTTCCTATTTTACTCTAAAATGTCTATCAGATATGTATGATTCCAAAATATCCGAATATTGTTTTGGCAGAAACCGTTTTAGTTTAAAAGTAAGGCCTTCATGCCACACTTTGTCAAATGCTTGTGCTACATCTAGAAAAACTGCAGAACAAACTTTTCCCTCTTCTAGTGCTTTTTCTATTATATTAGTAATTCTATGTATTTGATCTATCGTGGAATGCTTGTCTCGAAAACCAAATTGATGAGATGGAATAATTTCTTGTCTTTCTAGGATGGGTTTTATTCTTTTAAGCAATAATTTCTCATAGAGCTTGGCTATAATTGGCAGCAAAGATGGTTTTCCCGGTTTTGGGATCATGATAACTTCTGCAACTTTCCACAGTTTCGGTACATACCTAAGCCTAAAGGACGCATTAATTAGGTTGCATAGTATTACAATAGCTTTTCTGGGGAGTTGTTTTATGACTACCCCGTTAATAAGATCATACCCTGGGGCTTTTTTCGAATTAATATTTTTGATTTCTGTTAATATTTCTTGTGGTGATGTAAGCTTAATATGGTCTTCGATTTGATTGGGTTCATTTAATTGAAAGTTTTCATCCGGTGTTTCGTGGGGCTGAAATGTTTTTTCTAAATGACTTGCAAAAATATCTGCTTCTTCTTTGTTACTCCTTGCCCACTGGTTGTTAGATTTTCGTATGGGTGGAATTTGGATAATTGGTCTTTTAAAATCTTTGGTTGCTTTCCAAAGGGAATAGTCGGTATCATCTGTAAGTTCATTAAGAAAATGGTTAATAGATTCATTTTTTATTACTAGAATTTCTCGCCTAATGCGCTGCGTCATGTTGTTGAGATTTGTTTTGTCCCGAGGATCACGGCTTGCTGCCACTTTCTTCTTAGTTTCCTTTTTTCCAATATAAGGTCTTTAATTTCCTTTGGATAGTTTTTTCCCTTAAAAATTCTCTTTGGTTTTGGACTGTTTTCCCAAGCTGCTTTTTGAATATTTGTAACAAAATATTCAACTTCTTTATCGATTTGTTCTGGAGTTTGCAATGGTACTGATAGGGTTATTTTTTCTGACAGACTTTGTTTAAAACTAATCCAGTCAGTCAGTTTATTAACTAGTGAGATATTTGCTTCTTTCTTTATTATGTTTTTACTAAGAGTTAGAATAATAGGTAAATGATCTGAGTGTAAATCAAAACTTTCTTCTATATCTACAAAACTTAAAGATATATTTTTTTACTATAAAAAAATCGATTAGATCTGGAATTTTTCCTGGATTTGTTGGATAGTATGTGGGCTTACCAGTTGATATTGGCTCACATTGATATTCACTAATAGCTTGCAAAATTTTTTTTCATTCAGAATTCGTCAGTCTAGATCCCCAGTAGGTACTTTTTGCATTAAAGTCACCTCCAATTATAAAACGGTTTCCTAATTTTCTGAGAAAATTAAGATATTGACTTTTCTTTAGTAAGTGCCTTGGTGGTATATAGACAGCACTTATGACTAGTGTATATGTTTTGGTTTTTACACTTACTAATGTAGCTTGAATCTCTATGGTTTTATATCCTCATAGTGTGATATATTTTCTTTAATTATTACAGCACTTCCCCCATGTGCAGTATTGCTAGGGTGAGTTGTATGATACACATTATAACCCTTAATTTTAATGTGAGACTGGCTAGTGAAATGCGTTTCTGACACAAGACAATTTTTTCTATGTCTAGAATAACTTGCAAGTCTTGCTGATGTTGCAAGAGACCATTGGCATTCCAAGCTAGAATTCTAAGATTACTGACCATTTTGAGGCATATTGGTAGCTCCGTTATTGCTACTTTCTAGTTTAGTTAATCGCTCATCAAGTTTTTTCAATTTAACCAAAATTAATTGTAGCGTTTGTTCCATAGTATTTTGACTACTGATATTAATATCAGGTATAGTAGCTGTTGCTGCTACTTGGCTGTATGTACTTGTCACAGAGTTTTGTGTGACTGTGTTTCTTGTCTGTTGGGTTTGTCTATTTGTACTCCCGTTTGGTGTTGGATTCGGTTTCTTAGGTTTATTTTTCAATTTTTGTATTTCTTTAGCAACAAGGCATCCTCTGTAGTTAGCAGGATGCTTGCCTCCACAGTGGATTCATTTTGGCTCAGATTCTTTTGGTTTGGGGCATTCTACAGTAAGATGTTTCCCCGAGCATTTTACGCAACGTGGTTCTTTAGCGCAATATTTTTGCGTGTGTCCATAAGATTGACATCTTTTGCATTGAGGGACACACAAAATTTTGAGGTTTTTAGTGCTTTTATTTCCACTTTAATACCAAGGATACTGGAAATTTCAAAAATTTTGTTGATATCTTCATCGTGGCTAAATGTGAGCATAAACATGTTAAGAGGTTGTCTTGTTCTCCATTTCAGTTTGTTGCTGGCTTCCAGTGCCTTAAAACCTTTTTTTTGTAGATCAGCTACAATTTTTTGTGGGTCACTGTTAGCTCCCGCTAAATTTCGCGGTGTTTGTAAATTTTAAAACCACACAATTGGATGACGGACAGAGTGCATTTTCGCGCATTTTGGACATGCGCACCAAGAATCGGTGAGATCCTTTTTCGACCGCCTCGAGAAATGGCGTGTTAATTTACTTTCTCCAACTATTTCAAATTTCTACACTAAAGTGCTCGATTTTGGTGTACTGAAGCATAGAACTAGAAACTTCAGCCCTTCAGCTACGTGGTGACATCATTAGATCCAGACAGGGGCCCCTTGGAAGTGGAGAAATTGGCTGCAAACTGGTGAGTGCTTTGTTTATGATTTCCGTTGTGTGGTGCCCACAATTGACCTATGGACCTTTTTAATTATTTCGTAATTTCATATCAATATATTTATGTTTGTTTGCGCTTTCATTAATTAAAATATATACAGTCCATTGCAGTTATCGTTTTTCTTACTGCGGGCATAACAGGTCACATGAGAAGTGTAGCCTATTCGCTATTACTCTAATTGGCCTTATTTGTTTGTTTTCGTATGAGTGCCATTGATAATTTATTTCATTAAGCATTTTAGTAACCAGCCGATAGCTGTCTGCGTCTTGTACATTTATTTTCGTTATTTAAAACTTTTATTTTAACTCCTTGTATGATATTTAGCTTTTCACAAATATCATTAAAATTATTTACGCCATTTACCATAATCGGTGGAGGTAATGGAGCTTTTTTAACCTTAGTAGGGGGTTCTTCATTTAGTGTTTCATTGGAGGGCTCTCCAGTGCCCGAGCTTTTTTGTGGTGGTAAGAGTGAAGTATCCATTCGACGTTTTTTCCAACCTTTTCCTTTTTGTCTGATCCACTCAGTTTCTCTTGCTAGATCGTCCTCATCAGTAATGTAGTCCATGGCAGACTCTTCTTTTTTAGTGACTTTTGTCTCTAAATCTGCAAATTTTTTTTTGCATACTTTCCAGTTGACTTCGAAGATACTTGTACACTAAGTGAATTTTTTTCGTTTTGGGATTTTTTCCATTCGCTATATAAAACTTCTTCATTTTGTGATCTAGCATGGGTATCCTGAAATAATTCGGCATTATCCATTTTTTTCTTGATTTTGTTTGGGCTTTTCGCTAATTTTTAAAACAAGCTTCACAGGTGATGGTACACTTTTTTTGCTTTTAAACATGATATATTATTTATAATAAACATTGTTTATAGATATTTAAAACAATTGTTCGCGCGCGCGGTTTATTATTAACAAAACAAACCTCGACTTGACCTCGTTAGCACTATTACGCAGGTACGATGCAATACAACCGTACCGAACTGCGATCGAACGAATACTGAACTCGGTTTAATAATAACGAATTTAGAAGGAAATGAATGTAGACAGGATTGGCAATGCAATCGTATAATCTGTAAAATAATGGTTAAAACAAAAATAGATTTTTTAAGAACCACCACACCAATTTTACTAGTTTGTACCTCGTTATGTGAGGGAAAAGTAGTGCTTTTCTATAAAATAAAATAAAAAAACTATACAAAATATGAATAAACACACCATTTTCAAAAATCAATTACGATTCTGTCCACCATCTTAATTTTTAGGATGGCGATAAACTTTAATCATGATATTTAAAAAGCAATCAATTCTAACCAGGATATTTTTTATTTCATTAAAATCGGTTCAGTAGTAACATGATTGGCAAGGCAATCGTAAAATATGCAAAACAATGATTAAAACAAAAACAATTTTTTTTAGAACCACTGAACCAATTTTGTTGATTTGTACGTTGCTGGGCGTGGCATGAATGCAGCTTTTTTAGAAAATTAAAAAAATTATTAGAATATATTAGCAACATAACAATAAACGAGTATTTTTGAAGGGTACATTTTAATGTCGTTCGCCATTTTGGATTTTGAAATAGCGGATAAAAGAGTACATTTATTCAAAACTCTGATTGATTCTCTGCCAAGTGCAGTTTGTCATATTAAAACCGATGGTATGGTTCAAAAGTTATAATGAAAAAAAGAATCTCCAGTTTTTCTTGGCCCACCCGGTATAAGGTTTTCATCTCTAACCAATGATCTCTATATATATATATATATATATATATATATAACTGGATAGGCCTTTACGTATATGCAAAGTGAGGCAAAAAAATTGTCATTTTTTGTAGAGAGAGCACGACTTTCCTTTTTTACTTTTACTCTCCCATGATATTCTGTGGTTTTGAAAGTTCGCGGACGTTTGAAGATTTTTAATTTATAACTGGATTTTTACTGCGATTAGGTACTAATAAAGTATTTTAAATAAACAAGGCTACTTACTTCAAAAAGGAAACCCGCTTTTCACTACTATAAAACTCGTTTTTACAAGCAACGCATTGTGTGCCCATTTTTTACTTTTGTTCAACAAAAACAATTTCAAAATAAGTCTGACAACATTGACAAACACTCAATCAATGACAATTTTTTAAAGTATTAAGTTCACAGAATACCACCGGTGATTAGAACTAGAGAGAGAAAGGTTGCAATGCTTAGCATTCATTGTATGTTCTCACTCTCAAAAAACTCTGTAAATTTTTTCCGTGGCCGTTCCAGTTACTTCGTATATTAATTCATTGTCTCTAACTAAGTAAATAAATAATGCAGTGATTTTTTGAAAATGTAAATTTTTTCTTCTTTGAAAATTTTAAGCCCACTTTTTATTAAAAAATAAACTTGAAAAAATTATTTGCACACATATAGAGAACGAGTCTATCAGTTCCACCAAACCACAGCAGCCATGCAATGCGAGTAGCAAAAAGCAATTGCAGTGCGTCGTAAATTATTTCGCATGATTTATGTGGCAGACGATACGAGTTTTATGATTGGGTAGCGGTAGCCAGCGGTTTTTATTATTGGGGGGACATTTTCGTTTTTTGAAAACGTTCACAGCATACCGAGGTCATTAAAATATTCAGGGATGAAGATATACTATCATTTGGATGTCATGTCATATGTTGAACTAGGAAACTGGGTCAGCGCTACAATATCACATACATTAGGACCAACATAGCTGGAATTGTTTTTACTTATGTAAACAAGAGCGACTTGTTTATTTATCCATCTACAGTGCGGACCTAAATAGACCCCCCTACTAACTTTTGAATAAAAAGAGGTATCGATTTCCGGTAAAAAGTATCTTTAATGAGACTTTTTTAAGGATATTTGAGCTAAGTGACAGTTATGTCAAACTAACCTAATGGCAAAAATCTGACATAACATCAACTTTTTTAAATTAGAAGAGGAGGTATGTTATACCTCTTTTAAAAGCTATTTTGATTCTCTATACAACACATTTTAAATTTTAAAAAAGGATTAGTTTCCTTGGAGATCCTATGTTTATTTTTCTTCGCGGTCAAGTAAATAAAAGTCGATTTTTTAATAAGCAAAAACATAATCTAAATTGATTTATTTTATCATAAATTGAATTTCTATGCTTCTAAGTTATGTTAGAACCTAAAAATAAATTAAAAAAATTTAATATGAAAACGTGCTGTGATCATTTTTTCAAAACTTTTTTTGTTTATTTTAAATTTAAACATAAATAAATGGATCCATGGCGGATCTGATACTTTCTAAGTAAACTAATTTTTAGGTTCTGACATAACTAGAAAGCATGCAAATTCCATTTATAATAAAATAAATCAACTAATTTTTTGTTTGTACTTGATATAAATAGACTTTTTTCAGTCGACTACGAAGAAAAATAAAAATATCTCCTCGGAAACTAAACCAATTTTAAAAATTTAAAATCTGTTGTATAGAGAATCAAAATAGTTTTCGAAAAAGGTTACATTTTTTCTCTTCCGATTTAAAAATGTTGATATTAAGTCAAATTTTTAACATAACTGTTACTTAGCTCAAATATCCTTAAAAAAAGGTCCCATTGAAAAGGATTTATACCAGAAATCGATATCTTTTTTTGTTCAAAAGTTAGAAGAAGGGAGGTCTATTTAGATCCGTACTGTATATACCTCTGTATATCGTCACCCTAATTCTGAAACGTCGTAACCAAACTTAACAAAATTTTACAGGAATAAGAAAAGTTTGAAGCAAATTACAAAGCATGAGCATTATGCGACTTATAAGAAATCGCGGAAATGACCGTTTTATATTTTTTTTGGTTGCTAGGATTTAGCCGCATATAGCTATGCATCATTACTAACCTTTGACGCAAAAATATTAATTTTCATTTTTTTGTGGGTTACGACGTTTCAGAATTAGGGTGACGATATGTTTTTCGGTGCGGAATCCAAATATTTTGTCCGTTTTAAACGTAAAAACTTGATTAAAATATTTTAATATTACATGGTAAAAATAACAAAAATGGTACATTTTCAAAGCCATCAATTAAACTATTTACATTAAACTAAATAAGACCAGAACAAAAACTTAGTTCATTCTGTCCATGACTAAAATCAACTTGTACATTTTCATAACTGCAATTTTTTTCTTATATTCAGCGTTCTTCGCCATTTTTTTTCTGTATTGGCGAAAAATTGCCGCATTTATTTATTTAAATAACTTGAAATTTTATGGTGTTCCTTCAAAACGAACGGACGGACGGGGTAAATTCCGCAAGCCGTTCGCTGAATGGTTTGCTTGCGCGCTGGTGGTCCCGTTCAAACTAATGTTTGGCTCACCGTTCGGCTCGTTGCGCGGCTCAGTATTCGTCAAATTGTCCAGGTCTATACAAGGCGACTCGGCTATGAGGTGAACATTTTATGTGTTTAATAAAACTTACAGTACTAGTTAACTAGTAAGTGTTGCTTAAAAATAGCTTTAATTAAATTTAAAGAAAAGAGCGGAGGGTCCGTCATGGCACCGCATTACAACGATACTTAATTCGACTGAAGCAAAAGTTAAATTTTTGGATAAGTTAACAGATAACGACAGCTCACGGCGCTGCTAGTCTGTGTATATAAATCGAGCTTTAGTGTAAGAATTAGCTTTTTAATGTTTTGCACAAAGAGCTCGGAACCTTGAGTACCTTCTTAACTTGAAAGAATTTGGTTCTCATGATCCGCTAGTGTGGGTATATAAATTTAGATCGTGCAGTAGCGTTATTCTTGATTTATGGGGAAATTTTGCTTCTCTCCCTCATTTATACGCTCTGATTGGTCGACTCATACAAGACAATGCAAATACGCGAAGTTGTTCTATTTGTCGTTCGCGAGAGAAATAAAAACAAACAATTTCCGTAAAAAATGTTGTAATTCAAGAGAAAGGGAGTGGCATAACATGCTTGAACCAATCAGATGTGCGTAGGTATTTGCATTGCATTGCAAAAAATTCCCAAAAACCTAGAATAGAGGCACAGGTGTGGTTCGATTTGGTTTGGTGTACCGTGGATCTTAACACACACTGAAAAAAAAAACGACTTCATCACGATACCCTTCGTTCTCTTGACTTTGCAACATTTTGTAACCAGAGGCCAACTCTTATACTAAGAGATCGAGTCTTAGTCCGAGAATTAGCGTTTTAAATTTGAAAACCGACTTCTTGACTTGAAAGAATCTTGTTCTTTATGCAACCTGGTCACAACCGACCGTATAAGAAATTCAAAGACATTTGCACTTCATCTCATCATTGTCTTGACCTTATTCAAGATCTTCAATTCCTTGGCTCAAGTGCGTGCATATTACTTTAATTCAAGAGATCTAGTTTATTAGTAATTAACTTTTATTTAGGAATTCTGTTAATTTTTCAAATAAAAGTTAAAATCGACAATCGCACTAACATTTCTATAATTAAAGAGCATGCAGGACAAAAGATAAGAATCCATTTTTAAAAAATTTTTGGTTTTGATAAATACGGATTCTCTGATATTTGTAGCTATTATACATGAAAATTATTAGAATATAAGTCTTTGTCATATCACAAAAATTAAAAAAACTTAAATTTGGCTTGCGGGAAAAAAGATGATAGTCCACTTTTGTGAGTGTTTTGGGAAAAAAGGTGAAAGTCCTTTTACGATAAGGTAAGTTTTTTTTTCAGAATGATCAGATAAAATTAAGGCCCGGTTCTTATCAGAGTTAAACAAAAAATAGTAAATAAAAAAGAAGGTACCTAAGCATTCCTATAGATTTAGTTTAGTCAGAAGCTTGAGTTAAGTAGGTAGGTTAGTGGTCAGTAACATGGATTAAAAAATCGTATGGAAGAATTAGAGATGTGGCTAAGAAACTGAAACTGGCAAGCCATACAGTGGGGGAGGAACGTAGTGCAAAAGCTACAAATGTTTTTTGCTTTTAAGTGATGAAGATAAATGTCAAATAATAAAAAATTTCAACTTGATACCAAGTTAGGATGGTCAAAATATTTGTTTAGCTGGGCTCATTACAGTTTTAATGATTAAAACAACAAAAAATTAAGATGTGTATAGTTATAGAATTCGACGTCGGGGTAAAGAGTGGCAAGTATGCTATAAGACAATTCGAAAACTCGATCCCTTTTTTCACTAAACAAAACCGTCACTAAAGAGAACAATAAGCCGTATCTTCCAAGCGCTAATTATTTTGTTAAAAAACAGTTATTACTATTTAAAACTAACATCTTTAGCGTATATAAATAATGTGTTGTTTTGTTAAAAACTACCAATATTTTGGAAAAAAAGTTTTATAAAATCTTAAAATAGGTTTTTCGTACATTTTCACTTTTTGGACTCTCATCTTTTCTCCCGCAAGCTCTTCAATTGTATCTAACTCTATAGTCGACAGAACTAGCGTATCAACAAAGAGAAAGACGGTGCACATAGAGACAGAATAACAATTTACGGCGCCAAAAATTTAAAATTTTATTTTATATGATAATGTGATCAGAAATGCTTATGATAAGTACATTTAACACTTATGTCGCAAAAAGATGCACAAATAATGTTATTTAAGGTTAAGTATTTTAATGAAAGAAAACAATTGCAAACTTATTAATCAATGTATTTGAAATTAGCAAAATTTTTTCCTTAACATTATTAAACATCAATATCTAGAGTATCTGCATCTCCTTCATTATTCATATCATCATTATCATCGCTATCATGATCCTTATCTTTATCACCTTCATTACCTTTCTTAACTCCACCATAGAAGATTGACAGCCTTAGCATACTTAACACCAATTTTTAATTATTTTGCTCTTTTTTTTCGCTTATTGGTCACAAGGATACCTGCTTCCAGTTATATATATATATATATATATATATATATATATATATATATATATCTATTAGCTATTAGTGTTAATTCTTCAGGTTTTTCTAGAGTAATATCGTCGAAATTACTTATACTTGTTATGGCCCATCTAAATTACATTTTCTGACAGTAGCCTCACTGGTAAAGGTAGCGATTTTATTATATCTCCTCCATGCAGCAAAAAGCCATTTTCAAGCGAATAACTAGTAATTACCTCTGGTTATCCCTTGGTTGACATTTAAAATCAGCTGTTTAGGCCCTTAGCCTATTACCAGAGAAACACCGCTTGAATAGCTTTTTTATAACCGGTTATTGTTTGTTGTTGCTTTTTAAAATCTGGGACTGAAAAAACCACAAAACTACAACTGCTGTGATTAATAAAAAAGCTGTACCTATCTATATTGAAATCCCTAAGTATATACGACATTTTCATTAAGCAGCTTAAAGCGGACAGAGCTGTATTAAGATAGGACGAGGTTTTCAAGGGAACCAGATGATCGATCATTCTAAAAAAGCACTTAAACCACAAAAAAGAGTATAGTCAGGGTAAAAAAGATTGTATTTACTATTGATATCTAAATCTAATCTCTGATATATTTTCCCTCATAATTGAGGCACAGGCGATAAATTTCACTCATTCGAAATTTATTTTGCAAAAATTTACCCAAAATTTTTCCGAAAATTAAACAAAAAAATTGATTGTGAGGTTAGAAAACCCAATAACCTTCCTCGAAATAGTGGTAATTACCGGTAATAAACGATGACGTACAAAGGGCTCATTCGTGACTTCACACATCAAGGATTGGTATTTACCAAGGCCGCTTGAACGCCAGTGGTAAATACTAGTAATTACTAGTTATTCGCTTGAACAGCTATAGATATGAACGCTAGCACTCATTGCTATTTCATAACCATACTTTTAAAAATTTTCCTCGTTGATGTAGTGCCCATAAGAAGTGATGGAAAGTATATTTGCAAATCTTTCTATTAATCCTTTATCGATACCGGATATTTTGGAAGCAAACTCAGTTTTTTGATAAAATTTGCGTCGTGTATTTCCATCATTGCTATGCCTCCACCTTGTTTAAGTTGATGAAAAACGAGACCCAGTTCATCATAAAATTGAGTTTTACTTTTTTTCTTTTTCTGGAGCTCTTGCTTGCCGCTGCTATAGCTCTTGATACATATCGACTCATAAATTAGAAAGTCCGCCATTTTAGATCGGTCATTTTAATGTTTTAAGGAACCAAAAATTATATTGAGTAAACTTAAGCAGTGCAATTTTTTGAATTTAAGGCAAATTGGTTTACAAATAAACATGTCTGCCATTTTAAATCCGACATTTCTATAAAGTTTATTGATTATTATATTTTATAATAATATTATTTTTTGAAATAAAATACTTTTAAACAACTTTTATAGTTTTTATTATAAAGTTCTTACTCAGATGACATCTATGGAAAAGAGGGTTAAAATCTACAAACAGTCGCTTATATACTAAGAAGTAATACCAACCTAATATACCAATACCAAACTGACAACTTAAAGAAACTTAATGTTCCTAAATATAAAACAATTTAGAGAAATGGTGAATGCGCTAGAATTATAATTGTCTCTACACCTTACATCCCCCCTTACAAGTTTTTGAGTTGAAAAAAAAAATTAAGTTTTATCACAATAAAGCCAAATAGATTTTTTTTTTAAGTTTTTTTTTAGATAATAAAAAGAATTATTTAGTTTGATAGATTAAAGCAAATAAAGTATTTGAAGAAAATCAAACCTGACTTAAATCTACAAAACAATAATTTAAATTCAAAAATAAATCTAAAATACATGGTAATATGCTACAAAAAAAATTACTACCCAATAAATAAATAATCTCAGTTGCAAATCATGTTCAAAATTAAAAAAAATATTAGCTAAATAAAATAATTAATTAAAGAATCGGTATAATTAATTAAATTAAATAACCAATTACATAAAATCATTAACACTTAAAAATAAATAAATTTCAATTCAAGAAGAAAAATATGGGTATACATAGCTATATGTAGGTATAAACTTAAAACTAAAAAAAAATCATTTCAGTCAATATAAAATTTAAAGAAAAATCTCTATAAATACATAATATTAAATTACCAACAAGATAAATACTTCAAAAATAAAAACAAAAATAGCAATTTGAAGCATATTACTTTTCTGTTTTTTAATTTTAAAATAAATAAACAATTCGAAAAAAAATGCCATAAATATTTACAGGTTTTAGACTAAACAAAAACATTAAAGCAGGTTAAAAATAGAATGCATTTATAAATAAAATACACAGCAAACAAATAGTATATAAAAAAATTAAGTTTCCTTTTTTACTGTACTTCTTAAAAAATAAGGATCTCTTACAAATGTGTTTTTCTTTAAAATACTTGGTTTTGTTAAATTTTTATTTTTTAAAATTAAATGTTGTCTTGTTCGTCTAAACAAGTTGCCGAAATTGTCCTTAACTAAAAATGATCTTGGTTCATTACATTTTTCAACAATAATACCATTTTCCCACTGATCTCTATTTTTAAACATGACTTTATCATCAACCTTCCCACCTGCCAAGTTTTTTGTTGTTCGATCATAATAAAATTTCTGTTTTTTGCGTCTTTTAATTTTATTTTGCCTTAATTTTTTGTTATCTAAGAGCATAGGTTTGAGCATAGAATCCACAATAGGTAAATCGTCTTTTAAACGTCGATTAAATAACATTTGAGCTGGCGAAAAACCCAGATCAGGAATTGGAGTGTTTCTATGATTTAATAGATAAAAATCTAAATTTTCTAAACTGCCCTTATTTTCATAAAAGCATTTTTTTAACATATTTTTGCAAATATTGACACCTTTCTCAGCCATGCCATTACTTCTCGCATAATTTGGGCTAGAAGTAATCAATTTAATATTATGTTCATTTAAAAATTGTTTAAAAATTAAAGAGCTAAATGGATTATTGTCTGAAATAATGATACATGGAAAGCCATGAACTGAAAAAATTGGTTTTAAAACTTTTATGCATTCTTCTGCAGTTTTACGTTTTAATCTTTTTAATTCAATCCAATTTGAAAAATAATCAACAACCCCCAAAAAACATAAGCGTTTGAATTCTAAAATATCCATACCAATTTTTTCCCATGGTCTTTTAGGCATTTCATGTTGTTTTAAGGGTAGTTTAGGGTTGTTTTGTCGAAATCTTAGACAAATTTCACAGTTAGAAACAAATTGTACTATTTCGTCACTAATGTTTGGCCAAAAAATAGATTCTCGCGCCTTTGTTCGACATTTGTTAATTCCTAAATGCCCTTCATGTAGTTTTTTTAACATAGACATTCTAAGGCTTAAAGGAATCAACAATCTGTCACCATAAAAAATTAAATTATTTTCAATAGATAATTCGTCTCTAATTTGATGAAACTTTTGTAGTTCAGTGGACAAATTTTTTATGTTTTTTGGCCAACCTTGCGATAAATATACCATTAATAAAGACAAATTTTTATCGTTTTTTGTTTCCAATAAAAATTCGGATTTTTTGTGGTCACTCATAGGAATATTTTTATCAATATTATGTACGACAAAATTGTTTTTCGGATCGTCTTTTACAGAGTGTTTCAAAAAAGATCGAGATAAAAAGTCAGCAATGAACATTTGTTTTCCAGGCAAATAGTTAACTGTTAATTCATATTTCATTAATCTTAGCAGCAATCTTTGCAATCTACTAGAAACTTTATTTATATCTTTTTTAAAAATACTGACAAGAGGTTTGTGATCAGTATAAACTAGCACATTTTGCTTGCCATAAATATAAAAATTAAATCTTTCTGCTGCAAATAAAATTGCTCCCAACTCTCTCTCGATACAAGCCCATCTTTTTTCTGTATCAGTTAAAGCTCTACTTGCAAAAGCTATAGGTTGTCCCTTTTGCAATAAACAAGCCCCAACGCCCTCTTGACTAGAATCACATTGTATCACAAGAGGTTCATTTATGTCATAATGTGTTAGACAACATTATAACATTTGTTTTATTGTGTCAACCCTTTCTGAATGTATTTTTTCCCAGTTCCAAGGAACATTAGAACAAGTTATATTTCTTAATGGTGCTGTTATCTGAGAGAGGTTTGGTAGAAATTTTGCTAAATATTTTAAAAGACCCAAAAATCTTAAAAGTTCTTTTTTATTTTTAGGATAGTCTAGTTCTAAAATGGAATCTATTCTATTTTTATCTATTTCTATGCCTTTTTCTGAAACTTTAAAGCCTAAAATTGTCTTTTTATACTGAAATTTGTCTTTATTAAAGGTTATGTTATTTTTTAGTGCGGTTTTTAAAACTTCATTTAAAATCATATCATGTTCGATCTCTGTAGTTCCTGATATGATTAAATCATCTATGTAGACTTTATTGCCAATTATTCCCCCAAAAATGCTAGTATTTTTCATTTGAAAAACTTCAGCTGCTGTGTTAATTCCGAAAGGTAACCTCAAAAACCTATATCTGCCCAAAGGAGTTGCAAAAGTTGTTAATTTTGAAGAATTTTCATCTAACTTTATTTGGTAAAATGAGTCTTTCAGGTCTAAAATTGAAAAAAAAATTTTATTTGATAAATCACACAACATTTCATGCGCTGATGGAATCATATAATGCGCCCTTCTAATATAAGGGTTTAATTTTGAAGGGTCTAAACAAATTCTTAATTTTTTATTAGGTTTTTCAGTAACAACAATATTATTAACCCAGTCAGTTGGTTCAGTTTGTTTACAAATTACCCCCTCTGATTCTAACTTTTTTAAACTTTTTTCAAACTCAGGCATCAAGGCTTTTGGAATTCTCCTCGCTGGAAAAACACATCGTATAGCATCATCTTTGAAAGACAATTTATAAGGTTCCCCTGGAAATGTTCCTAGTCCCTCAAAAACAGGTTTAAATTTTTGCAAAATTTCATTTTTTGAAGAAAATTTTATAAGTTCTCCCTGTAAATTTAAATTATTAATCGTTTTAATTAAATTTAATTTCAAACATGTCTCCAATCCTAGAATAGGTTTACCCTCAGCCCTTACAATCAAAAATTTTATTAAGTGTTTCTCACCACGTATTATACAATTTAGCTTTGTAGATCCTATGACGTCAATCCTGGCTCCTCCATAGGCAGTTAGGCTGACGTTGCTTGGGTTGAGCTGTTTCTGAGGTGCTACTTTCTGTAGAACCTTGGCAGGCAGGACGTTGCATTGTGCTCCAGTGTCTACCTTAAAAAAAATGTCAATATTATTTATGGAAATATTTTCTAAAAGTTCATTTTTATTTATTGGCTCCCTGTGTATTTTACTTTCAGAGCATATAGATTGCACCTGCAAACAATCTATAAAAAAATCATCATCTGAGGTATTCGAACATGAAGATAAATCTAAATTGTTTAGTTTTTTATTATGATTAAATTTTTTTGCATGTGTTTGACTTTTTTGATTCTTATCAATGTATTTATTTTGCGAACAGCAGGATTCAAAGTGGTTGGCTTTTTTACAAAAACTACAAAATTTCCCAAAAGCTGGACACTGTCTATAACTGTGTCTAGTTTGACATTTGCCACAAAATCTTATTTGACTTTTATTTTGAAAATTGTTAGAAAAATTGGTATTATTGTTAAAATTTTTAGACCCACTATTTTAGAAATATTATTTTTTAAAGTTTTTTTATTAGAATTAGAAAAATTACTCATCTGTTTATTCCGATGTGCTCCAACAATATCCACAGAACTTGTGGTAGGCTGATTTTTCTCCATGTCTTCCATCTGCTTCTTGTCTTGGTCATAAATCTTGCATTTAGCTTCCAACTTTTCCAAAGTTAGTTTATCAGTTTGGAAAAGTTGCTCTCTAAGGGATTGGTGTTGCATCCCCATTATAACCATGTCTCGTACCATATCATCGCTATCGGGATACTCACAGGATGAGACCAATGTTTTTAGCTCTGTGATGTAGGAGCTGATGGATTGGTCTATTTTTTGCTTGCATGTGAGAAATCTGTATCTTTCATATACCACATTTTTCTTGGACTCACAATAATTGGTGAATTTCTTTCATACGTCATCCAATTTGTCTTTATCTAGCTTTATATTCAGCGTGTTAAATATCTCCACGCCATCATCTCCGATCAAATTGAGAAATATTGCCACTTTGACTGCTTCTACTGCTTCGTTTTTTTCCATTGCTATTAAATATAGCTCGAATTTTTGCCACCATTTCGACCAATTCTTAGCCACATTGCCGGTGACAAAATTCATTGCAGGTGGTGCTCTTAAAAAATCCATGATCATCCACTATTCTAGTGCACTTTTCTTAATTTTTATTCGTGAGTTTTACACCTGACACCATATAAAGTTTATTGATTATTATATTTTATAATAATATTATTTTTTGAAATAAAATACTTTTAAATAACTTTTATAGTTTTTATTATAAAGTTTTTACTCAGATGACATCTATGGAAAAGAGGGTTAAAATCTACAAACAGTCGCTTATATACTAAGAAGTAATACCAACCTAATATACCAATACCAAACTGACAACTTAAAGAAACTTAATGTTCCTAAATATAAAACAATTTAGAGAAATAGTGAATGCGCTAGAATTATAATTATCTCTACACCTTACATTTTAAAGTTATATTGTCACCGAAACTCGATACGTAAGTATACCAAGTTTCAAGTCTCTAGCTCATCAGAAAGTATCTGAAATAGCTGTCGCAAGATTTGAAATAGAAATGGGTATAGAAACAAGTATACGAAGTCAAGTAAAATAAAATATTAAAATCATTTAAAATAATAGAGGGAAAGGGGGACGTAAATTATACTTTTTTAAGTTTGCTATAAGATATGTTTACCAGGTAGTAAAGAAATATCGGTGTACTTGACTTACTACTTAAAAATTTTAATATTTTTTAATCAAAAATACTTTTTAATAAAACCTTTTCTTATAACAAGCCTACAAATAACTGGTTTCTTAATAATTTTTGCAAAATAAAGTACCTACCTGCTGCCTTAATATCCATGTTAACACCGTCTAAATTTGACATCTGACAACAAATAAAAAATAAAATTTTAAAATCTTAGTTTTAAAAACACCTAATTTAATAAGCAGCGTGTAAGCAAATTCAATTTTGCGCTAATGCTAATACATTTGAGTGGGCCGTATCTATACGTAACATTTTAAAGATATGTGTGATTAGTTTAAACTAAATTTGTTTTACTATTATTGGCGCCCTAATGTAGCTATCTGTCCTTATGTGCGGTGGTTTACCAGAGCTGTCATTTATTTTGCAAGCGCATTCTAGGTCCAGAGTACATATTAGGGGTCACACCACGCAATGAAAGAAATAAATTAGGCAACATTCTGCGGTCTTTTCCGGCCCGTGGCCACTTGCTTAATAAAAAACGTTACTAATTTATCTATTTTGACCTTTTCACTGTTACGAAAAACTCGTTTGCGAAAAACAGAAACGCACCAATTATTCAGCCTGGCCTGCATAATAATGAAGGCCACATTATGCCTCTAGGTAGTCTAAAATTACCAATTTTTTTAGAAACTGTAATTAAAAAAAGGTGCATTTGCCTGATATAATATCTACACAGCTATATAGTTTTAAAATTTAGCCCAGGACTATGCTTGAATTGGGCTATTTTGTTTAAGCGCAATCTCTAACATGCAGTTAAAAAGTGGTCTTTTGTAATTATAATAAATCAGATTAATTATTGACTCGGCGCTTGATTAGAGACTGTATTGTGCGTAAAACAAAAAGTTTATATAGAGGGTGTTTTATAATATATGCGCAGTACTTCGGGATATGATAGCTTGTCCAAAAATATGAAAAAAAATTTCTATTAACTTACTAATTAAAATAAAGGTCGTTGAAATTGATAAAAAAAAGAGTTTTATTCAAATATCTTCAGAATCATACATCATACAAAAAACAACTGTTGTAAGCATTTTCTACTCATAGTAAGCTATGTTTTGTGTGGATTTTTTGTAAGGTCATAATTGGTGGAGGTTTTAAAGGGGTGCATTTTTTCTCAACTTCTACGTTACTGAAAAATTTACGGTTTTGAGATTCCCATTTGAAGTGCCAATGGTTTCTACACAAAAAAAATTCGTTGGTAATAACCTCTAAAGTCGACCGTTTTCAAGAAAAATCAACTTTTAAGTTTAAAAAATAAAATTTTCTTCTTACTAATTTAACAAAGTTTATTTAAACGGTAGAACAAGTAACAAAACCAAACAATTTCAATTTTAACACTCTGTATCTCGAAAATGATGCATTTTAGAGAGACGTGTTCTCACATCCTGAAGTTCTCTGCATATATTATAAAACACCCTGTATAAGTAAAAAAGTATGTTTATTTTTATTTTTATACAAAATGTTTTAGAAATTCACCGATGTTTCAAGGACAAAGGGGCTGCTTTGTTAAAAAATTTTATATCCATCTCAAACTTTTAAACTACTATGCTTGAGTACCCATGCCTTATCCTTATGGTATTAAATTAAAATGATAAAAAATCATTTTTTTGAAGTTTTGTTTAACAAAATTTACGCACCTTCCATATATCGAACAAAAATTTAACAAATTTCTAAATTCAAATTCCTGGAAGCATGTGTTGACAAACTTTATAAAACAATTTCATTTTGCCTAACGTTTATTTTCGTTCCTGTCCGCAACAGCCATTTTGTCGTGGCCTGGCGCAGTATTTGGATACGCGAGTATATAGAAGCCAAAAAGTTTACCTCCGCTAAAATTGCTTTATTAAGTAAATTTAGCTGTTTAGCAGCTAATTTATCCAGCTAAACTATTCAAATCAGGCAGCAAAGTTTGTTTACGTGGCCTATGTAGCTGTGTGTAGCTGCCTACTACCTGTGCCTATATCCGCCGTGTACGGGCCACGTTTACATGTAAAGCCCTACCCTACATGAAGTTTAAAGAATAACAATAAACTAGAACATATATAGCAAATTTAAAAATACAAGAAAATTCGTCTTTCAAGTAGTTAAGCTGCATTCGTAGTTAATTCCCAGACCATCGGCGTAGCCAGACTTAGTTTTTATGGGGTTGGCGTGGCCTAGGTCTATGTTTTGTGTGCTACACATATTGTAGAGGGTAAGAGAGGCCTGGAACTTCAGGATCGGCTAGGTTAGGTCCTTCCTAGGGTCCCTGAACAGTTTGAGAGTCCTTAAATTTCATAAATAATTTGACAGTTCTTACATTTAAAATTTAAGAACTGTCAAGTTATTTAGGGACACTAGTCCTCCCTAACTACGCCGATTTTCGGGGACAAATCACACTTTGACAAGCGATCTAAAGATAAATTTACAATGCAATTAATTAATAATTACGGACGACGCTTGAGAGTTTGTCATCAGTGATATCCCACTGCCTTATACATTGTTAAAAAGGGAATTTTATTTTCTACAATAAGTATAACACATTTTTTTGGAGTAAGCTTTAATTTCTGAGCAAACTAAAAAAACCTGTAACAAAATTAAAACAAATTTACGGACGCCTGTGAAGTTTTAATCTAAAAATAAATCTAAATTTTTGATAAAGGGCTTGGTTTTTACAAAATAATCGGGTAAAACATTTTACAAACATGTGTTTTTTTTTAATTTTACTACAAGGACGCCGCTGGAGAATTTGTCATTACTCTTACCCCATTGACTTACTGATAAATGTTCTTCGAGAAGATTTTAATAAAGTAGAAATTACATTTTTTGATATAGAGCTTGGTTTTTAAGAACATCGGGAAAAACCTATAATAAACATGTTTCTTTTTTCAATTCTTTACAATACCTCAATAAACGGACGCTGCTGGAGAGTTTGCCATTAACCGTATAACACTGACCCACATGTCGTTAAAAAGGAAATTTTAGTGTCTACATTAAGGACAATGACATATTTTTTCTGAGAAGCTTAGTTCTTGAGAAAATTTTAAAAAACCCTAAAATTCTCGGATTTCGGGAGGTCTGGAGAGTTTTTAGGGGCTTTTGTGTCTAAAATTTAAAAAAATATATTAGAATTTTGTGTGTAGGTTAGATTTTACACATTTTTAATTTATTTCTGTGTCATTATGGCTTTAGGGCTTCAACATAGTTAACTTTTCAGAAATTCTAACACTATAAGTGGAGAGGGGATAAAAAAGTGACCTGGCAACATCTGGATCGTTAATCTGTGACCTATTGTCAGCTAGAATCCATTGTCAAACTGGGGTCGTCATATTTTGAATACTCAGTACTCAATCAAGTGGTAATATCATGCAGACTACCAGACCTGCGCAGTGTTTTTGCTTTATTAGTTTGACCTTTTTAACTTGTTGTTGCGCTTATGTTTTTATGTATTTTGATCGCTTAATGCAACATAGTTAACTTACAATACCTCAATTTTCTTGAGATCTAAAATTTTGTATTATTTTTTAATATATAACAGCCATTTATGCAAACCAAGACACATACGATAGCGTTAACCTGAGGTTTATTTTGGATAGTAAATTTTGTGTGAAAGTAAAACTTTTCCCTTAAATTCAATAAAAATGTAGCTTTGTTTTCCTAATTCGCGTTTTTAAATTTTTTTTTATGCGACTGTCTTGTAAAAGGGGGTTTTGCGCACGGAAAACACGATCAGAAAATGGCATTTTTGTGCACGCCTATGTCATTTCTGCATACGGGTCTTCCGTCATTGTGATTTTTGTTGTTGTCACCCATCAATATAAGTTGGCTTAGTTCCGTAGCAACCGTCACTGCTCGTATGTTTTGTTGATTAGATACGTCAAAAAATTGTTGAATTTTTAAAGTTTTGTTGTAAAAATGTCGGAAATAAAAACAAGTTAAATTAAAATTTGATTTATCTTTCTTTATTAGCAGTCGTATAAAAAATATTGTAAAAAACTCGTTTGAAAACCTCTTTGCACACTCCCTCAACTTGTAGACCTCGCCTTGGGCTCGGTCTACCAAACTGTCTCTATCGTGTGCAATGAGTCGTTTTCAAACCTTGTTGTTTAAATAACTATTAAAAATGTTGTTATGCCACATCGATAAAAGCAGCAGATTCGCACTTACAGGATGGGCAAAGTTTTTGCATGATTTTTGGGTTGAGTTGAAATATGAAGACTGCATTTTGATGCATCTCACCATTTTCGAGCTACGGAAGCTTTCTCAAAAGCTTGTATTTTCTATAAGGACCATAGGTTTTAATTTTGGAATCAAAGTGTTTTTAGTTCATTTTGTTTTAAATTTATTTGGTGAAAACTTTAGGTGTCATATTGTTTTTAATTTGTCACATTTTTTTAAAAGATCTAGCACACATTACATTTACTTTTTTTTATTTATATCTTTTTTCTATGCTAAAAGAAAAAACAAAAAAACTACTTAACATAGAAAATATACAAATATTGAGTTATTGAATGAAATATATCGTATATCACAACTATGATATTATCTCATATCATTGACTGCTATACCCTACGGGTAGACCCGGCATGGGCCAAAATTGCCATTATATCAAGCTTTTATCGCAATTGACCAAATACAAGTAAGAATTTAATGAGCAAAATAGGGATGAAAATAGAATTTCGGTTTGGTGAGTCCGGAAACATGCAACATCGCAAAAATATTCTATTTGCTTGTCTTGGATAAAAAAGGGCAGTGGCGGCGCAAAATAAAAATTTTGAATTCTACTAGAATTTTTTTATCAACAATTTTCTGTTTGAATAATAAATAATTCATGAATACTTACTTGTGTGTGTTTACAAAATTCTCTTCAGTAAAAAAAAAGAGTAAAAAGAATTTCTGAGCATGCTAAGTGCAGTGGATGTATTAAAATTATTGTTTTCATCTTAGAACTTTACAAATGTTGTACCTTCCAGGTAAAATATTTTCTTTCTTTGAACAAGGGTCTTCTTCAACTCTTCTTTTCATGGGTGGACTACAAGTTATGCTCGAGTCAGATGAAATTTCGGAACTAAAAATTTCAATTCGGAATGGGACAACCGGGCGCCGGGCCAACTCGGCGCCGCCAACAGGGCGCCACGCCGGGCCTAATGGGCGCCGGGCCAACTCAGCGCCGGACTATTTTTTTTCGATAAAATGTGCAGATAAAAACAAAATAAATATGTTATTTATACAAAACTTTCAACATCTATTAAGTCGAGTGTTGAAATTTGGTAGGTGTAGTGTTCTGCGACTTGAAACACCGCCAAGTTCCATATTCGATACATATCGATGCATAAATAAGAAAGTCCGCCATTTTGGATCCGCCACTTTAATTTTTTTAAGTTTGTTTTTCATCTGCACATTTTATCAAGAAAAAATATTTTAGTCCGGCGCCCAGTTGGCTCGGCGTCAAGTTGGCCCGGCGCCCAGTTGGCCTGCCGCCCTGTTGGTGGCGCCGAGTTGGCGGCGCCCAGTTGTCCTAGACTGCAACACATTTCAGGGGTCTGGTACGTTTTACCACCTTTCTTAAAACTACGAAGTTTTTTGAAAAATGATAATTTTAGACCATTTTATAGTGATTTCTAAAAAAAAAATTGCGGACTATCGTTGATTTTGTTAAAAAAATTGAAATTGAAACATTCTTAAAACCCCATTAAAACCCATACAAATTGCTACAAAAGAAGCATTTTCTCATTTCAAACTGAAACAAAACGGTCCCTGACGTCTATCAGCTGTCAACAAAAACTTAAAATAACTTAGGTCACTGATCGAAATCGGGTCAGTTTTTTTGGTCCTTTTATGAAAATGCACAATTTTTAAAAAAGCATGAAATTCAAAACAAAATCAAGAAAATTATGATTCCTACATTTTTACAAATAAAAATTAGTTTAATTGAACATTATATCAATTTTTATTCCTTAAAACACTAAAAATTAATAATTATTTACTTTTTTAAAATTTATCGAAGGTCTAACTGAACAAAAGCAAACTGAACCCATCCGTATCGAAATGAACCAAATCAAACCGAATCTAACGGTTCGGTTTGGTTCGGTTCGATTTGCTTAAACTGAACCGAACCTAACCGAATATAGCTAAACCTAACCTAAACAATCCTAGCGGAACCTAACCGAACATACTCAAACTGAACCAACCTAACCCAACCTAACCCAACCTAACCCAACCTAACCCAACCTAACCCAACCTAACCCAACCTAACCCAACCTAACCCAACCTAACCCAACCTAACCCAACCTAACCCAACCTAACCCAACCTAACCCAACCTAACCCAACCTAACCCAACCTAACCCAACCTAACCCAACCTAACCCAACCTAACCCAACCTAACCCAACCTAACCCAACCTAACCCAACCTAACCCAACCTAACCCAACCTAACCCAACCTAACCCAACCTAACCCAACCTAACCCAACCTAACCCAACCTAACCCAACCTAACCCAACCTAACCCAACCTAACTCAACCTAACCCAACCTAACCCAACCCAGCCCAACCTAACCCAACCTAACCCAACCTAACCCAACCTAACCAAACCTAACCAAACCTAACCTACCTATTGTTAATAAATATAGTAAAAGTTGTTAGGTTTATGTCCAGGGGGTAACCATTGTCCATAATCGTCGGAAATCGAGTTAGGATTAGTGTATGCGACCATAAACATTGAGTGGCGAGTGAGTGTTTGGTCTTCAATTTTTTTAGGGAAATTTTTCAAAATCATTTTTTGCGCACTCTGGGCACCCTAATAAACCGTAATCTGGTCACCCTAATCCATCGCAATCAAAGAAAATGGGTAATCGAAGTGTCACAAATTTTTTGTTGGTTTCTATTCTTCTTTTATATTATGTAGGACAAAATTATTAATTAAACTAAGTGACCTTATTAAGTAAGACAGCATGATAGTCAAATGACATTAGAAGGACATAAACATATGATACCGGCCTGTAGACCGGTCGCGGTGGTCATATAATAATAAATATATACTTTCGCGATGAAAGACCAAAATTTAACTTAAAATTACTGTAAAGTCCGCAAAAAACATTAAATTTATCGAAATTTATAAAAACATAGATCAGTGTGTGTAACAATTCATCAAGATGTATGAAACTCGACCGTGACATGTCAAAAGTTTGGTTCGAAAAAACAAAAACAACTGGATAAAAATCGGTATGTAAAAAGTTAAAAAGAAATCATTTTTAAGAAAATCAAATACTTTTTGTTAATTTTCATGCAATGCAAAAAAAAGTGCGGGGAAGTGACACTTTCTGAATCAAAATGTGTGAGGGTAAAATCGCACGGTCGCAGAAAAAACTATCTATCGTGACGCTACTGAACTATCTCGTGTTTTAGGAAAAACTATCCGTCAAGACGACTTACCCATGAAATGTTGTTTTTTTATGGATTTTTTTTCTTCTTTTGCACAAAAAACAATTTTGGACCATGTTTAAACTCAAATAGTTACTTCTAAACTTGTTTTTAAACGTTTTAAGATTTCTTTTTGTAATATTCCCGCACAAAATTCAAAAAAAATCATTTCCGTACTTAGACAACATTGTCTATCAGTTTTCCCTGTATACACGGACTAACAGGTAGAATCACTCAAAATACGGCAGGTGGATTAAAGGTAGCCAGCTGCTTTTCTGTCGCACTTATGCCGTCAGTGTGAAAGAGATAAAAGTACCCTTATATTATCTAGGGTATTATTAGCATGCAAAATCACCCTATCTTTGTCCGTTTCACATGTTCAATAATGTCTATCTCTGTTTTTATTGTAAAAGAAATACCCGACCATAGGAACCAAATTGGATAGGGTCAATAAAAAATGCCTTGTCTTTCCGTCTCTAACGCCCTTTTAGGGCGTTATACAACTCAATGTCTCATATAAACTTTAGCAGATTAAATAAAATAAAAAAACTTTGAAAAGTATTCTAAACTTTTCAGGAAGCTATCGTAACTTAAGTCAAAAGCAGTGTGAAAAAATCATGCTGCTATTTTAATACTTAAACTCGCCTTAAACCTAAATAACACAGGGGGTTTGAGGAACAGATATGCAAAATTCTACCTGATTTCAAGAATATGAAAGCAACAGTTGGTTAAGTGCCCTGTCTTCTGCTAACCTGGGGAACCTACTAGATGACTCTGAGAATTGACCATCCAGTGTACGTACAGCACACCTGCGCTTGCAGTGAAATAGTGAACATTTAATAGCTGGCCATACACACAGAGGTTGATCCGTCGGTTTGGTTTGGCACAGATAAGTCTGACCGTTTTGTCCACCACGGTTTAAAACTGCTGCAGTCCACTAACACAAAAAAAATCTTTCGAATCGATCCTTCATATCGGTCGGCGCGTTAGTTGGCGAAAACTCATGATTTATCTGCCGGTTAAACCAAAACTGTGGAATTTCGTCAAGTCGAAAGTTTTATGCGGCACGGTATTTTAAGCATAGTGTATGGAAAATGTTTCGTGCTAAAAAGAAGTAGGCTCTGTGTATGGGAATGATTATTAATATGGAAATCAAGCATAGTGATGTAAAAAAGAGACATTGCAAGTGGGTTAAAAGTTATTTGCTTAAGAGGAAACTATTTAGCCATAACCTTCTATTAAAAGAGTTAAGAGAAAATGATCCAAACGATTTGAAAAATTATTTAAGAATGGATATTAACACGTATGACCTTTTATTAAATTTGGTAAGAGAGGATCTTACGAAACAAGATGCCCAAATGAGAGAAGCGATTGGACCAGAACAGCGATTGAATGCTGCCCTTCGTTTCCTTGCCACGGGAAATTCATATGAAGATCTGAAATTTTTAGTGGAAATTTCTGCACAGGCACTTGGTTATATCATTCCGGAAACATGTGCCATAATATTCAATAAATTAAAGAGAGACTATATGAACGGTCTGTTATCCCTGGCACAGTGTAAACCGACAGACAAGTCTGCGCCGGTTAAAATATCGAGCGCGGAACCAACAAGTTTCGCCCGCCGGTCTGAACTCACAGATAAATCTGTACCGGCTATAACTGGCACGTGGAATGTCCACAGCGCCGTTCCAAACCGGCGGATCAACCTCTGTGTGTATGGCCAGCTATTGACTTTATGGTCTTAGCTGCAACAAAAGCGCAGGGCGACGGTCGAGACACTAGATGATTAACGATGTTATCGGACGCGCCTTGGTCACAGCCGGATTTCCAGCTGTGTTCGAGTCGCCTGGTACTTGCAGAAAAGATGGCAAGAGGGCAGACGGAATGACTCTGGTTCCCTGAAGTAATGGAAAAGCACTGGTATGGAACGCAACATGCAGACACTAATGCAAAATCATATTTAAAAGACTAGTAAACGTTTAGGTGCGGCTGCATGTTTAGCGGAAAAAATAAAAAAACCAATAATACATAGACCTGGAGCATCGCTTTTTCTTTGTCCCTTTCGCGGTTGAATCATTCGGTCCCTGGAGAGAAGAAACACAAAAATGACATGTGAGTTAAATATTTAAAAGTAAAAAAAGGAAAAAGTTTTTTAATACAAACAAAAATAAAAAATTTTAATTATTATTTTATTGTTTTGCCATTTAACTTTTTTATTTAGTTTTCAAAAGTTTTATACAAGTTCAAAAAAAATTAAATCCAATCTCTATGCTAGAACCCAAATCATCAAAATGCGATAAAATTAACCAACACACGATGATGATGATGGTTTTAAAATTAAATACAAATTCCGAGAAACGTTGGCCAACTTCTAGTTTATTTTATTTTAGTTTTCCTGATCTTATAAACGCGAATAGTGTTTTTATTAACCCCTGTCTTTCAGTTAAGTTTTGGGTGTTTTTATTTATTTAGAAGCTAGATAAATATACACATATTGAGAACATAACAAAGAAAGCGGAAATCACCCTCAGAAATAGTGGGGACTCGGGCCACACATGGTACATTGGCTGTACAAGACTGTGATGAGACCATCCATTACATATGCTTCTCGGGTTTGGTGGCCAAAAGTAGCTTAACAGAATCTGATGCTCAGACTAAGCAAGGTGCAAAGTCTTGCGTGCCCCAGCATCACAGGAGCGATGAGATCTACTTCGACAACTTCGATGGAGTTACTCTTAGACCTTCCCCAGTTCACTTGGTGATACAGGGAGAGGCAAAGATGGGACTTCATAATGCATAATAGGGAGGAATCGTTTCTTGATATATCAATCCTACAGATGAAATCAGACCAGAAGTCCCAAAAGTACCCATATGGACGCACTCTCGAAGTAGTCATACAGGAGAGAGCAGCATGGTCTGGAAAAAACCACCCACTGCCACAAGAAGGCCTAATCTGGTACACAGACGTTGTTTGGGGAAAAGTCTAGGAGAGATTTGCATTTTTCACTGAAATATTACTCTAGAGTCTTTCAAATAGACCATCCTAGAATGCCCAAGAGAGGATAATAAAATGGAACACTTTGGTGAGACCATATCTATATACATATATTATTATATTACCTCAAAGCTAGTGTGGAAATGCCTTGCTAAACTAGTGAAACTGGCGAAACGTAAGAAAATAAAACTATTATGGGTGCTAGGACACAGATGTGTGTATATGTACAAACTAGAAAAACAAGGATCGTCAGAAAAATAAATTGGACTAGAGCCAACCCTGGGGTTATCAAAGTGTACTATAAGGTGCCAGGTCAAAATCTGGGTAAGAGGACATGAAAACATTAAAACCACTGGTTAGAAAGACAGCGGCTAAGACATAGCAGAGCCTATAATAAAGGCCTAGACCTGCTCGATTACAGTAGGATGCAAGTGAGAACCATAATGGGAATCATGACTGGCCATATGGCGGTCAAAGTTCACCTAAACAGGATGGGCCTGTATCAAGGAGACCTAAGCTGCAGACTATGCAATTAGGAACCGGAAACAGTAGAACATGTAATATGCCATTGCGAGGCACTCTATCGCAAAAAGAACGTAATATTTGGGGAAGTTGAACTGGACCAAATAGCGTCTGGGGACTACTCCATTAAAGACCTGTACAAACTTGTGCATGGAACAAAATTGATGGAGTGGTTAGCGTAGGAATCAAGAGGATGTACAATAAGTCATTAATGGCTGCAGTAGAGTGACTGTGGCTTGTCTAGGCAAGCCGGAGTCACAATCGAGGGCTTTTAGTCGGTAGGAATTCGACACTATCCAATACCCGGCCTTTCCTAGCAGAAGAAAAATGACTCTGTTAGGAAAGTAAGCCCCTTGGAAAAACTAATACTAAGTAGTAGTATTAGCAGCATATTATTTTTATTAAATTTAAGAGATAAAATATGACAAAAATGAGGAATAACATTAAAAATCCAACATCAAAACCAACGGAGTTCCTGTTAAAGAAAATTATTAAAAGTCAATAATTATTCAATAAATTAATAATATAACCAAATCCAAATGATATTGATCTGCAGGGGCCATTCATTTTTATTTTAGCTGTCGATAGACCGATAAAGACCCAATTTAATTGCCCCTGCGAATCATCCGCCGTAAACTATTGTTATTATGTAAAACATGCGTATTAAGGTAATTTTTTTTTTAATATTTATTAAAAAAGCCGTTTGACACTAATTTTAAATATTTGAACTTTTGTTTCTTTTTCACAATTTTTACTTTTTTCGCTCTTAAGTATGACCAATCTTGACAAAAAATTTAATAAATTTATAAATTATACTACATTAACTACACATTTTATATGTAAAGTCACAAAGTATCAGTAGGATTTGGTCACAAAAATGCAAGAACCCAGGTTTGGTTAGGGGAATGCAAGCTTTACGAATGAAGGCCAGCGTCACAATCTAAGGAAATTTTGGAACAGCCAAAAAATTAACGGAGGGATAAAGAGATTCCCCTGGCTTGGTTGCCTATAATAGTTTTTGTCCTTTACCGACTTTAAAAATTGTCTCTCTCAAATATTCCCCCATCAATTTTGTCTAGCGGCGTCATCTAGCGACAAAATTTCGATTCATAGCGTGGACAACGAAAAAAAAAATAACACGGGCAGCGTTAGTATTTAGCCTTTGATTATTTTTTTGTTGGCCTTGTTTTATTAGACAGGTTATGTCAATTCTTAAAAAAATTTTGATCTTTTTAAACAGTTTTGATTGTTTTTTTAACATTTTTAAAACCCACTACCAATCCCAGTTTAAAAATTTGCAGTGAAATAGATATACACATATACAAAACAAGCAAGAAACACTGAAAAGCATTAAGAAGAAACACAACATAACTACAAAGTTATCAAATGGGAAGAGAAACATCTACAAAACTAGGGTGGCCTAGAGAGCCAGACTACCCCAATCTCAACCACCAAGAGCTGGCTAATTAACCAAAGATATATTGAATTGAATAAATCTTTATTAGCAAATGTATGCTATTTCATAATACAAACATTATTATAAAAAAATACATTTAATGTTAATAAAACATAATAATTCCAAACATGATACTAATAACTATTTACTTAAAATCTAAAAACAAAAATACAATTTAATATTAGTCTAAGAAAATAACAATACTAGATTAAAACACACCAAAATAATATGTAGACTAAAATAATATTATAATATAAGGTAAAGCCAAAAACCCAACAATAGATAGATAGAACATTTTTGAAAATTTCGATAAATATTTGTGAGAAATAGTGTTTTTGGTGAACTTTATAAGTCACCGTTTTGATTTGTGCGCCGTGAACTTGAACCTGGGAGCAAAATGACCCCTGAGTGTCCACAAAATTGGGGTACAAAGAAGTTTAGTAGTTTGGAACATTATAACAGAAGAAGTCGGAAGTTACAAAACGAGTAAGTGCTAAATCTACTAGTCAAATTAAAAAGTGTTTAGAAAATGTTTTCCTTTTTGGTTACAGTATGACATTTATTTTAAAATTTACCATATGCAGGGGGGAGATAAAAGTGATGTTTTTAAAGGAAACACCATATATATTTTTACAGGTATGAATAAGGCCTAAAATCTTCTTTATAAAACTATAACATACTTTATACAATACATAACCATTTAAAATTTTTACAATTATTAAAAAAATTTGGTAGCACACCTAGTATAATTTCAACTTTTACTGATTTCAATGGGCATATATGATGTCTATAACATCTAAAAATGACATTTGACCATCAAAATTGTTTTGATTTTCTCACAACCTGTCACATATAACTTAAAAGAGTGGTATATACCAGGGGTGCCGAGTGGTACTTTTTTTTATTATTAAAAAAGAAGTGCTTATATCTCATAAACTATTGTTGACAGCTATAAAGTATGTTATTATTTTAGAAAGAAAATTTTAAGCCCTATTCATAATATGAATGTAAAAATATATAGGGTGTTTCCTTTAAAAAAAAGTTACTTTTACCTGCCACTTGTATATGGAAACTGCCAAAATAAATATCATACCGTAAACAAAAAGGAAAACATTTGCAGATCTCTTTTTAATTTTTTCCTTTAGGACAAAAATTCTGGAAAAATTGGACGGTAGAAATATAATGAAACACCCTGTACAGGGTGTCCCAAATTCAATGTTTTTGGGGGGTTTAGGGTATTTCTAGGGGGATAGAAAAAACTGTCCCACCTTTACGATGCTCAAAATTCAAGCGAAGCTGAAAGGTGAAAACCATATTTTAATATAGTATGCCATAAGTCTGCATTCTGGGAGGGGGTCTATAACTTTTTTATTTATGAAAATTTTGTTTTTGTGTAAATTTTGTTTCTTTTTTTGGGGTATTTTTTGAGATATGTGAGAAAATAGGGTAATTTCATATCAAATTAACCAGAGGTTTGGCAGACCATTTCACCGATTTTGATAAAATTTCGTACACATATTCTCTATATGGGTGGGATCAAAATTCCAAAATATTTTTTTTTTCTGATTAGTAGTTTTTTTAAAATTAATTTTCAAAAATCAAAAAATTAACCCATTTTGGTCTAACACAGCTTCACAAAAATTAAAATATCTTGAGGACCACTTACCGCAGATTAATAAGATATAGCTCTTTGTAAAGACAATTTAAATACCTTTCCAACTATTTGTCACATGACCTACTATATTTCCATCTGTTTTTTTTTGAAATTTTGAAAAAAACATTTTTTTATTTTTTTCAAAAAAGTTATTTTTGATTTTTTTCAAAAAAAACTATTTTTTTATCAAGGCTTTAGGAAAATATGTGCCAAATTTCAAAATGGAGAAATTATGGCTTCATGGTTAAAAAAAAAACCAAATAAAAGTAACAAAAAATCTGAACAAAATTGTTTGAAATTTGTATTATCATGCATACATAATATGTGTATGTGCTGTAGGTAAAAGTTATATTTTGAATATTAATTCAGTGTAGTTAAAAAAGTTAGTAGAAACCATCGTAAGTTGCATAAAAATGTAGTAAAATTATTATGTTTCTTATTTTAGGAAAAATCCAGTGCGGGATGAACATTGCTATGTTACATTGGATTTTCATCTTTATACTGAAGGAACAAAGAGAGTAGACAAAAATAAGGGAAGCTGGAATGATAATTTTGCTTTGTTATCTATGCTTGTGTGAGTTTTTAGAACATTTATAAATTTTATCTAAATTATATTTTTGACATTATTAGACCCTAACAAACTTATTTCTTCTTGCAAAAAATCGAGTTGACATACTATTACACCTAGCTCTGCAAAGTCAAAATCCTCCCCATTAGAAAGGAATATCTGCTTTTAGTTAACCCTCCATGTAACCATATACAGGGTGTTTCAACAAAAAGACCTTTTCAGATATTTCTTGATAGAATTTGAAAAAACCCTTGGAACCGTCGATATTGTTTCCAAAGAGGACACTTTTTAGCTATCTTGAAATTTTTGTAGCATGCATGTCCTTTACGGGGTATGCTTTGCTCCTAGTGATACCTTATTTTGAAGGTTTCTTAAATATCTTTACAACAATGTAAAAATTTTAAAATCTATTGATTAGTTTTTGACATATTTTCCTTCAAATTTTCATATTTATTCATATTAAATCCAAAAAATATAAAATCAAAATCTTTTCAAAATTTTTACATGGTTGTAGAGATATTCAAACCAAAACAAGGTATCATTAGACCCACTTTTCATATCCAAAATATATTAGTAAAGCATACCCCTCGGAGGGAATGCATGATAGCCAAAATGGGTCCCCTTGCCAACAAAATCCACATGTTCGTGGATTTTTGAAGTGCCCCAAAAGGCCTCTGTTAAGTTTTTGTTGAAACGGCCTGTATATTAAAAGATACATTTAATATTATTTTTAGCTCACACATATACCATACTATAGTAGTGTGAGCTATGGTGATCCTAATTTTTTGGAGAAAAAAAAAGTTGCTCCGATTTCAAAATTTTTTATATATCTTTGCGTTTCAGATGATTTTGAAACTTTTTTGTTGCGCCGTCTGTCTGTATGTGTGTCTGTCTGTATCTCTGTCTGTAACGACCAACGCGCATAACTCAAAAACCGCTTGGCCGATTTTAATGAAATTTGGTACCTAGACTGGGTCTTGCGTCGAGATGGTCCCATTTAAAAATGAACAAAATCCACCGAACACAAACCAAATAAAAGGGTGGGGGTAGATTTCAAAAATTAGAGTTTATGTGAAAATATGGCGTGTGTGATATCAAACGAAAGGTAATTGAGTCTGCAGTTAAACAAAATACATTTTAATTTATTTAAAAAAAAAGGGTGGGGCTATATTTTAAAAATTAGAGTTTAAGTGAAAATATGGCATGTGTGATATCAAACAAAAGGTAATTGAGTCCAGAGTTTAACAAAATACATTTTAGTTTTTTGTTTTTCTTAAGGGTGGGGGTAGATTCCAAAAATTTGAGTTTAAGTCAAAACATGGCTTGTGTAGTATCAAAGAAAAGGTAATTTAGTCTGGAGTTGAATAAAATATATTTCAGTTTTTAGTTATATTAGCTCACACGTACACTATAACTATAGTACCTAGTGTGAGCTTAGGGGCCCATATATTGGCAGAGTATTTTTTATTGCTTTAAGCAAATTACTGTAGTAACCGAAATTGCTAAACATATATCGAAATATAGATTATAAATAAAAAACAGTGAAATACATCTGTATTATTATTATTATCTTGGGGATTTTTTTCTCTACAATTTGATGAATTGCTTTGCAAAAAGTGCCAGTTTTATAATTTCGTGTATAATGTGCTTTTTATTTTCATGATAAATTTCTTTTTTCAGAAATAATGATGGTGGTTGACTATTAGGATTTACTAAGTGCAATACAAGTTCACACTCCATAAGAAATCAGGTACTCAAAATCAACAGTTTAAAATTTCCACAACAAATTACAGGAGCTACTAGTACATCGTCGTTGGTTCGATGAAACCTGATATGTGACATTTGTTTCAAAAATAAGTTTTTTGCATAATCAATTAGCCCTAGTCATAATGGATAGGCTATATAAAATTATTTGCAAAAAAATGTAATAATAACGTTAATTGAAGCAAGGATAAAAAAGGATCCAGACAGCTTATAAATGGCATCATAGACCTTTTTTGTCTTTTCTGTAAAATTTTATTTTGAACACAAATCAGTTTTCAGTAAACCAACGACCATATATTATATTATTATGTTTGAACCTTTTGTAAGAAAATTTGTTTTGAATGTTACTTATATTATTGAAAATTAGTTTTCTATAAAGAATAGGTTTTTTTTTTCAGAAAACATTTGTTTTTTATAATATAGAAAATTTAACCTAACCTAACTGTTTGTGTGTGTATGCTCTATATACTCCAATTCAAAAAAATTGAGACAACATTTACTAACAGTTTGACAAGTCTGACATTTAAAGATTATTAATAGTGCCACATCTGTCAAACAGTCAATAAAAAGTGTCTCAATTATTTTGAATTTGATTATAGAACTATTTTAGAGTTTATTTATAAGAATATAGAATGTAAATTTATAATAATAATAACTGAGTAGGCTGTAAATTTAAATGTTAGAAAATAGTTTTGCTAAATAAAAAATAATTGGTTGTTTTTTAAAACTGTAGTAGAGTGTATTTTCAGATATTTTCTAATAATTTTTTTCAAGCTCCTGTTAAGAAGTTTTCTATTTTTATTACTATGCTGTAATTTATTTAAAGAAAATAAATCAATAAATCGGCAGCAATATATTTGTTATTTGTAGCAATAGAATAATAAATATTTTTAAACAATAAATAAATGTAAAAGTAATTTTTCTGAGCTTCATTTATAGTGCACCTCTGCACCTATGTCAAATTATGTACTACTATAGAGTTTCTAAAATTTGTTTGAAGGAGGGGAAGGAAATTGTCCCAAAATATTTTCTTCAATTAGAAATTGTTTAAAAACTTTTTTTAATTAAAAAAAATTTGACATTTTCTTAAAAAAATATTAGCTTCCTGTTTTTCTTTTAGAAAGTGTTTTTGTTAAAAGATAATATTTTTGAACAAATCTATGTTCCAAGAAAACATAAATATGCAGTAGGTAAGAATATGGTTTTCTCTCGGGTTTTCTTTTTTTAATAAAAATGTTTTTATTGGTTGTTGATACTGTTCTGAGAGAAACACAAAACTCCTCTGCAAACAATAAAATCTGTTTTTGCCTTGTTTAAAAAAAAAAACAAATTGAAGGGTGAGTTTTATCAGATCGGGATGGTTATTCTCTACTTTCTGTGAGGTGAGGTGAGTGAAAAGTTCACTTTCACGGGTGAACTTGAAATGATTTCACCACCTTATTACACGGGGAAATGAATCCACAAGGTGAGCACTCACCTCACGGTACAGACAATCAAGAATAAACACCCTGATCCAAACTTGATCTAAATTAACCTAAAATGTGGTTTGAACTGAAATATCCTACCTGATAACTTTTAACATGCTTTGTCAAAAACGATCTATAAATGTAGAACAGGTTGTTTTTAAAAATGTTCAATGAACACACCAAGAAAGTTCTCATAGGTACATAAAACTCCAATGCAAAATAATTGAGACACTTTTTATTGACAAATGTAACATTACAATTAACATTTAAATGTGGGACTCATCAAACTGTCAGTAAATTTTGTCTCAATTTTTTTGAACTGGAGTTTACATCTACCCATTATATTTTTAGTTGGAAAGACAGAGATAATAAGGACATTTTAAAACTCTAAAAATTTTGACAACTGTTATTGTTATAGTTATTTTTAAGGTTTCACAACCTGACTAATTTGGCTTTGTTTTCCTGGCCATTTTTACACTTACTATTGGTAGAATCCTCCTCAATTAAAAAATAATACTTTTAAGCTTATTTTTATTAAAAAAACTACCAAACTTTACACACTTTGAGGTCAGTTGTTAGACATAAATGTGATGAAAAAGTAAATAACTACTAAGTAACAATAAAATCCCAATAATTATAAAGTGCTTATTAACCACAGTCAAGTTTGTGCATTTTGGTATTTTTTTAAAGAAAAATTAGTTTAAAAGTATTATTCTTTAATTAAAGAAGATTCTACTAAAGGTAAGTGCAAAAATAGTCAGGCAAATAAAGTAATTCAACCTAAGTTGTGATACCTAGACAACAACTATAATGATAACAATTGTCAAAGTGTTTCAAAATGTCCCTAATAGGTATAGTAGAATTTTTATGAATATAGAGTTACATCATTTCCTGGTATCTTTGTTTATTATATGGGGGCATTGTTTATTGATCTAAGCTGGCTACCAAGGGATAGGAGTCACTGGGTAAAGTAGATTTTTTTTATACATGTTTTAAGTTATAGTTTTTTTTATTTTGTTTCTTATATGTTGTCTCCAATAATAGCATAAAAAAGAAGATTCTTATTGAAGGCAGTAAACATACAATTGGTCAAAACTTTACCTTATCGTTTACAAAAATGCATGTCCCCACATCTCTATTATGCTTGCACCCTGACTTTTTTATTTTCTTTCTTATATTGTCTCTGGTAATACTACAAATTGTCTTATTTAAAAAACAAATTTTCGCCAGGAGGCATGTACAGCTAACCATAGGAAAAGACCTAGTCATTCTGGGTGTTGAGGTAAATTTATTTTTGTTGAAAATGAAATTTTCAATTTATTTGTGAAAACATCTAGCTGCTGTCGCATTTGAGGTATATGTACTATGTTATTTTCTCAAAAATTGTGACAAACTTTGATACTACTTCGGGAATGTACTTTCTCAATCTAAATTTGAAAACCGCGTTTTGCCAGCTATATTGTGGTTCGTAGAATTTTTTATTCACAGGTACCAGTATTTGCGTTTGTAAAAAAGAAAGCAGCCTATACTTTTCGTTTAAATGTTTAAATCAAGTTTTATTTAGTGTTTTATTTTTCTTGGGTTAGAAATATTTGTTTTTATGGAAAAGTCAAAAACAGCTGTCCTGTGTAACAGCGCCGCTGTGCAATTAATGTCAAAACTAAATTAAGAATTAAGAAAAAATTACAGATTTCTATCAGAAAGTACCGCTGGCATGCAAAGCAAAAACCTAGTAACTCGACTTACTCAAAAATGAGATTTTTATATCATTGCAAGGCCAACACAAAAATAGAGGCCACGACCCTGAAAAAATCAGCTGTTCTCCCGGGGCTGAATTTTACATTGGGTCTTATGGGAGGTCAGACGTTTTTTTATGATATTTTCAAAATGGCACTACAGATTTCCGCAAAATTTCACTGAAATATTCTCAGACACCATCCCGATATTCCACCAAAGGTTTGTAAGGAAGCAACATGATTAAAAGGTTAAAATCTTCAAGATTTAGCATTCCTTATTTTGAATTTAAATTACCCGCCATGTACTACATGCCAACTGTTATATTTGACATGTATTTGACTTTGTCATATGTGATTGTCACATTCGCTTCTGCTTTAAACTTAATTTTTGTGTGAGCTATTGAAGCGGCTATGAAAAATTAGGGCTTACTATACATTTAAAAAAAATTGTTCTGCCAGAATAAAGTAAAAACAATCTCAAAAACGGCTTTATTTAAAAACAATCAAATATCCATGAACCGTCATTTCAACTTCAATATTTTAAAGGCAATCAGCTGTGTCGTAACGTGACCATCAAAAAAAAAAAAATCAGCCCCGGATGTGACGTCAACAAAGTGGAGGATCGTGGCCCGTCCATTTTGATAGCCCTGATCATTGAAATAACCGTAAAAAACGGCACCAGAGAGTTTTTCTAGAATGTGGCTATCTTAGAAAACAAGGAAGTTGAATGTAGTCACTATGTAGTTAAATAAACTATGGTTAGTATGTAGTTAAATAAACTTCAAACTCTATTTCCCAAAACACTAGTTTTTGACTTACTAGGTTTCTGCTTTGCACGACAGACCACGTCATCTTCCTTTTTCGCAGTTCGTGAATAGACGATCACGTGATCAAAATAAATTTACAAAAAAACCCATGCAATTTCAAAATTTGGGCGATCAAGCCATATGATAGAAACCAATTATAACTTATTTTTTTGTTGTGTTAGATAAACAAAAGAATTTCGGGGTGCTGACTTTTTTCCGATTTTGAAAATATGGTCTAAAACGATGGCAAAATGCGAAAAACCCATAGAAAAATGTGCATATTTTAGAATAAAGCTGTGGAGGAGAAAATAGGGGAGTACAAACACGCATCGTTGCCAAATTTCAAAAAAATTAATTTCTAAAATGTTTGATAAAACCCAAAATAAGGCAAATTTCAAAAAAAGAAAAAAAGTCAGCACCCCCAAATTCGATGAAGAATTTACTAGAAAAAACAAAAATTCCTCTAATGCTACCAGTTTCTCCCTGGATGACCTGGTTGAAAAAGCATCATATGGATAATTTCCAACACTGCAATTGTGTAATTTATCTCAAAAATAGGGATGAGACGGGCACCTTAAGGCCAGCGTCACAATCTAAGGAAATTTTGGAACAGCCAAAAAATTAACGGAGGGATAAAGAGATTCCCCTGGCTTGGTTGCCTATAATAGTTTTTGTCCTTTACCGACTTTAAAAATTGTCTCTCTCAAATATTCCCCCATCAATTTTGTCTAGCGGCGTCATCTAGCGACAAAATTTCGATTCATAGCGTGGACAACGAAAAAAAAAATAACACGGGCAGCGTTAGTATTTAGCCTTTGATTATTTTTTTGTTGGCCTTGTTTTATTAGACAGGTTATGTCAATTCTTAAAAAAATTTTGATCTTTTTAAACAGTTTTGATTGTTTTTTTAACATTTTTAAAACCCACTACCAATCCCAGTTTAAAAATTTGCAGTGAAATAGATATACACATATACAAAACAAGCAAGAAACACTGAAAAGCATTAAGAAGAAACACAACATAACTACAAAGTTATCAAATGGGAAGAGAAACATCTACAAAACTAGGGTGGCCTAGAGAGCCAGACTACCCCAATCTCAACCACCAAGAGCTGGCTAATTAACCAAAGATATATTGAATTGAATAAATCTTTATTAGCAAATGTATGCTATTTCATAATACAAACATTATTATAAAAAAATACATTTAATGTTAATAAAACATAATAATTCCAAACATGATACTAATAACTATTTACTTAAAATCTAAAAACAAAAATACAATTTAATATTAGTCTAAGAAAATAACAATACTAGATTAAAACACACCAAAATAATATGTAGACTAAAATAATATTATAATATAAGGTAAAGCCAAAAACCCAACAATAGATAGATAGAACATTTTTGAAAATTTCGATAAATATTTGTGAGAAATAGTGTTTTTGGTGAACTTTATAAGTCACCGTTTTGATTTGTGCGCCGTGAACTTGAACCTGGGAGCAAAATGACCCCTGAGTGTCCACAAAATTGGGGTACAAAGAAGTTTAGTAGTTTGGAACATTATAACAGAAGAAGTCGGAAGTTACAAAACGAGTAAGTGCTAAATCTACTAGTCAAATTAAAAAGTGTTTAGAAAATGTTTTCCTTTTTGGTTACAGTATGACATTTATTTTAAAATTTACCATATGCAGGGGGGAGATAAAAGTGATGTTTTTAAAGGAAACACCATATATATTTTTACAGGTATGAATAAGGCCTAAAATCTTCTTTATAAAACTATAACATACTTTATACAATACATAACCATTTAAAATTTTTACAATTATTAAAAAAATTTGGTAGCACACCTAGTATAATTTCAACTTTTACTGATTTCAATGGGCATATATGATGTCTATAACATCTAAAAATGACATTTGACCATCAAAATTGTTTTGATTTTCTCACAACCTGTCACATATAACTTAAAAGAGTGGTATATACCAGGGGTGCCGAGTGGTACTTTTTTTTATTATTAAAAAAGAAGTGCTTATATCTCATAAACTATTGTTGACAGCTATAAAGTATGTTATTATTTTAGAAAGAAAATTTTAAGCCCTATTCATAATATGAATGTAAAAATATATAGGGTGTTTCCTTTAAAAAAAAGTTACTTTTACCTGCCACTTGTATATGGAAACTGCCAAAATAAATATCATACCGTAAACAAAAAGGAAAACATTTGCAGATCTCTTTTTAATTTTTTCCTTTAGGACAAAAATTCTGGAAAAATTGGACGGTAGAAATATAATGAAACACCCTGTACAGGGTGTCCCAAATTCAATGTTTTTGGGGGGTTTAGGGTATTTCTAGGGGGATAGAAAAAACTGTCCCACCTTTACGATGCTCAAAATTCAAGCGAAGCTGAAAGGTGAAAACCATATTTTAATATAGTAAGCCATAAGTCTGCATTCTGGGAGGGGGTCTATAACTTTTTTATTTATGAAAATTTTGTTTTTGTGTAAATTTTGTTTCTTTTTTTGGGGTATTTTTTGAGATATGTGAGAAAATAGGGTAATTTCATATCAAATTAACCAGAGGTTTGGCAGACCATTTCACCGATTTTGATAAAATTTCGTACACATATTCTCTATATGGGTGGGATCAAAATTCCAAAATATTTTTTTTTTCTGATTAGTAGTTTTTTTAAAATTAATTTTCAAAAATCAAAAAATTAACCCATTTTGGTCTAACACAGCTTCACAAAAATTAAAATATCTTGAGGACCACTTACCGCAGATTAATAAGATATAGCTCTTTGTAAAGACAATTTAAATACCTTTCCAACTATTTGTCACATGACCTACTATATTTCCATCTGTTTTTTTTTGAAATTTTGAAAAAAACATTTTTTTATTTTTTTCAAAAAAGTTATTTTTGATTTTTTTCAAAAAAAACTATTTTTTTATCAAGGCTTTAGGAAAATATGTGCCAAATTTCAAAATGGAGAAATTATGGCTTCATGGTTAAAAAAAAAACCAAATAAAAGTAACAAAAAATCTGAACAAAATTGTTTGAAATTTGTATTATCATGCATACATAATATGTGTATGTGCTGTAGGTAAAAGTTATATTTTGAATATTAATTCAGTGTAGTTAAAAAAGTTAGTAGAAACCATCGTAAGTTGCATAAAAATGTAGTAAAATTATTATGTTTCTTATTTTAGGAAAAATCCAGTTGGGGATGAACATTGCTATGTTACATTGGATTTTCATCTTTATACTGAAGGAACAAAGAGAGTAGACAAAAATAAGGGAAGCTGGAATGATAATTTTGCTTTGTTATCTATGCTTGTGTGAGTTTTTAGAACATTTATAAATTTTATCTAAATTATATTTTTGACATTATTAGACCCTAACAAACTTATTTCTTCTTGCAAAAAATCGAGTTGACATACTATTACACCTAGCTCTGCAAAGTCAAAATCCTCCCCATTAGAAAGGAATATCTGCTTTTAGTTAACCCTCCATGTAACCATATACAGGGTGTTTCAACAAAAAGACCTTTTCAGATATTTCTTGATAGAATTTGAAAAAACCCTTGGAACCGTCGATATTGTTTCCAAAGAGGACACTTTTTAGCTATCTTGAAATTTTTGTAGCATGCATGTCCTTTACGGGGTATGCTTTGCTCCTAGTGATACCTTATTTTGAAGGTTTCTTAAATATCTTTACAACAATGTAAAAATTTTAAAATCTATTGATTAGTTTTTGACATATTTTCCTTCAAATTTTCATATTTATTCATATTAAATCCAAAAAATATAAAATCAAAATCTTTTCAAAATTTTTACATGGTTGTAGAGATATTCAAACCAAAACAAGGTATCATTAGACCCACTTTTCATATCCAAAATATATTAGTAAAGCATACCCCTCGGAGGGAATGCATGATAGCCAAAATGGGTCCCCTTGCCAACAAAATCCACATGTTCGTGGATTTTTGAAGTGCCCCAAAAGGCCTCTGTTAAGTTTTTGTTGAAACGGCCTGTATATTAAAAGATACATTTAATATTATTTTTAGCTCACACATATACCATACTATAGTAGTGTGAGCTATGGTGATCCTAATTTTTTGGAGAAAAAAAAAGTTGCTCCGATTTCAAAATTTTTTATATATCTTTGCGTTTCAGATGATTTTGAAACTTTTTTGTTGCGCCGTCTGTCTGTATGTGTGTCTGTCTGTATCTCTGTCTGTAACGACCAACGCGCATAACTCAAAAACCGCTTGGCCGATTTTAATGAAATTTGGTACCTAGACTGGGTCTTGCGTCGAGATGGTCCCATTTAAAAATGAACAAAATCCACCGAACACAAACCAAATAAAAGGGTGGGGGTAGATTTCAAAAATTAGAGTTTATGTGAAAATATGGCGTGTGTGATATCAAACGAAAGGTAATTGAGTCTGCAGTTAAACAAAATACATTTTAATTTATTTAAAAAAAAAGGGTGGGGCTATATTTTAAAAATTAGAGTTTAAGTGAAAATATGGCATGTGTGATATCAAACAAAAGGTAATTGAGTCCAGAGTTTAACAAAATACATTTTAGTTTTTTGTTTTTCTTAAGGGTGGGGGTAGATTCCAAAAATTTGAGTTTAAGTCAAAACATGGCTTGTGTAGTATCAAAGAAAAGGTAATTTAGTCTGGAGTTGAATAAAATATATTTCAGTTTTTAGTTATATTAGCTCACACGTACACTATAACTATAGTACCTAGTGTGAGCTTAGGGGCCCATATATTGGCAGAGTATTTTTTATTGCTTTAAGCAAATTACTGTAGTAACCGAAATTGCTAAACATATATCGAAATATAGATTATAAATAAAAAACAGTGAAATACATCTGTATTATTATTATTATCTTGGGGATTTTTTTCTCTACAATTTGATGAATTGCTTTGCAAAAAGTGCCAGTTTTATAATTTCGTGTATAATGTGCTTTTTATTTTCATGATAAATTTCTTTTTTCAGAAATAATGATGGTGGTTGACTATTAGGATTTACTAAGTGCAATACAAGTTCACACTCCATAAGAAATCAGGTACTCAAAATCAACAGTTTAAAATTTCCACAACAAATTACAGGAGCTACTAGTACATCGTCGTTGGTTCGATGAAACCTGATATGTGACATTTGTTTCAAAAATAAGTTTTTTGCATAATCAATTAGCCCTAGTCATAATGGATAGGCTATATAAAATTATTTGCAAAAAAATGTAATAATAACGTTAATTGAAGCAAGGATAAAAAAGGATCCAGACAGCTTATAAATGGCATCATAGACCTTTTTTGTCTTTTCTGTAAAATTTTATTTTGAACACAAATCAGTTTTCAGTAAACCAACGACCATATATTATATTATTATGTTTGAACCTTTTGTAAGAAAATTTGTTTTGAATGTTACTTATATTATTGAAAATTAGTTTTCTATAAAGAATAGGTTTTTTTTTTTCAGAAAACATTTGTTTTTTATAATATAGAAAATTTAACCTAACCTAACTGTTTGTGTGTGTATGCTCTATATACTCCAATTCAAAAAAATTGAGACAACATTTACTAACAGTTTGACAAGTCTGACATTTAAAGATTATTAATAGTGCCACATCTGTCAAACAGTCAATAAAAAGTGTCTCAATTATTTTGAATTTGATTATAGAACTATTTTAGAGTTTATTTATAAGAATATAGAATGTAAATTTATAATAATAATAACTGAGTAGGCTGTAAATTTAAATGTTAGAAAATAGTTTTGCTAAATAAAAAATAATTGGTTGTTTTTTAAAACTGTAGTAGAGTGTATTTTCAGATATTTTCTAATAATTTTTTTCAAGCTCCTGTTAAGAAGTTTTCTATTTTTATTACTATGCTGTAATTTATTTAAAGAAAATAAATCAATAAATCGGCAGCAATATATTTGTTATTTGTAGCAATAGAATAATAAATATTTTTAAACAATAAATAAATGTAAAAGTAATTTTTCTGAGCTTCATTTATAGTGCACCTCTGCACCTATGTCAAATTATGTACTACTATAGAGTTTCTAAAATTTGTTTGAAGGAGGGGAAGGAAATTGTCCCAAAATATTTTCTTCAATTAGAAATTGTTTAAAAACTTTTTTTAATTAAAAAAAATTTGACATTTTCTTAAAAAAATATTAGCTTCCTGTTTTTCTTTTAGAAAGTGTTTTTGTTAAAAGATAATATTTTTGAACAAATCTATGTTCCAAGAAAACATAAATATGCAGTAGGTAAGAATATGGTTTTCTCTCGGGTTTTCTTTTTTTAATAAAAATGTTTTTATTGGTTGTTGATACTGTTCTGAGAGAAACACAAAACTCCTCTGCAAACAATAAAATCTGTTTTTGCCTTGTTTAAAAAAAAAAACAAATTGAAGGGTGAGTTTTATCAGATCGGGATGGTTATTCTCTACTTTCTGTGAGGTGAGGTGAGTGAAAAGTTCACTTTCACGGGTGAACTTGAAATGATTTCACCACCTTATTACACGGGGAAATGAATCCACAAGGTGAGCACTCACCTCACGGTACAGACAATCAAGAATAAACACCCTGATCCAAACTTGATCTAAATTAACCTAAAATGTGGTTTGAACTGAAATATCCTACCTGATAACTTTTAACATGCTTTGTCAAAAACGATCTATAAATGTAGAACAGGTTGTTTTTAAAAATGTTCAATGAACACACCAAGAAAGTTCTCATAGGTACATAAAACTCCAATGCAAAATAATTGAGACACTTTTTATTGACAAATGTAACATTACAATTAACATTTAAATGTGGGACTCATCAAACTGTCAGTAAATTTTGTCTCAATTTTTTTGAACTGGAGTTTACATCTACCCATTATATTTTTAGTTGGAAAGACAGAGATAATAAGGACATTTTAAAACTCTAAAAATTTTGACAACTGTTATTGTTATAGTTATTTTTAAGGTTTCACAACCTGACTAATTTGGCTTTGTTTTCCTGGCCATTTTTACACTTACTATTGGTAGAATCCTCCTCAATTAAAAAATAATACTTTTAAGCTTATTTTTATTAAAAAAACTACCAAACTTTACACACTTTGAGGTCAGTTGTTAGACATAAATGTGATGAAAAAGTAAATAACTACTAAGTAACAATAAAATCCCAATAATTATAAAGTGCTTATTAACCACAGTCAAGTTTGTGCATTTTGGTATTTTTTTAAAGAAAAATTAGTTTAAAAGTATTATTCTTTAATTAAAGAAGATTCTACTAAAGGTAAGTGCAAAAATAGTCAGGCAAATAAAGTAATTCAACCTAAGTTGTGATACCTAGACAACAACTATAATGATAACAATTGTCAAAGTGTTTCAAAATGTCCCTAATAGGTATAGTAGAATTTTTATGAATATAGAGTTACATCATTTCCTGGTATCTTTGTTTATTATATGGGGGCATTGTTTATTGATCTAAGCTGGCTACCAAGGGATAGGAGTCACTGGGTAAAGTAGATTTTTTTTATACATGTTTTAAGTTATAGTTTTTTTTATTTTGTTTCTTATATGTTGTCTCCAATAATAGCATAAAAAAGAAGATTCTTATTGAAGGCAGTAAACATACAATTGGTCAAAACTTTACCTTATCGTTTACAAAAATGCATGTCCCCACATCTCTATTATGCTTGCACCCTGACTTTTTTATTTTCTTTCTTATATTGTCTCTGGTAATACTACAAATTGTCTTATTTAAAAAACAAATTTTCGCCAGGAGGCATGTACAGCTAACCATAGGAAAAGACCTAGTCATTCTGGGTGTTGAGGTAAATTTATTTTTGTTGAAAATGAAATTTTCAATTTATTTGTGAAAACATCTAGCTGCTGTCGCATTTGAGGTATATGTACTATGTTATTTTCTCAAAAATTGTGACAAACTTTGATACTACTTCGGGAATGTACTTTCTCAATCTAAATTTGAAAACCGCGTTTTGCCAGCTATATTGTGGTTCGTAGAATTTTTTATTCACAGGTACCAGTATTTGCGTTTGTAAAAAAGAAAGCAGCCTATACTTTTCGTTTAAATGTTTAAATCAAGTTTTATTTAGTGTTTTATTTTTCTTGGGTTAGAAATATTTGTTTTTATGGAAAAGTCAAAAACAGCTGTCCTGTGTAACAGCGCCGCTGTGCAATTAATGTCAAAACTAAATTAAGAATTAAGAAAAAATTACAGATTTCTATCAGAAAGTACCGCTGGCATGCAAAGCAAAAACCTAGTAACTCGACTTACTCAAAAATGAGATTTTTATATCATTGCAAGGCCAACACAAAAATAGAGGCCACGACCCTGAAAAAATCAGCTGTTCTCCCGGGGCTGAATTTTACATTGGGTCTTATGGGAGGTCAGACGTTTTTTTATGATATTTTCAAAATGGCACTACAGATTTCCGCAAAATTTCACTGAAATATTCTCAGACACCATCCCGATATTCCACCAAAGGTTTGTAAGGAAGCAACATGATTAAAAGGTTAAAATCTTCAAGATTTAGCATTCCTTATTTTGAATTTAAATTACCCGCCATGTACTACATGCCAACTGTTATATTTGACATGTATTTGACTTTGTCATATGTGATTGTCACATTCGCTTCTGCTTTAAACTTAATTTTTGTGTGAGCTATTGAAGCGGCTATGAAAAATTAGGGCTTACTATACATTTAAAAAAAATTGTTCTGCCAGAATAAAGTAAAAACAATCTCAAAAACGGCTTTATTTAAAAACAATCAAATATCCATGAACCGTCATTTCAACTTCAATATTTTAAAGGCAATCAGCTGTGTCGTAACGTGACCATCAAAAAAAAAAAAATCAGCCCCGGATGTGACGTCAACAAAGTGGAGGATCGTGGCCCGTCCATTTTGATAGCCCTGATCATTGAAATAACCGTAAAAAACGGCACCAGAGAGTTTTTCTAGAATGTGGCTATCTTAGAAAACAAGGAAGTTGAATGTAGTCACTATGTAGTTAAATAAACTATGGTTAGTATGTAGTTAAATAAACTTCAAACTCTATTTCCCAAAACACTAGTTTTTGACTTACTAGGTTTCTGCTTTGCACGACAGACCACGTCATCTTCCTTTTTCGCAGTTCGTGAATAGACGATCACGTGATCAAAATAAATTTACAAAAAAACCCATGCAATTTCAAAATTTGGGCGATCAAGCCATATGATAGAAACCAATTATAACTTATTTTTTTGTTGTGTTAGATAAACAAAAGAATTTCGGGGTGCTGACTTTTTTCCGATTTTGAAAATATGGTCTAAAACGATGGCAAAATGCGAAAAACCCATAGAAAAATGTGCATATTTTAGAATAAAGCTGTGGAGGAGAAAATAGGGGAGTACAAACACGCATCGTTGCCAAATTTCAAAAAAATTAATTTCTAAAATGTTTGATAAAACCCAAAATAAGGCAAATTTCAAAAAAAGAAAAAAAGTCAGCACCCCCAAATTCGATGAAGAATTTACTAGAAAAAACAAAAATTCCTCTAATGCTACCAGTTTCTCCCTGGATGACCTGGTTGAAAAAGCATCATATGGATAATTTCCAACACTGCAATTGTGTAATTTATCTCAAAAATAGGGATGAGACGGGCACCTTAAAGCAATTACATTTTCTTTTCATATATGCAGTGCAAAACTGCTGTGTATTACAAAAATGTAAAACTCATTTTTGTTTGTTTAGTTAGGCAGTAATATCATGAAATATTTACAGTTAACACCATAAACATGCTGACAAACTGACTTGAGTTAAATAAAAGAAGTTTTCAATGATTTTTAAAGTCCAGGGATTTTTACCTTTCTAGCCCGTGCAGCAATGGCTATATGGGGAAGATATTATTTCGACGAATTTGAGATAACGGATAACATTTTGTATTTTTACTGTATGTGCGTATGTCTGTCCGTAACACGATAGCTCCTAAATCGTTAAAATTATTTTCATAAAATTTGCTAATGACAGTTTTTTGACAATTAAATTTTTTTAATAATGCCATCTTTTTAACGGAGCATCGCATCAATATGCGGTTTTCGGAATATGGTAGACTGTATTTTGCTAAATAATTTATGTTATAACCAGAAACCTTGGGGGAGCTTTAGTTTCTAAGATATTTACTAAAACTTGGCTTATGATTTCACTGAAGTGTGCTAATAGGCTAGCTAGACAGGAGGGTATCAGATCCATCATAAATTAATTTATTTATGTTTATACTCTAACAACAATATTAACTAAAGTCTCATAAATTTCTAAATCCTAGGTACTATAAAGTTATAGATTAATGTTTAACTCATTCTCCTTGTAAACCATGTCTTCAAATGTCTCTAACGTTACGCCGCCGTATGACGGCAGCACGCTAAATTGGAAAGTTTTAATTACTAAAAAAGTATGTTTTAAGTATAAAGATAATAGAACAAACATAGAAATAAGATTAACACAGTCTCAATACTAAATAAGATTATGCCACACGGAGGACACACTGTATAGTAACTCTAGGTGAGATGACGCCGAAAATATTTTGCTTGTGTGTATTTGGATCCAGATAGATACCTGGCACAAATTATTAAACTAAAACAAGAAAACCAAACGGCTGAAATCAAGAGACGAATAAGATTGGCCTGGGCAGTGTTTGATAAAGTAAGCTACATGTTAAAAAATAAATAATATCCTCAGTACCTCAAAACGAATGTGTTTAACTAATGTATCCTTCCTGTTCTTACTTATGAATTCCACACTTTAGACACTTATAAAATCAAACATGGATAAGGTAACAAATGCCGAAAGGTTAATGGAAAGACAAATGGTACATCTGAAGCTAACAGATAGAAAAAGTAATGAATGGATAACAATTGAGGAATGTCAGAGGAAAAGTAGCAAAATTAAAATAGAAATTTGCCGGTCAAAGTATTAGATAGAAAGACGATCGATGAAACAGATGTATTATAAACTGGAGTAGGGGAAGAATCATGCGGGAGCTAGATGGCTGACCACGGCCATAGACAGAGAAGGGTGGAATATATTGGGGGAGGCCTATGTCCAGAGATGCATCGAAGAAGGCTAAATCGGCAGATATATATTAGTATTTGGACCGTGCGTTTGTCTGTAAGTCTGTCCGGCTCACGATAGCTCCGAAATCGCACGACTAATTTTTATGAGATTTTTACGAAAAATATTGTTTGACACTGTAATGAGCAAAATAGAGTTTGGTCAAAATTCATAAACGGTAATGACATAGTTAAAAAATGGAAAACTTTTAACGAAGCCTTGTGTCAATATGCGGTTTTTGAAATAATGTAGAACTCATTTTTTGTGTTATAACCAAAACCTTCGTAGAAGCTTTCATTTCAGAGAAATAAAAAAAATCTTTTCCTGATATAGCGTGGAGTTCACTGAAAGTGTGCTAATGAGCATAGAAGGTATCAGATCCGTTATGAATACATGCAATGCATGCAATGTAAATGTAAACGTAACATTCATAGTATACTATACTAACGAGTTTCCTGACATTACCATGTCCGCGGTGTAGTGCAAAATTCATTAGTGGTAGGTAAACACAGGGCCGCTTTACCGCCTTCCCCTCCCCTTTGACCTGGCTTCGATATATATCGGCAAACATGTAACATATTGCCTAAGTAAGATGGATACCCAAACAAACGAGCTCTATCAGTCAGAACGTCTGACGTACTTATATAGTATACATAAATAGGTAAGGGCAGTGGCGTATATAGAAAAATGTTTCGGGGGGGGCCCGAAAAGTTTCAGAGGGGGCCCGAGATCTCATGAGTCCATATGTTATGCTATTTAATGTTTGTTTTCATGAAATATGTGGAAAATATCAAAAAAATCTTCAGCTTTAGGGGGGGCCCGGGCCCTCCTGTCCCCCCTTATATACGCCACTGGGTAAGGGAGAGTAGACACAATGAGACTAGTTTTACATTATACGGTAGCGCCCCCAGGAATTTGTCTTGGGGGGGGGGGGGGTGACACCCCATGATGTCATATTTCATGGTATTTTTTTCTTTTATTCATGAAATATGTGTAAAGTATCTAAAAAAATTTTAGGCATGGGAAGGGGGCCCTTGCGTTATTCATCATAAATCGAAAACGAATAAATTTGAAAAATATAGGTTTAACCTATTTGATCATGTTTTAAAAATGTTTCTCTTTGTTCAAAACTGCCATTTGTCTCTCACTTCAATATTAAACACATTTAAAAGCTAGTTTGTGTACGATTTTTTATTCTATGGTATCATGACACAACTTGCCCCAAAAAGTTCCATTTACCCAAGGCCATAAAAGCTAATAACAATTTTTTTTTAAATGTTAGGTCGCAATTCGGCTCGTTGCGCAGCTCAAGGTTCGTCGAAATGTTCAGGTGTATACGCGCCTTTAGAATACGAAATAGCACGAAATATAAAAGTCGATATAATTAGGAAAAGGTTATGATTCTTTTCTTGTAAAGTGCGAATTCTTTTCTTGTAATGTGCAAATTAACTTTAAATAAAAATGATGCTAAATGACAGCACTTTTACTACTTTTTATGGTATATCTCAAAACCGTTATGTGAGCCTACTACTACTAACTTTAATTTTTAAATGAGGGGAGTCGAGTGATACCTTGTTTGAAAGGAATTTTAATTATTTTAAGTTTCTTTAATCGGCTTAATACTTACGAAGTTATGGGTGGTTTTGATTATAGTCCACGCAACATTGATTTAAAGTATAAAATGTTTATTGATAACATAGTTTGTAATTTTTGACGTAGGTACATTTAACTATCGTTATGCTGCTTTTAGACTATAGGGTCACTAAAAACTAAATTTTGTCTTTGTCTAGTGATACTTAAATTTTTATGAGAGAATTAAAATAGCGTTTAAAAACAACATCAATCGACCCTCTTCTTTTAAAAAAATTAAAATTGTCTGTGACCCTATGCCCAAATAAACCAGTAAACATGCTAGTTACCAAAGTGGCACTTTTTCCCCCGAGGCAAAAAGTTTGTAGTACAAGCGTAACAAGGACTATTATTTTGTGGGGGATATACATATGTTTTTATCAGGAGTTTTATTATCTATTTTCTACAATTTTCAGGATAAAAAGTGACAATTTTATCCCTTAACACTTTTATCCCTTATAGTCAGAGCATATTATTTTAAAAGGTTTTCGGTCTAGAAGCAAATTATATTATTTTTTGGCAACAGACCATTTCCTCCTAAATTGACCCCGCTAAATCCGAATATCTCTGTTGCCAACTCGAAAAATCGACAGGGACGGAGAAAATCCCCCCCAAACCCCCAAAAACCTGTTTTTTTCAATTTTATGCAATTTTCTCGAAAACTAACCTTTTTATCAAAAATTGCGAAGAACAGTTTTTTGTGGAGAATAAAATTCCCTTTCCAACGATGTATTGGTCAATAAGGTTACGAAAAGCAAGTAGCTCTTCAGTGGCGTACGTAAATTGGGATTATTTAGAAAAAAAACATGTTTATTATAGGTTTTTCAAAATTTTCTCAAAAACTACACTTTTTAGGAAAAAATATGTATTTATTAAAATGTCGGGTTGTTGCCATATTTAAGGCTTACTAATATAAATTTATTTTCAAAAATAACTGAAATAATCAGTTTCTCTTGCATATTTAAATATCTTTTCTAACTAAGATTTTCAGAAAAAAATGTGCCGTTATTCTTTATTCAGGATAAAACAATTTCTTTTTAAATGATATATTGCAAAGTGAGGTTAATGTTATGATAAATACTTCAAAAAGGTTCGTAATTATACCTACTAAAATAAATTGTTTCCAAATTATGGGTCACATTTTGTGACACACTCTTTAAAAGGACATTTTACTATCGGGCCCGCCGCCGAAGCCATAAAAGGTCGAAAGTACAAAACGTCGAAAAAAAAACGACAAAACAAAATATTAAAAATACAAATTTACCGTATCAAGTCGAATTGACCTGTCCAGTCGATCTGGACCGGCGGCCGTACTTTCGATCTTTTGTACTTTCGATCTTTTGTACTTTCGACCTTTTGAACTTTCTACCTTTTGTTTTTTGATCTTTTGTACTTTCGATCTTTTGTACTTTCGACCTTTTGTACTTTCGACCTTTTGAACTTTCGACCTTTTGTTTTTTGATCTTTTGTACTTTCAACCTTTTGTACTTTCGACCTTGTACTTTCGACCTTTTATCCGCCGCTGTTTATTATCCACCGAAAAGCTAATAAGGCACAAAATTGATTAGTTTGGATTGATCTTAAATAATTTCTTTAAATTAAGAACACCACTGGAGCGGGTAATATAAAATAACTTCCACTTTATTATACATCGTATGAAAGGAAATTTTATTGGCTATGACGAAGTGTAGAACACATTTTTCGTTGAAGAGCTTGGTGTTGATGTTTTGAGGTTGGTAGAGCTGCGGGACTGTAGCGCGCTGGTCGTTTTATAAAATCTGGGTGCAAAAATCCTTAAAAGGACGATGTAAAAATATTAATTTTTCCGTGCCACACAAAGACAATATAGAGGATTGGCACTCACCTCTTCAGCTGTTTCCGTCGTCCAGAGGAGCTCCTCTCGCTGGCCCAGTCGTTGCAATCGCTCCACACTAGAATCACTTGTTTGTGTAATGGTTTAGTTTGATTTTCTAAGAATTTTATTGGATTTTTTTGTTAATAGAATTTATCACCATGCTGCGTGGTGATCTCGACAGAATACGACAGACGAATCCTTTTTTGGTTACGCCTTTTTGCGCAGATTCATTTTCCGTAGATGGCGCTGGCGTTTTGCTTGTGCCAATCAAATTGAAATTGTGTGGGTTTTCCGAATACGGGAATTTGGCGCAAAATTTGAATTTAAAATTAAAGTTGCACGAACATTTTCCGCCCACTTAAAACGAAGTTTTACATTGAGATTAATTGAATAAACAAATGGCTATATAAAAAGAATATAAGTTAATTCAAAACCTTAAAGGGTAGGTAATTAAATCCGTTTTAGGTTTATAGATCAAAAGGAAAAAAAATGAAAAAAAAAAAAAAATATATATAGATATATTCTAGATAACGACACACGAAACAAAAGAAGTTGCTTGGGAGTTTAGTGCGCATCTAAAGGTAGTGGGCACAACTTGACCACGGGACGAGTGAAAAGTCCGTGTTGTGTTTTAACAGTAGCAACTCGAATGTGATTATCCCGACCAGGATGTACAGATACTATTCTACCCAGCAACCAGTGTAATGGCGGCCTAGTTTCATCCTTAATTAATACAAGCGTATCTAGCTTGATTTCAACCGAAGGGTCCGACCACTTAGAACGCTGTTGTAAAGTATTTAAGTACTCGAGTTTCCAACGCTTCCAGAAATCGGCATGAATTCGTTGGATAAGTTGCCAACGCTTAAGGGTATTAACTTTAAGGGTAGAAAGGTCAGGATCAGGACACGAATTAAGGGGTTCCATTGTGAGGAAATGACCCGGAGTCAAAGACGTAAGATCGTTTGGGTCAGAGCTTTGCTCACAAAGGGGTCGAGAATTGAGTAATGCCTCTATTTGGGCGAGGAGAGTATAGAGCTCTTCGAAGGTTAGTATCTGGTCACCGATGACCCGATACAAATGTGTTTTTATAGATTTGACTCCTGCTTCTGCTAGACCATTTAGGTGGGGGGCTCCCGGACTATTAAGACACCATTTGATTTTTAAGCTCTCAGAAGCTAATTTCGAAAGATTATGGAGCTCCTTAATAGCCCCAACAAAGTTTGAGCCTCTATCACTTGTGATTTGGACGCAAGTGCCACGTCTAGCGACAAAGCGTCGTAAAGCAGCGATGCACGCCTCTGTGGTTAAATCCGAAACAAGCTCGATATGGATTGCTTTGACAGAAGTATCGACAAAGACTGCAATATATGATTTACCAACTTGTGCTCCACGACATCTCTGACCTACAAAGGTTTTGATTGGGCCTGCATAGTCTAAGCAAACGTGTGAAAAACATTTTAATTGTGACGTTCTAAAAGAAGGTAAATCCGACATGTACGGAGTATACGGTTTTGGTTTTAAGCGAAAGCAGGGAATACATTTCAATAAAACCCTCTGAATAGCTCGACGTGATGACATAATCCAAAACTTTTGACGAATTAAGTATTGGACTGTGTTTATTCCGGGATGTAAATTTTCGTTATGAGTTTGAATAATGATCAATTGGGTTAATCTATGAGATTTCGGCAATAATAAGGGATGTTTTGCCTCAAAGGAGAGTTGAGAATGCCGTAAGCGTCCGCCCACTCTAAGGAAACCCAATTCGTCCAAAAAGGGCGCGAGTTTGCGAAACGGCTTAGGTAATAGCTGAGTATTTTGAATTTTTTGAATGATATCCGAAAAACACTCTTCTTGGACCCTTTTAACTAAAACAAGTAGAGCCTTGTGTAGTTCAAAAGCGGAAAAAACGCCGGATAAAGGGTCAACTGAGGTTTTTCGATTGCGAATAAGTCTTAGAAAATGACAAATGATTTTTTGAATGGTATTTAAATTGGATATTTTATCGATTAATCTATCAAAAAAGTTTTGATTTTGAATTTCTGCCGTCAGCACCACTGAATTTTCCGGTTTTTCTTCTTTGAGAACCTCGTCCGGAACTCCCAAAGAACGTTCATTTATAAACCTTTGAATTTGCCACTCCGTAGTGGGCAAGGTAATCCATGGAGGGCCGTGAAACCAAAGAGGGTGATTTATTAAGTTATTGGGCGACAACCCTCTGCTAGCGCAGTCGGCAGGGTTTTCGAGTGAAGTAATGTGATACCATGGGACTTCGGGGATTGTTTCTTGAATACGACTCACGCGGTTTGCCACAAAGGTCTTCCACTTGTGAGGTGAAGATGTGACCCAATGAAGCGTGACCTGTGAGTCCGAGAACGCAAGAATTTCATCGATTACGAGTAATGATGAATAGGTGCGAATAACTAGTTCGAGTAAATCAGCTAATAGAGTAGCTCCAAGTAGTTCCAAACGTGGGATTGAAATAGTGTGTAAGGGAGCAACCCTTGACTTGCCCATGACTAGAGCAGTTTTGATAATTTTATTTGGTAATTCGACGCGAACGTATACGCAAGAAGCGTATCCTAGCTCGGATGCATCGCAGAAACCTAGCAATTGACATCGTTGAATATTATTCGAAAAAATATGTCTAGGTATACAAAGATTCGAAAGAGTGGTTAATTGATTATTGAATTGATTCCAAAGAGTTTTGATTGGATCGGGGGGTATTTCATCCCAATCAGTTTTGCATAACCAAAGTTTTTGCATAATCACTTTGGCTAAAAATGAAACAGGCGATAAGAAACCTATAGGATCCCAAATTTTAGCGATAGCCGATAAAATATTCCTTTTGGTGCAAGGTTTTTCACAAGGGGTACAAGAATAGGTAAAAGTATCTGTAGAAGGGTGCCACTGAAGGCCCAACACCTTAATCGATGTTGAAGAATCGTCTTCAAAGGTAACAGGGATCTGACAATCAGCGGGCGACAAATGTGAAAGAAGTTTCGGATTATTTGATGCCCATTTTCTTAATTCAAATTTTCCCAATTTAAGCAACGCTATGAGATCCTTTTGAAGTGATAAAGCACCTTCTAGAGAGTTAGCTCCACAGCAAATATCGTCCATGAAAATGTTATTCAAAATGACCTGGGATGCTTCAGGATAATTCTTAGCCTCCAGGATGGCTAGTTCTCTAAGAGTTCTGATAGCAAAATAGGGACTTGAACTAACACCAAACGTCACTGTATTAAGCCTGTATTCCTGCAGGGGTTCGTTGGGATCAAATCGCCAAAGTAGCCTTTGGTAGTCCCGATGAATTGGATTGATTTGAATTTGTAAAAAGTGCTGTTTTATATCAGTCAAAAATACGATAGAATAAAATCTGAATTTTAATAGAATTTCGGAAATATCGGCTTGTAATTTTGGTCCTATTAAAAGAGTTTCGTTCATGCTTAGGCCTTTCGAACCCTTAATCGAGGGGTTAAAAACCACCCGGAGTTTAGTCGTTGATTTGTCAAGGCGAAGGACTCCGTGATGTGGTAAATAAGAACATAACTGAGGTCTAGGTTCGGATCTTGGAATTAAAGACATGTGCCCGTTTTTGAGATATTCTCTCATAAAATCCGAGTACATACTATAGAAATTTGAATTTTTTATTAAGCGAGATTCGAGAGACAAAAATTGACGGTAGGCCACTGAATATGTGTCTCCTAGGTCAGGAGGGTCAATGTGACGAAAAGGCAAATTTACAGTAAATCGGCCCGAAATATCTCTAGTGGTAGTTTTTTGGAAAATCTCTTCACATCTTTTTTCTTCGGGTGAGAGAAACGTTTTTGACTTAATTGATTCTAGTTCCCAAAATCTGCGAATATTAAAGTCGAGAGACTGCTCACAGCAAGTAAAGTAAGAATTGACTTGAGGTGAAATATTTATGTTTTGAGTTTGGCCCATCAAGACCCACCCAAAAACTGTCTCAAAAGCGGAGGGTAGGCCGTGAGGTCCTGGAATTCGTCCTGATTGGACGATTTCTGTGTAAAGTTGTGCACCTAAGAGTAAGTCAATTGGACCAGGGTTGTAAAATTGGTTATCTGCAAGCTTTAGATTTGAAATATGACTCCAATTGGATGAATCTACCTGTATTGAGGGCATATTCGAACAGAGTTTCGGTAAAACGAAGACTTGAATAGAAAAGGTAGGCTCTTGTTGGCCTAGGGCTCGAATAGTGCAAGTAGAAATGCCGTTAGTGGCCGATGAAGATTGATTTAGTCCCAGAACAGGGATCGAAATTTTGTTTCTTGGCAAGCCTAACCTGTTAAGACAAGCTTCGCTTATCAGGTTAGCTTGGCTACCGCTGTCCAGAAGTGCTCGGACAGGTTGGTAGTTACCCCGACTATCCAGTACCTCTAATTTTATAGTCGCTAGAAGCACTGTCGTCCGGGGCGTCAAGGTGGATAACGAAGAGTATTGATTTGTAGATGTATTTGGATTCGAATTGATTTGAATTGAATTTGAACTGGGTTGAACAAAACTAGGGTTCTGTTGGCTAAGAATTGAATTTGAATTCTGGTACGATAAGTTTGTACCTGTGCTTGGCACGGCCACTTGATTTGAATTAAAACTTTGATTTAAGTTCGAATTTTGATTTGAATTTTGGCTTGAATTAACAAAGGATTGACTTGAATTCTGACGGATTGAATCTGTCGTTTGCGATAGATGAATAAGACTATGGTGCCTATGTCGACATACCCTGCAGTTGTAGGTACTACTGCAGTCGATTACTTGATGATTTGAACGTAAACAGTTGATACATAACGATTGTTGTTTTACATAAGTAAAACGATCTGAAGGAGATTTGGAAATAAAAACACCACACTGCGAGAGTGGATGAAAAGAATTATTGCATAATTTGCACTTATAGGGTTGTTGGTTTTGTCGAAATTGAATATTGGATTGTTTATTTGCTACTTGTGAGTGCGTATGCGCTAAAAAATTTGATGGAGGGCTTGATTTGTACTGATTATTTGAATAAGAATTATATTTTTGGTTACTAGAATTCGAATAATTTGGTTTTTGCTGTTTTGAAGTCGAAGGTTGCATTTGCGTATTTTGGGGAGATAGCTGTACTGTTTCAAGAGCACGGCATTGGTTAATAAGAAACTGAATTAGATTTTGATATGTTGGAATCTCGGTAGTACTATACTTTAATTCGAAAGCGGTTCTTGTGGTTTGATCGATTTTTGATAATAAAATTGAAAATAAACAAAAACACCACGACGTTACTGGAAATTCAAGATTTTCGAGCGCCGCAACATTCTCGGAAAAGGTATCTACCAAGACTCTAAGATCCTTTGCTGACTGGTTTCCCTTTAAAGAATTTGCATAGTAGATTGAGTTCCAGTAGGTACTGGCTAAAAGTCTTTTATTTTGATAGCGATCTGTTAATACCTTCCAGGCGATTGCGTAATTACTTGCCGTTAATTTTATAGAGCTTAAAATATTAAGTGGTTCGCCCTCAAGGAAGGTTAGCAAATGTTGAAATTTCCTTATATCGGAATAATTCGAGTTTTCGTGAACCAAACAAGAATAAACATCGTAAAAGGTTGGCCACTTTTTTACGTTTCCATTAAAGCAAGGTACCTTTAAAGGGCCCAGATCATCGCTACGTGAATAGTGTGAAGTTGCGGGGGTGAAATTTGAATGAACTGAATCGGAACATAAACTCGAAAAAAGAACTTTAGCTTGGTGGTAGAATAGATCCGTATCTCTCCTAATTTTGTCTTGTACTTCGAACTCATCATCGTCGTCGTCTTTCAAGAGACCTATGATGTCATTATGAATGTTTTTAAATTGTTCATAGTGATCATCTAACGATTCGTAAAACGCCTTAAAAATTGGCAAGGAAGAACTATCTGATTTAGCTTTTGTTCCCAAGTTATACGTTTCCGTAATACGAGATATTGAAACTTTGCGTTGATTCTCAAGCTTTTTTAACGACATATTGTTAATTAAAAAAATAAAAAATATTTAAAAGGAATAAAACTAACACTTGACCCCTATTGACTTTAATCAGTCCAAAAGAGTTCGACAGCATATATTTTATTATCGATTTCTCGAATAAATGCAAAAACTGTTATCCTAGGTCGCGATTTTTCTCCCAAAATAAATGCACACAGATTCGACTTGTACCTACTACCGTTTCTCTTATTATTTACAGGTAAATACTAATTCTACTAGATGTGTTTGTTTACCTGTTTAATAAGAATAAAGCATTTAACTCACAAGCACTTTTGTTGTTTTGAATAACTATAACATATTATTTAAACAAATAACTATTATTTAAACAAATTTCGATTTTTGAATCAAAACAAACGACGTACGAAGTGCCAATTTCGGCTGCAATGAAATGTGGGTGGAGCAACAGTTAAGCCACGCAAGGGGGGACGGAACCTCCTTTCTAAACCGGACACGGCAACAAACGAATCAAAATGGCGAGGGTAAAAATCTAATATTTTTAGCAAACAAATTTTAAAAAACTATCTGGGTCGTGGGACCAGAAAATGTTGATGTTTTGAGGTTGGTAGAGCTGCGGGACTGTAGCGCGCTGGTCGTTTTATAAAATCTGGGTGCAAAAATCCTTAAAAGGACGATGTAAAAATATTAATTTTTCCGTGCCACACAAAGACAATATAGAGGATTGGCACTCACCTCTTCAGCTGTTTCCGTCGTCCAGAGGAGCTCCTCTCGCTGGCCCAGTCGTTGCAATCGCTCCACACTAGAATCACTTGTTTGTGTAATGGTTTAGTTTGATTTTCTAAGAATTTTATTGGATTTTTTTGTTAATAGAATTTATCACCATGCTGCGTGGTGATCTCGACAGAATACGACAGACGAATCCTTTTTTGGTTACGCCTTTTTGCGCAGATTCATTTTCCGTAGATGGCGCTGGCGTTTTGCTTGTGCCAATCAAATTGAAATTGTGTGGGTTTTCCGAATACGGGAATTTGGCGCAAAATTTGAATTTAAAATTAAAGTTGCACGAACACTTGGTTTTTAGGAACATTGAATAAAACGTATGAAAAACATGTTTTTTTTAATGATTTGTTGAAATCACCCCCATTGACGGACGTCGCTGGAGAGTTTCCTATAAGTCAAACTCCACCGAATTTCACACTTTTAAAAAAGAAGAAGTTTTTTCATGTTAAGCTTAGTTTTTGAGAAAATGAGATAAAACCTGTAACAAAAATGGTTTTTTTTTCAAAATTAATTTAATTTACGAATGCCTCTGAAGTTTTATTTATAAAACCGATTTAATCACGTTATACGTCATTTTGAAGGAAATTTTATTAAGTATAACAAGATGTATTACATGGTTTTCTGTAAATATTAGTTTTTAAAAAAATTAAATAAATCTTGGAAAAAACATCGGTATTTTTTCAACTTTTTTTAATTAGTTCAATTAACGGCCGCCGCTTGAGAGCTTGTTATTAGTCTAACTTTATTAAGTTATACCATGTTAAAAAGGGAATTTTATTGGCTACAATACAGTATATTATATATTTTTCTCTTAGAAGCTTAGTTTTTAAGAATATTTGAAAAAACCTCAACTTTTCAGATTTTGGAGGGTCTGGCGGAGTTTTTGGAAGTTTTTGCAGCCATTTAAAAAAAATAATATGTTATTATTTTTTAGTTATACAAATATATATTTTGAATGTACACCTGTGACAATTTGGGCTTTCCAGCGGCAATTTAAAATTCCGCCGCCATTTTGGCCGCCATCTTGAATATCTCAGCCCCTGTCAATATTTCGAGTTGGCAACAGGGATATTCGGATTCAGCGGGGTCAAAATAGGGGGAATTGCCCATTTGCCAAAAAGTAATATAAAATGCTTCTAGAAAGTGGATTTTCCCGAATCTTGCCTGAACTATTAAACTAAGGATAAAAGTACTTTTTATCGAAAAAGTAAATTTTTTTTTCTAAAACAGGCTAATATGTGATAAATTTTGTATAATAAATGATTAAACATAAAATTGTCTATTTTTAAAATTAGAAAATATATCTAATTAAAAGATACATCTTACAAGAATGGGTGAGGACGGGTGAGATATTATAACTAATAAAAGCAGTAATGTATAGGGCTTAACCGTTATTAATTTTAAAGGTGAGCTAGGTAAAGCTCTAAAGTTATATTAACTTGAACCTTAAATCCTTATTAAATTATCACTTATTTAAAAAAAACGTTTCATACTATTAAATATCTATAATAGAATTATAAATATTATATTCTAGAAGTAGGGGAAGGAGGGGAGCATTTCGACGAAAAAATAAAACCATTTAGCAACAAAAATATATTTTTTAAAAACTTTGCAAATGGTCGAATGCTCCCCACCCCAAGGGAGGGAGCATTCGACTAGGTATAAAAAGGATATTTAAAGGAATAAACAAAAACAAAAAGTTATAAAAAAATGCATATTTTAGGAAATATAGCAAAAATAAAACGCAATGCTGTGAAAAAATACACAAATAATTCTAACAATACCTCCTTACGGTAAAGTACAAAAAACAAAAATACTAGGTATATTGAAAAAAAATCAAAACAAAACTTAGCCTACAAACAACGTTCCCTACCTACCTAAACGAAATCAGTTTATAAGCAAGGTGCTAAAATTGTAACTAAACTTAAATTATTGTTCCAGTTTTTGTTAAAGTTTTCAATTTGCTAAGTATGTCTTCATTGTCCACTTCGCTTATATGATCAATTTGTGGAAAACAAAATGTAGTTGACAGACCCTCTCTTCTAAAAAATTAATTTTTGTTTCCTCTTCCAAAATATCTAAAATTTGCCCACATAATGAATCAGTTTGGATTTAATCTTGATCTTACCAAAACAAAATCCCCTTTTTGAGATCCTTATGATCAACTTCCTCAATATCTTCAAACTCGTCACCCAAATCTTCATCTAAATCGTCACGAAGAGATAACGCATCATTTTCGGTCGATGATATATCAGAACATCCAGTGGTCGAATGCTCCCCATTTTTTGGTGGTCGAATCAAAAAATCTCTTACCAAAAAGTGTGATTTTTAACTTTTTTCGTTAAAAAATCAAAAACGTTGGGTATACGTGTGTATACTCAGACGATGCACTAACAACATAACCTAAAATTGCTTGATTTTCACGGGAAATTTAAACCACTTAGTAAATAAACGCTTTAGTTGAATGCTCCCCCTGGTCGAATGCTCCCCTCTTTCCCTACTTACTAATAGGTTATTTATCCATTTTAAATTATCTTTTAAAAAAACTTTTACCAATAAAAGCAACAATGTAAACAAGTCATTAATTTGCTGGATCCAGGACTGGAGATAAACAAACCAAAAAATGCAACACTTTAGGGTAAATCCATATCAAATCAACCAGTCAGTTGGTTCGACCATCTTCGATTTCGATGATTTTTGATACACTTATTCCGCCCCTAGAAAAACTTAGAAATCCAAAATTTTGAAAATTGGAAAAATGGTCAAGTTGGCTTTTACACGCACATACGTAAATAGTAATATCTTGAAAACAAACTACTAAATATAGAGAAAAGTGTGATAGCTTAATTTAAAGGTATTTTTAAGGCCTTTCCAACGGTGTATCACTCGGCGTACTTTCTATATAAAAAAAAAACGAAATTTAAAAAAAAATTAAAAATTTTCAAATTTCTAAAAAACAGTATTATTGATTTGTTTTCTTTTTTTAATATTTTTTACCTTATTGTATTCCCAACATATATTCCAAATTTTAGGCTGGAGAAATGATGGGTTCCTGTTAAAAAAATAATAAAAATAAAATGCTGCATAAGAAATTATATGCATTATTGACTATGACATATAATAGCCAGTGCATTCATAATTAAAATAAGAAGCAGCTTTTATTGTTTTTTTTTTTAATTTTGAACAATATACCAGATTTCCCCTCACTTTTTGCATAATATTACCGTAAGTCCCCGACCTTGCTGACCTCCCGCCCTTCTAGGTGATGATATTTTACCCTTATCTTCTTTTAATACACTAGAAAAACAAGTTGTGTCATGTTAAATTCATGCCGTCTCATTACAGAAACTTGTTCAATCCTGAAAGTTTTTTAGAAAGGTTTTGTTCACCTGAAATAAGTTGTTCCTGTTAAAAATGCTTCTTATTTCTGATTAGTCGCCCCACCAACCTAGATAGTCCCAAGAAATTTCTCGTTTAAACATATAGTCTTTCTTAGCCCTTTATTATTTGGTCAATCCTGCTGTTTATAGTATGATTTACCCTCAAAATGGCACAAAATAAGCAAAAACAGTGGAATAAATTTGTTGATTGTTGTAATCCATAAAAATCAAAAAAATTATTCTGGAAAGTTACGAAATCTGACAAAGTTGATGTGTTCCTTCAAAGGTGTTTAGACAGGAATGAAAATCTGTGATAGTTGCCAAATTAAACTTTCAAAAGAACCAGAAATAGAAGCAGGGTAAGTGCCGAGTTATTTTTGAATCACCAGCGTACACGTATGATTTTTTAGTCCACCATATCATATGGTCTGATGTACTATTCAAATCTTGATTTTTTGACTTTTTAAATTTAATAAAATTAATTATTAAGGTCCTAAAACATCTAAATCAATAATAAAAAAGTCTCTGTCTGTCGTCTATCGTCTGGCGGTCTGTTTGTATAGAAAATAACTCGAGCACGCCTGAACCGATTTCAATCAAATTTGGAACAAAATAAAATAATAACAAAGACTTTCTCGCTCAGCCCTGAAGAACAGGTTCAGCAGCTAAGGATCTCAAAAGAAGCTTTACCAAAAGTGGAGCTACAAAACATTGATTCGGGATTTGCTACCATAAACTATGACAACTTCTGGTGGTGTATTATAGAAAAAAAAAGTGGAGTGGAAAGTTTTTGTTACCCCAAACCCAAGGCTGACATATTAGTAGTAGAACAAAGCTCAATACTAAGAAAAGTTAACACAAATACTGCAACGGGTAGATCATACACACTGTCTGCTGAAGAAAAAAATTAAATATTACACATGTAAATATATTTTTTTAAATGAAGTTAATTTAGCTGTTTAGTGTTTTATTGTTCAATATTACTTATCTGTTTGCCCGCAGGTAGAAAAACGATAACTGCAGTGTACTGTATATATTTTATTAAATGAAAGCGCGAACAAACATAAATATATTGATATGAAATCACGAAATAATCAAAAGGTCCATAGTTAATTGCTGGTACCACACAACGGAAATCAGAAACAAAGCACTCACCAGTTTGCAGCCAACTTCTCCACGGTACAGGGGCCCCTTTCTGGATCCAATGTCACCACGTAGCTAAAGGGCTGAAGTTTCTAGTTCTATGCTTCAGTACACCAAAATCGAGCACTTTCAAGTATAGAAATTTGAAATAGTTGGAGAAAGTAAATTAACACGCCATTTTCTCGAGGCGGTAGAAAAGGATCTCTCTGATTCTTGGTGCGCATGTCCAATGCGTGAAAAATGTACTCTGTCCGTCATCCAATTGTGTGGTTTTAAAATTTACAAACAACCGCGAAATTTAGCGGGAGCTAACATAACTGCCCTCCAAAACACACAATTTTAGAATATCAGCCGGACAGATATAGATATAAGAAAAATGATCGACCGATAAATATAAATGAATGAAAAACAGATAAGTAGCGTAAGTTTATTTAGAGATAACGAAAACCCGAAAAAGGCAAAACAAACAAACAAAATTAAAAAAAATTAATAAAGAATTATCTATTGTAATAATTGACTTCAATAGGTAGAAAAAATTAAAATTACTTTTAGTTCGGCAAGAGGCACAGTTTAACAACTGGCCGCTTGTAAACACCGGTAGCCGTTTGTACCGTCGCGACACGCACTTGACCGTCTCCGCCGGGATGCAATTCGAGAACCCGACCGACTAGCCATTTCAAAGGTGATTGGATGTGATCACTCGTTATGATAACCAAATCATTTAATTTGATATTTGGGGACGAATCAGCCCACTTGTGTCGCTGTTGTAGCGTATGCAAATACTCTACAGAATACCGTTTCCAAAAATCATTATGTAGTTTTTGGATTAGTTGCCATCTCGAGAGCCGATTTAGGGGAACCCTGGACAAATCTGACTCCGGAATTTCTGAATTAAGGGGTTCAAGGGTCAAAAAATGCCCAGGGGTAAGAGGTTAAAAATCGTGTGGGTCTGAAGAGGCAGGAGATAAAGGGCGACTATTAAGTACAGCTTCTATGCGACATGTAAGGGTGGACATTTCCATGATAGACAACTTCTGGTCGCCGACAACTCGTACAAAGTGAGTTTTAAAACTTTTGACGCCAGCTTCTGCCAGGCCATTGAAATGTGGACTGAGAGGAGGTCCCAGATGCCAACGAATAGAAAGTCTGGTGGCAGCACTTCTTGCGTAATCCAGTAATTGGTTACGAAACCCTATAAAATTACTGCCTTGATCTGACCAGCATTGCGTCACGCTTCCGCGTCTGGAAATGAATCGATGGAATGCACCTACGAACCCTTCGGTGTACAATTCCATGGTTAATTCCAAATGCACGCAATGTGTGGCCGTACAGACAAACACACAGACATACGATTTGAAAGCTTTACAACCATGGTAACGATGAGGAATCACAAAGAAAGGTCCACAAAAGTCGATAGCTACACACGAAAAAGGTTTAAGTTGATTGATTCGATGAGCGGGAAGTGAACTCATTATGGGCGGTCTATAGGGTTTACGGTTGATTCTAAAACATTGCAAGCACTTGGATATGGTTCTTTGAATTGCCCGTCTGGCAGATAATATCCAAAATTGCTGTAAAAGCAGATTATGTAATGTTTTAAACCCAGGATGAAGGTATTGTCGATGAGTGGACTCGATAAGAAGAGTAGTTAAACGATGGTTACTCGAAAGTAAGACGGGGTGTTTTGTAGAATAAGACAAAAGGTCAGATTTTTGTAATCTGCCACCGACTCTAATGATATTATTTTCATCAAGAAAAGGTGAAAGTTTTCGAAAGGTTTCGGTATTGGTTTATCCTTAGATAACGCGGAAAAAAGCTCAGAAAAGCAAGAACCTTGAACGCGTTTGATAAGAAGGTATAACGCACTTTGCATCTCACCGGTGGTAGGAAAAACAATATTTTCAAAAATAATTTTTTGGTCCGGTGGCTTAGTGGGTTTTTGATAGGAATGGTTTTGAAAAAGGTTAACTATTCGAAGGACATAACAAATGATACGTTGAATTTTTGATATAGATGAATATTTGATAAGAAGCTGATCTAAGAAGTTAACGTCAATTATCGCATTGCAACAGACCTTTGGCTTTTCCTCCAGATTAATATCTCCAAAATCAATCGGCATTTTTGATTTATGAAAATCGGGCCATTCGTTTTCGGGAGACCACAAAAACGACGGTGCGTTCCACCACATGTCATGTGACATGAGCTGTGAAGGGGTGGCCCCTCGTGACGCAATATCGGCTGCATTTAAAGCAGAAGGAATGTAGCGCCATGAGTTTGAGGGAATTATTTCTTGGATTCTACTGACTCGATTTCCAACGAAGGTTTGCCAGCGATTAGGAGGGGATGAAAGCCAGTGAAATACGACTTGCGAATCGCAGAAAGTAACGATATTTGTAAAAGTTATTTTTCCTTCATAGCTAGATAAGACGAAGTCAATTAATTCGCTTAAAAGAAATGCGCCTAGGAGTTCTAGCCTAGCCAAAGTTTGTGACTTTATAGGCGCGACCCTAGATTTTGCAGATATGAGAGAAACAGATATATTGCTTTCCTCTTCTACACGAAAATATACGACGCCTGCGTAACCTCGAATTGAAGTGTCACAGAAGCCGATGATTTGACAGGTATTGGTTTTTGACAGTTTGATTTGTCGGGGTAATTGAAAATTGCAAAGAAGCGGGAATTTAGAACGAAGTTTGTTCCAAGAGTCGATGATAGAAGAATCTGGTTTTTCGTCCCAGCCTATTTTCGATATCCACAACTGTTGCAAAATAAATTTTGCTTATAGCAACAAGGGACAAAGAAAACCTAAGGGATCGAAGATTGTTCCTATGATAGATAAAATAGAACGTTTAGTTGGGGGTTTGTCCTTCATTCGGCATTGATAAGGAAAAAATGTCGTTTTTTGGATGCCACTGAAGGCCTAAAATTTTGATAAAGTGTGGTTCATCCTTGTCAAAAGAGAGAGGCATTTGACGATCGGATTCTGGCAATGTTGCCAATAACTCAGGACAATTGCTTGCCCATTTTTTAAGTTCAAATCCTCCCGACTTCAACAAATCATTGAGTTCCGTCTGAAGGGAAAGGGCGTTAGAAAGCGAAGGGCTAGTTCCCAAGATATCGTCGATGTAAATTGACGTTTTTAGAACACTACTAGCCATAAGAAAACGTTCCTTTTCTCTCTCTGCCAGCTCATTTAATGTACGCATGGCTAGAAAAGGTGAGCATGTCATGCCAAAAGTGACATTAGAAAGTTCCCACACTGAAAGTGGGTCCTGTGGAGAAAACCTCCACAATATCCTTTGATAAGGACGGTGATAAGGATTGATAAGGACGGTGATAAGGATTGATAAGGACTTGACGGAACATCTGTTTGATATCAGCAATGTAGGCAATAGGATTAAGACGAAACGTAAGGAGTAAAGAAGAAAAGCCTTTTGAAGTTTCGGTCCAGATAACAACGTGTCATTGAGACTAATATTCTTTGGGGTGACTGCCGAACAATCCCAGACTACCCTTAATTTTGTACTTAAGCTTTCCGGCTTTAGTACGCAATGATGTGCCAAAAAACATGATACGTCGACTTTTAGTTGACTAGGTAAAACTAGACTCATATGATTAGAATCGATATAGTCTTGCATGAAACTAGAATAGGCAGTGTACAGATCAGGATTTTTGAGTAATCTATTTTTTAGAAGTAAAAATCTACGATAAGCTTGCGGATAAGTATTTCCTAGGTCAGGGTTTATTTTATCTTTAAACAGAAGATCTACCATGAATCTACCGCTCTGTTGTCGTACGACACTCGCAGTAAAAATTGATTCCGCTTGTTTTTCTTCCTTTGATAAGATTTGTTTTTTAGGCAAATGTTCGATTTCCCAAAACCTAGGGATAATGACCTCTAACGGACGTGAATGACTCGTTAAAAAGCAACTGGTTCGTTCCGTAAGACTACCTACTTCGTCCACTTTTCCCATGACGACCCAGCCAAAGATGGTTTCAAGGGCTGAAGGTTGCCCTATTTGTCCAAGAACCCTGCCCTCCTTGAATATCTGTGCGAATAGTTCGCAACCAATAACTAGGTCCACAGGTCTAGATTTGAAATAAGATGGGTCGGCAAGTTTACGGTTTTCCAAGTGTTTCCACTGATTATCGTTCAAAGTGAATGTAGGCATATTGGAACATAGTTGTGGAACAACAATTGCTTCGAAATTAAGTAAGGGATTGACCTGTCCATGTAACTTAATGTGACATTGAACGAGCCCTTTGGAAGTAAGAGAAGACATTTGACTTAATCCGAATATTTCAGTGGTGTAACTTCGCCTAGAAAGATTAAGACGCTGAATACACTTTTCACTGATGAATCCTGTCTGTGATCCAGAATCAAGCAGTGCCCTTACAGGTTGAAAATTTCCGCAACCGTCCATAACATCTATTATGGCGGTACATAAAAGAAAGGTACCTGAAGGTCCTGAGGTATTTAATGACACATGAAGATTATTGACAGGTGGTGTGTGAATGACAGGACTAGTATCTTGGCTTCCAGACTCTTTATTAGTTTCTAAGATATGAGTTAAAGTGGTGCCTTTTACTAATGCAAGTCCTGCATGAATATTTTGATTTGCACGTGTCTACCCCATGCGAAGGATGAAAACACGCTAGACATAATTTTTTCTGCTTGACGAAAGATAGGCGCTCGATAGGCGAGAGGTCAAGAAATGTTTGACATTTCGAAAGCACGTGACCTTGATTACACCGGAAACATTTTATTCCCGTACTTGAATTAGTTGAGGTGCCAGCCAGTCCTATAAAAGGCGAATTGAATGATTTATAGGTAGGCTTTTGCCCAAACTGATTTTGCATCAAATTTGAATTTTGATAGGTAGGCTTTTGCCCAAACTGATTTTGCATAGAATTTGATTTTTGATAGGTAGGCACCTTTTTAAGTGCTGTTGATTGAGGAAGTGATTCCAAAACTTTACATCTTTTTTCTAGAAATTGAAAAAGTGACTGAAAAGTGGAAATTTCGGTATTAGTATTGGCGTGACTCATTTCAAAATTTGAACGCGTCGGAATATCCAATTTTTCTAACAAAATGAAAAAAATAATAAAGTCCCAACTGTCAACGTCAAAGCTAAGTGATTTTAAAATTTCTAGGGATTCTGAAAAGGTGTCAATTAAATTACGCAATTCTTTAGCTGACTCGTTTTTTAAGGTAGAGTTCATAATTGTGCTTAAAGCATCATTTGCGAGGTCTCGCTTGTTTTGATATCTATTGACTAATTTGTCGTAAGCAATTTTATAATTTTGATCAGATAAGCTAATCCCTGATATCAATTTTAAAGGCTCATCCTCGAGATATGAAAATAAATATTGAAGTTTTCGGACGTTACTTAGACTTTGATTTTGATCTATAAAGCTTGGCCATAATTTTTTATCACCTCGAAATATGGGAATACCTAACTCTTTGAGTTTTGGAGTTTCGTTTTGTCTAACATATGATCCCGAAAAGGATGGGGCCTCAACCGGAAATATTTCAGAGTAAACCCCTTTACACGCATAAAAATATTTACGAGCTTCTGAAAGCATCGCATCCTGCGTTTTAAAATTCTCGTCGTCCGAGTCGTCTATCAACATAATGACATCATTATGTGCCAACATGCATTTATCGAAAGTTTCATCCAAGTCGGAATACCTCACTTGAAACTCGTTTCTCGCTTTTGCGTCCGTTACCGCGGTCTGTGAAAACACATAACACTCGGTGATCGCAGATAAAATACCCTTGCGTTTTTGCACGGCTTCTTTGATAGACATGAGTTTACCTTTGAAATGACGAAATTGTCGGTAAATATACAATTAACGCTAAATTAATGCTTCTGAAATAGAAAAATGACGAATTGTCGAAAATATGCACTAATTTATCGCAATTGATGAAAATTGTTTTAAATATCGAAATGATATGGAACACATCTAATCACAGAAATGTCGGTAAATATACAATTAACACTAAATTAATGCTTCTGAAATAGAAAAAATGACGAACTGTCGAAAATATGCACTAATTTATCGCAATTGATGAAAATTGTTTTAAATATCGAAATGATATGGAACACATCTAATCACAGAAATGAGAAATGTTGTTTGTTTGTTTTAATTTATTCTCGATTTTTGTTTACTGAAATGACCACGCGGTAGACCCTGTGTTACCATAGCAGCGGACCGAAAACAGGTGAACTGCGGCGCCGAAACCGAAGGTCGAACGAAAATCTCTCTCGGTTCAATACGATTGGCAAAATTCAAGGCCGTGTGGTCGCCGTGTTAAAATGTGAAAAATGGCCGACTTATTAATACCGTCGTATGGAGTAAATTTAAATAATTCGGGTCGAAGGAACATTTATGTTTGCCCGCAGGTAGAAAAACGATAACTGCAGTGGACTGTATATATTTTATTAAATGAAAGCGCGAACAAACATAAATATATTGATATGAAATCACGAAATAATCAAAAGGTCCATAGTTAATTGCTGGTACCACACAACGGAAATCAGAAACAAAGCACTCACCAGTTTGCAGCCAATTTCTCCACGGTACAGGGGCCCCTTTCTGGATCCAATGATGTCACCACGTAGCTGAAGGGCTGAAGTTTCTAGTTCTATGCTTCAGTACACCAAAATCGAGCACTTTCAAGTGTAGAAATTTGAAATAGTTGGAGAAAGTAAATTAACACGCCATTTTCTCGAGGCGGTAGAAAAGGATCTCTCTGATTCTTGGTGCGCATGTCCAATGCGCGAAAAATGTACTCTGTCCGTCATCCAATTGTGTGGTTTTAAAATTTACAAACAACCGCGAAATTTAGCGGGAGCTAACATTATCTGTTTCTTAACTTTAAGGTCGCTGGATTAACATTATATAAGATTTCTCATTCAAATTGTGTATATTTGCCATGTAATAAAAGTTTCATTTTGTTTTTAACTTAGATCCTGTTATTTCTCCATCCTAAAAGTTAGAATATATTTTAGGAATACCTTAAGAAAAAATATCAAAAATAATATTTTTTTTTTCAAAAATTTTGAATTTTTTTTATAAAAAAAGTATGCTGTGTGATACTTCGTTAAAAAGGTCTTTGAAGTACCTTTAAATTGAGGTATCACACTTGTCTCTAGCTTCAGCAGTTTTCAAGATATTAGTATTTTTGTTAGTGCCTGTAAAAGCCAAATGTACCATTTTTTGAATTTTCAAAAATTCATACCACAGAAACTACCAAGTCAAAAAATCTAAAATTTTGAGTTTTTAAGTTTTTTTATAGGGAAAATAAGTGTACCAAAAAACATCAAAATCGGAGATGGTCAAAACGAAAATCACCATATTCGTGGTTGATTTGATATGGATTTACCCTTTAGCGACCCGGCCGCCCGCCGGCCGGCGATAAGTTGGCGATAGTGAGAAGTGAGGCAATGAAAAATAGTATAGTATAGGCCATGATCTTAGTATAATAATAGTGGATAATTATTGACTTGCTCATAATATGGGTCATATGGGAGCCCCATGCGTCATTTTTATGGCCCTTGAACAACTGTGCGTCGCCGATAAGTCAAACTCGTTTTGGAAAAAGGTAACATTATGTAGAGAACAAGTTATCCAGATATGATATAATTTTTATTTCGTGTAAAAAATACAGTAGTATGTAAACAACAACTCTTTCTCTCTCGTTTAGTAAATGATCATGGATTTTTAGCCCATTCGTTTAAACAGCCCTGGTAATAATTTTTTATTAAATACTCTGTTCATATATGGGCACCTAAGCTCACACTAGGTACTATAGGTAGAGGAAGGTCCCCTAATTTTGGATAGTTTTTTTATTTTAACTTTTTTTGTGTGACGAAATCATATTTTGTTAATTCTTCTGTTCCTAAAATATGCTGTTACGTCAATAAAAACAGGGCACGCTCACAAAAATATGTATTTCAACACAAAAGAATACTAAAATTCGACCAAAGGAAAACAAAGCACTTTTTCAAATTTAAAAATTGGGTTCCCAAAATTGGATACCCTATCCAAAATTTGGAACCTTTTTTTTAAAGCAAAAGTCAAACACATAAGCTTTTGTTTTCTCACTACCAGCACAGTCTTCGTGTGCCCATCGCAGGCAAAGTGAACACTGTATCCAGGTTTCTCCACGCTGGTCATTTTTGGATATCCGAATTCAGGTATACCTTCCTATCCAAAATTAGGCAACCTTCTTGCAAATTCTTATTTCAAATACATAAGCTTGTTCTACAACTATTCTTGTACATTCTTGCCAAATTACACTTTCCTAGGCTAAGTACTTATCTTTTAATAACGGTTTACACGTGGAGCAACAAAAAACTCGTTTTCACAATTAAACACATAAGCTGAGTGTTTGACTAAGTTGTAAACAGTCGAAATATGCGCTTTACAGAGAATCATTTTATGTTAGAGACGCTTCGTTTTGTGGTTTGAATTGAAGGAAACTGTAAACTGGTTTTGAGATAATGCGGTATCCAAAATTAGGCAACTATCCAAGATTAGGCGACTTTTCTCTATAGTGTACGTGTGAGCTAATATGACTAAAAACTGAAATATATTTTATTCAACTTCAGACTCACTTCATATTCGATTCGATTGATATCACACAAGCCATGTTTTGACTCTAATTTTTGAAATCTACCCCACTCTTTAAAAAAAAAACTAAAATCTATTTTGTTTACCTCTAGACTCAATTACCTTTCGTTTGATATCACACACGCCATATTTTTAATTAAACCCTAATTTTTGAAATCTACCCCTACCCTTTTATTTGGCTTGCGTTTTGTGGATTTTGTTTATTTGTAAATGGGACCATCTGGACCCAAGACCCTAGGGATCAAATTTCATTCAAATCGTCCAAGCGGTTTTTGAGTTATGCGCGTTGGTCTTTACAGACAGACATATAGACAGACAGATGGCGCGACAAAAAAGTTTCAAAAGTTCACAAAGATATATAAAAAATTCTAAAATCGGAGCAACTTTTTTTTTGAAAAAATTAGGATCACCATAATATAATACTATAATATAGTAGTAGTGTGAGCTAATACTATAGTATAGTAGTAGCAGTGGCGAATATATGGGGGGGGCTGGGGGTCCTGGGGGGCCCGGGCCCCTCCCCGAAGCTAAATTTTTTTTGAGATTTTCCACATATTTCATAAATACAGACATAAAATAGCATAAAATACGGCCTCATGAGGTCTTGGGCCCCCCCGAAACTTTTTTCTATATACGCCACTGAGTAGTAGTGTGAGCTAATACTATAGTATAGTAGTAGTGCGAGCTAATACTATAGTATAAGCAGCCCCCCCTTCCCCCGAAGTTAAGATTTTTTTAGATATTTTCCACATATTTCATGAATACAAACATAAAATAGCATAAAATACGGCCTAATGGGGTCTCGGATCCCCCCAAAACTGTCTCGGGCCAACCCCGAAACATTTTTCTATATACGCCATTGAGTAGTGTGAGCTAATATTTTGTATAAAATATATTATTACTTACTTCCTTTAGCTACCTATTTTACTTAGAATAGTTCCTCCATTCATTGTGTTGTTCTTCGTTATTGATTACATAAATTTCAATGAAAGTAGATACAGCTCTCGTACCTAGTCTAATAAATTCGCTTCTAAATGATCATTCTCGTCAATAAGAAATTCTACTCGTGTCAGCTCTTTAGCTTGGCAAACTTAATTTGACTAAGCTAAGCATTTCCTCGAAAGGCATTCACCATCTTAATTAATTTTGAATTTAACTTGTGTTTAGCCCCATTCAGCTTTAAAAATAGATGTTGAATAATTAATTTGTTCATCAGAGATGCACATTATTCAAAAATTGAGATCAAATAACTAGAAGCACAAGTACTTATATACAGTGAAACCTCTCCTTGCGGACACCTCTAATAAGCGGACACTCCCTTTATGCGGACAAATTTTTTGGAACCAAGCTTTTCCCTATTTCTTTACATTTAAAATTCACTCCTATAACCGGACTGTCTAATAACCGGACGCGGACAATTTTTTTGGTTAAAAAATTCTGAAACCTCCCTTAACCGGACGCGAACCTCTGACAACGGGACGGACATAGGCATAAATATTATGTAGTATGTTGGCAACAACGCACTCTGCAACCGGAGAATTACCTCTTTCCGTTTAAATGCGGAGACTGAATACTTCTGTCGTATTTACAACATATTTTATTCGGCAGGGGCGGGACTGCTGTGTTTTATTTTTATTGTTCAATTGGGTAGTAATAGACCTCTTTGAAATGGTGCCTAGTAAAAAACTTCTATGATTACGTGAAAAAATTAAAGTTGTTAAGGTTTCGGAGAAGGAACATCTATCAGAACGAAAGATCGCTGAAAAATTTAATATCGGAAAAACTCAAGCAGCCGAAATTGTTAAATATCTATACATTACAATTTTGCAGCTCCCTCTCATAAGCGGACACCTCCAATAAGCGGACAAAATCGACGGAACCGTCAGTGTCCGCTTATGGGAGGTTTCACTGTATTGGAAACGGATCCAGTGAGTTAGAACTAGACAATGGACAAACAATATCTCCATGCAATGAGTATGTATACTGATAAGAGAGGAACAGACTGTGAAAAACTGGAAAACAGAACAGTAAAAACAAAAAAGTTTTAACAGTATTTTATGGACAGTAGCGCGTCGTGGATAAAAGGGCAGGGGGGCGAAGACCTTAAGGGGCGCAAATATAGGTATGGGAGTAAAATAAATTACAAACCTTTTGTTAAAATAATAACACTATTAATTCAATTTTTTTCTCAAAGGACGCCAGGGGCGCCAAGCGCAGAGGGGCGGGGGGGGCGTTCGTTCTCCCTGGCCCCCTATACGACACGCCACTGTTAATGGAGCATAGAAATAAAAAAGAATGTAAAATTTAACATATGAAACAATGGTGAAAAGCACAGTGTTGTATGGAATAGAGACTTTCGCGTAATAGAAAAACACAAAACAAAAATGGAAAGTGTCGAAATGGATGCAATAAGATGAAATGAAATCATAAAAGAAAGAAAGGGAATTGAGGGAAGCATAACGGAAGACATCATCAAAAGACAACTGATATGATACGGCCATGTACAACGGATGAACAACGAAAGATTACTAAAGCAGGTCCTGGAATGGCAACCAATAGGGCGCAGAAAAAGGGGACGTCCTAAACTAGAATAGCAATAGTCAATCCAAAGATCAAAGAGTCAAAAAAAACCTGACAGAAGCTGATTGTCGAGATCGAAGGAGGTGGAGAACAGGCGTCGGACAACGTAGAAAAACGTTCTAAACCGACATAGTAGTATGTAATTTCCAGTGGCGCACCCAGAAGTATGTCTTGGGGGGGGGGGGGGCAGAGGCATTTGTGAGGGCTCGAAGCCTCATGATGCTATATTTCATGCTATTTTTTGTGTTTGTTCATGAAATATGTGGAAAATATCTAAAAAAATCCTAGACTTGGGGGGGGGGGGCAGGCCCCAAGCTCCCCCCCTGGTATTGGTATTGGATTTCGTAGCTGTTACGTTTTAAAAGTGGCATTCATCTAATTTCAGATGCAAGGGCTGTTCTGAAACAAAAGTCTGGGGGGGAAGGAAGGGGTAATGGAGAAACGGTGACCGTAAATAACCGCACAGGAAAAAAGCGAAAACAAAATATTCGCACAGGCAAAAACTAAAAAAGCGCGCAAAGAAAACAGCTCACACGAAAATCAAACAAAGGAAAGTTTTGACGTATGGAAAAATCATAATAAAGTAGATATAACTCTTTAGATTTAGAATGGTACCTATTGTTACAGGTTACTTGATCATCTTAATTTTGCTCACACAAATACGGTAGTATGTACAAGATGTGTAACTTTAGGGGCCATAGGGAGATCGAGATACAGTCTTATACGTTTTATTCCAATACTCCCTGTTACCTATTTACACAATCGTTGGCGTTTGATGCAAACATTCAGAAATAAAGGTACGAAAAATGCACAGATACCAAATTTACATAAATAGAGTTTTTGTCAACTGTACGCCGATGATTTGACGTAACGAATACAAGAATAAAATAATATTCATGCTTAAAAGTATAACCAATCAGGACATTTTATCTTAAGGACCGCAAAAAGGATAGACCTATACCCATTGATATTGCTATTTCAAATATGTTTGCATTCTGCATCGTAAGGTACCGTAGGTATTGCAATAATACGTACTATATGGAAATAATATGCATATGTCTTTGAAAGCAACCAATCAGGTCTTTTTTGCTTAAAGACCCCAAGGCCCTTATGTTTGCATCATGAATGGCAGTTACCGTGAGTATTGGAATATTATGTATAAGGATACAGTGCATCAAAGTTGGTGATTTTTACATAATAACTTTTTAAAAGTCGTGTATAAGAACAAGCGCAATAATTAGAGGTAAAAATATTTTTTTTAAAAATTACGCGGTCAATTTTTTAAGGAAAAAGTATTTTTTTGCCACAAACTTTCATAATGCCATATTAAACGCAATTTTTTGCTTGATATTTTCTGTAAATAGAAAGTCTCTACGGAGAATAATAAAATATCGTTGATATTTTTTTAAAAGCAAAAATTCTTTTTTGTTAAAGATTTTTGTTTTTTTTAACATTTGTGGAGGTTATTTTGACAGCTTATATTTCCTTAACTTGTAATTTTATCAAAAAAGGAAATAATACATTTTTGGATCACAATTACCTACAGCTAAGTATTCATCTGACTGTGACAAATTTTCTTTTTTTGTAAAACTTTTTTCTCCCGTTCCTTTAAAAATCCTATATCTTAAAAACAGATGAGTGTTGACGGATCACAATTACCTACAGCTAAGTATTCATCTGACTGTGACAAATTTTCTTTTTTTGTAAAACTTTTTTCTCCCGTTCCTTTAAAAATCCTATATCTTAAAAACAGATGAGTGTTGACGGATCCCCATGTTATATAAACTTTTATTTATCCGAAATAACCTCCTCTATGACCTGCTGCACTATGAAATGTTTCTATGTAAAATTTGAAAATTTTTTAGAATTTTAAAAATGTTTGAAATTTTTTTATTGAAATTCATAAAAACTTTAAAACATCTAAATATTTAAAACTGGAAGTTTTTTATTATTTGTAAACTCTTATATTTTTGGAAATTTTCCTATAAGTAAATTTTGTTTAAAACCTCTTTTCATTCACGTTCATAAACGTTCTAGGTTCATAATTATCCTAAGAGCATAAATGAGCCATTAGACTAGTATTATTGGTAGGTCGTAGGCCTAGAGTAAGATATTTTTTCTTACCTTAAGCTCGTAAGTAATATTTACACCGGCGCGTAAAATAAAAATGTGATCTGTATATTTGATCAAACCTACTTATCTGGGTCCTTATAACATAAAAACGTTGCAATTTTCCACGCAGACACAAAAAAATGCGAAAACCAGTGAACAAAATATGTAGTTTTTTTAAATGGTGTCAAAGTTGCTTTATAAATAAGCTCCCTCCACTAAATTGATTTGATGACTTTCAAATTGTATACCATTATTGTCGCAACTTCACCGTGTAATATTGCAATACTCTGATCAAGTTTTTTGCAATTTATTCGAAATTTTGGGGGTGTACGGGCAAAGCAAACCCGTATTTTGATTCCATGCATCGAGATTTAGGGACTATTGTTTTGTGTTCTATTTGCTATTATTGTTTAAGTTTTTCTTGTCGCGCTTTTTGCCGTGTGCACTTTTTTTCACAGGCGATCTCTTTCTTTAGTGATTTTATGATAAAGCAAGTTAACAAAAATATAATTTCTTTCAGCCGTTAACTTATCTGTAGCAGCTATCCACCCTTAAATTTTTGCGGGTTCTGGGGGGGGGGGTAATTACCCCTCCGTAGAACCTCCAATGTTCAGATGAGGAAACATTTGTACACTGTGTATGTATTGCTTTGCAACAAACCTTACATGTATAGCTTTCATCCAAAATAAAATTTTTGTATTCCACAACTTTTTTGTGCATTGCCATCCTCTTCTGTGTGTGTGGAGTATTACTTAAACCAATTTTTCTATCCAAAGTCAGAGGCTCACGACTATCCATTCTAAAAGTTGATAAATAGCAAAACCTTAAAATCACAAAAAACTGCCCTGCTTGCAAAAAAGAACGATATCCAAGGATTTTTTTAAAGACTAACTATGAAAACTCGAAATGGCCTCTGGTAGGTATATTCTTGCTAGGCCACGCTGTATTATATAAAATTTGCCCGTGAAAAACTAAAATGCTTCTTAATAATAAGAGCAGCTTCAACAAAGTAAGTAAGAAATCTTGTCTTTATTTATCGTAAATGAGTTGAAATTACAGGCTTATCGCTGTGTCGATTTCTATTTCGATTTGCCCTCAGAACTCCATACACTTCTCTTGATAAAATCTATATGATTCACGGATTACCCTAAGGGTGGAGATAGATCTCTCAACTTGAAAGTATAGAAAACTGAATTTAGAAATTAAGCAATTATAGATAGAAACTTTAAAACAACATAGTAAAAAGAAATTAATTGTACCATTTATGTAAAACGCTCATAATTACCCTAGTTTCAAATCATCATTTATTATTTTTACTTAGTTTCCTAGTACAACATAATACCACACCTTCGGTTCGGGTTTGATGGCATACATTCCTGTTTATGATGGCATAATGTATATAAGTATTACATTTTATTCCTGCAGGTTTCAAAAAATTATATTGTAGTTTTAAAATTTTTGAATATTTTTGGAAAAGCACTCCAATGACGCAAGAAAATTATACATAACTATTTGTCCAGTTGTAGCAACTTTGACATTTGATCCAAGTTTCCCGATGTCGTGAATGCGAACATAAAGAATTGCCGTCATCATCAGATTCTAGGATATTATCCAAAGTTGCTCCTTCGTCACTCACTTATTATGCCACACTGTTGACTATATGTCATCATATCTGTTGGCATAGTATGCCATCATATCCAAATTCACATGTCAGAACAAACCATACCAAACCAAAAATTGGAACACTCCTAAAGCACAGGTTAGTAATCCGTGCCTAAAGTTCGCTGCCGCTTGGCAATTTAGGGCTACAAAATTACTTTGACCGTATATTATAAAACCTATATTGAATAATAGGTATTTGCTTACCCAAAAACATATTTTTCAATCCCTGATAAATACGTTTTTTCCAAAAACCGGGGCAGCGACACGAAGTTTAATCACGGATCACCAAACTGATAATCCGTGGTTTAACATTGTATGCAATGTAAGAAATTGAATGCCTTTTGTGCCGTTCCTAACCTAGAATATAAGAAAGTGCTAGTATACCGAGTATACCGTCATAGCCAAATTTCCCCTACATTTACGAATATGAACATTTTAAAAATTTTGAGAATATTTTCCTGCTGTGATGAAGTCTCCTAAGAGATTTCGTAATACAAGCGAGGCGAGGCAGACATAAAATATATATCATAACAAGAATATTTCATGTAAAAAAAGCCAAGTACGCGAAAATGGCATTCCGTGAAAAGAATTGAGACAAAAGTAAAGCCAAGTTCTCCAATACAAATTTCAAAGTGAAAGGTTCTTACTAGTTTGGAAATGTTTTTTTAAACTTTGCTATTACAAAACATCTTTATGTTCAATTTAGCACTGTGCCTAAGAGTCATTTACAGCCGTAATGACCAAGTTTAGAAAATCATTTCCAAACAATATATTTTTCCTTACTAGTGGCGTAATACCCAGAGAAGGTAGTGTTTGTAAAACAATATATTATTTTTAAAGTAGTAAAATATGCGGAATATTTTTTAAAACTTTTGCAATGCCCTACTCAAAAGTTCTCTAGTGTTTCTCAATGTTAATTTTACATAGCTTTATATGTATAGGGGAGGGAAGTAAATTAAAATTTTCGTATTTTTAATTTTTTTCCTATAGTTTTATCATAGTTCCTATTAGTCTTCCAATGCTCAGCTCTCTAGCGTTTCTGGAAGTGGGTAATGTTACTTTTACATAACTTTACATTTATAGGGGAGGATAGTAAATAAAAATGTTGGAGTTATACATTTATGGGAGAGGGAAGTAAATTAAAATGTTGGTGTTTTTAAATTTTTTCCTATAGTTTTATCATAGTGTTTTTTAGTCTTAAAAAGCTCAGCTCTCTAGCGCTTCTGGAAGTGGGTAGTGTTAATTTTACATAACTTTATATTTATAGGGGGGGGGGGAGTAAATTAGAATTTTTGTGGTGTTTTAATTTTTTCCTACAGTTTTATCATAGTTCCTATCAGTCCGCCAAAGCTCAGCTCTCTAGTATTTCTGCAAGAGGGCAATGTTACTTCTACTTAACTTTACATGTATAGGGGAGTAAATTAGAATTTTGAGTCAGTGAGTGAGTGGCAATTTCGAAGTTTTTTTAAATTTCTTAACTACTTTACTACTTTATGGAAGTCCATGAAACTTGAAGGGTTTGTTAACTCTATGAAGATCTACGACTGTGCAAAGTTTGAGATTCGATGCTTATTCTGAAGTAGAGTTTTAGACAGGTCAAATATGGGATGAAATGTTTCAAGAAAAGGTGGTAAGGCAGCGCGAACTGGGCGAGGCCCTGCCGTGCCCTCAGATAATATTCTGAGACTTTTAACAGATTAAAATGAAAACGTCATTCTCGCAAAATCCATTCTGGCCACTGTATAATTAAACAGGAATAATTTTTCTAAACATGTGTGTTTCTAAACACAAAATAATTGGCTGCGGCTGTGGAGAGGGTGGGACTTTTTACATGGCAACAGTGCTATCTGAAGTAAATACCTACCAGTCTAACGTAACTCACATATCGATTGATCGGTTCGCATGTGTGGATCGATCGATAGTCCGGAGTATGAGTACGCCCTTATGTAGTTGCAATATCAAGTTAAAATTAGTGCAATACAGTGAGTTTCGATTCGGTAAACTCAAAAAACGGCAAACACAGTGACTGTCAAAAATGCCCAAAAAAATTGTGATTTTTTTTCGCAAAAACACACTGAAAGTGTAATGTTTAATAACGCCCATGCCGATGACCCAAAAATAGTTGGCATAGGCACACTGACAACATCAGGTACGACGCTAAACAAAACTATCATACCTGATGACGGACCAGAGAACCTTAACCTAAGCGAGACCAACAAACAGGGCACAATAACAACTCAAACACAAATATCAAATCCCCCACTTGTTAGTGTAAAAAACACAGAAACTCAAAAAATAGAATTAAATATTGACAACGAAAGTGGCGTATACTATTAAATTCGAGCACTAGCTCTAAATCGGTGAGATTTAAGTGCGAAACATGCCAAAAAATATACTTTAAGTTCGGGAAGTATAAAGCAAAAAACTTAAACACAAAGTTAAAGATTACCAAAAAGTTCTAAAGGACCACATCCAGGCATTTTTCAGAGAGATAAACAAAGAACTCACTCACTACTTCATTATTTTGAGACCTGAAACCGATGGTATTCATACCAGAGTAATAAAATACTTTTTAAACTCAATCCGACAAAAATGAACGAAAAACGAAAAAGACAGCTTTCCGGGATCTTGTGGCCGGAAACTCCGAGCCTTGCGCATGCGCGAAAAGGAGAACAATACCCGTGCACCAACTGTTTAAAAAGAGAGAAAGCATAACGACGACAAGCAGCAGGTTCAACCTGCTCACAGAAACCGAGACAGATATGGACATTGTGCAAAACGAAGAAGAAGAAGAAGACGCAGAAACCAAATGAAGAAACGTGCAAAAGAATCAACAATAAAATTACCTTTAAACAGACCAACGGTATCAGGAGCATGGAACTTACCAGTGGGTCAACAAAAACAACAAACCCAACAACCCAAAACATCGAAAAATATAAAACCGCTACTCATAATAATCGAACGAACTCCTGAAGATCATGAAACCCTTGCAAGGGAATCACTAAAAATGTCAAAAATTGTTTAATATCAAATATACGAGAAACAACACGCAGCTGAACAAGATTTTTAAGAATATACATTAAGTAAAGGGACACCCTAAAATAGCAAACCCTGCTCCAGGACTCGACAACTAGATTCCACATATACACAGCTTCCAATAAAAAAACGCACGCTTTTGTACTACGTGGACTAGAGACCATAGGTACAGAAGTTTACATAGCTGAAGAACTGAAAGAACAGGACATTTCAGTGCAAAAAGTAAACCAAATGAAAACCGAATATATTCCACTGTATATGGTAATAACAGGAAAATACATTACCCTACGTAAGCTACAAAGTGAGACTAGAAATATCAATTATATCAGAATAACGTAGAAGCTAAGAAAACATGAGAAGGAAATAATTTAATGTCGGCGTTGCCAAATGTGCGGGCATTCGCTAAGTAACTGCTTCAGAGAAGCACGCTGCGTCAAATGCGCAGAAGGTCAGGAAACAAAATTTTGAATGAAGCCAAATGACACCCAAGCAATTGCGGAGGGAGACACAGAGCCTGTAACCTAGTGTGCCCTGTATATCTAGGAAAGCTACGTATACTACACCAAAATCGAGGAACGCCAACGAAAATGCCTCAATGCATACCAGCATCCGATAAACAATGTAAGGGCGCAAAGAAGAGAAGACAACAACAAGCAACTAATCTTACTAGAAACGCACACGCAAATATTAGAAAAGGACTAGCTAAATTAACGATACTACAGAATGAATTTAATGGCTCCTCAGAAACCTTAACGCAATACTAAGGCCACTAACAGACAAAGTAGAGAAATTTTTAGCTCTACAAGACTTCTTTGAAAACAAACTACCATATACAATTTATCGATACCAACACTGCGCATATGCACCTGGAATGCCGATTCGGTCCGCTACAAAGTGCCCATTTACCATCGACTACCGGTTTACCATAGTGATGGAAGAAAACTGTCTGCACAAAAATAAAAAGATGACTACTCAAATTACAGTCTGCTGAATCCACTCGGTCGCCTTCTGCGACTGACCGTGTAAGCCAATGGGTACCAGGACAACAGGCGCCGTAGAGGATACCTGTAAACTCGACACACAAACTTTTAACAAAACAAAACATTGATGACCCATTAAAGCAGTTTTTAACCTGAAATTTTTCTGCAACAACAACCTGGCAAATTTTAGGTCGACATACACTTAGACGACAGTCAGAAATTTTAAATACAAAGTACAAAACACTGACATGCTTAGCGAAGGTCACATAAAACACCGAAAATAAAGCACAGACAGACATAAGTCGACACAAATAACTAAGGAATCGGGATGCCCTAGGCTTATATTTATTGTTATTTCTTAAAAACTTGTGTTAATGTTAGTTTATATATTGTAAATAGTAGAATAAGGAATACGTAGTATACGATTTTAGAAAAACAACAAGTCTAGTGTAACTTAACTAATGAATATTATATACTCCGTCAACGTTTTGGAATTAATTTTTTAAATAATTATTTTTTGGAACCATTAAAATTTTTTCAATTTTTTTTTAAATTATAGATTTTCTTTCTTCTTTTTGGGAGGTTGAAATCGGTATTAGCATAACCGTCAAATAATCGCAAACGGATCCTATCCTGTTCAAGCATGCCTCGGTTTGGAAAAGTTTGTAATCAATTGACCACGGGTAGGTTATACTTACTTTATGTTAACACCGAGTTCGACCTTCCAAAAGAAGGGCAGGGGAGATATCATTTTTTAAAATCCCACCTTAATTTATTTATTGTTTACATGCTATAATTTTATACTAACACGTAGAACTGGCAACAAATAATATAGCCTACCCTTTCCACAAGTGCGTTTTTAGTTTCCATTATAATTTATTTCGCTGATGGATGAAGCAGTGCACTCGACGTGAGAAGAGACGACCTGATACCAGAATAGAGTCGGTATTTTTAACGATCTGTGAAGTTTATGCAATTAAGTGCATTATATCTACTCCCACAAGTTTTAACTTGAGAAGATACTCACGGGCATGGGATTCAAGAACAAAGCAGTAGATGTCATATAATTTTTTTTTTAAATGTTTTTTGTCTGGGACAGCCTGTCAAAACAGAACCGTTAAATTTTAAAAAATTTTTACCTCATTTATTTCAAAATCAAAGCTATATAAAGAAGGCATGATTTAAACATGTGAAGCTGTAATAGAAAATAAACAGTTCTTAATTAGCTGACCGCCAGCGCTGCCCGCAGCATTGATAGGCTAAAATAAAGTAGTTTAGGATCAGCCTAGTTTGAAGTTTATTGGTCTAAATATTTTGACAGTTTCCTAATGAGAAAGTTAAGGTTAGGAGAGTTTGCCTTTATTTTAGGGGGTCAATATAGGTTGGAAGCTAACCTTGATGAATTGATCGCAAGGTCAAATATTTGTGTGATCTATTGAAGATTAGGTTACCACCTATTTCGACTTCCCAAAATGTGGACAGGAAAGACTCTATAAAAACCTGTCAAAACAAACAAGGAACGTTTCTTAACATATTTGGACCAATTGCAGACTGCATATATGATATAGATTTGCCGTTCCTTGAAGGAAAACCTGGTAATAAAGCAGTTAGTGGTCATCTGGGCTTGAGACGTTGCCGATTTGGTCATATAACTCTAGTTATTTTCTGACAAAGCTTGCAACTTTACTATTGGTTCTGCATGGCGTAGTCTTCCTGCCTAGTCTGTATGCTATTAAATCGGCCATGTAGTAAGCACTTCGATCGTAGCTGAATGTATGGATGTATTAAAAGCCCTGACAGAGCACACCAGTTGCTCTTCTCTGGGCTCCAGACAGAATATAAAGAAAGGCATTCTTGAAAACGAGAAGGCTGACCCAATTGTTAGAAATGGCCCGGCAGCTGATCTAGCATCCTAAAATGTGACCTGACACTACTTGGATAGGCCCTCGCAGGCGCACTAAGAAGACACGGAATGAATAAGGCAAGCCAAACAATCAGGTAGGTGAGCGGCTCTAGGGCGAGGTCTCAATTTATTTCTAAGATTCATACATTTTTTTGGTTTTAGTACAACTTATCATAACAAAATTATGCTCCTAGAAACATCACAATCCTAAAGACAAACGTCGCGCTAGGCTCGCGCTAGGCTAGGTCTATTCGTACACTTATTAGAAAAGATATAAGAAAAATGAAGTATTTCTGCATGTATTAACCGAAGTGCATGGGGATATTCCCGCCCATACTACTCCATTCATTCATTCGTCCTGCCAGGAACTCATTAAAGAAATTAATTATTATCTAGACCTAAACAACGTAACATAAAACAGGCCGTCATCTTAAGAGAATAACCTTAAATAATTTGCAGTCAAGAGGTGTATTAATAGTGACTTATATAGAGCAGTGGCTTGTGGGGTCAAATAGGGAAAGAGTTAGCTAAGTAGAAATAAGTGTGTTTCTTTTCTAACAATGTGGCGTCCTAGAGCATAGAACATCTGTTAAAAAGATAAAGCCCTTAACACATAAATATTGGCGAAAAGATTGTTTGATCCTGCCGTTTGCAATAGTGTATTATTATCGTGTATAAATTTTAACCATTGAAAATTTGTACAAGTTACTTACAGGTCATTCCTATAACATAATGAATGCAGTAGTCGGAGAAGCATTATTAGACACTTATTGGAATAAAACCTGACCTTATTTTAAAATCGACCCTATGGTGACAGATTTATATATAAAAAGCAGCTGCTTTCCTTTAAAATTCGGCCTCTGTGTATTTGAGAACCGGATTTATTAATGTCGGTATTTATTAAATGAAAGTTAGCGACTTTATATTTAGGTAAGCTTTAGGAGTAGCGACTTTGCATATGGCGTGGCCTTTCCGCTATGATAAATGAACCTTTTTGCGTTTTTTTCATTTTAACTGATACATTACACATGTAGGTTGTATATGGATGGCTACTTAAATGGGTATTCATATATAGCTCTGGATAAAGAAATAAGATTACTTGTGCAAACTGTGTGCAATTTCTATGTAATAATTGTAATCTGTACCCTCTCCCTATATGCATGCTGCCTGGGCTCTTTTCTATTCCATGCGGGACCGGGGAATCGCAGAAAAATTTAGTTTTACGGAACAGAATGGTAGTTTTGGTTATCGGTAACCGCATCTTAGAGAGAAAGAATTTTGTTACTTTCCTGACTTTCTTTTTATCTTTACGTATCATCGTAGTCGTGGCGTATTCCCTTCAATTGTCGGGCGATCCGAGTGGCATTTTTCTATCTCGCATACGTGTTTGCAAATCAACTCATGCCGATCGTTGGATTCTAAGCCCCAGTAGAGAAGGAAAGTACAACACCGCAAGTTATCGCCAACCAAATCAAACCAAACATTTCGCTTAGTTATAAATAGCGGCAGATCCAGGAAGGGGCAGAGGGGCCCGGGCACCCGCCCCCTCCATAACATAAAACTTTTTTGAGTTGAAGGGAAGAAAATGTCAATGAATCAACCTCGAGTTTGAACAAAATTTACCCCAAAGATCACTTTTTTCGGTTTTTTTTTCTAAAAAATACTGAGTATTTCAAAAATTTTCCCCTGCGGCGCATTTCATCACCTTTGAATTTAAATTTTAGACCTAAAAATTACTAAAAACAAAGCAAATCAAGAAATATTTTGGTTTTTTTACACCAAACATAACCAAACCAACAGGACATAACCAACCCAAAAGGACATAACCAAATAAAAAGGAGATAACCAAACCAAAATTACCTAACCAAACCTAAAGTAGTTAATGTTTGATAATGTGAGCTGTTTAGTGCTACTGGATTTCGATTGCAATTGGGGTTAAAAACCCGCAATCATTTGTGATCACGTAAGCTAAAAAGAAAAAATGAATCCGGGTGCGAATCCTGGCTAGGTTTGTATATAGAGATTTGCATCCTATAGTTGTATCCCAACATAGAACTGACAACATAGTGCAGCAGAATTCGCATGCCCGGTAGCGAGACCAAACGAATTGAATTTTATTGTTTTTGAAGTCTCACCAATTTGTTTTTAGTTATAGATCCCTTATGATTATGGTCGCAAAGACCGAAACGCATCAACGGTAAGAAATTAAAACTGCGTTTTTCTGTAATACGTAGTTTTATTTCTCTGGTAAGAATTCAGTGTGGAGCAAAGGACCCCAACTCACTACACATCTAGTAAAAAATGCTCCATCTAGGAGAGTACCACAATGCAATGAACACTTATGATACCGCGGCGTTGCATGATTTTGTCGCTACTAACGAAATAAAAAAAATTGACCTCCGAAAGATGACACTCTTCGTTAACCTCGGAAAAAAAGCCATATAACCGCAGAGTTATTCATAACAACCCATAGTAGTTAAGTGGCATATAGTCAAAAATCGTGTTCCGTGGAATAGTAGAGGATTTTTTTAAACTACACTAGATCGATTGGTAATACATCACATAATTTTAGGTCACTGGGTGTTTGCCTCCAGTTTGAGTAGAACGGCCTATGTAACGTCATAAATCTAAGATGGCTGATTTTTTTATATTTATTCACAAATTTTGGCTTATAAATTTTGTTACGTTAGTTTTAAACAAAAAACTGTTAATATTTTGTCTGTTTGCAATCATTGGAGGGTACCCATGCACAGAATGGGACTAACAGAAGAAGCCAAATGTAGACTCTGTATGGAGGATGACGAAACAGTCAGAAATGTAGTGTGCATCAGAACACTTTCGGTAAACCTCAGATTGATTCAAAAGATCTGAACAGTATCTCACCCAAAATAGCTAACCTTGTTGGAGAATTAGGGATACAGTCATGAGAAACCACCAAAAAGTGAGCCACAATAGATCCACTGGTGGTCGCAGTGGTAGAGCTATAAGGCCCACTACAACATGAATCATCAAGGTCGTAGATACAAATCCACTGAGAGTTAACATAAAAAACTTGCCACTTTATTTGCGCCAGTAATTTTGAATCGATGAAATCAATCTTTTTTGTCTGAAGTTTAGGCTGTACTAAGCGAAACTGCACCGCAGCGGAATTGCGCGAAACTACGATTTCAATCTGTGGTTTAGTCGCGCAGTTCCGCTGCAGTGCAGTTCCGCCAAGCTTTATTTCGTTACCTTTAAAGTTATTTTTGATCAGTGTTGAATGGCAAGTGTATGCCAAATAAATGTCTCCTTTTTAAATTTTGGTAAATCTCCCCCCAAAATACATAAAAGCGAGGATTTTTTTCTTGGCCTTCAAGTGTTCCGCAAAATATTTTTCAATTTGTTTTGGGTAAAGAAAAGAGCTTTGGTCTGGGTAGTTTTTTTATGGTCGGCAACGTTTTTCCAACGCAGTTTTAAAATAAAATAGGTAGCACTTCTTTTGGTGGTCAAGTTTCCGAAGCTGTTTTGCAAAATGAGCGGATTTTTTATCGAAAATATATGGAGATCCAAATGTTCCTGCCAAGTAAACAATTGGTGATTATGGCCCTATAGTAGAGTAAATTTGTAGGGTATTTCAATAAAAAGCTGCAAAAAGGGTATATTCTTTTTATATTTGGCATGGTAGTAGCTAACATTAAAAGCTAAATTTTCAATCGAGGATCCCCTGATTTCCGGCATCGGAATCCAAGATGGCGGCTGGCAAAAATAAGAAAAAAAATGAATTCCCTGTTTTAAGACAAATTAAATTAATTTTGATAAACTTTCTTTAAGTGGGACCCACTTAATCCAAAAATGTAAAAAAACTTACGCCTGTCACTTTAAAACAAAATGGCGGCCATATTTTAAAAAAATCGTTTTTCTTCGATATTTTTTTTATTTTTTGCGCGATATTTATTTTTAATACCTTATATTAAAGCCACTGACCAGCTCTTTAAACCTAATGAAAAAAAGTTATTAGTTTCTCAGCCGACACAAAGATGGCGTTAAATATGTCAAAAATAAAAGAGACCTTTATAACCTGTAGACCAAATTAAATTTAAAAAATAAAATTTTTTGGATTTTATTAATAGTAAGCCAAGTTTTGTAAAAATTTCAATAAAATTACAATTTGACATTAAAAATTTTAAGATGGCGGCCGAAGTTCAGATAAAAAAGTTATTTTTTTCTTCTTGCTTGACAGAACTATTTATACTAAATAGGGGTCGCCGATTTTAAATATTTCATCATAAATGACACATGTCTATTATTAATCAAGATGGCGGCGTTCAAAATATAAAAACAACATTATCTTCTTGGTTTGGTATTTTTTTTTACGAAGATATGTAGTTTTATATTACTCTCAATTAGATTTAAGTCATATTGTACAAAAATAATATAATTTATTTATTTTTTAAAGATGGCGGTCGAAAAAGTTAAAAAAAAACATTTGTTGATGTTTTGAGGTTGGTAGAGCTGCGGGACTGTAAGCGCGCTGGTCGTTTTATAAAATCTGGGTGCAAAAATCCTTAAAAGGACGATGTAAAAATACTAATTTTTCCGAGCCACACAAAGACAATATAGAGGATTGGCACTCACCCTTTTAGCTGTTTCCGTCGTCCAGAGGAGCTCCTCTCGCTGGCCCAGTCGTTGCAGTCGATCCACACTAGAATCACTTGTTTGTGTAATGGTTTAGTTTGATTTTCTAAGAATGTTATTGGATTTTTTGGTTAATAGAATTTATCACCATGCTGCGTGGTAATCTCGATAGAATACAACAGACGAATCTTTTTGGTTACGCCTTTTTGCGCAGATTCATTTTTCGTAGATGGCGCTGGCGTTTTGCTTGTGCCAATCAAAATTGAAATTGTGTGGGTTTTCCGAATACGGGAATTTGGCGCAAAATTTGAATTTAAAATTAAAGTTGCACGAACATTTTCCGCCCACTTAAAACGAAGTTTTACATTGAGATTAATTGAATAAACAAATGGCTATATAAAAAAAATATAAGTTAATTCAAAACCTTAAAGGGTAGGTTATTAAAATCCGTTTTAGGTTTATAGATCAAAAAGAAAAAAAAATGAAAAAAAATATATATATATATTCTAGATAACGACACACGAAACAAAAGAAGTTGCTTGGGAGTTTAGTGCGCATCTAAAGGTAGTGGGCACAACTTGACCACGGGACGAGTGAAAAGTCCGTGTTGTGTTTTAACAGTAGCAACTCGAATGTGATTATCCCGACCAGGATGTACAGATACTATTCTACCCAGCAACCAGTGTAATGGCGGCCTAGTTTCATCCTTAATTAATACAAGCGTATCTAGCTTGATTTCAACCGAAGGGTCCGACCACTTAGAACGCTGTTGTAAAGTATTTAAGTACTCGAGTTCCCAACGCTTCCAGAAATCGGCATGAATTCGTTGGATAAGTTGCCAACGCTTAAGGGTATTAACTTTAAGGGTAGAAAGGTCAGGATCAGGACACGAATTAAGGGGTTCCATTGTGAGGAAATGACCCGGAGTCAAAGACGTAAGATCGTTTGGGTCAGAGCTTTGCTCACAAAGGGGTCGAGAATTGAGTAATGCCTCTATTTGGGCGAGGAGAGTATAGAGCTCTTCGAAGGTTAGTATCTGGTCACCGATGACCCGATACAAATGTGTTTTTATAGATTTGACTCCTGCTTCTGCTAGACCATTTAGGTGGGGGGCTCCCGGACTATTAAGACACCATTTGATTTTTAAGCTCTCAGAAGCTAATTTCGAAAGATTATGGAGCTCCTTAATAGCCCCAACAAAGTTTGAGCCTCTATCACTTGTGATTTGGACACAAGTGCCACGTCTAGCGACAAAGCGTCGTAAAGCGGCGATGCACGCCTCTGTGGTTAAATCCGAAACCAGCTCGATATGGATTGCTTTGACAGAAGTATCGACAAAGACTGCGATATATGATTTACCAACTTGTGCTCCACGACGTCTCTGACCTACAAAGGTTTTAATTGGGCCTGCATAGTCTAAGCAAACGTGTGAAAAACATTTTAATTGTGACGTTCTAAAAGAAGGTAAATCCGATATGTACGGAGTATACGGTTTTGGTTTTAAGCGAAAGCAGGGAATACATTGCAATAAAACCCTCTGAATAGCTCGACGTGATGACATAATCCAAAACTTTTGGCGAATTAAGTATTGGACTGTGTTTGTTCCGGGATGTAAATTTTCGTTATGAGTTTGAATAATGATCAATTGGGTTAATCTATGAGATTTCGGCAATAATACGGGATGTTTTGCCTCAAAGGAGAGTTGAGAATGCCGTAAGCGTCCGCCCAATCTAAGGAAACCCAATTCGTCCAAAAAGGGCGCGAGTTTGAGAAACGGCTTAGGTAATAGCTGAGTTTTTTGAATTTTTTGAATGATATCCGAAAAACACTTTTCTTGGACCCTTTTAACTAAAACAAGTAGAGCCTTGTGTAGTTCAAAAGCGGAAAAAACGCCGGATAAAGGGTCAACTGAGGTTTTTCGATTGTGAATAAGTCTTAGAAAATGACAAATGATTTTTTGAATGGTATTTAAATTGGATATTTTATCGATTAATCTATCAAAAAAGTTTTGATTTTGAATTTCTGCCGTCAGCACCACTGAATTTTCCGGTTTTTCTTCTTTGAAAACCTCGTCTGGAACTCCCAAAGAACGTTCATTTATAAACCTTTGAACAAATCCATGGAGGGCCGTGAAACCAAAGAGGGTGCTTTATTAAGTTATTGGGCGACAACCCTCTGCTAGCGCAGTCGGCAGGGTTCTCGAGTGAAGTAATGTGATACCATGGGACTTCGGGGATTGTTTCTTGAATACGACTTACGCGGTTTGCCACAAAGGTCTTCCACTTGTGAGGTGAAGATGTGACCCAATGAAGCGTGACCTGTGAGTCCGAGAACGCAAGAATTTCATCAATTACGAGTAATGATGAATAGGTGCGAATAACTAGTTCGAGTAAATCAGCTAATAGAGTAGCTCCAAGTAGTTCCAAACGTGGGATTGAAATAGTGTGTAAGGGAGCAACCCTTGACTTGCCCATGACTAGAGCAGTTTTGATAATTTTATTTGGTAATTCGACGCGAACGTATACGCAAGAAGCGTATCCTAGCTCGGATGCATCGCAGAAACCTAGCAATTGACATCGTTGAATATTATTCGAAAAAATATGTCTAGGTATACAAAGATTCGAAAGAGTGGTTAATTGATTATTGAATTGATTCCAAAGAGTTTTGATTGGATCGGGGGGTATTTCATCCCAATCAGTTTTGCATAACCAAAGTTTTTGCATAATCACTTTGGCTAAAAATGAAACAGGCGATAAGAAACCTATAGGATCCCAAATTTTAGCGATAGCCGATAAAATATTCCTTTTGGTGCAAGGTTTTTCACAAGGGGTACAAGAATAGGTAAAAGTATCTGTAGAAGGGTGCCACTGAAGGCCCAACACCTTAATCGATGTTGAAGAATCGTCTTCAAAGGTAACAGGGATCTGACAATCAGCGGGCGACAAATGTGAAAGAAGTTTCGGATTATTTGATGCCCATTTTCTTAATTCAAATTTTCCCAATTTAAGCCACGCTATGAGATCCTTTTGAAGTGATAAAGCACCTTCTAGAGAGATAGCTCCACAGCAAATATCGTCCATGAAAATGTTATTTAAAAGGACCTGGGATGCTTCAGGATAATTCTTAGCCTCCAGGATGGCTAGTTCTCTAAGAGTTCTAATAGCTAAATAGGGACTTGAACTAACACCAAACGTCACTGTATTAAGCCTGTATTCCTGCAGGGGTTCATTGGGATCAAATCGCCAAAGTAGCCTTTGGTAGTCCCGATGAATTGGATTAATTTGAATTTGTAAAAAGTGCTGTTTTATATCAGTCAAAAATACGATAGAATAAAATCTGAATTTTAATAGAAATTCGGAAATATCGGCTTGTAATTTTGGTCCTATTAAAAGAGTTTCGTTCATGCTTAGGCCTTTCGAACCCTTAATCGAGGGGTTAAAAACCACCCGGAGTTTAGTCGTTGATTTGTCAAGACGAAGGACTCCGTGATGTGGTAAATAAGAACATAATTGAGGTCTAGGTTCGGATCTTGGAATTAAAGACATGTGCCCGTTTTTGAGATATTCTCTCATAAAATCCGAGTACATACTATAGAAATTTGAATTTTTTATTAAGCGAGCTTCAAGAGACAAAAATTGACGATAGGCCACTGAATATGTGTCTCCTAGGTCAGGAGGGTCAATGTGACGAAAAGGCAAATTTACAGTAAATCGGCCCGAAATATCTCTAGTGGTAGTTTTTTGGAAAATCTCTTCACATCTTTTTTCTTCGGGTGAGAGAAACGTTTTTGAATTAATTGATTCTAGTTCCCAAAATCTGCGAATATTAAAGTCGAGAGACTGCTCACAGGAAGTAAAGTAAGAATTGACTTGAGGTGAAATATTTATGTTTTGAGTTTGGCCCATCAAGACCCACCCAAAAACTGTCTCAAAAGCGGAGGGTAGGCCGTGAGGTCCTGGTATTCGTCCTGATTGGACGATTTCTGTGTAAAGTTGTGCACCTAAGAGTAAGTCAATTGGACCAGGGTTGTAAAATTGGTTATCTGCAAGCTTTAGATTTGAAATATGACTCCAATTGGATGAATCTACCTGTACTGAGGGCATATTCGAACAGAGTTTCGGTAAAACGAAGACTTGAATAGAAAAGGTAGGCTCTTGTTGGCCTAGGGCTCGAATAGTGCAAGTAGAAATGCCGTTAGTGGCCGATGAAGATTGATTTAGTCCCAGAACAGGGATCGAAATTTTGTTTCTTGGCAAGCCTAACCTGTTAAGACAAGCTTCGCTTATCAGGTTAGCTTGGCTACCGCTGTCCAGAAGTGCTCGGACAGGTTGGTAGTTACCCCGACTATCGAGTACCTCTAATTTTATAGTCGCTAGAAGCACTGTCGTACGGGGCGTCAAGGTGGATAACGAAGAGTATTGATTTGTAGATGTATTTGGATTTGAATTGATTTGAATTGAATTTGAACTGGGTTGAACAAAACTAGGGTTCTGTTGGCTAAGACTTGAATTTGAATTCTGATACGATAAGTTTGTGCCTGTGCTAGGCACGGCCACTTGATTTGAATTAAAACTTTGATTTAAGTTCGAATTTTGATTTGAATTTTGGCTTGAATTAACAAAGGATTGACTTGAATTCTGACGGATTGAATCTGTCGTTTGCGATAGATGAATAAGACTATGGTGCCTATGTCGACATACCCTGCAGTTGTAGGTACTACTGCAGTCGATTACTTGATGATTTGAACGTAAACAGTTGATACATAACGATTGTTGTTTTACATAAGTAAAACGATCTGAAGGAGATTTGGAAATAAAAACACCACACTGCGAGAGTGGATGAAAAGAATTATTGCATAATTTGCACTTATATGGTTGTTGGTTTTGTCGAAATTGAATATTGGATTGTTTATTTGCTACTTGTGAGTGCGTATGCGCTAAGAAATTTGATGGAGGGCTTGATTTGTACTGATTATTTGAATAAGAATTATATTTTTGGTTACTAGAATTCGAATAATTTGGTTTTTTCTGTTTTGAAGTCGAAGGTTGCATATGCGTATTTTGGGGAGATAGCTGTACTGTTTCAAGAGCACGGCATTGGTTAATAAGAAACTGAATTAGATTTTGATATGTTGGAATCTCGGTAGTACTATACTTTAATTCGAAAGCGGTTCTTGTGGTTTGATCGATTTTTGATAATAAAATTGAAAATAAACAAAAACACCACGACGTTACTGGAAATTCAAGATTTTCGAGCGCCGCAATATTCTCGGAAAAGGTATCTACCAAGACTCTAAGATCCTTTGCTGACTGGTTTCCCTTTAAAGAATTTGCATAGTAGATTGAGTTCCAGTAGGTACTGGCTAAAAGTCTTTTATTTTGATAGCGATCTGTTAATACCTTCCAGGCGATTGCGTAATTACTTGCCGTTAATTTTATAGAGCTTAAAATATTAAGTGGTTCGCCCTCAAGGAAGGTTAGCAAATGTTGAAATTTCCTTATATCGGAATAATTAGAGTTTTCGTGAACCAAACAAGAATAAACATCGTAAAAGGTTGGCCACTTTTTTACGTTTCCATTAAAGCAAGGTACCTTTAAAGGGCCCAGATCATCGCTACGTGAATAGTGTGAAGTTGCGGGGGTAAAATTTGAATGAACTGAATCGGAACATAAACTCGAAAAAAGAACTTTAGCTTGGTGGTAGAATAGATCCGTATCTTTCCTAATTTTGTCCTGTACTTCGAATTCATCATCGTCGTCGTCTTTCAAGAGACCTATGATGTCATTATGAATGTTTTTAAATTGTTCATAGTGATCATCTAACGATTCGTAAAACGCCTTAAAAATTGGCAAGGAAGAACTATCTGATTTAGCTTTTGTTCCCAAGTTATACGTTTCCGTAATACGAGATATTGAAACTTTGCGTTGATTCTCAAGCTTTTTTAACGACATATTGTTAATTAAAAAAATAAAAAATATTTAAAAGGAATAAAACTAACACTTGACCCCTATTGACTTTAATCAGTCCAAAAGAGTCCAACACGCATATATTTTATTATCGATTTCTCGAATAAACGCAAAACTTATCAACAGCTGTTATCCTAGGTCGCGATTTTTCTCCCAAAATAAATGCACACAAAACAACTTGTACCTACTACCGCTTCTCTTATTATTTACAGGTAAATACTAATTCTACTAGATGTGTTTGTTTACCTGTTAAATAAGAATAAAGCATTTAACTCACAAGCACTTTTGTTGGTTTGAATAACTATAACATATTATTTAAACAAATAACTATTATTTAAACAAATTTCGATTTTTGAATCAAAACAAACGACGTACCAAGTGCCAATTTCGGCTGCAATGAAATGTGGGTGGAGCAACCGTTAAGCCACGCAAGGGGGGACGGAACCTCCGATTTAAACTGGACACGGCAACTAAGCGAACCAAAATGGCGAGGCGAAAAAATCTAATATTTTTAGCAAACAAATTTTAAAAAACTATCTGGGTCGTGGGACCAGAAAATGTTGATGTTTTGAGGTTGGTAGAGCTGCGGGACTGTAAGCGCGCTGGTCGTTTTATAAAATCTGGGTGCAAAAATCCTTAAAAGGACGATGTAAAAATACTAATTTTTCCGAGCCACACAAAGACAATATAGAGGATTGGCACTCACCCTTTTAGCTGTTTCCGTCGTCCAGAGGAGCTCCTCTCTCTGGCCCAGTCGTTGCAGTCGATCCACACTAGAATCACTTGTTTGTGTAATGGTTTAGTTTGATTTTCTAAGAATGTTATTGGATTTTTTGGTTAATAGAATTTATCACCATGCTGCGTGGTGATCTCGATAGAATACAACAGACGAATCTTTTTGGTTACGCCTTTTTGCGCAGATTCATTTTTCGTAGATGGCGCTGGCGTTTTGCTTGTGCCAACCAAAATTGAAATTGTGTGGGTTTTCCGAATACGGGAATTTGGTGCAAAATTTGAATTTAAAATTAAAGTTGCACGAACAACATTTTTGTTTATTTTTTCGAAATTTAACAAAAAAAACTGGAAAAAACAAGACATCTCGGTAAACAAAACACAGATATTTTAAAAATGTCAAAAAAGTTGACATATGTCACTTACAGGGTGATTTGATTGAATTGACCATATTTTACTTAATAGCTATCTCCGTTAATATTAATCTAACAGTAATGTTTAAATAAGCAAAGTTAAATAATTTTTTCTAAATCATCAGAATCTGATGTCAAAAATGACATATGTCATACACTTGTCAAATTTTTGTCATATGGTTTATTTTTTTAAATAAAACACCCTGTATATAATTTTTTTAGTTGATAAGACTCGTTTTTCTGATTTCAAAAATATATAATATGTTGACATTTAGACCAGCCGTTATTGAAATATTTGCATTTTAATAACCTAAATAAACAATAAGGATATTGCCATTTTGTTAATGAATATAATTTTTAAAATTCAAATATTTCAACAACGGCTGGACTAAATGTCAACATATTATATATTTTTGAAATCAGAAAAAGGAGCCCCATCCATTAAAGACATTATATACAGGGTGTTTTATTTTAAAAAATAAACCATAATGCAATAGATTGACAAGTGTATGACATATGTTATTTTTGACATAAGATTCTGATGACTGAGAAAAAATTATTTAACTTTGTTAATTTACACGTTACTGTTAGATCAATTTTAACGGAGATAGCTATTAAGTAAAATATGTCAATTATATCAAATCAAAGCACGTGACATATGTCAACTTTTTTGACATATTTAAAACATCTGTGTTTTGTTTAACGAGACGTCTTGGTTTTCTCAGTTTTTTTTTGTTAAATTTCGAAAAAATAAACAAAAATGTTTTTTTTTACTTTTTCGGCCGCCATCTTTAAAAAATAAATAAATTCAATTTTTTTTGTACATTACAATTTAAAACTCATTAAGGTTAATATAAAACTAAATATTTTGGTAAAAAGATTTACTAAACCAAAAAGATACTCTTCCATTTATATTTTGACCGCCGCCATCTTGGATAATAATAGACATATGTCATTTATTATGAAATATTTACAATCGGCGACCCCCATTTAGTATCATTCAATATATTACACGGCAATAATAGTTGTGTCAAACAAGAACAAAAAAATAACTTTTTTATCTGAACTTCGGCCGCCATCTTAAAATGTTAAATGTCAAATTGTAACTGTGTGGCTTACTACTGATAAAATCCACAAAAAATGTTTTGTAAAAATTTAATTTGGCTACTGGTTGTAAAGGTCTCTTTTATTTTTGACAAATTAAGCGCCATCTTTGTGTCGGCTGGGAAACTTATCACTTCATTAAAGCAGGTTTAAAGAACTAGTCAGTAGCTTTAATATGAGGTATTAAAAATAAATATCGCACAAAAAATAAAGAAAATATTGAAGAAAAACGATTTTTTTTTAATATGGCCGCCATTTTGTTTTGCCGTGACAGGTGTAAAATTTTTTTACATTTTTACATTGACTATATCCCACTTAAAGTAAATTTGTCAAAATTAATTTAATTCTTCTTAAAACAAGGAAATCACTTTTTTTCTTAACTTTGGCAGCCGCCTTCTAGGATTCTGAGGCCGGAAAATCGGGGATCCTCGAATGAAAATTTAGCTTTTGGTGTTAGGTACTACTATGCCAAATATAAAAAAAAATATACCATTTTTGCAGCTTTATTTTACAAACTTACTCTACTACTAGGTGACAGTCCGATGCTATTTTTGTATATCTAAGCGTAGAATCCATGAATGTCATGGATATCTGTAACATCCCGGGATTTTACCAAAGCGAAACCGAAAGGCGTTAAAATTTAAGCACTTTGATCTAACCTGATTAAAGCCAAACTCTTAATCAAATTGTTCAACACCCTCGTACGATCCTATTGTACGGGGTGACGCCACATTATAATGAAGAGGAAGCTCATGGGCGGGCGAGAGCTATTAGATATATTAACCATTCGGAAATTTTGTTTGATTTATTCAGTAATATTTACAAAATATAAAATATTGGTGTGTTTTAAACTTCAAACATTTGCGGAAGCTAAAACTGTATAATACCTACGTGTATTGACAAATATTTGTTTTTCGTTTACTATTGACTCTGCAATTCATTCAACTTAATAAATGTTTGCGTTTTATGAACGCATATTTTTAGAAAATATGTTGATATATGGCGTTTAACAAAATTGTTTGATTCTTGTTCAGACAATTTAATTTTCCTACAGAAACGTTTTTTTAAAACTAACAAAAAAAGTTTGCTTTTTGTTGTTTTAATGTATGATTATACCCGTCGCAAAATGATTTTATGATAATTAGATAATATAAACATTAGTTTAAAATGTATTACAATAAAATTTTAAATAAAAATGAACCCTTAAAAATTGAAAGAAAGAACAAGCTTATATAAAACTTTCCTTGTGACTGTTAAACTCTGATAAAAAAGAAAACCCGAGGCGTCTTTTCTTGAGAGGAGTACTTTTTTTCTTGAAACGGGTAATAATAGAAAATTTAAAAAAAACATGGCACCATAAGTTATAGCATATTCATTATTGGGGGAAGTTTGTAACCCCATTACATCCCCCTTATCGACCGCTTTGCTAAAACCATACTAAACTAACAAACAAAATTAAATTAGATATTATATTTTTGACAATAATTCAGCCTTATTCCATGTAATTATTTCTACGAAACATTAATTTTTGGCTGGCAAATTTAAAATAAACACAAGCAGGTACTTTTGGTACACATAAAAAATTTATTAAATTTATGAAGTAGAATTTAAGATAACCTGTTTATTGTTTTAAAGTTTAAAAAATAATTAACGAAATCTTGCCCATAATTTATCGATCACTAGAGCACGAAGAACTTTGAAGTGACCTTACCTAAAGTGTGTATGTGTAGGGTAAGGTTGCCTAAATCGTACCACTATTTGGTTTCATTTTTTTCTTAAAAACTAATAATTCTAATTATTTTTTTAAATTCACAACGATAGATCATGCTTTTGAACACATATGAGCAATTTTTAAAACATAGTATTTTATTGAATTTTGGAGAAACAAGTTTTTGTAAAGGGTTGCAAATGGTACGATTTGGGAAACTGGGTGCCTAAATCGTACCAGCAGGTTCCTAAATCGTACCATCGGGCTCTTTTAAGATTTAATATTTCTAAAATAGTACATAAGTTTGTTGGCATATGCAAAAAAAAATCAATATAAAATTGGAGGTTTTATTTACGAAAAAAAACATTTTAAATTATGAACGTTTTTTTTAAACATAAGTCACACAAGTAAGGACCCGTAACTTTAACGATAGAATCGGAGGTTTTATTAAATACTTATAAAAAAACGAACATTTTAATTTATGAACATTTTTAAATTAATTTAATAAGTCGCACAATTAATCACCCTTAACTGACAGGTCAGAACACATTTCAAGACCCATTTTCCACACTTGATGCATTTTATCATATCTTTGACAAAAAACTCATGTCATATCATGCAATACCAGTCATCAGCATTGCTTTATTTTTCTTAGATGAATGAGTTCTTTTAGTTTTTTGTTTAGACTTGAGGTTGAAAGATTATTTCTGTGGCAGGCCACTTTGCCTTTTTTAATTCTTCTTTTTTTAACCTTTAAAGCATATTTTTCCTCCAGCTTATTCTTATAAGGACTTTCGGTTAATATTGTAACTTTATGCGTACCTTTTTTTGCTATTTCATTCAATTTTTTGACGACTTTTGGTAGTGGACTTAATTGCTGAATTGAAAAAGCCTTACTCTTTTGGTTAAGTTCTAATATTTCTTTTCGAGTTCAACCACTTGCAGATAGAATTGATTCATCCTCGTTGTTAAGACTATTTTGATTTTTGTCTGGCTCATCTGTATCTTCGAGAGGAGTATCATCAAGGTAAAACGTAATAGACCTGTAATTATGATAGATGCGTAGAATCCATGAATGTCATGGATATCTGTAACATCCCGGGATTTTACCAAAGCGAAACCGAAAGGCGTTAAAATTTAAGCACTTTGATCTAACCTGATTAAAGCCAAACTCTTAATCAAATTGTTCAACACCCTCGTACGATCCTATTGTACGGGGTGACGCCACATTATAATGAAGAGGAAGCTCATGGGCGGGCGAGAGCTATTAGATATATTAACCATTCGGAAATTTTGTTTGATTTATTCAGTAATATTTACAAAATATAAAATATTGGTGTGTTTTAAACTTCAAACATTTGCGGAAGCTAAAACTGTATAATACCTACGTGTATTGACAAATATTTGTTTTTCGTTTACTATTGACTCTGCAATTCATTCCACTTAATAAATGTTTGCGTTTTATGAACGCATATTTTTAGAAAATATGTTGATATATGGCGTTTAACAAAATTGTTTGATTCTTGTTCAGACAATTTAATTTTCCTACAGAAACGTTTTTTTAAAACTAACAAAAAAAGTTTGCTTTTTGTTGTTTTAATGTATGATTATACCCGTCGCAAAATGATTTTATGATAATTAGATAATATAAACATTAGTTTAAAATGTATTACAATAAAATTTTAAATAAAAATGAACCCTTAAAAATTGAAAGAAAGAACAAGCTTATATAAAACTTTCCTTGTGACTGTTAAACTCTGATAAAAAAGAAAACCCGAGGCGTCTTTTCTTGAGAGGAGTACTTTTTTTCTTGAAACGGGTAATAATAGAAAATTTAAAAAAAACATGGCACCATAAGTTATAGCATATTCATTATTGGGGGAAGTTTGTAACCCCATTACATCCCCCTTATCGACCGCTTTGCTAAAACCATACTAAACTAACAAACAAAATTAAATTAGATATTATATTTTTGACAATAATTCAGCCTTATTCCATGTAATTATTTCTACGAAACATTAATTTTTGGCTGGCAAATTTAAAATAAACACAAGCAGGTACTTTTGGTACACATAAAAAATTTATTAAATTTATGAAGTAGAATTTAAGATAACCTGTTTATTGTTTTAAAGTTTAAAAAATAATTAACGAAATCTTGCCCATAATTTATCGATCACTAGAGCACGAAGAACTTTGAAGTGACCTTACCTAAAGTGTGTATGTGTAGGGTAAGGTTGCCTAAATCGTACCACTATTTGGTTTCATTTTTTTCTTAAAAACTAATAATTCTAATTATTTTTTTAAATTCACAACGATAGATCATGCTTTTGAACACATATGAGCAATTTTTAAAACATAGTATTTTATTGAATTTTGGAGAAACAAGTTTTTGTAAAGGGTTGCAAATGGTACGATTTGGGAAACTGGGTGCCTAAATCGTACCAGCAGGTTCCTAAATCGTACCATCGGGCTCTTTTAAGATTTAATATTTCTAAAATATAACATAAGTTTGTTGGCATATGCAAAAAAAAATCAATATAAAATTGGAGGTTATATTTACGAAAAAAAACATTTTAAATTATGAACGTTTTTTTTAAACATAAGTCACACAAGTAAGGACCCGTAACTTTAACGATAGAATCGGAGGTTTTATTAAATACTTATAAAAAAAGGAACATTTTAATTTATGAACATTTTTAAATTAATTTAATAAGTCGCACAATTAATCACCCTTAACTGACAGGTCAGAACACATTTCAAGACCCATTTTCCACACTTGATGCATTTTATCATATCTTTGACAAAAAACTCATGTCATATCATGCAATACCAGTCATCAGCATTGCTTTATTTTTCTTAGATGAATGAGTTCTTTTAGTTTTTTGTTTAGACTTGAGGTTGAAAGATTATTTCTGTGGCAGGCCACTTTGCCTTTTTTAATTCTTCTTTTTTTAACCTTTAAAGCATATTTTTCCTCCAGCTTATTCTTATAAGGACTTTCGGTTAATATTGTAACTTTATGCGTACCTTTTTTTGCTATTTCATTCAATTTTTTGACGACTTTTGGTAGTGGACTTAATTGCTGAATTGAAAAAGCCTTACTCTTTTGGTTAAGTTCTAATATTTCTTTTCGAGTTCAACCACTTGCAGATAGAATTGATTCATCCTCGTTGTTAAGACTATTTTGATTTTTGTCTGGCTCATCTGTATCTTCGAGAGGAGTATCATCAAGGTAAAACGTAATAGACCTGTAATTATTTTTCTCCCTGTACAATTAAAAAAAATCATAAAAGATGTTTTCTGCAAGACAAAAAAAATCATATTCAAACATCAGATATTGAAATGACATGAGTTGCCCAAATCGTATCGGTACGATTTAGGCAACTGTCAATAAAAATAAATAAATAAAATTTTAACATTCATATCCAAATCTAATATTAAATTCAAGTTTTGTAAATTAACGAGAACTTGTCCGCTTATTGGAGGTGTCCGCTTAACTTAACTGCAAAATTTTGATATATATTTATTAACAATTTCCGCTGCTTGAGATTTTTCGATATTAAATTTTTCGGCGATCTTTCGTTCTGATAGATGTGCCTTCTCCGAAACGTTAACAACCTCCATTTTTTTACATAAACTAAGAAGTTTTTTTACTAGGCGCCATTTTAAAGAGATCTATTATTACCCAACTGAACAATAAACACATCATTCCCGCCGAATAAAATAATGTTGTAAATACGACAGAAGTATTTAGTCTTCGCATTAAAACGGAAAGAGGTAATTCCCCGGCTGTAGAGTGCATTGTTGCCAACATACTACACAAAATTTATGACCATGTCGTGCAGCGCTCCGTCCCGTTGTCAGAGGTTCGCGTCCGGTTAAGGGAGGTTTCAGAATTCTTTACCCAAAAAAAATTGTCCGCGTCCGGTTATTAGAGTGTCCGGTTATAGGAGGGAATTTTACATGTAAAGACATAGGCAAAAGCTTGGTTCCAACAAATTTGTCCGCCTAAAGGGAGTGTCCGCTTAATAGACGTGTCCGCAAGGAGAGGTTTCACTGTACTACTACAGAATATAATCTGTAAATATACTACTTTCCGATGAAGTACAGCCTTACACAAACTTAAAAAAAGTTACATCAAAATACCGGAAATATTTTAACTTCTATTTGATACTAAGCAAAACGCAACTAGTCCAAAACAACTCTCATCATGTGACGGTCATTTGAAAAACACGACAGCTAAGGCTGACAGACGAACTAAAATTTAACGCCTTATTTGAAAACCCGCATCGGTACGATTTAGGCAACAGTACCACCTACGAGAAGCGACAAAGCCCTTCGGAACCTTTGATCTATTGAAGCAAAAATTCGTGACCTTGTAATAAAAACATCTGCTGCATGAGCTCGAAAACATTGAGAAAAAGTGTGTGATTCCCTAAATATTCCATTAGACCCTGAGAAGACAAAAATAAGAAAAAAAAGGTAATTGTAATTAAAAGTAGACTTTTACAATTATAAAAACAGTCAATAGTTTAAAAGTACCTAATTATTATAAACAAGCATTTTGTTTGGCTTGTTTTGTATGAAGTTAAGTTTGACTAACTTCTAAGTATCAGATCAACTTCAAATTTGGCACGCTTTTAGAGTTGCCATGACAATGCAATGTTACGATGTAAAAACTAAATTATGTGCAGGTAGCTACTGGTCTATTTTTACCTGCGATTTCAATGTGAGATATCCTCCTTAGACCCCAATAAATGTATTTTTCCAAACGGCTTGTCTCTTCTCTGTGTTTGCTCTTCTTGGGTAAGACAGAGAATTAATTCAGTTTCATATATTTATCTACCTCTACCTGTGTCAATGATTTCGTTGTTTTGAGTATGCATTTTTAAAAAACACACCGCGGTTTTACTACTCATTCATTAACGAATATTGTGTCATCGAATGTGCATGTGCTTGCATTGCTTTATATTTTTGTATAACAATGCATTTTTGGATGACATAAAAATATCCAAAACACTGATGTTTTTATTAAAATCCGGGAAATTTAGGTATTATTTTTTATTATAAAAAATTCTTGGCTAATTTTTCGGCAGATATAAATAAAAGTCTCAGGGTAATTTCATCAGGACCGTCGTAATGGGTGGAGCGGAGGAGCAGCCGCTCCAAGCGACCAATTTCGGGGGCGGCCAAAGGACGCCTTTCTCTTGTTGAGACGTAATATCTCGAAAACGAATTTTGTGATTTATTTCATATTATTTAAAAACTTTTTATCAGAATAAAAAAAATAAAATTGAAAAAGGGTCGAAGAATTTAAGTCTATGTACAGGGTGTTTCAATTTATTTCTTTCCACCCTTTTTAACCATTAATTTCCGTCACAAAGAAACAAAATGTAAAAAGCGTTTGAATGAGCAAGTATTTTCCTCTTTGGTTTCAGCATCAGTTTAATTTTGTCATTTATCATATACATGGAGCGGGTAAAAGTCATTGCACACTATACATAATTTTATAACACGGCGATTTTAAATTTTCAATTTGTGCCAAATCTGCTATATTTTATTATGTTCGCATAAATATGCAATTATCATACATGTTTTAGAAAGTACTATTTTATAAAATTTTTAGACATCAACATTTTTATTTTATTTTCATGCGTAATCGACTTCATTTGAGTTCAAAAATCTCAAAAATTTTTATTTTTCTAAATAAAAATTAATTATTAGACCCTTTTTAAATTTAATTATATTGTTTTGTCGACTGTACAAAAAATCTAACATTTAATCATATGAATAAGGTAGTTAGCAGAAGCACCAACAGAGGGTGTTCATATACTCGAGCGTTTGATTTGACGCCCCGCAGCGCTCGGCAGCTCTTCCTCTTTTTTGGAATGAGTTGCATGCTCTTCAATTCAGATGGCGTGAAATAAATTAATAATTAGAATCTGAATATATTTTGGAGATTACGACTTGATGCGAGGGGTCATCGGCATCCTAAAATTTTGTACAGCGTCCAACAGGACTTGGGTCCTGTCGTGTACTGTTGGGTCCTGTTGAGTACTGTTGGGTACTGTCGTGTACTGTCGAGTACTGTTGGGTCCTGTCGAGTACTGTTGAGTACTGTCGTGTACTGTTGGGTCCTGTCGTGTACTGTCGAGTACTGTTGGGTCCTGTTGAGTACTGTCGTGTACTGTCGTGTAGTGTCAGTGGCGCACCCAGGAATGTGTCGTGGGGGGGGGGGGCCCGATAGCTACGAAGCGCGCCCTCAAAAAACTTGTGACCAAAAAAAAAAAAAAGGTCATCATGTGTGGGGGGGCCCGACAGCTACAAAGCGCGCCCTCAAAAAATTTGCGACCAAAAAAAAAAAGGTCATCATGTCTTTTCGCAACTACGCCACTGCTTGGGGGTGGGGGGGCCCAAAGCCTCCTGATGTCAAATTTTTAGGTATTTTTCATGTTTTATCATCAAATATGTAGAAAATATATTAAAAAATCTAATGCTTGGTCCTGTTGAGTACTGTTGGGTACTGTCGTGTACTGTCGAGTACTGTTGGGTCCTGTTGAGTACTGTTGGGTACTGTCGTGTACTGTCGAGTACTGTTGGGTCCTGTTGAGTACTGTTGGGTACTGTCGTGTACTGTCGAGTACTGTTGGGTCCTGTTGTGTACTGTTGGGTACTGTCGTATACTGTCGAGTACTGTTGGGTCCTGTCGTGTACTGTTGAGTACTGTTGGGTACTGTCGTGTACTGTCGAGTACTGTTGGGTCCTGTTGAGTACTGTTGGGTACTGTCGTGTACTGTCGAGTACTGTTGGGTCCTGTCGTGGTACGGTCGGGTCCTGTCGTGGTACTGTCGGGTCCTGTTGTGAAATTTGTACAGTACTGTTGAAAGCTGATGACCCCTCGACTTGATGCCTCATTGATTAAAATAGGTATAAACCATTTTATTTTAGTGTTTTTTTAGTTTAGTATTATGTACATACCTACTGTTGTGCCTTATCAATATATTGTATTCTCTTGCTCGGGTATTTTACTTGTAGAATTATCACAGTAAAGAATGGATTTTAGTAGGGGAGGCCGTAAATATTTTTTGGAACTTATTTTCTTAGTCGATATATAGAAATAAGTATGTTCTGTTAATGAAAGGAATTAACAATTTTTTATTCTTATGACGATTTTTCGATGGGTTCAAAAGGTCAGTAAATGATATAAGTCGACTGATTTTCTTACAACATTATTAAAATACTCTGCCAATATATGGCCCCTAAGCTCACACTAGGTACTATAGTTATGGTGTACGTGTGAGCTAATATAACTAAAAACTGAAATATATTTTATTTAACCCCAGACTAAATTACCTTTTGTTTGATACCACACAAGCCATGTTTTGACTTAAACTCAAATTTTTGAAATCTACCCCCACCCTTAAAAAAAACAAAAAACTAAAATGTATTTTGTTAAACTCCGGACTCAATTACCTTTCGTTTGATATCACACACGCCATATTTTCACTTAAACTCTAATTTTTAAAATATACCCCCACCCTTTTTTTAAAAATAAATTAAAATGTATTTTGTTTAACTGCAGACTCAATTACCTTTCGTTTGATATCACACACGCCATATTTTCACATAAACTCTAATTTTTGAAATCTACCCCACCCTTTTATTTGGTGTCTGTTTAATGGATTTTGTCCATTTTTAAATGGGACCATCTCGACCCAAGACCCAGCCTAGGTACCAAATTTCATTAAAATCGGCCAAGCGGTTTTTGAGTTATGCGCGTTGGTCGTTACAGACATACAGACATACTGACAGACAGACAGACAGACAGACAGACATACAGACAGACAGACAGACGGCGCAACAAAAAAGTTTCAAAATCATCTGAAACGCAAAGATATATAAAAATTTTTGAAATCGGAGCAACTTTTTTTTTCTCGAAAAAATTAGGATCACCATACCTCACACTACTATAGTATAGTATATGTGTGAGCTAAAAGTACTATGGCTCATCTCAAGTGGTGGAAAATATCCGTGACTGAAAATTTTCGGATCCAAAAAGTGGGCTGATATATGCCCTTATTTTCTTTGTCTTGAAACTGAAGTTATAAACTAATATTATAATACACTATAACTAAAAATAACTCTGTCTGATTTACAAAGTTGGAAAATTAACCGGCATCTTCAAAATTGGAAAATCAGCAACTTATTTTCTTAGATTTTCTTAGTTAATTGATTTTTTTTTTACATGGTAGATTATGCTATAATATCATAGAGAAAATTACTCTGGCTGTTATTTACAATCACGAAAGCCTTGTCAGAGAAGCTCTAAGCCTGCAGGCGAGGTAGTCAAACGACGCGACAGGGGAGAAAAGTAGCACTTGCGTATTTAGGTAACTGTCAGCTCCAGTTCGATGTCACTCACTTCCGGTTCAGTTTCACTCACTTCTGGCTCAGTTTCACTTACTTTCGGTCACTTAAGTTATGTCGGTTATGTACAGTCTACTTTTAGTCACTTGTAGTCAGTTTTAGGCCGTGTCCAGCTCACTTTAAGCAACTTTCGGTATAGTTTCAGTCACTTCCGGCCACCTTTAGCCATTTCCGGACACTTCCGGTTCACTTCAGGTACACTTTCAGTATCTTCCGGTTAGTCTTCGGTCATTTTAGGTCACTTTCAGTTCAGCTAAAGTTACTTCCGGTAAAGTTTTATTCACTTCCGTTCGTTTTTCCATCACTTCTAATTTAGCGTCACTCACTTCCGGTTTAGTTTTACTCACATGTCTGGTTACGTACAGCTACTTCTAGTCAGGTTTAGATCATGTCTAGTTCAATTTAAGTAGGTTCTGGTAAAGTTAGGTTAGGTTTCGTTGCATTTCAGTCACGTCCGGCCACTTTTAGCTACTTGCGGACACTTGCGGTTTACTTTATAGGTAACTTTTGGTTCACTTTTAGTTACTTCCGATAAATTTTTATTTACTTCCGGCTGCTTTGGTAAGTTTTGGTCCCTTTCAATTGTCTTCCGTTACTTCCGGTTCAGTTTCACTTACTTCCGGTCCCTTAAGGACACTTTTAAACAAATTTAAAAAAACACTTTTTAGATCGGCAACGAAGCGTTTGCGGACCTAAGTGCATGGAAACTTTTTATTTGAAAATAAGCCAAATAATCACTTCCCATTTATACGTGGGTCTAAGAAACATTAACATAAATCGAATGTGTCAAATTGACGGGTATCAGATAACGGCAAGGCTTTGGGGATTTTAAATTTCAGCCAGATGGTATTTTAAGCTTTTGTTATAATACAACCTCAATAATAATAAAATAAAGGCACTTATTTCATATCGTTTTCCACTTGTCAAAAATACTTGCCATCCTTAGAGATTAGCCAGAATATTTTTTTTGTTAACCTAAGTATACCCTTTACTAGTACAGCTAGTTTTAATACTAAGAAAATAGGTTCGTCGCATTCATATCTTATTTTGCGCCTAAATCCATTGGAATTGGTCATATAACAAAATTAAAATTGATCAATGACAAATTTTATTGATGCTTGCTGACTATGAAAATAAGTTCCCAAAATCTTCACGGCCTCCCCTACTATTTACGCGTCCGGGATGCTTCAATGAGTACCATACATAATATTGTTGCTCCGGGCTAAATAAAATTTTAATCAAAACAATTTATTAGGTTTGTCTTCGCCCGGAACCGAGGACCACATTTATGCAATCTTTATACTTGCGGGGCTAGATGGGTAAATACGAAGTGACGTTTGCAAACTGAATTTAGACAGCCCTTTAATTTGGAAGCGGCTTGAATTACGGAACTCTAGGAAAGTATGGTGACACTGTTGTATGTTTTAATCTCCAGGCTTACAGCAGAATGCAGATACATTTTCTGAAGCAAGTCAGTAGCTTATAGAAATTGTAACGGCACATTAAATAGTAACTTAATCTTTAAGTGTAAAGAAAAATTGCATAAGCAAGCTAAAGGAATATCATAGTTAGGGAAAATAGAGATCCCAAGCAAAGCTTAAGACGTATATTTTTATATTCTGAAAACCTTTTAAAACTTGTTTAAAATTGGAAAGCCACATTTTTGTACAACTCGCTAAAATCAGTGGTTCTCAAAATACTAATTTTTATTTTAGTAATAATTTTACCAAAAAAGATGTTTTACACACTATAATTACCTTGTTTATTATGCTAATTTCCTTATTAATTCATTTAAACTAAACCGACTTAAATAAAATATAAGAAGATTTAAGAATTGATTTCTCTTTAAATAACACTGTTGAAATTTTCCGCCATTTTGCGACTTACCTGTACCACAGTAAATAATGGAGTTGCGAAACCGCGTAACTCTAGTTCCATTACTTACCGCGCTACAGTAGCACAATTAACTGTAGCGCAGTAGAGAATGGAGTTGCGAAACCGCATAACCATAGTTTCATTGATTACTGCTGTACAGTAACTAAGCTTACTTTACTGTACCACAGTAAAAAATGCATTTACGCGTCCGGGATGCTTCAATAAGTACCATAGACAATATTTTTGCTCCGCCACTGAACCGAGGACCACGCAATCTTTACAGCGGCGTAGCGTGCCCGAAAGGGCGGGGGGGGGGGCGACCGCTAAAAAGGGCCCTCTGAAAACTGAAAAAAATCTTGCGACCAAAAAAAAAAAAAACAAAGGTCATCATGTGTGAGGGGACGGCCGACAGGTCACACGGGCGCCTCTCACAAATCTTGCGACCAAAAAAAAAACACAAAAAAAAAGAAAAAAAAAAAAAGGCCTTCATGTCGTTAGTTTCCTTTGGCGCCCACTCAACTGGCCGTTGCCGGCCCGACTTAATGAAGTGAGGGCGCTTCGACCACCAATGGGGCGCCACTACCCTCGGGGCGGGGGGGGGCGACGAACCCCCCCCCCACGCTACGCCGCTGAATCTTTATACTAGAGGAGCTAGATGGTTAAATATAAAAAGACGTTTGAAAACTGAATTTAGACAGCCCTTTAATTCGGAAGCGGCTTGAATTACGGAACTCTAAGAAACTATGGTAACACTGTTGTATGTTTTAATCTCCAGGCTTATAGCAGATACATTTTGTTAAGCAAGTCAGTAGCTTATAGATATTGTAACGGCACATCAAATAGTAATTAAATCTTTAAGTATAAAGAAAAATTGCTTAAACAAGTTAAAGGAATATCATAGGGAAAATGGAGATCCCAGACAAGGCTTAAGACGTATATTTTTTATATTCTGAAAACTTTTAAAAACTTCTTCAAAACAGAAAAGCCACATTTTTTTACAAATTTCTAAAATTAGTGGTTCTCAAAATAACAATTTTTATTTTAGTCATTATTCTACCAAAAAAGATATTTACACACTATACGATTACCTTGTTTATTATTCTAATATCCTTATTAATTAATTTATACTGAACCGACTTAAATGAAATATAAAGCAGTAGGTTAGGAATTGATTCCTCTTTAAATGACAGTTGAAATTTTCCGCCATTTCGCGACTGTACCACAGTAAATAATGGAGTCGCGAAACCGCTTGACTTTAGTTTCATTGCTTACCACGCTACGGTAGCGGACTTAACTGTAGCGCAGTAAAGAATGGAGTTGCGAAACCGCGTAACTATATTTTCGTTGTTTACTGATGTACATTAACTTAGCTTACTGTACCACAGTAAAGAATGGATTTACGCGTCCCGGATGCTTCAATAAGTACCATAGACATTATTGTTGCTCCAGGCCATATGAAATTTTAATCAGAACAATTTATTAGGTTTGTCTTCGCCACCGAACCGAGGACCATGCAATCTTTATACTTGCGGAGCTAGATGGGTAAATACGAAGTGTGGTTTGCAAACTGAATTTAGACAGCCCTTTAATTTGGAAGTGGCTTGAATTACGGAACTCTAGGAAACTATGGTGACACTGTTGCATGTTTAAATCTCCAGGCTTATAGCAGATACATTTTCTTAAGCAAGTCAGTAGCTTATAGATATTGTAACGGCACATCAAATAGTAACTAAATCTTTAAGTATAAAGAAAAATTGCTTAAGCAAGCTAAAGGAATATCATAGGGAAAATGGAGATCCCAGGCAAGGCTTAAGACGTATATTTTTTTTATTCTGAAAACTTTTTAAAACTTTTTCAAAATAGAAAAGCCACACTTTTGTACAAATTGCTAAAATTAGTGGTTCTCAAAATAACAATGTTTATTTTAGTCATTATTTCAACAAAAAATATATTTACACAATATACGATTACCTTGTTTATTATGCTAATTTCCTTATTAATTAATTTATACTGAACCGACTTAAATGAAATATAAAGCACTATGTTACGAATTGATTCCTCTTTAAATAACACTGTTGAAATTTTCCGCCATTTCGCGACTTACCTGTACCACAGTAAATAATGGATTCGCGAAACCGCGTGACTCTAATTTTATTGCTTGCCACGCTACAGTAGCGGACTTAACTGTAGTGCAGTAAAGAATGGAGTTGTGAAACCGCGTAACTATATTTTCGTTGTTTACTGATGTACAGTAACTGAGCTTACTGTACCACAGTAAAGAATGGATTCACGCGTCCCGGATGCTTCAATAAGTACCATACACTTTATTATTGCTCCAGGCCATATAAAATTTTAATCAGAACAATTTATTAGATTTGTCTCCGCCACCGAACCGAGGACCATGCAATCTTTATACTTGCGGAGCTAGATGGTTAAATACAAGTGACGTTTGCAAACTGAATTTAGACAGCCCTTTAATTTGGAAGCGGCTTAAATTACGGAACTCTAAGAAACTATGGTGACACTGTTGTATGTTTTAATCTCCAGGCTTATAGTGGTTCTGGTTCTTAAAATACTAATTTTTATTGTAGTGATTATTTCACTAAAAAAGATGTTTTACACACTATACGATTACCTTGTTTATTATGTTAATTTCCTTATTAATTCATTTATACTGAACTGACTTAAATGAAATATAAAGCAACATCTCAAGAATTGATTGCTCTTTAAATGACACTGTTAAAATTTTCCACCATTTTAAGATCCAAGACAGCGGACTAATCACATTTGTCCCTCTATGAAGAATAGCTTTTTTTTTAAATTACGAGAAACTTTTAAACCGCAATGCAAATTTCAAATAGACGAGGGCGCTTTGTGTTTTATTGAAATCAGATCAGTAATAATTAATTTATGAGGGGATTAATGCAAACAGAATTGACAAGGCAATCGTAAAATCTGAAAAACAATGATTAAAACAAACAATAATATTTCCGGAAATACTAAGTCGATATCAGTAATAACTATCGCGTTTTACATAAAACTAAACTTTAATTCTGTCCCTCCATCTTAGATTTTGGCGGGCATAAAATCCAAGAAAAAACAGTATGTCCTACTAAAGTCGGTAATATCGCTCGAAATGTTTAAAACAAAAAACATTTTGTTCGGTGTTTTTGACCCACACCGTATGCATGAGTATCTTGGCTTATTTGAGGACTTAAAGTGTATCTGAGTATGGGTTCGAAAATGTCTGGTTACGAAGCTACAGGGTGTTAAAATTTTAGAGTTTGTTAGTTTTAAAAAAAAAGTAAGTTCTGCAGTTTTGGAGGTATTTAGCTCAAATTTGACAAACAAATTACACTATAAAGTATACATAAATAAACGAGTCAACTACTCTTGAAAATCTATAGGATGCCATCACATCACTGGGACAGCCACTGTAATACCCTGTTCCATGATTCGCGCATTGGTAATTTAGAATATCGCTGTGTTACTTTCAATGAATGTTAAAAATTTTGCATAAAATCTGCACGTTTCTGTGAAAACCATCGACGAACACCTTATAAGTACCCAATTCTGGGGAAATAATAAACTCATTAGTCTTTTAAAGACACCCATATCTGTCAACGGCGTAGCTTAATAGTAGGCAAACCAAAGGGTGTTAATTAGAATGACAGGTCTTTATAAACTGCCTCTAATGTTAACTAGGCAAAGCCTCTGCTATTGGGACACTATAAACCAGCAAAATCGTCCTACATGTATAATAATTTTTATAGTTAATTATGATTATGATTATGCGCATAACAAAATTAAGTAGTCCAAAATTAAAAAACGCATTTTTCATTAAAGGTTTTGTTTGTCCACAATCCATAATCGCACAACAGTTCTCTCCACAATAAAGGAAATGTTTTGTAAAATTCCAGTAAAAAAGGTTGGCAACTTTGTAACCAACGTTTTTACTGTAATATTACAGAGCTATTAAAAATAACACGTAACATCAAATCACAGGAATATACTAAAATTACATGATATATGTTGTAAACTTATTATGGAATATTAAAATTTACAAGACAATTGCTTTTTTGCAAATCCAGTTGTGTAAAAAATGTATTCTGTAAGAATGGAGAAATACATCTGTAGTACTGGAAAAAACAGAGTTAAAGTATATGTTATGTAAAAAACTATATGATATGTTATGGAAAATTACCAAAAATTTTATCAGTGCACAGTTACTTTTAATTCTTGGTACACTGGAGAGTACTATCGTAAATTGCTTCTGAGAATAGACTTCCATGATAGCAACTTTTTCTCGGCTCTCGGACATTAAATTCACTTTGACCAATATCGAGCATATCTCGACTCGAGCGGTGCCCGATAACCGATCAAACTGTCTGACAGTTACTATTAAAAATTCGAGCAATTTCCACAAGTATTTTTCTCAAGTGGACGCGCACCCTACGATTACTTTTATATCTCAAGTCATACCGTGCTTTAAAAATTATTAAACTTTTTTTTGTGACTTTACCACTTATTTTTAAACTGTGCATCTAAAAAAAAGAAGAATTAGGTAATATAAGCAGTAATTAGAGTAATATATTTGCCATTTCCTCTCTCAAAAAAGTTTAAATTAAAATGAAAATTAAGCGAATATCTACAAACAGTTAGTTGTGATATTTGTTAAACCAATCACAGAATTTGAATTTAGCATATGATATTAAATAATTTTGGAAGTGACCAATCATTGAGAAATGCGTTTTTATACAACTGCAGCACGTCGCGTCGGAAGGAAGGGTAATGTTTTTTGCTTGGAATATGTATGTATGTATAATGGCTAAACTTAATTTGGTTAAGTAATCATCTAAGCCCTGAAGATGGCCCGACCTAGGGCCGAAACGTCGGTTGTTGATGTAGAGTTTTCACTAATAAATATTGTTCAAAAAAGCCAAAACTTCAAACTTTTAATTAATTGAGAAATTGGACGTGATCAAAAATATTTCACATAAACTAAGTTTAACGAAAAAGGTGTCGTTGAATTGTTACTGATCCCGAAGTTGCTATAGGCTATATTTTTTGACACAGGAATCAACACACAGTGCGACCCTATGAAATTTAGGTTTTTTAAAAAGGCTACCAAATTTTTTTTTTGTTCCGAATTATAGACTGCCTCGTCATTAAAAACCACTGCTCTCCTAAATCGCAGCTGATCCTTCTTAAGAGATTTTTGAACATTGAAAATTTTTTTAATGTTTTTTGTTAACAGTCTTTTCAAAAAAAAATAAATTCATAAAGTTTGTACTAGCTATGAGGGTCATATCTGCTGAAACCATCAAATAAGAAAAAATAAATCCGACCCACTAAATTATTTAATAAATCTTTGGTCGTTTCTTACCTCTAAGGTAACGGCATGATAAAAATAAATACTCTCTTATCAGTCTTTTTTTGTTTGTTTTCTGCGAAGTATATTTTTAGTTTTTGTTAGATTATTATTAGTTTCGTATGTTTTCATGATTTAAAATGAGTGCCCATCCGAAAAATCGTTGCTATCAAGAAGAAAATCGAAGAAAAGTTTCTGCAGGGTGTGGTTCAAAAATTAATTTTGAAAAAAAGAACCTGTATACATAGAAAATTTAATGGCCCTGGAAAATCTTATTTGTTAGTTTTTAACCAAAATTATAGTATTTCAGATGACAAGTATCCAATAGCAATATGTGCAGCTTGTTGTATTATTCTTAAAAAGAAAAAGAACGGAAACTTAAAAAAACTACCAATAATGCCTGACTTGCAGAAGAATCTAATAATATTTATTTATTTAATATTCGGTCTACAAAACTCTAGCCTTCTTTTAAGAACTTCATTCACTATTTCTCTTGCATCCGCATACACTACTGGACGTAGGCGTTTTCCCTCAGGTGTCTAAATTTAAAGAAGTTTCTTTGTAATATTTTAATAAAATACGAGACCTTCGGGACTTTCTGTATTGACTTGGAATTGACTTTTTACCTGCTGATGTCCTTATGAAATTACTAATTCTATCCATTTGTCCAGACGAAAACCCAGCAATAGTTGGGAAGTTATTCGGTAGAAAAAATACTCTGCCAATATATGGGCCCCTAAGCTCACACTAGGTACTATAGTTATAGTGTACGTGTGAGCTAATATAACTAAAAACTAAAATATATTTTATTCAACTCCAGACTAAATTACCTTTTGTTTGATACCACACAAGCCATGTTTTGACTTAAACTCAAATTTTTGAAATCTACCCCCAACCTTAAAAAAAAACAAAAACTAAAATGTATTTTGTTAAAGTCCGGACTTAATTACCTTTCGTTGGATATCACACACGCCATATTTCCACTTAAACTCTAATTTTTAAAATATACCCCCACCCTTTTTTTTTAAATAAATTAAAATGTATTTTGTTCAACTGCAGACTCAATTACCTTTCATTTAATATCACACACGCCATATTTTCACATAAACTCTAATTTTTGAAATATACCCCCACCCTTTTATTTGGTTTGTGTTCGGTGGATTTTGTTCATTTTTAAATGGGACCATCTCGACCGAAGACCCAGCCTAGGTACCAAATTTCATTAAAATCGGCCAAGCGGTTTTTGAGTTATGCGCGTTGGTCGTTACAGACAGACATACAGACACACAGACAGACAGACATACAGACAGACAGACAGACAGACAGACGGCGCAACAAAAAATTGTCATCGCACACATCTGAAACGCAAAGATATATAAAAATTTTTGAAATCGGAGCAACTTTTTTTTTTCTCGAAAAAATTAGGATCACCATAGCTCACTATACTATAGTAGAGTATATGTGTGAGCTAAAATTGTTATATTCTTTATTGGGATTTAAAGTGACTGTTGCCAGCCCCACACAAATATTACGGTAGGATTGATCGAAATTTCTAGTATTTTTTAAAACCACGTTATTTTGATAATTAGGCATTATTGTTTTTTTAAGTTTCCTTTCTTTTTCATTTTTAGAATAATGCGACAAGCTACAAGTACATATTGCTATATTGGATACTTATCATCTGAAATACTATAATTTGGGTACAAAAACTCACAAATAAGTTTTTCCAAGGCCACTAAATTTTCTATCCAGGTTCTTTTTCCCAAAATTAATTTTTGAACCACACTCTGCGCAAATCCTTCTTAGATTTTCTTCGTGATAGCAACGATTTTTCAAATGGGCACTCATTTTAAATCACTAAACTAACGAGAACTATAAATATACATCGCAGAAATAAACCAAAAAAAAAGATTGATAAGAGAGAATTCACTTTTATGATGATGATACCTTAGAGAAGAAACGACCAAAGATTTATTCAATATTTTCGTGAGTCGGACATTTTGTCTCTTATTTGATAGTTTCAGCAGATATGACCCTCATACCCAGTACAAAATTTATTAATTTAATTTTTTTTTAAAACTGTTAACAAAAAACATTTAAAAAATTATGATCTCAAAAATCTCTTAAGAAGGATCAGCTGCGATTTAGGCGAGCAGTGGTTCTTAATAAAAAATTGAGGTGGCCTTCTCAAAAAACCTAAATTTTATAGGGTCGCACTGTGAACATGGCGGTCGTCGGATGCCATTTTGTCACATGATGTCTTAAGAAGGCGGAATGCATTGGTGCCTGCCCCCCTCTAAGCCAAATAATTTTTTAGATATTTTGCACATAATTCATGAATTAAAAATGTTAATTGCATAATAAAAACTGTTGCAGAGCTTGAAGTGCCATAATTAACGAAATTGACCAGTTTTTGTTCGAACTTTCAACTCCCAATAATAACCGTGTGACAGGGATTCTGAAATTATAAAAAATCACCCTGTTCAAAGAAAAACTTTATAAGCCAGAGCATATATAGGTATATAAAATATCAAATATGTTTATTTTTTAACTTTTTATTTTATAAAAAATAAAGTAATAATATAAAAGTAATATTCCACTATAGTGCTTTTGTTATAAAAAGACAACAAAAACAAAAAGTAAATAACAAAATTAACTTTTGATCAGTAAAGTGTTTATGTCTTTGCGACATATTAGAAAAACAAATTAAAAAAGAGAACAAAAAAATAAACCCACAAAAAAAACAATAGGTGTCATAAGCCAAGCAATGAACTGTTAAAAACGTCAAATCCACGCTATTTGGTCATTCGGCCAAAGCAATTTCTACTAAAATAAATTTGGCAACGCCACTTTCGTTAGTGGCCTTTAAAATTGTTGGTATGTACAAGTAAATCCACACTAAAAATAAAAGTAACACTTTTGATAGTGCTACTTTCTGTTATGTTTGGTGCAAGTGGCTATAGGCCCACTAAGCAACTTTCTAAAGTTACCGAATTTGATCGGGAAACAAAAAACGCAGCAGAAGCTGTTTTTTTTTATTTTCACGATCTATTTGATATAAAACCACCATACCATGATTGTGTTTATCACACGAAACCTTGCTTTGTTTTTAATTCAGGCGCATCAAAAAAAGGGATACATTTTCATCCTAAAAAACATGCACAACCATCCAAATTTCATATTTTACAATCAGGCCGACTCCATCTAGAAGCCGGGCAACAGGGCACGTCGCGTTTTTGAAGAAAGCTGTTTTCGAAATAAATTATATGCATTTTTGCATACCCCTTTGCATATTTTTCATTAAATGACTTGCAAGAACAGAGCCAAAATAAAAAAGAGCTTGTAGATATAGTCCTTCAACTGTTCCTAAACCGGACCAGTGCCGGTTTAAGTGCCTAACGGGCCCTAGGCACTAGCGGTAAGACGGACCATCTTCCCCGTAACGAAATAAACAAATAGATTCAGTGGGACAAGTTGTATTAAAACAAAAAAAATCACGTCAAATATTTGAGTCGAATATACGGACAGCATTGATATTCATTATGTGAAACTAAACTTTCAGATACCAACAACTATCATTACACAACCCTAACTAAAAAATGCCGAGTTCCGTAAGACATACTTTGATATTCCTATGTACTTTTCAAGACTTAATTTGGATCCGGGTTCAAAGAAGTCGCTATATGCCTGGAATTTTCCCAAGTAATAGTCTAAGAGCCCAGTAGGATTTTGTGCTCAAATATTTTAATCGATACTCATATATTTTAATAGATTCATCATAAGACCATGTCTTAAATACTCTGCCAATATATGGGCCCCTAAGCTCACACTAGGTACTATAGTTATAGTTTACGTGTGAGCTAATATAACTAAAAATTGAAATATATTTTATTCAACTCCAGACTAAATTACCTTTTGTTTGATACCACACAAGCCATGTTTTGACTTAAACTCAAATTTTTAAAATCTACCCCTACCCTTAAAAAAAGCAAAAACTAAAATGTATTTTGTTAAACTCCGGACTCAATTACCTTTCGTTTGATATCACACACGCCATATTTTCACTTAAACTCGAATTTTTGAAATATACCCCCACCCTTTTTTTTAAATAAATTAAAATGTATTTTGTTTAACTCCAGACTCAAGTACCCTTCGTTTGATATCACACACGCCATATTTTCACATAAACTCTAATTTTTAAAATCTACCCCCACCCTTTTATTTGGTTTGTGTTTGGTGGATTTTGTTCATTTTTAAATGGGACCATCTCGACCCAAGACCCAGCCTAGGTACCAAATTTCATTAAAATCGGCCGAGCGGTTTTTGAGTTATGCGCGTTGGTCGTTACAGACAGACAGACAGACAGACGGCGCAACAAAAAAGTTTCAAAATCATCTGAAACGCAAAGATATATAAAAAATTTTGAAATCGGAGCAATTTTTTTTTCTCGAAAAAATTAGGATCGCCATAGCTCACACTACTATAGTATAGTATATGTGTGAGCTAAAAAAATGGAGATACCTGCGAAAATCCTACATAAACAACCCGCCATCTTTGTTTAAAGATGGCGAAAAGGAGTTTAAATCAAATGTACTTAACTTTTTTATTATGACATCGATTTTACTCAAACAAATTGTGATTAGCTTCTATTATAATGGCCTCTCTAAAATACTATCAATACTTTGTTTTTTATTTGTCTCTATACTATAAATCCTGTAAGTTCCTCAAATACGCTGTTTTTTTTTTAGGTTTTTGATTTTTTAAAGAAAACTACTGGTTTTACTAAAAAATATATAAAAAATATGCAGATTGTTAAGATGTATTCATGGTGCGGTCTAGGACAACTGGGCGCCGCCAACTCGGCGCCGCCAACTGGGCGCCGCCAACTCGGCGCCGCCAACTGGGCGCCGAGCCAACTGGGCGCCGGGCCAACTCGGCGCCGCCAACTGGGCGCCGGCCAACTCGGCGCCGGACTAAAATTTTTTTTTTCATAAAATGTGTAGATGAAAAATAAAATATTTTATTTATATAAAAACATCTTTAAAAAATCCTTTACTAACTAACTATCTATCAAATCTTGTGAAGCGTTTTTAACACACTTATCATTATCCGATTTGGATGAAATTTGGTACACACGTAGTGGTCCCATGACAATACAACATTAAGATATCCTTCCACCCCTACCCCCACCCCTTCTATAGAAAAATGTGTTTTTGACACACTTCCTGTTATCCGATTTGGATAAAATTTGGTATACACATAGTGGTCCGATGATAATACAACAATAAGAAAAAAATATCCTCCCACCCCTACCCCCACCCCCTTCCATAGAAAAATTTGTTTTTGACACACATCCCGTTATCCGATTTGGATGAAATTTGGTATACATATAGTGGTCCGATGACAATACAACATTAAAAAAAAATATCCTCCCACCCCTACCCCCACCCCCTTCCATAGAAAAATTTGTTTTTGACACCGAACGTTGTGGTCCGATGACAATACAACATTAAAAAAATAATATCCTCCCACCCCTACCCCCACCCCCTTCCATAGAAAATGCGTTTTTGACACCCTTCCCATTATCCGATTTGGATGAAATTTGGTATACATATAGTGATCCGATGACAATACAATATTAAGAAAAAAATATCCTCCTCCCACCTCTACCCCCACCCCCTTTAATAGAAAAATGAGTTTTTGACACACTTCCCATTATCCGATTTGGATGAAATTTGGTATTCACGTTGTGGTCCGATGACAATACAACATTTAAAAAAAAATATCCTCCCACCCCTACCCCCACCCCCTTCCATAGAAAATGCGTTTTTGACACCCTTCCCATTATCCGATTTGGATGAAATTTGGTATACATATAGTGGTCCGATGACAATATAATATTGAAAAAAAAAATCCTACCACTCCTACCCCCACCCTCATCTATAGAAAAATGCGTTTTTGACACACTTCCCATTATCCGATTTTTATGAAATTTGGTATACATATAGTGAACCGATGACAATACAATATTAAGAAAAAAATATCCTCCCACCTCTACCCCCACCCCCTTTAATAGAAAAATTAGTTTTTGACACACTTCCCATTATCCGATTTGGATGAAATTTGGTATTCACATAGTGGTCCGATGACAATACAACATTAAAAAAAATATCCTCCCACCCCTACCCCCACCCCCTTCCATAGAAAAATTTGTTTTTGACACACATCCCGTTATCCGATTTGGATGAAATTTGGTATACATATAGTGATCCGATGACAATACAATTATAAGAAAAAAATATCCTCTTACCACCTCTACCCCCACCCCCTTTAATAGAAAAATGAGTTTTTGACACACTTCCCATTATCCGATTTGGATGAAATTTGGTATTCACGTTGTGGTCCGATGACAATACAACATTAAAAAAAATATCCTACCACCCCTACCCCCACCCCCTTCCATAGAAAATGCGTTTTTGACACCCTTCCCATTATCCGATTTGGATGAAATTTGGTATACATATAGTGGTCCGATGACAATATAATATTGAAAAAAAAAATCCTACCACTCCTACCCCCACCCTCATCTATAGAAAAAGGCGTTTTTGACACACTTCCCATTATCCGATTTGGATGAAATTTGGTATACATATAGTGATCCGATGACAATACAATATTAAGAAAAAAATATCCTCCCACCTCTACCCCCACCTCCTTTCATAGAAAAATGAGTTTTTGACACACTTCCCATTATCCGATTTGGATGAAATTTGGTATTCACATAGTGGTCCGATGATAATACAACATTAAAAAAAAATATCGTCCCACCCCTACCCCCACCCCCTTCCATAGAAAATGCGTTTTTGACACCCTTCCCATTATCCGATTTGGATGAAATTTGGTATACATATAGTGGTCCGATGACAATACAACATTGAAAAAAAAAATCCTACCACTCCTACCCCCACCCTCATCTATAGAAAAATGCGTTTTTGATACACTTCCCATTTTCTTATTTGGATGAAATTTGGTATACATATAGTGATCCGATGACAATACAATATTAAGAAAAAATATCCTCCCACCTCTACCCCCACCCCCTTTCATAGAAAAATGAGTTTTTGATACACTTCCCATTATCCGATTTGGATGAAATTTGGTATACATATAGTGATCCGATGACAATACAATATTAAGAAAAAATATCCTCCCACCTCTACCCCCACCCCCTTTCATAGAAAAATGAGTTTTTGACACACTTCCCATTATCCGATTTAGATGATTTTTGATTTTTTTAAAAAGAGTAAAAAATCATGTTCAGCGACGTTAAACACCACAAAGTTCTAAATTTATTATAAATCGATCCCTAAGCACTGCAATCTTTCAAGTTTGAGACAAGTCGGTTAGTAAATAAAAAATCTGCCAATTTTGATCCGCCATTTTGATTTTTTTAAGTTTAAGTAAAAAATTTTGTTAAATGACTTCAAGTAATGTAATATTTCAAGTTTGAGACAAATCGGTTAGTAAATAAAAAATCTGCCATTTTGGATCCGCCATTTTGATTTTTTTAAGTTTGAGTAAAAAATTTTCGTAAATGACCTCAAGCATTTTGATTTTTCGATCCGCCATTGTTGTAATTAAAAACGTAAATTGTAGTATTACCCGGTTACCAAACACTACAACTACCAAGATTCAACAGTCGACTTAATGGATTTAACTTTACTTAACAAAAACAGATTTCAAATAAATTAGTAAAAAAATTTTTTTAGGTCACAAGCTTTTATAAAATGCACTAAAAATTAAAAATAATTTTCTAACAGTCTAATATTATCATAATAATAAAAGCGATGGCCGACTGATGGAAATTTTGAAGATGTTAGCACGATAAGATATCCGTATCAATTAAATATTACTATTTGCAAGAATCAATCTAGCAGAAAAATGCAGAGGTAAATAAATAAAGAAGAGTTTATTCTAGATTATAATGAAATCGCTGATCGTAAGTTGTTTGGAAACTCATTTTTCTATTGGGGGAAGGAGAGGGTGGGGGTAGAGGTAGAAATATATTTTTTGTTTGGGCTGTATTGCCATCGGACCTTTATGCATATACCAAATTTTATAAAAGTCATCTGAAGTGAAGTGTGTCAAAAACGCATTTTTTATGGAAGGGGGTGGGGGGTAGGGGTGGGAGGACATTTTTCATTATTGTTGTATTGTTATCGGACCACTATATGTATACCAAATTTCATCCAAATCGGATAATGGGAAGTGTGTCAAAAACGCATTTTTCTATAGATGAGGGTGGGGGTAGGAGTGGTAGGATTTTTTTTTCAATGTTGTATTGTCATTGGACCACTATATGTATACCAAATTTCATCCAAATCGGATAATGAGAAGGGTGTTAAAAACGCATTTTCCATGGAAGGGGGTGGGGGTAGGGGTGGGAGGATATTTTTTTAAATGTTGTATTGTCATCGGACCACTATGTGAATACAAAATTTCATCCAAATCGATTAATGGGAAGTGTGTCAAAAACTCATTTTTCTATGAAAGGGGGTGGGGGTAGAGGTGGGAGGATATTTTTTTCTTAATATTGTATTGTCATCGGATCACTATATATATACCAAATTTCATCCAAATCGGATAACGGGATGTGTGTCAAAAACAAATTTTTCTATGGAAGGGGGTGGGGGTAGGAAAGGAAGGATATTTTTTCTTATTGTTGTATTATCATCGGACTACTATGTGTATATCAAATTTTATCCAAATCGGATAACGGGAAGTGTGTCAAAAACACATTTTTCTATAGAAGGGGTGGGGGTAGGGGTGGGAGGATATTTTTTTCTTAATGTTGTATTGTCATCAGACCACTATGTGAATACCAAGTTTCATCCAAATCGGATAATGGGAAGTGTGTCAAAAACTCATTTTTCTATGAAAGGGGGTGGGGGTAGAGGTGGGAGGATATTTTTTTCTTAATAATATATTGTCATCCGATCACTATATGTATACAAAATTTCATACAAATCAGATAACGGGATGAGTGTCAAAAACATTTTTCTATGGAAGGGGGTGGGGGTAGGGGTGGGAGGATATTTTTTTCTTATTGTTGTATTATCATCGGACCACTATGTGTATACCAAATTTTATCCAAATCGGATAACGGGAAGTGTGTCAAAAACACATTTTTCTATAGAAGGGGTGGGGGTAGGGGTGGGAGGATATTTTTTTCTTATTGTTGTATTATCATCGGACCACTATGTGTATACCAAATTTTATTCAAATCGGATAACGGGAAGTTTGTCAAAAACACATTTTTCTATAGAAGGGGTGGGGGTAGGGGTTGTTTGGATATTTTTTTCTTAATGTTGTATTGTCATGGGACCACTACGTTTGTACCAAATTTCATCCAAATCGGATAATGGGAAGTGTGTCAAAAACGCTTCACAAGATTTGATAGTTAGAACATCTGAAGCTAAATAAAGGTTGTAAAAAATTGCGTAGGATTTTTTAAAGATGTTTTTGTATAAATAATATATTTTATTTTTCATCTACACATTTTGTCAAAAAAAAATTTTTTTGTCCGGCGCCGAGTTGGCCGGCGCCCAGTTGGCGGCGCCGAGTTGGCCCGGCGCCCAGTTGGCCCGGCGCCCAGTTGGCGGCGCCGAGTTGGCGGCGCCCAGTTGTCCCATTCCGTTCATGGTGAGTCTAATATTTGCTGTAGATTAAGTGGTTCTCGAGTTACACTCAAAAAACCACTTTATTGGCCTATACCTACCCCTGGGTACAAAATTTTAATGTTTTCACCAAAGTCATGAAAGTTACTAAAAAACTATACAAATCGAAAAAGGATGTCAAGTTAAATACTCTGCCAATATATGGGCCCCTAAGCTCACACTAGGTACTATAGTTATAGTGTACGTGTGAGCTAATATAACTAAAAACTGAAATATATTTTATTCAACTCCACACTAAATTACCTTTTGTTTGCTACCACACAAGCCATGATTTGATTTAAACTCAAATTTTTGAAATCTACCCCCACCCTTAAAAATAACAAAAAACTAAAATGTATTTTGTTAAACTCCGGACTCAATTACCTTTCGTTTGATATCACACACGCCATATTTTCACTTAAACTCTAATTTTTAAAATATACCCCCACCCTTTTTTTTTTAAATAAATTAAAATGTATTTTGTTTAAATGCAAACTCAATTCCCTTTCGTTTGATATCACACACGCCATATTTTCACATAAACTCTAATTTTTGAAATCTACCCCCACCCTTTTATTTGGTTTGTGTTCGGTGGATTTTCTTCATTTTTAAATTGGACCATCTCGACCCAAGTTCCAGCCTAGGTACCAAATTTCATTAAAATCGGCCAAGCGGTTTTTGAGTTATGCGCGTTGGTCTTTACAGACATACAGACAGACAGACAGACATACAGACAGACAGACAGACAGACATACAGACAGACAGACAGACAGACAGACAGACAGACAGACGGCGCAACAAAAAAGTTTCAAAATCATCTGAAACGCAAAGATATATAAAAAAATTTGAAATCGGAGCAACTTTTTTTTTCTCGAAAAAATTAGGATCACCATAGCTCACACTACTATAGTATAGTATATGTGTGAGCTAATAAGAAACGGCTATTAGTTTCAAACAGAAACTAATACAGAGGTAGATATGGCGGCTTAAACATGGCCGAAGCGTAATTTACAATTTTATTTTTGAGGGTAATTTTTTTATGTAAAACGAACCCCTACGGAGTCAAGTTGTACCCCCGCTAAAAGACAATTTAATTATCTTACGACTTAAATATAAGTACGACAATGAATGATTCTTTGCATACATTAATTCTAGCAAATTTCAAACTTCTCTGATATCTATTTTTTTTTCTTAATTTTTGAGAAAACGGAATATTAGACTCAAACGTATAATAAAATAAATTCAGTTGTACATAAGACAATGTGGTCCATGCATTTGCTATGTGCCCCCTTGAATCTGCTAATTTTTGCATGATGCAAAAATGCATAGATAAAACTTTGGCACCATAACTTAGTTCATTCTATTAAATAACTTTGCCCGAGACCGCCATAAGCCGGTTTATGCCCTGATGCAATTCTCTTTTTTCCGGTGAATCATAAATGAATGAATTTTTGCTTTAATTTTTCGGTACTTTTATTTGAATGTTTTGGTAACATACGTATGGATAATTAAAAGTCGTGGATTATTGGAATTTTTGCGACTTTTTGTGGCGCTGGATGGGTTTTAGCGCTTTTTGCTTAAAAAATACATTATTTGATGATGTTTTTATTAGGGACCGTCAGGGACATAAATTAAAAAATGTGTTTGTACGATTGTCGTTTTTGAACACATGTGCTTTAGTGGGTAGATACAGTAAGGTTGCGTGGATTGGAACATAGTTATACCCGGTTAAAAAAAAAATAGAAGCACATGTATAAGGCATATTATATGGTATACAGGGTGATTTTGATGTTTTTGGGGAGTTTGGTGTATTTTTACAAGGGGCTCGATTTTTAGGAAAACCGTAAATATAAAAACCGCAGTTTGATATAGCAAGCAATTTTTAAGATGCGGGAGATTTTTAAAAATGTTAATTTTTGTATACCATTTTCTATAAAGAATTCTACTATACAACTACACTTTATGTGTCACTTTGGGTTTGTGAAATATAGCATAAACTTGGAAATTTTTATCGAATAAATCTTCTTTAATTAGATTTTTTAAATCTGCGTAAAATTTCGTTTAAAATGTTACATATGACACAATCTATTTTTTATATTATATTTTATATTTTAATTTACTGATATAGGTGTACCTCTTGATTTTATTTTAATTTCTTGGTGTGTTATTTTAAACAAACTTTAGTGTAAATAAAAAAAATATAATATAACATAAAAAAAACAAAAATTATAAAGAAATAAAAGTGTTATTCCACAAGCAAATACCAGCTTTGTAATATCTCAAAAACTAGAAGCGATACATAAATTCTAGTTTAACCAGCACGTCCAGAATAAAAAATCTGTTAAGAAGCTATTTAATCATATTATCAAAATGAAAATTTTATAAAAAAATGAAATTATTAGCTTAAAGACGACTTGTCATATGAAGATGCAGTTTCAACCTTTTGGTACTAAAATTTAAAGCCTGCAAGTGAGTTTAATTTAGTTTTTTCATATTTTTCCTAGAATTACTTGAAACCTATAAAAGACCTCAACTTTGGGACATCCTCTATTCCATAAAATTAGAGTATATTTTCAAAGCCCATACTTACCGGGTGGGCCAAAAAAAACGGACAATTTTTTTTTAATTATAGCTTTTGAATTATACGATCGATTTTAATGGGACAAACTGCACTTTAAAGAAAATTAATCAGAGTCTTGACTAAATATATTTTTTTGTCTGCCATCTCAAAACCCAAGATGGCAGATGACATAATAATGTACCCTTCAAAGATGCACGTTTATTCTTATGTTGCGAACATGCTTTAATTATTTTTTTAAATCACTGAAAAAGCTGCATTCTTGCCACGCACAACAAGGTATAAGCTAGCAAAATCGGTTCAGTGGTTCTAAAAAAAATATTTTTGTTCCAACCATTGTTTTGCATATTATACGATTGCCTTGCCAATTATGTCTGCATTTATTTTCTTATAAATTCATTACTACAAAACCGATTTTGATGAAATAAAAAGCATCCTGATAAGAATTGATTGCTTTTTACAGATCATGATCAAAACTTATCGCGATCCTAAAATTCAAGATGGCGGAAAGAATATTACTTGATTCTTCAAAATGGCGTGTTTATTCTTATTTTTCGAAAATGTTTTAGTTTTTTCTTAATTTATAGAAAATCACTACTTTTCCCTCACATAACGACGCACAAATGAGTAAAATCGGTTTGGTGATTCTTAAAATATCTATTTTTGTTTTAACCATTGTTTTACAGATTCTACGATTGCATTGGCAATCCTGTCTGCATTCATTTCCTTATAAATTCGTTACTACTAAACCGATTGTGAGAGTGAGAAATGATTGCTCTTTAAAGATTGTTATCGCAATTTTCCGCCATCTTGGAATTTTAATAGCTTCAAAATGGCGTGTTTAATCTTATTTTGCGAAAATGTTTTATTTTTTTATCGAAAAACTACTTTTCTTTCGCACAAAGAGGTACAAATTAATAAAATCGGTGTAGTGGTTCGCACAAAATTGGATTTTGTTTTAACCATGTTTTACAAATTATACGATTGCATTGCCAATCCTGTCTGCATTAATTTCTTTATAAATTCATTATTACTGAACCGATTTTAGTGAAATAAAAAACATCAGGATGCAAATTTTAAAGATCAATCAGTTTGCGTCATGATGTTTTTTATTTTACTAAAATTGGCTAAATATTAATGAATTTATAAAGAACTGAATGCAGACAGTATAATTTGAAAAACAATGATTAAAGCAAAATCAGGTTATGTGAGAACCACTTAACCGATTTTATTACTTTGTACCATGTTAAGCGGTAGAAAAGTAGTGCTTTTCTTTAGATAACTAAAACTGAAACATTTTTCAGAAAATAAGAATAAACATGCCATTTTGAAGAATTAAGTATAATTCTGTCCGCCATCTTAAATTTTAAGATTGCGATAAATTTTGATCATGATCTTTAAAAAAGAATTAATTCTCACCAGGATGTTTTTTATTTCATCAAAATCGGTTTAGTAGTAATGAATTTATAAGCAAATAAATGTAGACATGATTGGCAAGGCAATCGTATAATATGCAAAACAATGGTTGAAACAAAAATATTTTTTTTTATAACTATTAAACCGATTTTGCTGATTCGTACCTTGTTGTGCGTGGCAAAAATGCAGCTTTTTTACTGATTTAAATTAATATTTAAAACATGTTTGCAACACAAAAATAAGCGAGCATCTTTGAAGGGTACAATTTAATTTCTTCCGCCATCTTGGATTTTCAGATGGCGGACAAAAACATATATTTGGTCAAAACTCTGATTAATTTTCTGTCAAGTGCAGTTTGTCCCATTAAAATCAATAATATAGTTCAAAAGTTATAATGAAAAAAAAATTGTCCGGTTTTTTTTTGGCCCACCCGGTATATTTACGGGCGATTAATTTAGTCAGTCATATTTTCCAGTAGGGATTTTTTAACAGATCAACTTTCAAATCATCATAATATTTTCTTTTAACATTGCACAGCCTCTATAAATTATTTATAGGGATTTCTTAGGTAGGCTGACCTTCTGCTAGTAATTAGGCAATTTTTCAATTACTTTGTTTACACGGACCTATTAAAGCGCTCTTATGTAATGGCGATTTCAAAATGTTGCCGTATAGATACTACTAATACCGTTTCAAGTATTAAAACAGATTTCTTTTAAACCGGTTTGTCGTATAAATACCATTAAAACCATTTAAGCATTAAAACTGATTTTATTTTAAACTGCTTTTAAGCGTGTATAAACTTAGTAATTGACTTTGGCTGGTATTCAGGCTATTTTAAATATATGGTTAAAATTCAACTGTACAAGTATAATCAATGGTAAACTTATCACGTCCTTGCAATTCAACTACACGTAAATTTAGTGGGAATAAGGACACTGTTGTTCTGGTAAATATACGTTTTAATCCATCGGTAACGTTTCGACAATGGTTTTTGTCTTCATCAGACCTTCAGACTAGATCATTGTTCCAATGTACGATCTAGTCTGAAGGTGTGATGAAGACAACAACCATTGTCGAAACGTTACCGATGGATTAAAACGTATATTTACCAGAACAACGGTGTCCTTATTCCCACTAAATTTACGTGTAGTATAATCAATGTCACACTTAATTATTTTTTATATTATATTTTATATTTTACTTTACTTTTTAGGGGGGTACCTCTTGATTTTTATTTAATATCTTGGATTGCTATTTTAACCAAATAATTAAGTAAATAAAAAAAATATATAATATAAAAAAAACAAAAAATATATAGAACTATATTATCCCGTAAGCATATACCAGTTGTAATATCTCAAAAACACAAAGCAATATATAAATTTTAGTTTAACCAGCATTTCCCTTCCCTATAACAAGAAGCTGTTAAGAAGCTATTTAATCAAAATAAAATTAATTTATAAATAATAAAAATATTAGCTTAAAGATGACTTGTCATATCAAGATGCAGTTTTGACCTTTGAGTCTTTAAAAATCAAAGCTTGAAAGTGACTTTGGGTCAGTTTTCTCGTATTTTTCCCACGGAACTGTAACATAAACTGGAACGCTAATTGGCCCCAGGAAATCTTACAATTATGACCGCTAGATGTAAGTGACAGATTGGTTAAATGGTGGATGTTAAAAGAACGTAGTCACGTCAATCAAATCAACTTAACTTTTTTTTAAATTTTAAGTATTGCCTGTATAACCCACAAATTATATGTTTTCCATATTATTTATTACTTTCATGTTTGCCATGTAGTATAACATTTTGTAATATTTGATATTTTACGTAAAAAATTCAAGTTCTAAACTTTTGAGATTGGTTTAAAATCAGCATGTAAAAAGTAAAATTTTTTACTTGGTTTTTTACTTGCCGCACACAGATTGACAGAAATGATAACAAACACAAAAATTCCCAGATTATTTTTGCGAAGTTCTACCGGGTCGAGTTCGTTTAATTTGTTAAATAGTGCGTTATTTTTTTCAAAGCAAATAGCAAATATTGCCTTTTTATTTATATATGATTAACTGTTTTGTTGTGGTCTGCTTCTTACAGTCGCAACGATTTGCCGTTGTTTTCCTTTCACTGGTAAGTTGCGTTATTTTTGAAGCTGGGTTAATGCAGAACCCCTGTTGTGCTTAGTACATTAAGGGCTATCATTGTACCCAACATATTGCACAATGGACAAACCTTATTCTTGCATAATGACTGTCTTTTTGCTTCCTGCTTAGTATGGTAAGATGCAATAAGCACCAAATGTATCCATTGTGCTTCATGTTGCTGCGTAAATCAGTAATAAGTTGCAAGGTAAATCAGACATTAGTTTACAAAAGTTTTGTGTTTTTTTAATTAAATTTTAATAAATCTCTCTCTGTCAGTCAGGATTTTTATCAGGGGAAATACAGGACTGGTCCCAGACTTTCAAAAATTAGGGCAGTTTAGATGTTTAAAACATGTGGTTAGAAAAAATCAAATTTTTTTCCGGTGTGTAATACACCAGAATAATTCTTGGAAAATTCTTTGGAAAAAGAGGGGCCTGGCCCCCGAGCCTTCACGCTTGGACTGCTACTGGGATATACATATTCATATATAGTGATAGTTATCAGGTTTAGTATAAAGAAGAGGGTCCGCTGAATCCAAATCTGCAGTTAAAAAAAATTCGGGTAATTTCAAGCGGGGGGGGGGGGGGATTATTTTATTAGGATAGAACCACGGATCACCTAACAGATCCGTGATAGAACTGTCTATGTTTATGAGACTTAACTAACAAACCTTAATCAAGTTTTTTTGCAGATTTTGGCAGCTTTGCTTATCCACCATTTTGAAATATTCAAAATGGCGACCGTGAATAAAAAACAAAAGGAAAGCATACACATGCGATACATCAGTTATAGGGTTTTTGGGTTCGCTGAATCCAAATTTGATGTTAAAAAATGATTTTGGAGTAATCTGAAGGCGTGCGGGGTATTTATGGGGTAAACAGTAAAACTGTTTGTATGGAGACAACGAGCAAATTTTATCAAAGGTTTTTTACAGATTTCATCAGCCACCATTTTGAAATATTCAAGATGATGTCTGAGAAAAAAAAACAAAAGGAAAGCATACACATGCGAGTTTTTGGGTTCGCTAAATCCAAATATGTTGTTAAAAAAAGATTTTGGAGTAATCTGCATATGCTTCTTTTTGAATTTTTTCCCACGGTCGCCATAATCCCAAAAGTTATTAGCTACTTTTATAATGGGGTTGAGCAGAGCTCTCAAAATCTGTAAGAAAAATCATGATTAAAGTATTTTCGTTAAGACTTCGCATACGGTTTAACCCAAAAATACCCCCACTCGTCCGGAATATATAAAATCTACTTTTAACAAAAGGTCTGCATTCAGCGAATCCAAAAACCCTATAATTGATGTATCGCATGCATATGCTTTTCTTTTGTATTTTTTTCACGGCACCATCTTGAATATTTAAATATTTTAAACTGATAGCTGATGCCCAAAAGTCATTGGTTGGTTTTATAATAGGGTTGAGCAGAGCTGTCAAACTTTCTAAGAATATTTGATAAAGTTTGTTCGTTAAATCTCCATATAAACAGTTTTATTGTTTATACAATAAACCAGATTACCCTGAATCTTTTTTTAACATAATATTTGAATTCAGCGTACCCAAGAACCCTATAAGTAAGGTATCACATGCATGTGCTCCTTTTCTAAATTTTTGCCCACGGTCGCCATCTTGAATATTTCAAAATGGTGGCTGATGGCCAGAAGTCACTGGTAAGCTTTGAAATAGGGTTAACCAAAGCTTTCAAAATCAAAAATAACTTAATTAAAATTTGTTCGCTAAGTCTCCACATAAACAGTTCTACAGTAATACCATAAATTCCCGGCTATCACCTGTTTCTTTAAATTACTCCTTTTAACTGAATTCAGCGAACCCAAGTACCCTAGAATCGGTGTATCGCTTGCCTATGTTAACAGGTCGATTTTTTTCATAAAATCATTCTCCCTCCGTTGGGGTACCCCCCAGAAAAAATAGTGTCGAATTTCAATTCTGGCGACCAAAGGCCGACTCACGGCCGACTGAAATAATAGAGAATTATTGAAATACAGCCAGGCTATAATTGTGCCAGGCACTATTTTGACACATTCACATTGAAAACTGACAGTTGATCCTTCAAAATTGACATACCAAAGTCGAATTGTGCCTGGCACTATTATAGCCTGATTTATTTTAATAATTCTCTATTGTACCACACACACCTATGCTTGATTTACATATTTTTTTATTTAATTTTTTCACTTTAAAATGGCCGCTTTCTTGGATTTTTAAAATTGTTTAAGGGTGCCAGAGTGACATCACTCGGATTAATAATATAGAGCATCCTGACTAACAAAATATGTAAAAAAAATTCTTGTACCATTAATTTCCCACTTAAGGCAAAAATAGCTGTTTCGCAACCAGATTATTCCAATTCGTAACACAGTTTCCGGAAAAAAAAAATTAAAAAAAAAGTAGTATATCATTTGACAGTGGCGCACCCAGGAATATGTCTTGGGGGCCCGAGGCCTCTTGGAGAGGGGGGGGGTCGAAGCCTCATGATATCGAATTTTAAGCTATTTTTTGTGTTTTTTCCTGAAATATGTGGAAAATATGTAAAAAAATCTAAGGCTTATACTGCCGTCCTTAGTAAGACCCATCTATCTGCAAAAAAATCAAAAATGAGTTATGACCGAAAATGGCTTAAAATAGGTTACTTTCATCTGTTGTTTAAGAAAAATACCCAAATTTTTGTTTGAAAAACAAAAAAAATATATTACTATGTACCCTTAGCAAGCATTTAAACTTTAAACTCGCTTTTCTCGAAATAAGTGCAAACGTAGATAGGTGGGTCTTACTAAAAACGGCAGTATACTTTTCAGTGTACACATTTCTTAAAACTGGGTAACATTTAAAATATTAAAATACATTTTATCGAAAATTAAAATCTTGAATAATAAAAATCTCATATAATCAAAATCTCGAAACTAAAATATCTAATAAAATATCGCAAAATTAAAAGCTGATAAAATATATTCAAAATTCGTTTGGTTGATTTGATTAAATTGGCTGGTGAGGTTGGTTGGTTATGTTATTTATTTAGGTTGGTTGGGTAGTTGTGGTAGTAGTCAATATTTCGATTTTCAATATTTTGTAATTTTGCTATTTTGATTTTAAATATTTTAATTTTCCATATTTCATTATAAAGAGTTCGAGATTTTGATATTCGATAAAATATGAACAGTGGATATTAGTTACTAAAGTTGTCTTCAAAAGTGCTAAGAAACAGCCAACACGATAACACCTCCCAAGTTTGCCATTTTGTTATTCAGTTAGGGGCACATTTTTGTATGAATGATTTACCGCCTCAATCTGACTTTCTTACATAATTTTTAAACAGTCCCATGTTTCCTTCATAGCTTATTTTAATTTTGGGGAATTTCTAAAGGTTGGTGCCGATTTGGGGATATTTTGGCAATACCAACCCATTTAACATCCACCAACTGTCAAGTACATGTAGCGGTCATTTTCTTTCCACGTCATTAGCATTCCAGTTTATGTTACAGTTCCGTGATTTTTCCTAGAAATACTTAAAACCCCTAAAAAACCTTATTGGGACATCTTGTATACCATAATTAGTGTATATTTTTAAAGCCAGCCCAAACTTATTTGTACGGGTGATTATTTCAGTGGTACTTTTTTCTAGTAGGGATTTTTTAGTTAGTTTTCTTTAAAAAGGTAATTGTTTTAATATAATTTTTTTATAAAGAATTCCACCGTCTAAGTAAACTTTATTTGCCATTTTTAGTTTGTGAAATATAGTATAAAGTTGGAATTTTTTATTGAATGAATCTTCTTTTATTCGATTTTTTAAGTCTCCGTAAAATTTTGTTTAAAATGATAGATGTTTGACTCAACTATTTCTTATTTTTTATATTATATTTTATATTTCAATTCACTGATATATAGGTGTACCTCTTGATTTTTATTTAATATCTTCATTGGCTATTTTAAACATATTTTTGAGTATATAAAAAAATATAATATAAAAAATATAAAGAAATAAAAGTCTTATTTCATAAGCAAATATCAGCTATCTATTTGTATATATAAATATACAGTGTGTCTCTAAAAGGTCTGTACAAAATCTTAGCACATATTCCTATAAACCACCCTGCATAAATTTAAGTTAACCAGCACGTCCACATTAAAAAATCTGTTAAGAAGCATAATCAAAATATTTTTATAATTTAAAAAAATTACCTTAAGGTTTGCACGTGGGTTCAGGTCTTCTTTCTTCTAGAGTTTGTGAAACCTAGCCGAATCGAACCGATCGGATCAGAAACGTTTTTGTCGAAAAAATATTTTCCCTAATTAATTAAGCGAGAAACTTTTTTTGGGTCAAAATTGGTGTTTCCCTAACCTTCAATTGATTGAAAATGTATCCTAACCATTCTTCATAACCCCTGACCATATTCCATCAAAAAATGTTCCTGCCCAAGTAACATTTCTTTATTTATAGCAGAAGCTAAAAGGTTGCCAGCGCCTTTCCTTAAAACCAATAGTTTCAATGTTTGGTCGCTAGCACGTTCCCATTACCCTTATATACCCCTTAACCTCCTAAATGGGACTCCCCAATTGGTGGTGGCAACCTATGTATTAAACTCACTATAAAACCATAAGAAATAAACTCCAGCTTCGCCCTCTAGCGGTTCCACCAGTATAGAACCTTTTAGAGCCTAAAGCTATTATGCCAGGTTCTAAAAGCAACTCAGAAACGTCCACTATCCTATTATAAAACTAGATTTGGTAATTTGGTATCCTTTTGAGTAAAGAAGTTTTCCAATAAAAGCTATGGCGATATTTTAGATTCACAATGGTTATATAAAATAATTTGGGTCACAAAATTGCCAAAAATGTCAGAGTCCCAAAATTATTTTATCACATAAAAATATACCGAGTTTGTCGTTTTGTTGATGATAAAATTGCCTGCCAGATTTATTTTTCTGATTAAATCGTATCTGAAAAGCTCTCAAAACAAGCGCGCCAGCTCAAGAATGCTTTTTAATAGTTTTTTGATAACAAAATAATAAATATTTAAAATAAAAAAAAAATCATTTACTCTATTCACCATTAAAGAGTCTGTTTGGTTTACATAAATCAAAATTACAGTAAAATTATTGTTAAAAAACACTGCTAAAACGACTAGATAAATATTTTCTCTTTACAATATTTTTTAAATAAATTTATATACGCCATTATGGTTTTAATAGTGGTCACTTGGTTTTGTTTGTTACTGTGTCGCAACAAGGATTTTTGAGTGCCCTTATGAAACCAACAAAAAAGAACAATGTAAACATAGTCAACATAACCTCAATTAAATTTCTTGTATTTGTTTTTAAAGTGTTTAAAAGCGTATAATTCAACACTTTTAAATGTTTTTTATCGTGCAATTTCGACACAATCGAGAGGGCTAGTGAAATGATATTCGTTGTGCCTGCAAGTTGGAGGGCAACCTCTTATATTGGCCGCCTAAACAGGCCTTATCTAGGCCTATGTGTCCTACCCAGGAGGACGGAAACTCAACAATTATTAATTATTGGGCTTTAAATAATCAATCTTGCAATAGGTAGGTACCAATCTGTACCTGGGTATATCTATTATTTTTACAAGAAATACCTAAAAAAAATAAAACACGAAAGTATTTACTTACTTCTGTTAGAACCCTTAAGGAAACAAGGTTTTATATGGCTATGGGTAACTATATATTTTGTGATGACCTAAAGTAATGAAACAAACTAAATGACCAAAGTTTATATTTATTTCTTTTTAAAAACTTTAGGTAAAATGGTTTTATAAGACCATCTTTATAAATCAGAAATCAATAAAACCAAAAGTATCTAAAAGGAACAGAAGGAATATCAGTTTTATTATACTCCCTTTATAAATTTATTTTTGGTTGTATAACACCCCTTTAGCTAATTGGCAATATAAATTACCTTTGTGTAGCCAAATTGATCCTAAAACCCATAACAGCACCCTCTAAATAAAATATTTGTATATGTTTGTGAATCGTTATCATTTGGCGGAAAAATACACATAATGTTTTTTCTTTAAATAAATTTTCTTTAGTTAAAAAAATAACTTATCCAATATATTAAAGACATGAAAGAGCAAAAATTATTCCGAAAGTAAACTTTGAATATAAAAAATAAATAGGAATAACACAAAAAAGCGCTTTTCGTTTATACAAACAGATCGGTGTCAAGTTATTTGACAAAAAACAATTACAAGTAAACGTCAAAACGAAGCGTATTATATAGCGCTTGACAACAAGTGGGGGAGTATATTTCTTTCTTATGAAAGAGTTGAGACGAAGAAAAAAATTAAAAACACAATTAAAATAAGAAATAAAACAACTCTTTAATTTTGTAACAAAAATTTTCCAGTGTCGCATGTTTAGGAATCTTTAGATCAACAGGTAACGTTTACCAAAATGGATGAAGAAGACGCTAGACCTTCCAGTTCTACAAATCGTCACTATGCTAAATATCATCAAGCTTCAGGCGCCGAAAAAAATAATTATTTTAAAATCATTAAACAGAATTCAAAATTTAGAAAAAAATCGAATTTCACGGGGCAGAAAAAATATAAATCTAGATGAAGATTCCATCAGAAGATAGTTACATGGTTTCTTCTATGATAATGAATTGCCATGCAACCATTGATAAAATATTAGATGCTCTAAGGCAAGACTATTCCCTGTCAAAAATTTCGAAAACAATTTTAGTAAGAACTTTACCGGAGATGAAGATAAGATTTTTAAAAAGAAACATAAAAAGCATCTTTGTAGATAAAAGAGAAATTCAAGTTTGGTGAAAGAAATTCTTACGTAATCTTTAAGAATAAGGCAGAAGAAGAAGTATATTATAATGATGATGCGTGGCTAAGTGAAAGACACACGAAAACAACAGTATGGCAGGATTGTGAGAAATCCAGGTTTGGAGTAAAAACATAGGTATTAATATATTTAGAAATAAAAAAATATTAAAATGGTTTAAGTAGAAAATTTGTAGATATCTTAGAAATAGGAGCTTACATGGCAAAACCGTCGGTTAATTAGTTAAAGCAAAAAATTTTAAAAGGCTCTCCATTTTCAGTTCGAATATCCTCGTTGGCAACTCGAAATATCGGGATGGACTTAGAAAATCCCCCCAAACCCCCGAAAACCTGTATTTTTTTTCACTTTTATTCAATTTTATCGAAAACTAACTTTTTTATTGAAAATAACAAAAAATATTTCCTTTCCAACAATATATTGGTCAATAAGGTTAGGAGAAGGAAGTAGAGGCGTCCGTAAATTGGGATTTATTTATAAAAATATAACAAATAAAATGTTAAAAACTTTTTGGGAAAAAATCGGGCATATACTGTATTGTAAAAAATTGAATTTTCTTTTAAACGCTGTATTAAAATGTGCTTATGTCACATGTAAGACTTATTTCATTCCATTTACCTGAAAATTTGACAAAAATGTTTTTTTTTTGATAATTTTTAAAAGTTACCTCAATATAAAGACACTCCTGGAGAGTTACCTATAACAAACGTCCTATTTTGTGATACAGTGTTCCAAAGAAAATTTTATTGTCCACTGAAAAGTTAGTATGATAATATGTTGTAGGGAGCTTAGTTTTTAAGAAAATTGGATAAAACCTGTAAAAAAATTGATAATATTTGGTGATTTTAAATCATTACCTTAAATTAAGGAGACCACTGGAGCGGTAAATATGAAATAACTTCCACTTTTTTATACATCATTTAAAATTAAATTTTATTGTCTATGACAAAATTTGGAATACATTTTTTGATAAAGAGCTTGGTTTTTAGGAAAATTGAATAAAACGTGTAAAAAACATGTTTTTTTTAATGATTTTTAAATGACCTCCATTTACGGACTCGCTGGAGAGTTTGTTAAAAGTGAAACCCCACCAAGTTTCACATTGTTGACAAGGGAGTTTAACTGTCCACAAATATAGTTGTTTTAAAAAATCGAATAACAGACGCCGCTGAAGAGTACCTTGGTAAAAAGGGATTTTTATTGTCTACAATAAAGTATATTATAAATTTTTCTTTTTGAAGTTTCGTATTTAATAAAATTTGAAAAAACCTCAAACTTTCAGATTTAGGGTAGTCTGGGGGGATTGTTGGAGGTTTTCGCAGCCATTAAAAAAAATATATATAATATTATTTTTAGTTATATAAATATATAATTTGAATGTACACCTGTGTTAATTTCAGCTTTACAGCGGCAATTTAAAATATCGCTCCCATGTTTGCCGCCATCTTGAATATCTCAGCTCCTGTCAACATTTCGAGGTACCAATAGGGATATTTGGATTCAGCGGGGGGAAATCTTGCCTTAACTAAATTAGTTTTTGAGGTCATATTAGTTATAGTCTTGGATCCAGTTTGCCGGAATATTTTTTCTGTTGCACAGTGTAATTTACTTGATGTTCTCTTCTCAAACAAAGCATTTTCCTTCTTTAAATCTACCAAATAAGATATAAGCCAACTTCAAAAAGCACTTTACGTAAACCTTTGAATCTTTCCTCCGTTTTACTCTTGAGATAAATAACGTTTTGTCTTGCAAATGATAAGTCTTTTACTGTCAGCCATAGTCACAGACTTAATTTTTCAAAAGAACGTGTAAAAGAACACAAAAGCCACAGCGACATAAAAATGTTTTTGCAGTAGCGCACCCAGGAATATCTTTTTTGGGGGGGGGGGCGAGACCCCAATATACCGTATGCCATGTTATTATTTAATTCATAAATTATGCGGAAAAAAAAATTATCCCTAGGCTTGGGGGGTGGTCCCTGAGACCCCCCTCCCTAAGTGAGCCCATGGCTTTTATGTGAACAGTCAAGTTTCGATATTTTATGATAATCCTTTAAACGTGTCTCAATGAACGTAAGTTGTATTACCATTAATATTTTTTTTATACTGGGACTTTCCATCCAATAAGGATCAATCGTCCAGTTTCGCAATGTTATATCCAGGTATTTTAAACTACCGGTGTGTAAAGCAAATAAGAAATAAGGCAAGGTAGGGTACGTGCAGTTCAGAAAATATAAATAAATGCAATTTAGGTATATAAGTAGTACATATTTACACATGCCATAATATTCCAAAAAATAAAACCTTTCAGATTGAACACTTTTTTAAATTTTGGACGGTTTTTTGAAATTTTTTAAATTTTTTGAAATTTTTGATATTTCTATTATATATATATTTTTTTAATTTTTTTGACATATTTAAAGTACTTGAAGTACTTCTATTGTAAAAGTAAAAGATTTGGGGAAAATCAAGTACTTTTATAATGTACTTGGTACATGAAGTATATTTAAAAAGAAAATGTACTTAATACTTCAAGTACTTTTATAAATCTTAATTTACTTAGTACTTTTACTTGAAGTGCTTTCATAATGTACTGGTGACGGCTCTGGTTCGAAATAGCGCTGTTCAAAATAGCGTCGTTCAAAATAGCGGTACTGTTTGAGCGCTGTTTTAAAATAGCGTGTAACAAAACAGCGCTCGACTAAATAGCGCTGCTTTAAAATAGCGCTAGTAACGAAATAGCGCTAGTATCAAAATAGCGCATACTGAAATAGCGCCAGTATCAAAATAGCGCTAGTTTAAAATAGCGTTGGTTTAAAATGGCGCCTGTTTAAAATAGCGCTGTGTTAAAATAGCGCTAGTAACGAAATAGCGCTACTATCAAAATAGCGTGTAACAAAATAGCGACAGTATCAAAATAGCGCGCAACAAATTAGAGCGTGACAAAATAGCGCTAGTATCAAAATGACGCTGGTTTAAAATGACGCTAGTTTAAAATTACTTTGGTTTAAAATGGCGCGAGTTTTAAATAGCACGTAATAAAATATCGCTAGTTTAAAATAGCGCGTAACAAAATAGCGCTAGTATCAAAATAGCGCCAATATAAAAAAAAGACAACTTGACCTGACACAACTGGACGTAACCTAAGTTGATCTAACCTAACCTAACCTAATCTAACCTGGCTTGTTTTGCATTTTGCGTTTCTTTCGTCATATGAACCCGCAAGCAAGGCGAAGTTAGGTGACAATTGATTGGTTTTTTGTGGGGAACGATCCTACAATGCTTGCAAAAATAAAACTTAACCTGACCTGGTAAGGTTAATATTTCAAAAATAAAACCTAACCAAACCTGGTTTGTTTAGTACAATACAAAAATAACCTAACCTAACCTGACCTGGTTAGGTTAAAATTTGAAATATAAAACTTAACCTAACCTGGTTTAGTCAGTATAATACAAAAAACTAACCTGACCTAACCTAACCGGGTCAGGTTATGTCTGCAGGTTCGGTTTTAGAGTAGTTAACTAACCAGGTTTCAAACTGGCGCTAATTTAAAACAGCCCTATTTTGTTACCAGCGCTATTTCATTACGCGCTATTTTGATACTGGCGCTATTTGGTTACGCGGTAATTTATTACACGCTATTTTAAAAACAGCGCTATTTGATTACGCGCTATTTTGATATTGGCGCTATTTTGTTACGCGCTATTTTATTACACACTATTTTAAAACAACGCTATTTCATTACGCGCTGTTTTGTTACTGGCGGTATTTCATTATGCGCCATTTTGATACTGGCGCTATTTTGTTACTAGCGCTATTTCATAGCAGAGCTATTTTGTTACACGCTATTTTAAAACAGCGCCATTTTGTTACACGCTATTTTTAAACAGCGCTATTTTATTAATCGCTATTTTGAACGACGCTATTTTAAACAGCGCTATTTCGAACCAGTGCCCTTGTGACAGCTCTGGTTCCACAACAAGGCGACGAGTTTCGATTTAATAAATATATAAAATATCAATGCTTAAATTACCTCCTCTAAATTAAATTAACATAGGTTTGCCAAACATGTTGGGGTAATGCTTAAAAATCTAATCTCAATAATTTGTATTAACCATAAAAGCTTTGTATAAGTTACGCTTCTGACATATTTATAATCAACTGTTTTCTATGCTAATATAGCAAGGACTTCATTTGGAGTGTGTTAATAGGCTAGTAAGGTATCAGATCCGTCATGGATCCATTTATTTAATTATTCCTTGAGGGTTGCTTGATTTTAATGGATGGACACAAAGCAAACAAAATCAAATTGATAATGTTTTTATTCTAAATAAAAGTCTCTTCGTGAAAATGTTTTATTATTTATTCTTTACTACAAAAAGCCTTTGAGTTTCAAATTAATCAGTTGAGATCATTAGAAATATATTTACAAAAACAACAATATTAACAAGCGTAATTTTCGATTTTCAAAATTCCATTACGGAAGTCATTATATCAGTGGGTATTTTTACTCTGGAAAGTAAAATAGAAAAAGAAACAAAAATAAAAATAAATCAATAAAATGCAAACATTTTAAAATTGTCAGTTAACTAAATACAAGAAAGTATCTCTAACCGTTTTCAAGTTTTCACTTGAAACAGTTTTTATAAGTATGTCAGATACGTAAGCTTATACAAAGTTTTTAATAATAATACAAATGATTAAGATTAGATTTTTAGGCATTACCCCAACACGTTTGGCAAACCTACGTAATGCATTTTCAGAGGTAATTTAAGCATTATATTTATTTAAAAAAAAACTCGTCGCCTTGTTGTGGAACACAATTATCCAAACATTGTAGGAACTTAGAAAGAATGTGGAGAGAGAAAAATGTCTCATCACATTGTGAAAATTTAATTAATCAACTAACGGGTGGGCCAAAAAAACCGGACAATATTTTTTTAATTATAACTTTTGAACTATAGAATCGATTTTCATGGCACAAACTGCACTTGGCAGAGAATTAACCAGAGTTTTGAATAAATACATTCTTTTGTCCGTCATCTCAAAATCCAACCAAATTAAACGGCCTACCAAATTAAGTTGTACCCTACAAAAATCCTCGTTTATTCTTCTGTTGCGAACATCTCTTAATTATTTTTTAGGTTGGTAAAAAAGCTGCATTCTTGCCACGCACAACAAGGTATGAATCAGCAAAATCGGTTTGATGGTTTTAAAAAAAATTGTTTCAACCATTGTTTTGCATATTATATGATTGCCTTGTCAAAGATTTGTTTCCTTATAAATTTATCATTACTGAACCGATTTTAATAAATTAGCATCCTGTTGAGAATTGACTGTTTTTTAAAGATCATGATCAAAGTTTATCGATATCTTAAAATTTAAGATGGCGGACAGCATCATACTTGATTCTTTAAAATGGCGTGTTTATTCTTATTTTTCGAAAATGTTTTAGTTTTTGTGTTAATTTATAGAAAGCAAAAGACTTTTTATACGCACAACGAGGTACAAAAATAAAAATCAATCATTATAATGCAAACATTTTAAAATTGTCAGTTAACTAAATACAAGTAAGTATCTCTAACCGTTTTAAGTTTCCACTTGAAAACGGTTAGAGATACTTACTAACCGAAACGTCGTGATTTAAAATAAATAAAGACAATGGAAGTGCGAAATTTCGTTTCTGTCAAATTACTGCCTGGCACCATTACAACCTGGCTATACTGTAATAAGTTCCTAGTATCTTAAATAGAAAGAGAAGAAATGGACCATGATAGCACTTTATGCCCCCTCACAAAGTCTGGGCTGCCCCTTGTATACCTGAATGGACCTCATTTTGTTGGGTTCCCTAAGGGATCGCACCCTTGGGCTGGGCTCGAGATGGTTTATTTTCATAAATAAACAATTAAGCACACAAGCAAAAATTTTTTGCTTATGTGCTAATATTGCATACGTAAAAACATGACCTATAATATGAGAAAAAAAAATAAAGCTCTGTCTCATATTTTACCTTGAAAAAGTTCAAAAATGAATCAGGCGATGTGATTAAATTCACGTAAAAACAGTCGGATCGCCGTCTAAGCCAAAAATAAGACATTCTACTTAAAAAAAAATTCAATACACTGGTGGATTATTTGCTAAAACGTGCAATCCCTTGGCACCTGTAACTCTATTCCAAGGTTTTTGGCGTGTCTACTGGTGTTGCCGGTGGCTTGTTCCGATTTAATTTATCTAACAGATGCTCACACTTGTAATAATTTTACTCTTAATCTAATTTTGGTACTAGCTTTATTATTTTTTAAATTATAAAAATATGCAAAATGCTTACAAATGACACAGCTTTGCTTTGTGTCTTGTAGTCGTCTCTTCTCAGTCGAGTCGGTCCGTTCTTCGGAAGCCGCACACACATGTCCCACTCTCGGCAGCTGGCTGGCATCATCGGCTCTGATTGGTTGAAACATACTCTAGTCTAGTTGTGAGCTCAAAGAGGGAGCTCGATGTATCAATATATTTAAACAATAATTTACTGGATCATTTTCCATATCGCCCCCCTTGAAGGGATGCCTTCAACAAAGCTTAACATTACTTGGTTTAGTGCTCAATTGGCAGGATGCATATCTTTGTTACAGCGCGCTGAACTGTACAATTCTTCGTTTTCAGAGTGACGACCCGTACTACTCCATCGCTTCCAGGATGCAGCTTAATAATTCTTGCCATCGGCCAATATATTGGTGGAGTGTTGTCTTCCTTCAACATTACAATTGAACCAATTTTCACATTGTCCTTTTGGAACTGCCATTTATTTCTATTTTGTAAATTATGCAGATTATGAGTGGACCATTGCTTCCAAAAATTCTGGAATAGTTGCTGAACATATTGGTAACGTTTTGTGTAATTGATCTTTGAAGTTGATAAATCAGGTATTGGAACTGCAGTTAATTGGTGCCCAATCAAAAAATGCGACGGGGTGATAACTTCCAGGTCATTGGGGTCATCGGTTAAAGGTATTAAGGGTCAGCTATTTAAAACTGCTTCGACTTGTGTTATGAGGGTATAAAATTCTTCATAGTTCAGTAATTGACTTGTCAATGTTCTTTTTAAGTGATATTTACATAATTTTACAGCAGACTCATGACTACCGCCAAAATGCGGTGATCGTGCGGGTATAAAATGCCAGTTTATTTGAGTATCATTTAAATAATCTTGAAACCTTTGAGTATTTATAAAATTTTGACACTTTAGAATTTCATTTTTCGCACCAACGAAGCAAGTCGCATTATCTGAATATAAATTCGTACAAAAGCCGCGTCGCGATACAAATCGGTTAAGCATTGCTAAAAAACCATCGCTTGTGAGTTCTGTCACTAGCTCAAAATGCACACACACCGAGTTGCCAAACAAATAAAAATGACCACGTAACCCTTCAAAATTTTTTTGTTACGATTTTTAGAATCTTTTATTTCAAAGGGGCCTGCTTAATCTGTAGAAGTATTTAAAAATGGCCTTGAAGGGTTTACGCGCACTCTTGGCAAATCGCTCATTAAATATGATGTTTCTTTAGGCTTTACCTTAAAACATGTTATGCACTTTTGAGTTACCGATTTAACCTCTTGTTTGCCATGCAATGGCCAATATTTTTGACGAACAAAAGATAGTGCTGCATTTGGACCAGCGTGTAACGCTTTTTCGTGTTCGTGAGCAATAATCAAGCGCATTAGCTTGTGCTTGTTCGGTAGTAGTATAGGATGTTTTTGCGTAAAATCAAAATTTGTATTTTCCAATCTTCCACCTAGGCGAACTAAATCACAATTAAAGTCAAAAATTGGTTTTAGTAGTTTTAATTTACTTGAATGCTTTATTTGTACTTTATTTTTTAATTGTTGATATTCAGTTTCAAAATTTTTAGCTTGTACAATTTTAATTAAAAAATTTGATGCATTTTGAACTTCCGTGGTTGACAAGAATTTTTCAGAAAGTCTTTCAGATTTATTTGTTTTAGACTTTAAATTATGTTTAAATCTTAAGATGTAACCAAAAACATTTATCAAAGTTTTTAACTTGGAATATCTATTTATTAAATCATTTACAAAATCGTAATTTTCAAAGACAAAAAAAGTTGCAAGTATTTTTCTTTTTTCTAATAAGTTTTAAGTCAAATTTGGGCCAATTTAGTTCATGATTAAGTAAAAAGTTTGGTCCGTGCCACCAAAAATTATTCCTTGTAAGACCATTTAATTTTGAACCACGAGTTATGAGATCAGCTGGGTTTTGCGCGGAAGGTTCATGATGCCAATTCTTGATTTCAGTATTTCTTTGAATTTCCGCTACTCTGTTACCAACAAAGGTTTTTAAGGTTTGAGGTTCACTAGCAAGCCAATACAACACAATTGTTGAGTCGGTCCAAAGATAAATGGAGTCTATATTAAGCTGTAAATCTTGGACACATTTTATAAAAAGTTGGCTCAATAATAGAGCTCCTGCTAGTTCTAATCTAGCTAAAGTGATTTGCATCAGTGGTGCCACTCTTGACTTAGCGCAGAGCAGGTGCGTTTCAACATTGCCTTGTCTATCAACAGATCTTAAGTAGATGGCACAACCATAACCTTTCTTGCTAGCATCTGAGAATCCATGTAGCTGTATATTTTTAGGATTTTTAATAAGTACCTTTCGTGGTATTTGCACTAGTTGTGTCTCTGATAATTCTGATTGAAAAGTAGGCCATTCAAAATAAATATGTTGGGGTAAACTTTCATCCCAGGACAAATTTAATTTCCATAAATTTTGCATAATTACTTTTGCACGGATGGTCAAAGGTGATAATAATCCTAGCGGATCAAAGATTTTCGCTATAAAACTTAGGATCGACCTTTTAGTAATTTTGATGCTGTCACTTGATATAAACTTCTGAGATTGGTACTCAAAACAATCGATACTAGGCTTCCAAGAAATACCTTTTGTGTTAGAATCTTCTGATATGTTGTACTCATTCAGTGAACTGGACTCAGCCTGTAGATGTTTTAAGATAGTTGGATCGTTTGATTGAAATTTTCTCAGTACGAAACCATACTGCGACAATATTTTGCAAATGCTTTGATGCAAAGTAAGTAAGGACTGAGTGTCAAAACTACCAGTTAGTAGATCATCCATATAGAAATCTGATTCTATAATCTTGCTTTCGATTGGGTAAGAATTTTGATTTTCGACTGTAATTTGCTTTAAGCATCTTGTAGCTATAAATAATGCTGGAGAAGTGCCATACATTAAAGTGTTTAGCTGATAATATTTTATTTCTTGATAAGGTTCGGAGCGCCTGATTATTCGCTGCAGATCTCTATGGTCGGGGTGTACGTTAATCATGCGGTGCATTTTTGATATGTCTCCAATCAAAACTACCTCGTGCTTTCTGAACCTTAAAATAATTGAAAATAAATCTCCTTGAATGGTTGGACAAGTATTTAAAACATTGTTAAGTGAGAGACCGGAAGACGTCTTCGAAGAAGCGTCAAAGAGGCACCTGACCTTAGTTGTTAAACTATCAGGTCGTTCGACCGAATAATGGGGCAAGTAATATATTGGAGTGGTTTTTGCGCGTAATTTTGGAGGTATTTCTGTCATGTGATTCATTTCTTCATACTCGGTCATGAACTTTTGATATTCTACCTTTAAATTAGCATTTTTGGACAGCTTCTGCTCAATTGAAAAAATCTGTTTACAGCGGTTTGCTCTGATTCTCCTAATTCTGTTAAATTTTCCTTTAAAGGGAGTTTTACTAAAAAATGTCCAGATTCATCCCGTGCCGTGGTGCTAATAAAGTTTGGCTCACATTCATGCTCTTCCTTTGATAAAATGTGCTTTTGTCCAACTTCTTCAATGTTCCAAAATTTTTCTATTTGTTTTGATAACTTATCTGTGGTAGTTAAAAAACAATTCAAATTTAAGTTATTTGATGTATTCTCTTTGGAGTAAGGGACATTCCCGGCTACTAACCAACCAAAAACGGTTTTTTGCAAGGTAGGCAAGTTCATTGGCGTAGCTAGGGGGGGGGGGGGCAGGGGGGCCTGGCCCCCCCCTGAAGTCCCTCAGGCCCCCCCTAAGATATTTTAGGCCTCCCCTACCGACTACTAGTAAAAGAACATGACGCTGAAAATACATACTTTTCTATTATTATTCGGGAAATATTCAAATAAAATAGGTGCATTAAAATTTAAAATCATTCAGATAATGTTTACATTTCAGGAAAAAGCCCTTGTCTTGCGAAATTAGGCTTTTTCTCTTTAAATTATCGGTAACTTTTCTGTACTTATGCAATTTCCCGAAAATATTTGTTAAATTTAAACATAATTATGCATATTGAATATTTCACACATATTGGCGACATCTTGTAAAATATTATAGAAGTTTAAGTTAAATTTCGCATTTAAAAAAGACAGCGACCTTTGCCCCTCTGTTTCCGAAATCGGGTTGTAGATGTCGTAAGGTTATAAAAGACCTTTTTAAACTGTTTTTCTAAAATAAATATAATTATCTTTTTAGTTTTTTTGAGGTTAGCTTTTAGTGTCTTATGACAATTTCATAACCATTTTCATATTAAGTTTTCCCACGTCGTTAAATGGAATAAATTCGTCGAGCAATACCGGGAAATTTTTAATATTAATACTTCTACTCTAAGAGCAGAAATGACCGTTTTAAAGAATTGTATTTTTCGGTTAAATCAAACTGTTGGTCATGATTCTATCAAACAACATATAGCAGAAAACACCTATCCAAACCTCTATCAACTTTTTAAAGTTGCGAGTATTCTTCCAATTTCAAGTGCAACTTGCGAGAGGTCTTTCTCTGCCATGAGGAGAGTTTTTAATGGGCTTAGAACAACTATGACTCAAGAGAGACACTCAGGTTTGTCATTGTTATTCATAGAAAAAGATGTTGAGGTCGACTTAGACAGTGTGGTAGACGCTTTCAGTCAGCGACGTAGAAAACTTTCTTTGTAGAATTGCTGAATCACATACTTCCTGTGTATACATATAAATAAGTTGGTAAATGTATTATTAAATTTGTTATATTAAAATATTAGAACATTTAATGCGCGTATTTTTTTTATTCATTGCACACTTTGCACGACTCTTTAAAACCTATGTTTGCTTTTTGTTCAAGATAGACCGGGGCCACGCCCCCTCCCCCTAAAAAGCAAGGCTAGCTACGCCAATGGGCAAGTTCTTTCCCAGTTTTATCTGATCTACATAGAGTAAGTTATAAAAAACACTAGCGCCAATTAGCATGTCAACTTCAGATGCCTCGTTGAAACTTGGGTCAGCTAGGGTTAATTCTGGGGGAATTTGTAGCTTAGAGGCATCAATGAAATTTTGAAGTATATTATCAGATATTTTTTCTATTACTAGGCAAGAGATTTTAGCTGAATAGCCGTTATCTCAGGAAATATTTTCGCTCGTTTTTTCCGTAATATTAGTTTTTACGTTATTTATCCCACATGCAGGTAAATTTATGCTATCTAATTTATAAAGTTCGATTGTGAAGCGCAATCCAAAAGAACGCGGCATTTTATTGGTTTATTTTGATTATTTTTTACGTTTATTATGGCTGTGGATAAGAGAACCATGGGTTCCGTGTTTATGCTTGCATTAAAAGTCGAGTAATTTTGAGGCACTGTGTCCTGTCCCCACTGATTTTTGCTCGGTTTTGCTTTGATTACTAGTCGAAGTACCAGCGCTGTGTCTATTTTCAGTTTGAGAGTCTGATGCTTGCCTTGCATCATTTCTATGCAATAAAGTTGCATGTTTTTTCTTGCAAATCATGCACAAGTCTGTGCTTTGACAATCAGAATATCTATGGTTAGTTCTTAAGCAGACAGTGCACATGCGCATCTTTTTTGCCTCTTCAAACCGTTGATTTACTTTTAAAGCTTTAAACTTTTCGCAATAATATATAAAATGAGATTTTTGGCAAAAGGGGCATTTTAAATTTGAGTTATTATTATTTTGGCCTTGAGTATAAAAAGTTTTTGAGCTATGCTCTTGTTTTTTATAATTTGCATTATTATTTATTGTTAAAGGTCTGTTGCTTAGGTTCTCTAATATTTGACAACGTTGGGTTAAAAAGTCTGTAAAATTTTTAATCGTGGAATTTGTCATACCCTTGCAATAATTTTCCCATTCGCGCTTGGTGTTATAGTCTAATTTTGAAACTAGCAAAAATATTAGAATCGAGTACCAGTATTCTACTTTTTCTCCCATGCTTCGTACAAGATAATTTCTTTTAAACGAGTCAAAAAAGCTTCTTAAAGCAACTGCATTTTCGCGTTGAATGGGTGCAAGTTCGAAAAGTTATTTTAAATAAGCATTTTTTATTAATTTTGGGTTTTCGTAACGATCGTTAAGCATTTTCCAAGCTACCGCATAATTCGCGTCTGTGATAGTGATGGTCGATATTATTTCTTCGGCCTTGCTTTTGAGGCATGCCTTCAAATTTGCTTGCAATTTTTCATCGTTTGGTAACTGCTTGGAATAAACCATGGCGACAAAACTATCGTGAAAACTTTGCCAACAATCATACGAACCCGAAAACTCAGGTAACCTTAACTGTGGTAGCCCAGAATGTGGATTTGAGGGCGCATTTAGCGTGATATTAGGCATTACCTGCGTTGGCGATGGAGGCCTATTCTTGAGTTCATGACGTTTGAAAATTTCACTCGCTTGGGCTGTCGCTATGTAATATTTATCCTCAAATTCTGCTCGGTCGGCTACGGACTGCTCTTCGTCATACGCATCTTCGCCTTCCGGTAGAGCTTCTTCGAGTTGGGTCTGATATTTTTTAAAAGTATTTAGCAACCCCGTGACAGTCTCCTAGCGATTTTTTAGTTGCTCAAAAGAATCAGTTTCTTTGTTAAAAGAATTTAAATATGACTGAAATCGAGTAAGCTCCCCTTTTATATTTCCACGACGTATTTTTAGTTGTTTGATAGAGAGAACACTTGCTGTTGGCGACAACATAATGAAATTTTAAATAAGGTTATGTAAGGTAAGGTAGGGAAAAATAAAACACAAATATATTTTATTTTATTACACTTAAATAAATAAAAAAACCCTGAAATAATTTCAAGATAATTTCAATAACACTTACCTGCAATAAATCTGGCAATGCAAAATAATTAAATAATTTACAATATATTGTACCCTTTTTTTTTTAAATTTATTTATTTTGTAATACACACTGTATAATACCTTGCTATATTTGCCTTGTAACTGGCTGTTTATTTATATTAAAAAATGGTTTATTGCATTAGGTGCATATAAATGCGATTTAAAGTAGGTATTATTTAATATAATAATAAAACGATTCGCCTGCTTTATTTGTAAACAAACCCTATATGAAAATTCGCCAAATTTATATCAAAACAATGACGAAGCAGTTTTAGGCTAAAGAGAAAAGGCGAAAGGTGTGCAGTAGGTAATGATTATAAGGAACTAACCTTACTGTATTTGTCCAATGGCGACTGTTTCTTTTTCATCCTGTTCGAAGGACCATTTGTTGCCGGTGGCTTGTTCGGATTTAATTTATCTAACAGATGCTCACACTTGTAATAATTTTACTCTTAATCTAATTTTGGTACTAGCTTTATTATTTTTTAAATTATAAAAATATGCAAAATGCTTACAAATGACACGGCTTTGCTTTGTGTCTTGTCGTCGGCTCTTCTCAGTCGAGTCGGTCCGTTCTTCGGGAGCCGCACACAGATGTAGAGGTGGGTTGCGATTTCACGAACTGTGACTCGTCTGTCGCAGTCACGATCTGCTCCAGTCCGAACGAAATAGCAGTGACATTTTGTCACAGTCTGGCACTGACACCCCGACCGAACCCGCACGTCAACACCGCACCGGCGTCCGTCGCAGCGTAAAGTCGCGATCGCGAGTACCCCAAGCAGTTACAGTGACTGTTTGCCCGCCCGCTCCGTCTGTCGCGCCGCGTCTACGCGGCAGTACAGTGCAGAGTAGGGAACAATTTTCTAGATTGCGATTTCGCTATAGGTGTGTATTGGTTAAACTGCTCCAAAAAATCACTGCTAATTGTCACCGTGACGCGACTGGAGCAGTCACGTCTTGTCACTGCTCCATCAAAATCGCAGGTTGGCCCATCTCTACACAGATGTCCCACTCTCGGCAGCTGGCTGGCATCATCGGCTCTGATTGGCTGAAACATACTCTCGTCTAGTTGTGAGCTCAAAGAGGGAGCTCGATGTATCAATATATTTAAACAATAATTTATTGGATCATTTTCCAACTGGCTTCAGTTAAGATAGTGTTCATGACTTCTGCAGATTCGCGATGATATTTAATTAGATACTCTTTTAATTTGATTTCCACATTATTATAAATCTAAACTTATTGGCCACACATTTTAAAAGCGAAGAATACTTTGCAATGGAAATAATAAATAAATACCTAGCTAAAGCACTGTAAAGCCGAAATACCACCTTTCTAGTTGCATAATTGGCGTCTTCTGATAGTTTTCAGGCATTCAGGGATGCCCAAAAAGTTGTCTTTAAATACTGCAGTACTTTTGTATTTTTAGGACCAAAGGAGACCTACCTTCCGTCGTAAAACTAGTTTACAGAAAAAATTAAAATATAAAGTGTATCTTATCTATTAGTATAGTCGTTGCGATTGGCAGTTACACTTTTGTGACACTTCCAACTTCTTTATTTATCATATGCATACTGAGAGTATCAAAAAAAGAATCTGAAAATTGGCATGTTGACAGTTTTACCTTTAATTTAATACCAACTTGACATATTTACTTTTTAATATATTTCTGGTGAGGAAATATGTTTTTTTTTCAAGTCACAAAAGATGTATAATCCAAATTATACGCATTTGTAATGACGTCATTTTTGTTTATCTTTGTTTAGTATATGTTAGTATAAACAGCGGTGACAATACACTTTTTAAAAAAAGTAGTGTCTATGATTAATTCATTTTTAAATAGGTAGGTAATTGGTTATGTGAAGTATCCTGTCACTGTCAATCAAAAATATTGATTGGCAAAAGTATCTACGCCATACGTTTTTTTCTCACCTGGTGACGTCATTACAAAGGCGTATAATTTAGACTATAACTGCGTATGGCAAGGACTATACACTGTGTCCCATTTAAAACTTTCCACCCGGGATTTCTCGAGAACTGCTTAAAATTTTTAAAAATGCCGTGACACGTCGATTTTGCTTGCAAGGGGGAGACTTGAAATTTTTGTAGCACGCACCACCTTCTTTTACCCCTATATTTTGAATAGAGACAGTAGGTCTAGTGATTTGTTCTGAACGTCTCTTGAATATCTTTACAACCGTGCAAAAATTTCGAAAATCCATCGATTAGTTTTTGAGATATTTGCTTTCAAATTTTCAAATTTAACATGGAATGATAAAATAAAAATTAAATCCAAAAAATAATAAAATTTTAATTAAATTTTTATATTATCAGTCTATGTTAAATTTGAAAGTTTGAAGGCAAATATTTTAAAAACTAATCGATAAATCTTTTACATTTTAACACGGTTGTAAAGATATTCAAGAAACCTTTAAAACAAGGTTTCACTAGACCCACTTTCCCTATTCAAAATATAGGGGTAAAGTATACCCGTCGAAGGTTGTGCGTGCTACAAAAATTTCAAGATAGCCAAAAAGTGTCCCCCTCGCAAACAAAATCGACGTGCCTCGGCACAGTGTATAATCTGCTCAAAAATTGAACTGAGCTACCCAATTTTTTTGTACATTTTTAAAGTAAATTTATTCCTAAACCAAACGGTCAATTCACACACAATTTTTTATGTGATATAGCTTCGATTGTCCTCTTTTAGTGTATTGTTTTCTTGTTGTCCTGCGCTTGACATATAGCTTCACAGGGTGGCTACAACGCAAGTGTAACAAAAAAGCGAAAGTTTGCACGGCTCCCATTTCCCGTACGATTTTTTTCAAATAAAATTTAATGACACAAAATGACAGTCAGCTAAAGCCAAAAAAAGCAATTTCTCAGTTTTTTTAATTTCTCTTTAGTTTCCGAGATATGATTTTTTTTTCCATAAAATTGTACTTTTTCTGATTTTTAGTTTGACGTTTCTACCCGGTTTGACCCATAGTCACCAAATTGGCTATAAGGCAACCCAAGTATTGGCCTTTTCGAACCTTGTACGCCATTGTATCCTAGATGACCACTAAGCACAATCAGGGGCGTGCAAAAATAATTTTTCATAAATTCTCCTTTTTATGAGCAAACCTGAGTTTCATCTTCTGCGGGTGATCTGATATCAAGTCTAAGTAAATGCAAAACACGTTTTATTGAAGTTTGAACATTTATGCCGGGACGGTTTTTTTCATTTTTGTTAAAATATCACAATTGGCGTCATGATGATTTTTTGTAAAAATGCCAGTTATTTCGCAAAGTCTATAGATTCAAGCGAATTTTCTCACACCACTACAAATAATTTTGTAACTGCCTCAGTAAAAATCATAGAGCAGTGCTTATGCCACGTGTGTCATCCGATTTGGGTTGTAATATCTCATAAACTAAAGTTTTAAGAGTTGAAAAAAACTGAAATGTGAAATGCGTTGGAACCAGATATCTTATGTTTTGGTTGGGCTTGAGCATTTTAAGGCAGTGGCGCACCCAGGACTATGTCTTGGGGGGCCCGAGACCTCTTGGGGGGGGGGGGGGCCCGAAGCCATATGATGTCGAATTTTAAGTTATTTTTTGTGTTTTTTCATGAAATATGAGGAAAATATGTAAAAAAATCTAAGGCTTGGGGGGGACCCGAGGCCCCCTCTGGGTGCGCCCATGTTTAAGGTATCATACGCAAAAATACGTTAAGAAATAAAAAAGTAACTACCGATAAAAAATTTTAGTGACTATTTACAAAGCAATTTTACTCCCCGATCACTCATTTCTTGACCGATTCCTCTAAACGATACATCGAAATGCTCGGAAGATGGAGGCTGATAAAACGAGACAACCAAAATTATTAGGTACTGTTGGATTACTCTTTTGGTAAAATTTAAAAAAAATGAATCTGTTCTTAAATAGGCCTACCAACAACCCTTATTAGGGCCATTAGAATGACAGATAAAACAAACGTCTAGTGTCAGTCCTGTTTTATCCGAAGGGCACTGATACGATATAGGGGTTGTTGATAGGCCTATGTAAAAACTGATTCAATTTTTTTAACTTTTCCTAAACAATGATCCAACAGTACCTAATAATTTTGGTGGTCTCGTTTTATCAGCCTCTATCTTCCGAGCATTTTGATGTATCGTTTATAGGAATCGATAAAGAAATGAGAGATCTGGGAGCAAAATTGCTTTGTAAATAAGGTCACCAAAATTTCTTATCGGTAGTTACTTTTTTATTTCTCAACAAATCTTTGCGTATAAAACATTAAAATGCTCAATACGCCAAGCGTAACCAAAGCATAACATTTCTGGCTCCGACTCAGTTCACATTTCACTTTTTTCCACTCTTAAAACTTTTGTTTGTGAAATATTACAACCTAAATCAGATGGCACACGTGGCATAAGCTCTGCTCTAGGATTTTTACTGGGCAGCATCAAATGTGAGAAAATTCGCTTGAAAGCATGGACTTTGCGAGATAACTGGCATTTATACAAAAAATCATCCTGACGCCAACGGTGACATTTTAACAAAAATGAAAAAACCGTCTTGGTATAAATGTTCAAACTTCAATAGATCGTGTTTTGCATTTACCTAGACTTGATATCAGATCACTTACAGAAGGTGAAACTCAGGTTTGATCATAAAAAGGAGAATTTATGAAAAATTATTTTTGCACGCCCCTGATTATGCTCAGTGGTCATCTAGAATACAATGGCGTACAAGGTTTGAAAAGGTTAATACTTGGGTTGCCATATAGTAAATTTGGTGGCTATGGTTCAAACCGGGCAGAAACGTCAAACTAAAAATCAGAAAAAGTACAATTTTATGAAAAAAAAATCATATCTCGGAAACTAAAGAGAAATTTAAAAAACTGAGAAACAACTTTTTTTGGCTTTAGCTAACTGTCATTATCTGTTATTAAATTTTTTTTTTTTAAAATCTTAAGGGAAATGGGAGCCGTGCAAACTTTCGCACTTTTGTTACACTTGCGTTGTAGCCACCCTGTAGAGCTATCTGTCAAGCGCAGGACAACAAGGAAACAAGACCTTAAAAGAAGATAATCAACGCTATATCACGTAGAAAACTGTTTCCAAATTGCCCGTTTCGTTTAGGAATAAATTTACTTTAAAAATGTCCAAAAAAATGGGGTGGCTCACTTCAATTTTTGTGCAGTTTATTATAGTATAGTTAGGAATATGTATAAAGTTTTAATTTGATTAATTGTTTGTTTTGTTGGAAATTAGGAAATTATTAAATTATTTTCAACATTTAGAATGGGGCAAATGTCGCTCCTTGTCCTTCGCTGCATATGCTCATGTAACCTACTAACCTTTTTTAAAATAAAAAATGACCTAATTCAGTTAATATAACAATAAAATGGTTGCTTGTTAATAAGGAAAAACTAGCCTAAAATAGCTGATGCAAACTAGTCAATTTAACAATATTGATAATTAATAATTATTAAAAAACGTCTTAGGTTTATTATAAAAAATTAGGTGGTGAACAAAAACGGAACTTTTTAGAAGCTTCTGCATTCTAATTTCGTTTTAGTTTATTTTATTCTGGTTTATTCTAGAGAAACTGTGCTATGTATTCAATGACTACGTTCTTTTCCTTAGCCTAACATTAAATTCAGTAATGGTCTATAAAGAGACCTTAGCGGTGACCGATAAAAGTATATCTGGCAGCTTATAGTAGCAGTGTTTAGGCTATTATGTCTTCCTATAGCTTTTTGCTAAGAGCCAATAAAAATCTACTTTTAGAAAAGAAAGTGTCTATTATATGCTTTTGACTTATTTTTAAATTTCTTTAAAAAAGTTCAAAATAATCTTAAATTCAACATTTTTTCATTTCTTATACCATTTATTCATAAAGAAAATCTCAAACTTGTTTAACGTCAATTTGTCTGGTATAGAGGTGTTGAAAAAGTAACTATTCGTTACTCGAGTACTCGTTACTCGACAAATAACGGAGTAATGAATACCGATCCTAAAATTAAATGATTACTTTCGTTACTTTGATTCCTTCGATTATTTTAGTACTCAGAATGTGTTTTTTTTATTTTTGTTATTTTTGTCCAAACTTTTTGTATAGTTTTTGAGTTCTCGTCTAAGATTGTTATTTTTGTCTCTATTTTTATTTACATTTGGATTTTAAGTACGTATTTCTTTGTATGTAAGGCATTAGATTTTTAAAACAAAGTTGTACACAGAACAGTTCTTACCAAATTCCTACCTTTATTTTTTTAATTTTAGCCCGCATTTTAATAATTTCAAATGAATATTTCCATATTATCAACAACAAAATTATACCTACAAGTAAATGGTTTTTGAATTAACAACAGTCCGAGAATTTTGCACTAATTGTATGATTGAACTGAATAAGTTACAATAATCAAAATAACGATAGTAACGAATTTATAAAATGATTACTTAGTAGTCGAGTAACGATTAGTAATGAGTATTCAAAAGTAACGAAAATCAACACCTTTAGTCTAGTATTACATTGCTGAAATCAAGTTTAAACTTTTTGACCATAACAAAATCCAGAGATTAATAGGTAGGACATAACATAACATAACCGTGCGCCTAAAACGACGCGCGTCTTAACCACGCCAACAAAATCTGCGCCTAAACAAAACTGCGCCAAACCAAAACCGCGTTGGACCAAAGCTGCGCGAAGGAAAACAGCGACGCAGATTAAAGCAGCACCGAAAGGCAAAACCGCGCCCACAGAAAATATAAAGTAAACAAAAACTAAAACCGCGGAAAGCATTTTTTCAGAAAATCAAATAAATTCGACAAACGCGTCATAAGTTATAAACATATTTTTACTCAAATAAGCTTTCCCGTCCTCCGATTGGCAAGTCAATTGATAATAACTGAAATGATTGAACTCTAACCGTGGTCAATTGATCCAAAGCGTAACCCAACCGGTGACACGACACCTATTATTGCGGCAGTTTTTTTTGACGCGCATTTATCCTTAGACGCGGTTTTTTTGTTGCGCTTTTGGCCAAGGCGGTTTTATCCTTAAACGCAGTTTCAGTCTGGCGCATTTTTGGTCCAGCGCGGTGTTTTCCGGCGCGGTTTTTGTTGGCGCAGTTTTGCGAAAGTTACTAAAACTCATAAAATTCTTCAAATATGATATTTTCCAACAACTTAGAGAATTTATATGGGTATAAGTACGGTGCTTTCGTCAGTTGCCAAAACAATTTCCATAATTTCCATTTTATTTGTTCACGGTTTATTACACCTTTGCCACAAAGCAAAACGCAACCACCATAACTTAGAACTCGCGGAGTCACGGATTAAAACATAAATCCAGCATTTTATATAAAAATATACTGTGCTTATTCGTCGGCTTATTATTATGGCAATTCTGAATTTGTTTGATGTTGTACAAAATCAATATGTAGTACCTATTTACTGAAAATAGGTTTTACAGTTTTCTCAGTAGGAAGATCCTTTTTCAGAGCCTCAGTTTCCGTTTATTTCGCCTTGCAGTACTTTTTGCAATAGATCGTTTCCATTTGTTGATCTTACACTAATATGTTTAAAATATTTGAATTTTTTTGATTTAAAAATTAGCGCAACTTCTATACCCTTTTTCATTTCCCTAAGACCTTTTTGTCCCGCCTTAAGCCTTGTTTTCTTTGAACATTCAATCGCGGTGCCGTCGGCCATATAGTTTTGACGATTTTATCCAACCAGATTATTTAAATGATTTTCTTGAATCCGTGTAGACAAATCAAGACGAAATAGTGCTGTCCGGCTCAGCTGATTAAGGGAAACATGTCCCATTTAAATACACTGGTTGGATAAAATCATTAAAACGCAATGGTCGACGGCATCGCGACGGAATATCTAAATCGAAAGCCGCTCCAATACCTCAACATTTCGACGAACATTGAGTCGCGCAACGAGCAGAACGGCGAGCAAAACCGCGATGGGCTTTTTTTGATTTCGATGAGCAGAAAAACGAAAAGAGCGCTTGTGGTGTTTCCACAAATGCTCTCAGTTTTCATCCTGCAAGATTCTAATGTCTGTTCGCCGTTTTATTTTGTCCCGTCCAAACCAACGAACCCAGTATTATTTTTGATATCTGGGAAAAGCAATGGGAATGGCTAGGATTTGCCGAATCATTCGCGAGCATGCTCAAGACCCCATCCAAACTAGTGTTGTGTTCTCCGCTCGGCTCGTTGCTCGGCTCAGTGTTCGTCGAAATATTCAGGTGTGGACACGTCTTTTAGAAAACAAGGCTTTAGCAATTCTTAAAATGCGTCTGTAAAGTCACATCCCAAAAGCCTCCATTACAAGAATAGTTTGTTCCAGAGACATCCCAAGTCTCTGATTTGTTCATTACTTAGGCTTCGCAGAGCATCCATGATTTAAGATCCTATAACATTACTAAAAAATATAATATCTCAAAAGTCTTGCCTTACTTTCCAAGTTAACATTATTGCCCTTAGTTTAATATAATTTATATTTAATTAATTAATTTTTTTATTCGACATTTTATCTTTCAGTGATTTCACTGCGTTTTTTTATTTACCATGCTTCCGAGATAAGCATAAAAAACAACCCTTTCAGTGGCTTTTTGGTTAATGTACATTTGTTTTTTAGTTATATTGTCATGTTCGCTGGCTGTATGGTCCAATACACTAACCGACACTTGTTTGTGTAATTGTTTAGACTAAATTGCGTCAACTAAAAATTCCATCTACAATTTATAACTGAAGGAATATTATGTTACTCGTATTCATTAATTAATGTCTAATAACTTTTTTTTATTCGACATTTAATGTTTTCATGATTTTAATTTTTCCACAGTTACTTATTTACCATGCTTCCGAGATAAATATAAAAAACGACTCTCAGTTGTTGTTTTGGTTAAGGACTAAAATCTGTTGTTGAGGTATACAGGGCAACAATTTTCCACCCTAGATATTTCGAGAACCGATAAAGATATTTACTTAATTCCGAAAACTCTTCGAGGGATTGGAGGGGGAACGTTATTTATGTATTCAATGTTTTGGTCGCACCAACCATGTTGCCGCTGGGCACGCCCATCGGGTTTTTTTTAAATTGTACCTCCCTTTGTGATACCTCTTTCAAAAGGGTTTTGCATCAGCTTTACAATGCTATATGTTCTTCTTACTTTAAGAGCCGTTTGTAAGATATTAGCGGTTAAATTGTAAAAATATTAATATTTTTACCAAGGAAATAATTTGATTACCGTTTAAAAATAACCTAAACTTAATTTAAGGATTCATCAAGAATGGAACAGGCATAAAAGGAATGTTCAATATATTCCGCAGATGAAAGTTGTTGCTTATACACAGAAAAAAAAAGTTGGATATACTTACACAATTGTTTATTTTTTTAGACAAATTGTAAACGCATCGATACTACTAGCAAATTGTGTAAAACACAAAAATGTCTTGTGTATTTGAAATTGTTTAAATTAATTTTTATTAATTAAAATTTTTGGTAAAATAGTGTTCGACACTGTAACGAGCTGATAAGATTTTGGTCAAAATCCATTAATGCTAATGACAGTTTTTTGAAAATTAGAAAATAAAAAAGTGCTAACTTTTTAACGGAGCATTGCATCAATATGCGTTTTCGGAATATAGTAGACCATATGTTTCTCTATAATTTGTGTAAAACAAAAAACATTTTAGGAGCTTTCGTTTCTAAGATATTTACAAAAATCTGTTTTATATCATGAAGTTCACTTAAAGTGTGCTAAAAAGCAGCTAGGAGAGTATCAGATCCGTCATGGATCCATTTTATTTTACACATTTGGTTAACACGAATTTAGCTGATAAGTTGTGTAAAAAATTTTAGACGTTTTCCTTTTCTTGTCTCAGAAAGTAGAAAAGATTGTATAAAATTATTACAGAAACTAAAATTAATACCAAAAAAAATATACATTGGTATTTTTTTCCGTGTAGACTTTATTGGAAATGCCTGTCACACACATCTAATGCCCTAATTGTGTAAAAGTTTGGTGTCCCTATTCTCTGCCAACAGCGTCTTATCCGCAACCACGTCTAATCTGTGCCAAAATCTTAAACCTGGAACCGGTATAGTGCGCTATGCCACCGTATAATTTCGAGCGATGGAAAGTAATTTTGTGGTTCGGCCGTTATAAATCAGTTTTATTACTATAGGCCATCCAAGCCTGGTAATCATCGCATAAAACGGTGTTTAAAGCGAATCTGGGCTGCTTCGTTTAGCGGCCAGAGAAAGTTTTAGTCCAGGAAAATAGGAGAATTCAACAATTTAATGAAACTGGACATGCTCTAAAATAAATAAAATTTATGAGCATAATTCCCGTGTAACTTTCCTTTTTAAAACTATATGGTTTTCACTTTCTCCAACGTCGATTACAACGATATAAATCATACTTGTTTGGAATACGTCTTCACAAGCTGCAGGAACAGTGATCCATGCCAATCCACGACAGGTTTTCTGGGGCCATTCTCAGCTGAATAGCTACATGTAGAGCCTAAGCTCTGTGAAACCAACAGAAAGAACTACTTCGAGGGAAAATACCTCTACCGGCATTGAATTATACTGATGGTTAGATGATTTCATTGGGAACTTATTAAACCTATGTGCTTTTCATTTCCTCTAACGTTGATTATAAGAACTTGAATCACCCTTGTTTAAAAAACGTCCTGACACGCTGCAAGAATAGTGATTCATGCCAATCCACGACCGGTTTCGGCCTTCTTGGGCCATCCTTAGGTGAATAAAGGCGGTAACTCCGTGTAGACAGAGAACATATAACATCTTTATTTCTTCGATGGTGTAGAGCATAAGCTGTGTAAAAACCAACAGAAAGCGGATTTGAGTTATACAGATGACTACATGCCAAGCCACGACCGGTTTGGCCTTTTTGGTATATCCTTAGGTGAGTCAGCACGTCGTGTAAAAAAGAGCAAAAACGAGACACCAAATTGCAAAAATGAGATAGGAGCGATTTAAAGAAACGAGACAAAACGATTTTATCTAAACATTTAACACTTAAAAGAAACAAGTTTATTACATGACACAAATTCTTAAAGTTTTTGATAGCAATGTTAAAGTTTTTGATAGGCCTTAAGTACCTAATCCTCTGAATTTCCTCAACATAAAGCTGCTTTTGCCGATAGATATTTGTCGAAACCGCATAATATTCGCAAGCAGATAGCAGATGGTAAGAGCTCTCTGTCAACATCTACAACGCAAGAGAGTGGTTCTCCAACTCATCCTATCGCAAATTGGCCAGGCCTTTCAGGTCTTAGAAATTTGGAAGCAGAGTTTTTATACCTTACGCACCTTGATCTTTCAAAGTTTTGATGAACTTGACGAGCATTAACAAACTATTTAATTTCTTAAATTTATCTGCCTTTAAATTTCAAAACTCATCTTTATGGATAAGCCAGCCTCTTTACAAGTTTTAAAATAATTACATATTCGTATGTAGACGCATGGGGGGGGGGGTTGGGGCCGGGTCCCCGCTAAGCCTAAGATTTTTTTTAGATATTTTTCACATATTTTATAAATAAAAAGATAAAATAGAATAAAATACGACATCATGAGGCTTCGCCGGCCCCCAGAGGCCTCGGCTCCCTCCAAGGCATATTCCTGGGTGCGCCACTAGTAAGCGTATTAAGTTGTCTACCTTGGCAATTTGATATGATTTTTATTTACATCGTATTAATTTTCGTCTTAAGTAGGTGCGTTCATAATTCATACTGTTATTAATTACTTTTTTTTTACTGTCCTTATTGCTATTTACAACAGGAATTAGGACTTCTAAATTAAACCAAGTTCCGCTTGTTAAATGTAGTTGAAAGAGCTTTTGAAAACATGTGCAATTTGATAAATAATTCCACTATCTGTGATTTTTTAGCTTTTATCCATTTAATTTGTTAAAGTATTTTTTGTTAAATGTTTTATTTTTTTTTTTGAACGCCATGAACTAAAATTTTAATACCAAACAAAATGGAAATATAAATTTTATTTTTTAATAATACGAAGGACACCTTTTTTCTTTTATTAAATTAATATATGCCTTTATACAGTGGACCTTCTAGGGCTTAATTTGCTGGACTAAATTTCCATAAACTGGTATTTAAGGTAAATCTAGGCTCCTTCATTTGGCAATATTCGGGCTTCTGCTAGTGCGATATCAATGTTATTTACGGTTGTTAATGTGCTTTTCGGAGTTACTATGTTATTTGCTTTGGTTAAGGGCATGTATTCTTGCATATATTAGACAAATAAATATATCAATAGAACAATGAAAAATTATATGTAGAAGTTTTAAGATTATTAGTGACTAAAGTGTTTCTTATATGGGAGGACCGACTGATTCATCTAATCTAGACCAGCTTGCAAAAGGTGGTGAAGTCGCGATTTTGATATATGTTGTTTACAGTGAAGTCCTAAAAAAAAAATAGGTTTTGGGGGGGCCGCTCCCCCCGCCATCTTAAATTTAGTGAGCACAAAAAGGTTTTTTTTAATTACTTGGTCTTTTTACATTTTAGAAAAAAAAGTTTTAGACAAAAGTTGAAGACAATTAAATTTCCTACAAAAACGTTAATATACATTTTTTTGTCAGAAGAATGGTTTTTGAGTTATAACGCTAAACATTTCGCTGCCATTGGCATTTAGTCCATTAACTTCGAAATTGCTTGTTTTTGAGAAAATCTGTAATAACATAGAATAAGGACCAACTAATAGCCTATAAAGTTAGGCATCACTGAGTTCTCTTGGTAGTACCCTTGCTGATATGCGAACCCTGAAGTGTTAGCAGTACACTCGTTTTCTCCATAGTATATGCAAAATAAAACGAAATTATTCAGATTTGTCATTTTCTCAAAAAGTAAGCATTTTACAGAAAGTGTGTGATTTTCTTAAAAACAAGCAGTTTTAAAGCTAAAGACCACTAAAACACAAAATTCCTCAAAATCCAAAACGGCGGCGAAATTTGTAGCGTCATAACTCGAAAACAATTCGTCTGACACAAAAACGTACAAAAGCGTTTTTTTAGGAAATTTTATTGTCTCCAATTTTTGTTTGAAACTTTTTTTTTGTACACACAAAATCCAAGATTGTGCCGGGGTTGAAAACTTAAATTTGTTTTTAGGACTCCAATGTCAACAGTATATGTCAAAATCGCGACTACACAACCTTTTGCAAGCTAATATTCTATAATGACTGGACGACAAAGTTAAGATTTATACCACTTTTCTGTTGCATTCATCTTTATGAAGTAACGAGTTTTTCATAGTACTACTAAGTTCCTCCAGACCAATTTTTTTTTAGAATGATGGAATAGTTTAGTTGTTGGGGTTATGTTCTGTGATTTTGAAATAACATGGCCATTTTAGTAATTACCATTGTAATAAACAAATAAGAATCCAGATTTCTACGTTCCTTGTTGGAAATACACGAATGACTCTGACCATTTCCTTTATTTTTTTATAAGGATAATTTTTGTCTCTTTTGTGCATATAACATAATATCTCAGAACTAATAGGACGGAGTAAAACTGTAAATTCGCCTATAAAAATTAAATATATCATTTACTCTCCAGAGTTGTAATACTAAATTCTCTCTTTCTGTGCCACAACAAGACTTAGGACTATTGTCAAAATAGCCACTCCAATACAGATAAATTTTTTTATATTTTGGTGGTGTCGGAAAAATTCTATTGTGATATAGAGATTTAGTTTTTGAAATTTGGTATATGCAGTATTTTATTAAGTATTTAGTTTAGTTTTATTATATTGACTTAGGGAGTTAGGTATATATTAATTAAATAGAATCTAACCTAATCTAATCTAATTTATGATTTGGTCGTACTAATACCTATACCAAAAATAAAGTTAATGTATATATGTTCGATTTTCTTCATTAACTTATTTAGAAACAAATATTTTTGCATGAAAATTTGAGGGCCTTGAGGGTCTGAAGCAAGATTTGTACGTAGCACGCTACCTGCGTTCCTACATAAACATTTAAACTAGCATAATTATTTTGTGCCTTAGTATACTAAGACTCTATTCTCATAATCGCACGATGTGTTATATACACATTGTGCGATCGGAAGGGCTTTGGCCAATAGTAAACTTTAAATCAACCCTCAGTCGTCACGTGTTTTGCGAAAAGACCTCAATCGCATACGCTTTTATGCGAACCGCCCGCGAAATGTACCGGTGGTTTCAGACAGTAGAAAAGATTTAGCAGCAAACGTGCAAAAATGACTATGTAAAAAGTTTTAGGATTCATGGACTGCTTGCCTGTCTGAGAGAAGTAGAAGAGAGAAATATATTTTGAGCGGTGTCTTGAGAGATGATCCGCTCTTCCGGTTCGTTTTAGGCCCAAATTCGGACTCGTAGTAGGGAAGTAGGAAAATACATCGTGACCTCCCTTCACGAAGTTTTTGGTCCTTCCGGTCGTTCAACAATGGGCGTCATCAATTTCCTACCTCTACCTTACCCGATAAAACAGAGCATAGGTATTGGAAATGGGTCTTGTATCCTTTTTTCTTGCGTACTACATATGTTATGAATTTGCAGTTTATTATTAGGGACCTATTGCAATAAAGCCAGGCACAAATTGTGCCGGGCACTATATTGACAGTTTCGCATTAAAAACTGACAGTCGATCTTTCAAAATTGACCAATACCAAAGCCTAATTTGGAAATCCAGTTGTTTTTTTCCATTAATTGTGGCGTCACTATTAATTCCGGCTCTTATAATACACAATGGCCTTATTTTGAAAGAAGACAGCTGTTCTTATAATGTGAAACTGTCAATATAGTGCCAGACACAATTTGTGCCTGGCTTTATTGCAATAGGTCCCTATTATATTATCTTACATACAGTAATAATTCCCAATGATTACTAAAGCTTTTAACCATGGTGTATATGAATAGAACGATTTCCTTGTTTGCTATTCATCGAAGCAAGCCTTTTAGCATAACACATGACGACTTAGATACCACTTTTCTCGGTGTGATCGATTTCCATTTGCAAAATAGCCATCCTGGTGCTTTAATTAAAAAAAAAAAAACATTTTTTACACGTTTTTCTCAAGATAGGAATATATTTTAAATAGTCTTCTAGATTTTTGCCACCATTGCTCAGACCAGACTCTCTCACTGAAGCAAATGCCGAAACCCCATTAGTTTAGTCGACACGCCAAGAAGAATATTTCTGTGATCCATAATTTAGCTGACAAACGTTTTGTTATGCTGATAAAGCCCGAAAATAGAAATATAGTTTAAGGTTTAGAACAAGATTAGGGAAACGCTTAAAACGGTTCACTACAATTGTCAAGCCGTTACCGGTGCCGTTGTTAATACTTAAACGATCTGTCGAATTTATGGGTGTAATCTAGTAAGGCGCTTATGGATTAATAACGGTTGGTAAATTAGCTTATAAAACATTATTTACACCTATACAATGAAGGAGGTTAGGGTGAGTTAAGCCCAGGTTGGATGATACGTAAGTAACTTTTTACTTTTAAAAATAAAAAATAATACTCAAACAAAAAACCTGCGGGCAATAACCTTATACTACACCAAAACAACAAATAATTGTCCCAGACATTAATACTAGCCCTTGCTTCTATATCCTTATCTACCTATAGAGCATGGTTAAATGCTAAAGAATTCATGGGAAAAATTACTGTATGTAAGATATGAACAACTGCATAGGCATAAAATATGTAGTATGTAAGACAAAATGATAGAAGTTTACAGAGATCCACATCCAATAGCTGACCTTTGTGCGCCTCGTTAAAGTAGAGGAAGGAAATTTATGACACCGATTGTTTTCTCTAGCGCGGCGATCTTTTCCTTCGACAGTTTGTAAAGAAAATCTTGTTCCTTTTTACAATATTTAATGACGTGTCTACCACAAACTAAAGTGTATAGCTTCTCTAGAGAACAAATAAGAGAGGGGTCTGTTTTAAAAGCAAATTCTTTTATATTGAATTAAGACACAAATTTCAAGACACCGCCCAGAATATAATTTTCTCTCTTTTACTTCTCTCGTACACACATTAAGCACATCAAGCAGTCTCTAAATCCTATAGCTTTTAACCATGTTTTATATAAATTAATATAGATTCGGGCAACCACCACACATCAAATGTGCTCAGGACCGCTGTAAGCTTGCGTGCAAGGCGTGAAGGGCATGCCAGCGCCCTTTCTAAGGTGGACTCAAATTAGCAAAGGAGCATGCCGATGGCCTAACTGCAATATCCCGTATCTGAAAAAATGCAACTTTACAGGGGAAGCGAAAAACAGTTTAGGTATAGTTTTTGCAAAGTGAGTTGAACAAAGATAAAAGCCGACCATCGGCATATCCTTTATAGATAGTGACATGGGCGGCGGTAGATATACTCATGAAAATTATTTAATTTAATTATGGCGTAAACTAAAGAAATATAAATAGATAATAAAACTTTCTATTACGTACAGGAACGACACTGATTTATTTTCTAACTGTGCATACTGCCGACTAAAGGGGTTCCGAAAAGCACACCTGAAAGCAATTAAAAGCGGATTTTAAAAAAATCTGCCAATCAGGTTTGGCAATGTCGATGGGTTGAAATTATACCAGGAAGCTTTTATATGAATTTGGATAAATTTTGAAGGCCAGAATGAAGTAAAATTTCATGAAATCGATAGAACCCCGTATTAGGAGTCAAGTGACTATAACAAAAACTATAACACATATAGGGTTATGGGGTATAAAAAAATATATTTGCTATATTTGTAATTTCCCACGCATATGTGTCTTATATCATTATACACCATGAATGTAGCCAGCTCATTTTGCCTAAATCACAAATAATCTAAAAATTACCAAATGTTAGATTGATAGATATTGCAGTTAGGCCATCGATGCACACCTTAAATGGGATTTTAAAAAATCAACGATTTTAATGAAATTTTAGTATGTTGTAAATCTCGATCTTCTGATTAAAAGTCACAATAGTCACGTACCATCCAGTAGAGTCATTAAATATAAGAGTCAATTATTTTTATTACTTTTTTGTATTAAAGTTTTAATTTTATAAAAGAATTTCAATTTATTCGTATGCTGTGGGAGTCCCATACCCGACTCTGTATCTTGGAAACTAGTCATAGGATCGCTTTGAGCCCATAAGAACTTTTCATCAAGATATCGAGATCTACAACATACTAGAATTTTCTTAAAATCATGGATTTTTTTAAATCTCATTTAAGGTGTGCCTGCTCCTTTACCAATTATTAAACTTATTTACTTACAAAACATTCGCTTTTTTTGTGTGCATGAACATATTACTATTAGTTATTCGTTTATGTGTATTAATAATATATATGCTATATTTGAAAAATAATGTCTTGCTTACATCAAACGTTACAAATAACTTTAATTGTATCTAGGTCATAAAGGATTAGAGTGAGTTCGTGTCCGCTTGTGTTCGGTTCGGTTCGGTTCGGTTCGGTTCGGTTCGGTTCGGTTCGGTTCGGTTCGGTTCGGTTCGGTTCGGTTCGGTTCGGTCCTGCTTCGGATATACCGCTGCTATGCTGGCAGCTTATATTCGACGGGACTGCCTCGATCACGGCGTTGCGCGTGCTTATGGGTTCGAGTCCCACTTAACGCATAGTTGTATTGTTATGTCTAAAGAGCTATTTTCGATGCATAAACTTTGGCAAAAACTGGGCGATTGATCCTACTATGGATAGAAAAGTCCCAGTATCAAAAAAAAAGTCATAAAGGAAGTCGTGGCATGGAATAAAAATAAGAACCCCTAGGCGAATTTAATGTCTAAAATTTTGCTCTTTTGATACTCTTTTTATTTTATTACGTCGCTCTAATGTTACTCGCTAAGCTATTATTCGCTCTTTTATGACTTCGCTCCTTTAATACTCGCTTTTTCGTAATTCGTTTTTTTGATACTTCGCTCCATTTATACTTCGCCCTTTTGATACTTCGGTCTTTTGATACTTCGCTTTTGTATTATTCCGCTCTTTTAACATTTCGCTCTTTTGATAAATAATAATAATAAATAAATTTATTTCCAATTCAATTCAACAATTATTCTGTACAAAAATAAGGAAGTATATTTAATTTAAAGTTAAAGTAATTGAAATAGAAATAAATCAATAATCCACAAAAGTGTGCACTTGTCCGTGGTATTTTTATAGAATTTATTTCTATTTCAACCATGGCGACCTTCAGAAAATTGACTAAAACTATTATATTACCCCATTCCGAATACCAAAAATAAACATATGCCGCTTGTTTATGTTTGGTGTTACAAATTACAATCTTAACCAAAACTACGTTACACTTATTTCATATACTAAACTAAAACTAAAAACTATAAATGGATCAATTAATACTTAATTGTTTTTTATGTCAATTAGAGAACGTATGTAGTGTCTGTCTGTTTGGTTTACAAAAATTTTTAGTTTCTTTTTAAACAGAAATTCTCTTTTTGTGTTTCTAATTTCCTCGGGAATGATGTTGTATAATCTTGGTGCCAAAAATATATGACATCTTTGTCCAAGAGTTTTTCGCGCTTTTGGAATTTTTAAAAGATTTCTGGAAACACCTCTAGTTATACGTATAGAGTTTGTTTGGATGCTATTTATTAAAAGTTTTTTTTGATAAGTTACTGTAGCTATAAAATATTTTTGTCTTATGTCCTGTAGTTGTGTTTCTTTATATAGTAAATTTGATGGATACCGATAAGGTTTTTGATACATTATTTTAATTATTTGTTTTTGCAAAATTTCCAATTTTTTTATATACTTATTTAGAGCACCTCCCCATCCTAGTATTCCATATGTTAGTCGTGACTCCACTAATGCATAATAGAGGGTTTTTAATTGTTTGATTTCAAAAATTTTTGAGAAAAGCTTAAATTTAAATAAAAATTGTCTTAGGCCGCTAATTACATTTTTTATATGAGATTCCCACTTTAAATGATTGTCAATTGTAACGCCAAGATACTTTATTTCTTTTGTGGATTTAATATTTATATTTTCATTTATTTGAAGAAAGTCATATCTCGGTAATTTTTTCTTGTTACAACTAAAAGGTATAAAAAATACTCTGCCAATATATGGGCCCCTAAGCTCACACTAGGTACTATAGTTATAGTGTACGTGTGAGCTAATATAACTAAAAACTGAAATATATTTTATTCAACTCCAGACTAAATTACCTTTTGTTTGATACCACACAAGCCATGTTTTGACATAAACTCAATTTTTTTAAATATACCCCCACCCTTAAAAAAAACAAAAACTAAAATGTATTTTGTTAAACTCCGGACTCAATTACCTTTCGTTTGATATAACACACGCCATATTTTCACTTAAACTCTAATTTTTGAAATATACCCCCACCCTTTTTTTAAAATAAATTAAAATGTATTTTGCTTAACTCCAGACTCAATTACCTTTCGTTTGATATCACACACGCCATATTCTCACATAAACTCTAATTTTTGAAATCTACCCCCACCCTTTTATTTGGTTTCTGTTCGGTGGATTTTGTTCATTTTTAAATGGGACCATCTCGACCCAAGACCCAGTCTAGGTACCAAATTTCATTAAAATCGCCCAGGCGGTTTTTGAGTTATGCGCGTTGGTCGTTACAGACATACAGACAGACATACAGACAGACAGACAGACAGACAGACAGACAGACGGCGCAACAAAAAAGTTTCAAAATCATCTGAAACGCAAAGATATATAAAAAATTTTGAAATCGGAGCAACTTTTTTTTTCTCGAAAAAATTAGGATCACCATAGCTCACACTACTATAGTATAGTATATGTGTGAGCTAATTGTCACAATTAACTGTTAGGAGCCTATGTCCAAACCAATCGAATATTCTTTTAAGGTCCTGTTCTGCATTTTTTTTGACGATTTCCCATGTTTTTCCTTTGTACACTACAACCGTGTCGTCACAAAAACTTTTTATGTTGCCATTTGTATTATCAATTAATAAGTCGTTTAGGTAAATTGAAAAGAGAACAGGACCCAAAACAGTTCCCTGGGGAACACCAAATTTAAGAAACCGAAGTTCGCTTTCTGCCTCACCTACTTTTACTATTTGTGGTCTATTTTTTAAATAGCTCTTCATTAAAATCAAGCTATCCTCGTCAAATCCAATATCCTCCAAGACATTCACCAGCTGCACATGACAGACTGTGTCAAATGCCTTGGCTAGATCCAAGAATACACCCAAACAGACTTCGTTTCCATCTAGAGTTGAGTAAATGTCCGATGTTAAGCTTGCTATCGCATCTTGGGTAGATCTTTTTGGGCGAAAGCCATACTGTTTTTCCGAAATTATTTTGTATCGTTCTGTGTAATTTGTTAACTGATTTTTAAATATTTTTTCTACAATTTTTGCTATGTTGGAGATTAGCGATATAGGGCGATAATTTGGTAGTTTGTCTTTTTCTTTATTTTTGTAAAGGGGTCTTACGATCGCCATTTTTAATATATTTGGAAAACTTCTGTCCGTAATTATTTTGTTGGTTAGATCAGTTAACGGTTTTGAAATTTCTTTGCAGATATTTTTAAGAATTTCAGCTGTAATTTGATCTTGTCCAGGAGCTTTGCATAATTTCAAAGAGTTTATCACATGAGTGATTTCTGTTTTATTAGTTTGTTTAAATTTAAATTTTGTTAAAACTTTTTTTCTTTCTGGGATATTAGTTACGGGCTTTGGTATCTTAGCTGCGAGCTTTGGACCTATGTTAGTAAAATAGTTGTTAAACGCGTTTGCTATCTGTTTTTGTTCTGTGATTATAACACCATCTAACTCTATATTTTTTATTTCTTGAGAACCACGTTTTTTATTTTGTATTTCGTTAACAGTGTTCCATAGGTGTTTCGGATTGTTTTGGTTTTCGTTAATTTTTGTTTTAAAGTATTTTATTTTTGCATTTTTTATTAAGTTATGTAATTTGTTTCTATGATTCTGAAATTCAATTTTTTTGTTTATATTTTGCTTGTCATGTAGATATATCCTATATAATTTATCTCTAATATGAATCGATTTTACAAGTGCCGGGGTAATCCATGGTTTTTTGTTGTTGTCTCGTTGTTTGAGGATAAGGGTGGTTGTATTTTTTTTTCTATAAGCTGCTTTAAATTTGCTATAAATTCTTCTGTGCATGCGTTTATATGCATATTCTGTTGAAAAAGTAGCCTCCAGTTGTGATTTTTGACGTCTAATTTTAGTTTTTCGTAATTAATAAATTTTTTTGTAATATTGTGCTTTGTGGATTGGTTTTTCTGTTCTATTAACTCAATATTAAAATTTAAAATAGTCATATAGTGATCCGTTATACTACTTTTTAGGATACATGATTTAATTGACTCTTTTTGAAAGCTGTAATTTTTATGTTTAAAAAAAATGTGATCTAAACATGTGCCCGACTCTTCCCTGGTTATTTTATTAATTAAGGATGTAAAATTATGCTCCGAAAGTAGATTTAAATACTGAAATACTTGAGTAATTTTTTTGTTATCTTTATTTTCCAGTAAATTTATGTTTAAGTCTCCCAAAATAATATAATAATCTGCATTTTTTAATAAATCGTGCTCTAAATATGTTTGAAAGCATTCTAGAAAGGTATCAATGCAGGTTTCATGCGTTCTATATATTGAGGATATAACTAATTGTTTTTTGTCAATCTTTATTTTTGTTTGCAATATTTTTATATCTCCAATATTTTCAATGGTATTTTCAAACAAAAGATGCTCTTCAATGTAAATTATAACCCCATCGTTTTTGTTGATACTTCCCCCATTATATGCAACATCATAACCCGGAATTCTAAAAAAATCTAAGGACGTTTGCCTGAAAGTTTCTGTTAAAACTATTATGTTTGGTCTTTTTTTAAATTGATTAATGTAAAGACAGAAAGAGTCAAAATTTTTTGAGATACTTCTTATATTTTGATGTATAATAGAAAAGCCATATTTTTGATTCTGATTTTCACAAAAGGATTCATATTTTAAAAGACTTTCGGCAACGTAAGTGTCAAATGTTTCGAAATTGACGTCACGTATGTATTGATCCATTTTCCGTTTATATAACCTATTAAAAAGTTAATTAAGAAAGATGTACAACTAAGCTATGTATAAGAATGCTCTGTTTATGCTTTTCTATAATATAAACTAAGCAAAAAAGAACCTCTGCTATAATAGCAATTTTTTTATAACAAATAAATTTTATTAAGAAATGTATAAATAATTAACATATAAAAATAATTAAAAAATAATACTAATAGGAAACAATAAACTAAGTGAAAAAAAAATCAAATTTTTATTAGTTCTTCCTTCTTCGTTTGACTATTTTTTTCGGCGTTTTTTCTTTAGTTTTCGTTACAGAATCTTTTTTCACCACCTTCTCCTCTTCTGGCTCAGTTTCTTCACCTTCTTCACGAGACTCGTACTCTCCCTCTAATTCTTCAATCTGCTCAGTCTCAGTTTGCTCTTCAAATATTTGTTGGGAGTTTTCGTCGAGATCCTTTACTGAATATGGTTTACTATTCAGCACAAGCTTGTTCCTTTTTATATAAACTTTGATATGTTTACTTTTCGCAGCGTTTAAATATTTTCTTAATTTTTTGTGAATTTCTTGTTCTTCCTTGGAAAGATCGTGATTAATAAAAAAAAATTTTTCCTGCCAGTCTTGGGCAGCTTTTTAAAATCTCTGATTTTTTGAGGTAGGATGTTAACTCAAGTTTAAGAAGGGGGGTACTTTTTTGTTCCCCTTGGGGTTTAATAAAAAAGGCGTTATTTACTTGTTGAAGCGGTATTTGTATCTCGAGAATGTTTTCCAGGTGTGCTAGGTTTTCCTTTACTGACTTCTCAGTGTCCAGCCCTCCAATCACTAAGTTATTCTTTCGTAGTTGGCTTTTGATTACCTTGATTTCTTCCTTCAGGATTGAATTTTCGGACTGCAGGTACTCAATTTTCTGTTTTTCATTGTCTATGTCTCTTTGTATTGTGTCGATTTTGTTTTCCAGGCTTGCAAGACGAGTTTCTACTCCACTTATCTTGTCAAAAATATCTTGTAACGTTGGTTGGCTTCCCATTTTTATTTTTGAACATGGAATCACGACTGCAATTTATATGTACTTAATATTTAAAATAATATAGTAAATAAAGCGTACTATCTGTTGATTTTCACTGCTCGCGGTATCTGCGATCCCTACTCCCGTCGCCGCGCGCCGTTCGCCTGCTATAAATAGTGTGTGAGAGTACTTACAGTTTGTCCTTATTTATTTCGTTTTATATTTAGCGTTCTCTTTTTGCACAATAATAATTTAATAACAAATTTTAATTAATTACTATGTTATCAATGAACTTTTCCACAATTTTTTTCTTTTAAACTATTTTACTAGATTTCGATTACACCTTTTCACTCTTTGTTGTATTTATTTTGGTCTATTTTCAGGTTTTTTTTTACTAAAACATATATATGAGAAAGGTATGCTTGTTTTTCAAACAAGGTCGTCAATACACTGTATTTTATTACGACGCACTAATATTACTGGCTAAATTATTACTCGCTATTTTTTGACTTCGCTCCTTTAATACTCTTTTCTTCACACTTCGCTCATTTGATACTTCGCTCTTTTGATAATTCGCTCTTTTGATACTTCGCCCTTTTGATATACTTCGCTCATTTCATTCAATATATCATTTAATGCACAACCATAATTTTAGGAGAATAAAGGAAATTCGCCTATTTTGAATACTTTTTTCAAACGTATTAATTTATTATAAACACAGCCCTACATAATTGTAATTTTTTATTAGAGTCATAGTGTATATAATAATGTGTTATCTTATCATGATAAGCGGGAATAGAATAAATTAGGATTTTAGACAAATATTTTATGTTTTTTGAAAATTGTCGATGTTGTCAATTTCAAACATGATGGCCTAATATTGAATATGGTTAATTTAATGTAATTTAAACAAATTCAAATTTGCAAATATTTATTGACGGAAACACAAAAGTCACTTAACAGCGTAAAATCATCCATCCAAACCACAAGCTGGTGAAACCTATTTATTCATTCAACGAGTGAAACGACAGCGAACCAAGGAAACTAAGTCCATGGCGGGAAGAAAACATACTACGTCAATAAGGAAAAAAGACATTTCATCACAGTTTAACTAGACCATGCTCACCGTCTCTACGGCGCGGCGTCGGTTCGGAACCGAAAGCAATGAGTTAGCAAAGTATAAATGGCAACTTCAAAGGGTAAACGCCGGTGTCCGTGGTTGACTTTACTTCTTTGAAGTTGTTTTTATACTTTGGTTACCCTGTATTGTGTTGTCTAGATGCCAAAATTAATATCTTGCAAAAGTAAAGTTTTAAAGAGAAATAGATATTTTCTGACCTGTTCCTGATTTGAAATTGTGTTTATATTTTACTTAAGTGTCCTAAGAATATAATAGGTTTCTTCATAAAGTCTTTGTTACAGAAAGTAATTAATTTGACGCAAAAAACCAAAGATAAATGAAATGGGTAAATACAAAAAAATATATAAGAAGCCAAAATAAAACAAAAAGTTTCAGAAAAAACCATCAAACATGTGCCCTTGTATAACATTGTCAGGTAATCTTACAATTGAATGGCGCAATCACAAGCGGATTCTGCATCGGTCATGATTTTTGCAAGTATAAAGTATAGGAAGCAAAGTGTAATACTAGAAGTAGGACTTATCAAAAATTTTGGCATAAAGTTAAGGACTGCTAAAGCTAAACATACTATGAAAAGATGTTGATCCGAGAGATTTCATCACAAGGGCGGATCCAGAGGTGCTTCTCGGGGGGGGGGGGGGCACTTTAGGTGACATTCTCTGTTGGTAGAAAACGGTATATATTTTTTTAAGCAGCATTTTATTGAATTAGTCAGTGGTTGTAATTTCGATAGACACTTTCATGCGCCGCAGGCAAAAATTTTGAGTTTTTATTAGCAAAAACATTACTTTTTCCTCATTTTTTGTATATTCAAAAAATTCTCGGGAAGGGGGCAAGTGCCCCTAGTGCCCCCCCTGGATTCGCCACTGTTTCATCAATGATATCTTTATTATTTTCTATTTTATTACACAACAAATATTAGCTGTCCATAGAGATAATGTAGTACAGTTCGGAGCCTAAGCCACTTTTGTCTGCATTTTTGCGTACAGTAATGATACTTGGCACAGATATAGTACAACACTATAGTATTATTTTACGAAGTGGTGCTCATCCCGAACCCAGTGCAGAGCAAAGGTACAGGGTGTTTTAAAATAATAAGGACATATACACTTTGATTTTAAGCAATAGAGAAAAATATATTGATTTATTTTCTCTCAAGAAATAAACATTTTTTTTTTAGAAATTTATGGTGTGGGTGTTGAGTAGAAAAAAAAATTACAAGAGCTTAGTTATGCAGGCCAGGATACAGCGATAAAATTTAATGTAGGTATAATCAATTTGTTTCTCTTTAAAACAAAAATTGCTGGACGGGTGTGACATATACACGGTCGGAGTACAAAGTGGTTTTATTTACTAATTCTAATTTTAAAAAATCTAAAAAATGGAAAAGTATGTGGATTTGTTAGACGTAACGATATTGTAAAAAAAATTATACCGAATAAAAGATACTTAGCTCTTATGTATATTTTATAGAAAGAAAAAAGAGCTAGGTTGAACTGTTAAAAATACAGGGTGATTTTTAAAAATATGAAATTTTTATGATCATTTTAAATAGTTTTTTTTTACGACGACGTAACAAATCACTATAGAAAACTCAAAGTCAGCACATTACGACAACACTAGTACAGCTTTTATTTTCTTAAATAAAAAATTTTGTACAGAGTGTAGTAACTACACAATAAAGTTTTTTTGCAATTTTTTATTTTAGTGCTAAAAATTCAAAATACTCTAGATATGTCAAATAAACATGTCATTAAAATTACTATATTCTCCTTTATAAACCATTTATCGGACTATATGCTTGTGTTAAGCGCTACATTACTACCATTTTCTGAACGTATATACTGGGCCACAACTACTTTGCTCTCATTTTAACTGTTTTTTGACATTATCTACTGCGTTAATAGGAATTTTGCAAAGAAAATTAGCAAAATTTGTCGACTTACCACAGGCTATAACACAAAAATTTAAGTTTGCATAATTTGGTAATATGTAATAAGATACAGGGTGATATTAAAAAAATCATGTAAAAAGTAGTAGTCTCAAATTTTTGTTCATACCGCTACCTTCTTAGTTTTACTAAGTGTTATAACTAGAGGCACGTCTTTTTAATGCTGTGTACCCTATGTTAGCTAGTTTTGTAATGGTAAGAAAATACAGAGTGTTTCTTTTGTCAATATATAAAAAATTTTAAATACCTAAAATTTATAATTTTTTTCCTTTGGCACCATTTAAGTGCACCTAGACATGAAATAATTTTAACTGCACCAAGACATAAAATTTTGGAAATAAAAAAAAACTCGAAAAACGCGTATTATGAGTTACAGTAAAAAGTTAAATTAAAAAAAAAATTCGCTTTAACACCCGTTACAAAGTACCTTCGATCGATAAAAAACTTAATTTTAAACAAAAGTTGTCGTTGGACTTTTTTCCTAAAGGCAAAACTACAAAAAATATTAACGATTTTCTAAACAAAGACAGCTTTCGATATCCCCTATGATTAGGAAAGTTGTGAATAACAACTTTGTCTATTTAACCGACCCTGTAGCTCTCACGAAGTAAGTAATAGTGCCGACCAACTTTGAACACCCTGTATATTAAAATTCAAAAATTTTAGAAACTCCACTTATACTTAATTTATAAAATTTTATTAAGGTAGGCTTGGTTAGGTGTTTTTAATATTCTCTGGCGTAGATCTCAGAACAGGTAGATTTAAGGTGTCAGTTCTTGACATATCATGTGAACAGTTTGACGTATTGACTTAATTTATTTTCGTTTAGAATACGAAATTACCTAGAAATAGATACCCCACACGACCACTTTACATGAAATAAGATTTTAACAATGTCTGTTCTTTTGCCCCCCCCCCTCAAAAAACTGTTTTCTCAACTTTATTTTTTGTACATTTTTTGGATTTACAAACTATAAGGTTAAAAAAACAGAAAACTATACGCGAAATGAGTTTCATATTTAATTTATACATTTTTTCTGTCCCACCTCAAGTACGCCCCTGTATATGAACCCTGCACTGGGTTTCATCGGAGCATAACTTCTAAAATAGCATATCTAGGTGTCTACTACCTCTGTGCCAAATTGCATTACGGTACGCGAAAATGCAGACAAACCCCAAAATACCCCTCTTAGGCCCCGAACTAGTATCGCGTCGGTGGTTGGGACGATTTAGGAGTAGCACAGTCTTGATAAAAAAAATTATTTCCTAATTTTTAAATAGGGTTTTTTGTTTGTTTTTAAATAGGTTAGGTAAGGCTCTTTCTCCATTTTTTTCTATAATTGTTTTGAATTTTTTTTGGATTTATCTTTTTAAATGCGAATAAAAAATTTCCTTAAAATTTTAAATAAATTATGCGAAAATCAAATATTGGGGGATTTTGTGTTTTAAAAAATGTGTGTCAAATTTCGGTCAAAACACCTGTAATGCCCTTCTTATGTTTTAAAATACTGCACACCAGTTTTCAGTGTATTAAATTAATTCCGTCTCAATTCTTGCAAAGTTGTAGGTTTTTGGACGTTACTTTTAAGGTATACCCACAAAAAATGTAATTAGGCAAGTTAGCTGGTCAATTTATTCCTTGAAATAAATCCACTTGGATTATAGTTTACCATAGCACGTACAGCCTCAACATTATTAAGAGCAGTTGCATTCCTTGGCCGGCCACGGAGTTTCACATTTACAGCTGACGATGATTTCCCTAAACTTTCACCTATGATTTAACCAAATTTTGAACTGAGCTCAAAACATTAGCTTTGCAACATTTGCGATTCGTTGCTTTTTGAGTTTGCCTAACGTCGTTAGATTTTTGCCAACTTATTCTAGTTTAATAAGGGAAATTCATCCTTGGACCCCTTGCATATAAAGTACCTTAAACCTGTGCTATAAGCACATAAGATTTCAAATATTAGGCAATGCAAATAATAACTTTTGTTTTCTACTACTACTATGTCGGATTAGAACGTTTTTCTACGTTGTTTGGCGCGTATTCTCCACTTCCTTGGATCCTGGCAATCTTCTTCTATCAGGTTTTTTTGACTCATTGATCTTCGGATTGAAAGTTGCTATTCCAGTTTAGGACGCCCTCTTTCTTCTGCGCCCTATTGGTTGCCATTCTAGGACCTGCTTTGGTAATCTTTCATCATTTATCCGTTGTACATGGCCGTACCATTAGTTATCTTTTAGTGATGTCATCCGTTATGCTTCCCCCGATTCACATTCTTTCTTTTATGATCTTATTTATTGTAGCAATTTGAATACTTTTTATTTCCGTTTTGTAGTTTTCTGTAACGCGACAAGTCTCTATTCCATACAACAGCGTGCTTTTAAGACATTTAATTCCCTTTTTTGGTTTTACTATTCTTTTTTCCAGTTCTTTACAGTCTGTTCCTGTCTTATTAAATGTGACACCCAAGTATACAAACTCATTGCATGGAGATATTGTTTGTCCATTGTCTAGTTCTAAATCACTTGGTTCGTTTCCAATACATAAGTACTGTGTCTTGTCCACGTTCACTGTTAACTCCACTTTTGGTATTCTTCCGTTAACTTTCTAATCATATACTCCATATCTTTTTTATTATTAGCTACAATTACTTGGTCGTCAGCCAACTGTGTATATGGTGAATTGGTCGTTATGTTGTATTCCAATGTTGTGTACTTTACGTTTCCAGTTTTTTAGAGGTACTGCGATATATATTTTATAAAGAGTTAGAGAAATACAACATCCCTGTCTTAAGCCTTTCCATAAAGGTAACATGAGTCTCTATATTTTTGGCACTCCTTTTCTCAATTACTTGTTTAAGAAGACAAAAAACATTATCACTACAAGATCTGCCTGGACGAAACCTACTTTGTTCTTCTTCTTCTTGCTCATGAAAATCATTCTCTAAGAATCCTACCGTACAATTTACTCGTTACTGAAATTCATCTGTAATTGTTGCAATCCATTGTTTCGTTTTTTATGTATTGAGGATACGAATGCTATTTTCCAATAATTTGTTAATCGTTACTGTTTATAAGATGTCCGTTTATGCATTGATTGATAATAATGTGAGATTTTCTAGTAGTTTCTCTGATCCCTATTTGAGCATTTCAGTGTTTATTCCCATAGGTCAGTTAGCTTTTTCGGATTTAAGCTTTTTAATACTATTCTTCATCATTTCATTTTCGATGATTACTTCCTCTCCATCGACTTTTATGTCTCTCCTCGGAGAGGCTGATAGATATCGTTTCCTGCAGCAGTTCCTTTTAGTCTTCTGTCCATTGTTTTGGTTTGATGATCTGAATGTTTACTTTTTATTTTGTTTGGCTTTTGACCGTAGAAATAAATGTCCATACTTCAGAACTCTGCCCACCTCCTACGTGTGTATTTTATATCGAACATTTCATTTTTTTACGTGCGTATCAAATTTCTTAGCTGCTTTTGGTTTACATGTAGATTTCTAGGTCTATTTGCTCTTTAGTACTGAGCCATTTCTAGAATGTGGGTTTTTTTTTCTTGACCATTTCCTGTATTTCCTTCGCCCACCATATCTTATTGCTATTGCTAATATCTTGGTGTCCAACAGTTTCTTTGCTTCCTTCCTTCAAGCTTTTTACTATATTTGTATATATCTCTACAAATGAGCTTTCTGTGTTTATTAATTTTCATTAAATCGTTTCTGATACAATCTTTGCATACTTTCGATTTCTAGGTTTCTAAAGTTGTATTTTTGTTTTTCTTCGATGCATTCAAGGGTTTCACTTTCATTTTGTTTTTCTTAAAGGAAATAATATTTTTGCTTTTAGCAGATGGTGGTCTACTCCACGGGTGACACCCCGAAGTACTCGCACATCATACCACTTTAATTCCACCTGTAACATATCCAATAATTAATTTAAGATTTCTTAGTGTCTGAATCCAAGCATATCGATGTTTAAAAAAAAACCATTATTTATTTTTAGGTTGTATTTTTCACACAATTGCATCAGTCTCAAACCATTATCATTTGTTACTTTCTCTCCAAATGATCCTACCACTTTGCTTAGGGTTTGTCTACCAGTTTGACTGATGTTGGTGATAGTCTCATCAAGTTGGTCGAAAAACAATTGTTTTGTAGCTACTCTTTCGTCATCTGATTTCATTCTGGCATCTTCATGTTAACTCGAGGTATATTTTCACTAATGCAATCGTAGTCTGTAATCTTATTTTTTAGATTTTTCTTTACTAATAAGGATACCCCTCTTGCTGCTCTCCTTTCTTTTGGGACTCCAGTGAATATGTGGACAAAATTACCTATTCTACTTGTACCTGTCCCTTTCTTTTTTGTCTGTGAGTGCAATAATTTCTGTCTTACTATTCTGCACTTCGGTTGCAATAACGTTTTGGTTTACTCCCTGTAGGTTCAATGTAGCTTTATTTAGAGTCCTTTGTCTTTGCTTTTCTATCTTTGAGAATTTCCATCCATTGCTCCAAGGCTTTGTTTAGGCTTTCTGCTAATTGCTTTGTTTTACAAGTAGTAGAGAACCGGTCTAATGACTGAACCCCCTAGTTGGGGTAACGCGGGGTGCCCTACTGAGTGCCAGGATTTTTAATCAAGGTTTTTCTCCTCTAGCATTCAACGAGCCAACGTCATACTGTAAGGCAACAGCTTTGCATGTACCCTATGCAAGGGCCTTTATAGAGTGTTATCATCCGGGTCAGGTGAACCCTGGTTTTTTCGCGACCGACGTGTTACTCCTTGATTTCTTCTCCTTTCCTTTAGTGCAGTGGGAGCCTTGGCTAGGGTCTGGCGTGGCGGACTTTTGTTTAGCCTTTTGTTTTAGCTTGAGAAATATAATAAGCATGTTTTAAGTAGAAATAATTTCAGTTGTATTTAGTTTAATCTTCTAGTGGGATCCCGTCTTATATAGTTCATTATATTTCCTGTTGGAACAAAAGTGAATTAAACGGATCTTAATTCTATTGTTTGCTATGTCATGAGGTTAATTGCAGCATCCTTGTATTGCACAATGCTTTTCATTAACCGCGAGCTTTGGCAACTAGCGATCCCTTTCGTGATAGTACATTCATCCTACATGTTGTCTTGGACGTTATTAACTGTATAGCTTTTTGTTATTCAAGAGCAAATATTTTGTTGCTGAAGATGCACTTTGGTTTAAGTACAAAAATCAATGTTCAAATTAAAAAAAAAAGCTCAACAACCTTTTAAAATATTGCCAAAGACTAAATCCTTAATACGATAATAAACAATATTTCACACAACCAAAGAAAAATGATTATTTAACAGTCTCAATGTTAGAAATGGTTTTTACAATTATTAGGAACATTTTGGGTCGCGTACTTTACATTTCGTTACTGTCATTACAACTTTCCTATTTTATTGATATTTGCGATAACGGCGTCCGCTACTTACAGAGGCCGTCCTTTATTGATACCCTTATTACCTTCCCAGCCCGCGTAGCAATAACTAGAAATGGAATTATTTTCGACAAAAAAATTTTTTTTAGATAACGCCGAAAATGTGTTGTTTGGGTGTATTTTTACCTATCTTAGCAATATCGTCGTGTTGTCTCTCTGTGTGTGTGTGTATGTGTATGTGTGTGTGTATATTATTTCTGTCCGTAACACGATATCTCCTAAACCGTTCAACCGATTTGTATAAAATCTTCAGGCAAATTAGTGTTCGAAACTCCAATGAGCTGATTAGATTTTGGTCAAAATCCATTTATGCTATTGACAGTTTTTTGACAATTATAAAGTTCAAAAAATGCTTTTTAACGGAGTATCGTATCATCATATCCATTCCATTTATTTTTAAGTTTAGTTTTGTATTGTTTTTTGTAAAGCAGTCGAATTTTTTGCTTACATTCGGTAGCTTGGTTTGTAAAAAGCCATAGATGTAATAAAAATAAACAAACAAATATAAATAAACAAAAAGTTAAAGGAAGGTGAAACTACCAGCTTAACATTTCTGATATGCTTATCTTTAGTGTTTGAAAATCTATCTTTATTTGCCCTGGAAGTTTCCTTTATTCTTATTGAAAATAACGGTAACAGCTGTCAAATTTTCTGTTACTTTAACTGACCCAAAAACACCCTATTGTATAGCGACATTACCAATCAAATCAGGTGTGAAATAACTAGAATGCTTACCTCCTTAATAGAGGGCACAAAGCCATAATAGCAAGTGCCGATATTAAAAACAGAAAATCTAAACCGCAGCAGACTTTTAGACAACGGAATTTTAAGTTATGGTTCAGAAATGACAAGCGCGCCTTAAAATCTTTATTTGACGGAAATGTCCTAATGCACAGTGGAGAAAGCGTTTGATAAGATTCACCAAAAAATAGATAGATAAACTACAGTTCAAGAACGCCGATAGTAGAGACATTCAAATTAAGGTTAGTCTTTATTGGGATTTGGCTGCTGTTAAACTTAGAGTGGTACTACTACTTACAGTAATATCTTCGATACAACTGGCGATCAAGAATATATTTAATTGAATGCACTTAATAATTTTTAAAAAAATGTCTTAATAAAATATATAATAATAATTTCAAACCAAAACAGACAACAGACACTGTTTGCTAAGTGTGTTCTGCTTTATATTTTTGAATTAAATGCTTTATATTTTTGCATTTAATGTGTTATTTTCAATAATTTAAGATTTTGAACACAGAACAAGCTATGTACAAAAAATTACAAAAAGAGCATCCTTTACACTGGAACCATGGGCGTAGTCAAATATTTATTGAAAAATAGTATAAATGCTGTTTTAATTAACTGAATAACCTAAACTTAATTTAATATTAACTTGCGAGGATTGCGAATAAACCTTGATAAAACGTCTTTTTTAAATTTATCCCTGGAATCTATAACCCTCTTTCTATGAACACTCAGCATGCTATTTTCGCATTTTAAATTTTATAGCTCCCCTTTAATTCTCGTATTACTAAATTAGCAAAAGCCAGGATGGGGCAGTTGACAAGCCAGGGTGAGGCAAGTGCCCCACCCTGACTACGCCCATGACTGGAACTTTATATCTGTTGGAAATAATTGGCCCAGTGTTTCTATAACTTAATTCAACCATGACTGCAGCAAAACAATTTAAATTCCTTGAAAGAAGTATTAAAAGCTTAAATCAGATTTTCTTTAATAAGTTCCTAATAACCGGCACTTGACATGGTTTCTCTGCATGTATCTTGTTGCTTACTTGGCCTAACCAAGAAGTTTATTTATCCTCAAATTGTAACGGCCTCAAGCCTAGCTTGTAAGTATGACAATATTCTTGGTGTGTCCACTTTTAACTTTGGCCCCCTTAATTCTAATAGATGTCTGACGATGAATTCCTAGTCCATTAGCACACTCCAAGTAACTCCACGCTATATCAACCGTAAAAACAGATTTTATAAATATCTTAAAAACGGAAGCTCCTACAAAGTTTTTCGTAATAACATAAATTATTGACAAAAACGTGTTCTACTACATTTTAAAAACCGCATATTGGTGCGATATTTTTAATTTTAAATCTGTCAAAAAACATTCATTACCATAAATGGATTTTGACCATAATCTAACCAGCTATTTACAGTATCGTACACTATTTTATCTTGAAATTTCGTGAATATCCGTTTGGATAAAAATCTGTTTTATTAATTCGAAATTGAATAAAACTTAATTTAAACCTCTAACCATTAATGTAATAAAATATTATGGGTAATAAAGAAATAATATTTTGTAATTTATCTCTTTAAGTTTACTTAATTTTATAGACACCCGATTTTGTCCATTATCTATGTTTTGCTTTTGTGTATTTTAATACTTTAATGTCAAAAACGTCATCCAAAACTAGCGAAACTGACGTGACTGACGTTGTTTAAAAAAAATAGCTTAGAAGGTGCAAACAGCAAAAGTTCGTCAAAAATACAATTTAATTAAAAAAAAACAACTTTTCAGGCCTTTCATATAATAAAAGAAAACGAACACTTATGAAATAAAATTCTCTACTGCTACCGTTAAAAGCCATAAGGGAAGTTAGCTCCCTTTTACTTCTCTATATACCTTTATATATTTCAATATACTCTCAACACTTTTATTAGGCGAGTGAAGAAGATCTTTTGTGCTCGGTTAAAGGACCATTCACGAAAGTATATGTCGCCCAAGGAAGAATGAAAGAAAAGATATCCCCCTGGTTCGTTCCCATAGAAATTTGAACAGCTTATAGAATATTTTTTTACGGCGCGGCGCGCGGCGGCTTTTTTATATGTTCAGAAGGTGATAATAGAGAAATTAATCTCTGTATATATACCTATATAATATATCTCTATATTTAATTAATTAAAAACAAATTCATGTAATATAATATAACGGGATTATGCAACCAAATTAAGCAGCATACATTAACAAAACAAAGTATAGTTTACCTGTCCTGCAAAGGGCTTTCTTTAAATCTTTTTGTTATCCACTTGCTGCGTTTTAGTAGGTACTTAGATTTCACCTGGCAGTAGCGCACCCAGGAATTTGTCTTGGGAGGGGCCCAGGAAACAATCATGCTATTTTTTGCTTTTATTTAAAAAAAGTTTGAAAAATATTTAAACTTGGGGCTTGGGAGGGGGCACGAGAATCCTCCCCTGGGTGCGCCTTTGCACCTGGTATATTTGTTAAAGACGTAAGGAAATATAAAATTAATTTGTTTGATATATTTTCTAGCTTTTTTGGTTGTGTACTATCACTAAGTATTTACTCGTACAACACAAAATCCTACGGTCGGTTTACTGTTAATTTCCTCTAGCGACTTTACTAATACGAGGGCTGTGTTTTATATTTTGCATATAGAAACATAGAAGGCGACACTGACTGAATGTCGTTACTGAAACTTAACCTCAATCTTCACCAAACCTAAATTCAAAACGTCACCTTCAGTACGATACATATAAAGCCTTTTTCCTCGAGGTTACTAGTCACTCATTTAAGTTACTCGAAATGACGTCACGGTTACTCGGAGTAACCGCTGTATGACGTTGTTTTTGTTTTTACCAGCAATTTCCGAAATGCAGAAAATAATTCGTTGTTTCCACCAATGCATGCCCACCCCGATTCAAAAAACGTATCACGGGTCATGGATTTGCACCAGTTTTAAATGCAGCGTTACCTGATGCGTTTTTTGAATTGGGGTGGAAACAGAGTGCTCCTTTGGTATTCTGTGGTAAGGCCGCAGTACCACAGAACACCAAAGGCAGTACATTTTAAGACTAGTTGCAGTTGAATTGATATAGTACCAACTTCAAAGGATGTGCTTCATTTTCTACCGTTACCAAACATAATTCGTTGTTAATATATATATTAAAATCAAAGATTTTGAAAAAAAAACGATCTTAACCTCAAAATATTTCAGCAACCACGTCTGCTAGGCTGGTTACACTCTGTGGTTACTCGTGACGTCATAGTTAGTGTTACTCAGCGAAGAAAAACAGAAAACGAGTAACCAGGTTACCTGGTAACTTGTAGTTACTGCGAGGAAAAAGGCTTATAGTTTTATGGCTATTGTGATTTTTTTAAATTAACCAATCAGTCGAAAAATTGAATTAAACGGAGAACATTTTATATAACATTCCCAGGAAATTATCTATACAAGAATGCCTTGCCGAGTTAATTTCTGCTTTCGGTAATGTAGCACCACATCAGTCGACCGTTTCTCGTTGGTACAGAGAAGTCAAGCATGGACGGATTAGCCTTGGCCACGATCCAATGCCAGGTGCACCAAAAACGGCCGTCACCCAGGAAAACATCTATGCTGTGCGGATGCTCATCACGGAAGATTGACATGTGACATAGCGCGAGAGTGTAGAGATTTCAAGGACCTCAATTCAAAAAATTTTGCATGAAGCATTAGGGGTAAGAAAATTAGTTTCCTGCTGGATACCGCATCTGTTAACCAAAGAACTAAAAAAAGCTAGGGTCAATTGGTGTCAGAAAACCCTAGACTACTTCGAAAAACGTGTACAGCATTGTCAGTGGTGGTGAATCGTGGATTTACTCATATTAACCCGAAAATAAACTTCAGTCGTCTGATATGTGTGTCAAGATGAAAAGTTAACAAATGCCATCCGTTATCGAAGTATATTCAAAAAGATGGTCGCGACATTTGTCTCAAAAGCAGGTCAGCCACCATTCCTTTGGAAGATCAAAGGACTTCTAATGCCGATTGGTAAATCACCATTTGTGCCGAAAGTCATCTACGAGCTTCGAAAAACGAATCCCGAACGACGAATCATCCTCCACTAAGACAATGCAAGTTCGCACAAAGCACAAAAAACCATTGAATTTTTAACCAGGCAAAACGTCGAATTGTTAAACCATTCTCCAAACAGTCCCGACCTAAGGCCTAACGTTTTCTATACTTTTCCGAAAATCAAGAATGGACTGCGTAGTTAAAGATTTCAGTCGTTAGAGGAAGCAGTAAACGCCTTCATGCAATGTAATTTTAACAGTACTAAAAAATGAGTAGAATTACAGCTTTGAAAACTAATTTGAGTGCATCCAAAAGTGCTTTCATTTTCTTGGAGAATACTTCAAGAAACAATAGTCTTTAAACGTTATCTACTGTTTTATTTTAGCTGTATATGCAAAATTTAAAAGACAACCCTGGTAGCAAAAGCGTATTTTATTATGAAAATAACTTGAGCAATAGTTTGGTTGGAACTAGGGTTACCAACTTTTTTGAAGATTGAAGATCAATACAAACCAAAAGAAAATATAGTACACCTAAAAAATATATAGTATTTTATGGGAAAAAAGGCAAGGCATAATTTCAGCTTATTTATTTTTGCAAAAACCATATTTTTTACAACTCTTCCATCTTTGAACAATTTTTTGTTTGACAGAAAAGTATCATGTTTTATCACATTTAAGATTTAAATTAATGTAGGTCAAAAGTTCTTTTTTTTCAATAAAATACTATATATATTTTTCTCCTCCCGCCATAATTGTAAAAATGATTTCTATAAACCTATTGTTATAAGTTTATTGCTTTCGTTAAAATTAGAGCACTAAGGGTCCATCTCATCGACTTTTTTTTCGGTTCCATAGCTTAAGTGTTTCTTAATATAATTATAATATGACGTAATAAGGAACACTTTAGGCTAAGTAACGAAAAAAAAAGTTGGTGCGATGGGCCCTAATTAACATATTCCAGACACTTTTTAATGAACAATCTATGGCAGATTTTGCTTCCAAGTTTTTTTTGTTTCATGACCAAAAAACACTTGTTTTTGCGCTGTTCTAGTGCTGACTTTAAGGTTGAGATAATATTAAAAGCATCTAAGACTATGATGCTATTACCTTTAAGTTGTTTAACAGCTTTATTAAAATTATCATTATTCCGAATATGCGTAGGATACTCTTCTCCTAAACTTTAAAAGTAATCAATGAAAGGCCTCCAACTTAAAAGTATATTGTCTACGCAACTTAGCAATGAAAGCTATCTGGTACTACCTTCAACGGCAGCACCAGAAATTTTAAACTTCTCTCTTTGGCATGCAAATGACAAATGCATATTGTCACCGTTATAAGGGATTCACCGATTTATCCAATATTTTCTGTGTCAAATGACGCGTGCACTTACATTTAGAAATTAATGGATCTGTCTGATTTTAGTCTCGGCCTTGCAAAATATAGACCAAATCAAGATCCAAGTAAAATATAGTATTTTTGCATACTATATATTTCTTAAACAGTATATAGTATGCAGATCCGAAATATAGTACAATACTATATAATATAGTACGGTTGGCAACCCTAGTTGGGACACGCGGAAAAGGCAAAATCGGACTCATATGCAAGCCAATTAAAATAACATGTTTTTGTATTCATTGGGGTTTATTTGTTGTTATGTTATATTATGTTATTTATAGTATTTAGCTGGGCTTCGTTGCTGCGTCTATGATCCGTAATTTGGTTAACTGTAAAATCAGTTTCAGATTCTCGGACGCAATAATGAATGCCGTTTAAATTTAAACATAACAAGAATATAAAAAGGCATAATTCCCTATGGACAAGAACATTAAAAAAACATGTATGAATACGAATACATGTACGAGTTAAGGATAAAATCTTTTTTGAAGTGGTGTTAATAGTATAAGAGCCCAGTAGGATTTTGGGCTTGAATTGCAAACCGATACTCATATATTTTAATCGATTCGTCATAAGACCATGTCCCAAAAAAATGGAGATACCTGCGAAAATCCTACATAAACAACCCGCCATCTTTGTTTAAAGATGGCGAAAAGGAGTTTGAATCAAATGTACGTAACTTTTTTATTATGACATCGATTTTACCCAAACAAATTGTGATTAGCTTCTACTATAATGGCCTCTCAAAATCACTATCAATACTTTGTTTTTTATTTGTCTCTATACTATAAATTCTGTAAGTTCCTCAAATACGCAATTTTTTTTTAGGTTTTTTGATTTTTAAAAAAAACCTACTGGATTTATAAAAAAAATATAAAGAACAAAAAATATGCAGATTATCAAGATGTATTCATTGTGGTTCTAATATTTGCTGTAGATTAAGTGGTTATCGAGTTACACTTAAAAAACCACTAAATTGGCCTATACCTACCCCCAGGTTCAAAATTTTCATATTTTCACCAAAGTCATGAAAGTTACTAAAAAACTATACAGATCGAAAAAGGATGTCAAGCTTAATAAGAAACAGCTATTAGTTTCAAACAGAAACTGATACTGAGGTAGATATGGCGGCTTAAACATGGCCGAAGTGTAATTTACAATTTTATTTTTGAGGGTAATTTTTTTATGTAAATCGAACCCCTACGGGGTCAAAGTGTACCGCCGCTAAAAGGCAATTTAATTATCTTCAAAAAAGGATAGTACACTTTTTGTCGTAAAGTTAATAGTTCCATAGAAGTACGACAATGGCATGGGTCCATTAAGGGAAAAAAATTATGCACAGATAAGCGAATCCAAGTTACATATTTAAACTCAGCGTCAAAAATCTTGCAAAAAACATATTTGATAGTTTTCTCTTAAATTGACAGGTGGTCACGTGATTTTGGCAACTTCTTAATGGTTTGAGCTAGAGACTTGGTTCTTTTTTTGCTTTGTAGACAAAAATGTCCGATCAAAATTAATCACCACTGGCATGTTTTTAAATTTGTAAAAATATATACAGTGTGTCCAAAAAATCCGAGTCTACCCAAATATCTGCTGAACTATTGCAGATAACTGAAACATATTTGGTAGTGATCGATGACATCGAGAGATTTATTTTATGCATGCATTAACAAAAAAGTTTACAAAATACATTAAGAAAAAAGTTATATTTATATTTTAGCTATTTATTCGATTTTTATTTTCTAAAAAACACCCTGTATTTCGAAAACGGAGCAATGTCGAACTAAAGTAGGTGGCTTTTATTGTACTGACCGTTCATAGACACAGACTGTATAAGTAATTTTATCCATATTTCCGTGCTTTTCCATGTTTTTCCCGGGTATGCTGTAATTGACCAGAGGCAAACAACCAAAACCTTAAAGTACATGGCAATACCAACATAAAAATATGTGTCAAAAATTCCCACCTATGGGGGATAGCGGGTATAGCTATATTTAAAAATTTGTAAAAAATGATAAAGGAATATGTTTGACAGTCGATAGAATTTGACACGTTTTTTATCATAGGCAAGGGACAGTTGGCGTACAAGGGTTTTCAAAGACCTTTCAAAGAAGATATCTCTTAATAGGGTTTTTGTTTAAAACAACAAACTTGTAAATTTTGACAAAAACTGAAAAAATTAGTTTTGACAGTCGATAGATTTTGACAGATTTGATTGTGTAGACAATTAACGGCTTGATATATATGTATTTAATTGTCAAATACCTTTAAAACGTGGTATCAATCGATAAGGATTTACAATTAAAATTTTTAAGTTGATCGCCCCTTTGTGGCCCCCTAACGCAGGGGCAGCACAACCGCCTCTTCATAAAATAGATCTCCTGATGTTAACGATTACTGCCAAATATGGTTCAGTTATCTTCAATAGTTCAGAAGATGTTTGAGTGGACTCAGAGTTTTGGGACACCTTGTATATATATATGTATCTTGTTTTCGCTCACTCTCGTAGCATCTCCTTCTTACTCTCTTGGCTAATTTTAGTGCCAGGAAGAAAAGAACAGAAATAATAGGGACCTATTGCATTAAAACCAGGCAATAATTGTGCCGGGAATTATTCTGACATTTTCGCATTAAAAGAACAGCTGACTTCTTTCAAAATTAGGCCTTTGTGTATTATAAGAGCCAACATTAATAGTACCGCCACTATTAATGGAAAATAAACGACTGGATTTATGAATTCGACTTTGGTATGTCAATTTTAAAAGATCAACTGTCAGCTTTCTTTGCGAATCTGTCAGAATAGTGCCCGGCACAATAAGTGCCTGGCACTATTGCAATAAGTCCCTAATACAAAAAACAAGGGATTTTAATCTTAGTAACCAGCTCAGGAAAGGAAAGAACTCGGGCAAGACTGCATTCCCGGCCGTTTTAACAAACAGTAAAAATAAAGAGCTCTCAAAAAGTTGGCGGCAAATTCAGTTGAAAAGGGTACACTAGAAGATTGGATTTTCAATAAACCAAAACATATTAACAAGACTTATTTTATAATAATTTTTAATGGGTTCAAAAAAACGTCATATAGAAATAGCGGTATATGATACCGGTAACAGCGTTAGTATAAGTTTTTGTGTTTGCCTCTCTGAGTGGGTACATGAAAAAAAACCTTTTAAACTGATAAATAACTCGTAAACGAAATGATCGATGGCTGTTTCGTTTTATCCATTTATCAGGGAAAATACTACGAATTTACTTTTTTAGGTGAAATAAAGCAAATATTTACCTAGAGATAATCAGGTACTAAAACTAAAAGAAAAGTTTAGGCTTATTAAATATAGTATGTATTCCAGATACATTTACCTACTTATTTTATGGAGATTTATGTAAGAAATACAACTTTGGATAAATGTAAAAAAAGCAAAAACTAAAAATTGTCTTTATTATTATATATTTATTTATTGCTCGACATTACAAAAACTCCTGTAAATATTTTGAACTCTTATAGAGCATCTGTAGCATTTTAACCAAAATTGTATTTCTTACATAGTTTTCGAAACCGAACTTTATCTGGGACACCCTGTATATTATCTCAGTGTTAAAAATTCATGGATAACGAAGTTAGAAATAGTGCCAATTGAAATGGAGATGAAAAGTGACAATCAGGGATAAAAAGTGGCAGATCGGGCCTAAAAAGAAGTACAAAAAGTAGCATATAAAGCATATTTTTTTCTTGGCGAATTGTAGAGGGTGACACCAGTTTTAAATAAAAGTTTCACTTTAGAAATACTACCGCAAGAACAAAGGGAACTATACCAATATCAACATTTTTATCAGAAAATTTCAAAAAATTAATTTGGAAAAGTATAAAGTTTTAATTATGCAACAATTAAAATATCGAAATGCGGATTCGACTAGTTATAAAATTTTGGGCGCCAGGCGGCACCGTATTCAAAATTTTTAAAAATATGTTTTGTCGTCAAAATTGGATAATTTTGTCTACAAATCAAAAAAAGAACCAAGTCTCTAGCTCAAACCATTAAGAAGTTGTCAAAATCACGTGACGACCTGTCAATTTAACAGAAAAGTATCAAATATGTTTTTTGTAAGATTTTTGACGCTAAGCTTAAATATGTAACTGCGGGTTCGCTTATCTGTGCATAAATTATTTTTTCCCTTAATGGACCCATGCCATTGTCGTACTTCTATGGAACGAAAACATCGAATTATGTATGCCGCATATTTTTTGTTTTTTTCAGGAAAACTATTAACATCACGACAAAAAATGTACTATCCTTTTTTAAAGATAATTAAATTGTCTTTTAGCTGAGGTACATTTTAACCCCGTGGGGGTTCGCTTTACATAAAAAAATTACCCTCAAAAATAAAATTGTAAATTACGCTTCGGCCATGTTTAAGCCGCCATATCTACCTCAGTATCAGTTTCTGTTTGAAACTAATAGCTGTTTCTTATTTAGCTTGACATTCTTTTTCGTTCTGTATAGTTTTTTAGTAACTTTCATGACTTTGGTAAAAATATGAAAATTTTGTACCTGGGGGTAGGTATAGGTCAATTTAGTGGTTTTTTGAGTGTAACCCGAAAACTGCTTAATCTACAGCAAATATTAGACCCATCATGTGGTGACATCATTAGATCCAGACAGGGCCCCTTGGAACGTGGAGAAATTGGCTGCAAACTGGTGAGTGCTTTGTTTCTGATTTCCGTTGTGTGGTACCCACAATTAACCTATGGACCTTTTAATTATTTCGTAATTTCATATCAATATATTTATGTTTGTTCGCGCATTCATTAACTAAAATATATACAGTCCATTGCAGTTATCGTTTTTCTTACTGCGGGCATAACATAAGTGCTCCTTCGACCCGAATTATTTAAATTTACTCCATACGACGGTATTAATAAGTCGGCCATTTATTTCATTTTCACATTTTCGCCGAGATCATACGGCCTTGAATTTTGCCACTCGTATTGAACCGAGAGAGAGTGTCGCTCGACCTTCGGTAGCGGCGCAGTTCACCTGTTTTCGGTCCGCTGCTATGGTAACGTACCGCGTGGTCATTTAGTAAACAAATCGAGAAGCAATCAAAACAAACAAGCACGAGTTTTATGATTAGGTGTGTTCCATATCATTTCGATATTTAAAACAATTTTCATCAATTGCGATAAATTAGTGCATATTTTCGACAATACGTCATTTTTCTATTTCAGAAGCATTCATTTAGCGTTAATTGTATATTTACCGACATTTCTGTGATTAGATGTGTTCCATATCATTTCGATATTTAAAACAATTTTCATCAATTGCGATAAATTAGTGCATAATTTCGACAATTCGTCATTTTTCTATTTCAGAAGCATTAATTTAGCGTTAATTGTATATTTACCGACAATTTCGTCATTTCAAAGGTAAAATCATGTCTATCAAAAAAGCCGTGCAAAAACGCAAGCGTTTTTTATCTGCGACCACCGAGTGTTATGTGTTTTCACAGACCGCGGCAACGGACGAAAAAGCGAGAAACGAGTTTCAAGTGAGGTATTCCGATTTGGATGAAACCTTCGATAAATGCATGCTGGCACATAATGATGTCATTATGTTGATAGACGACTCGGACGACGAGGAGTTTAAAACGCAGGATGCGATCTTTTCAGAAGCTCGTAAATATTTTTATGCGTGTAAGGGGGTTTACTCTAAAATATTTCCGGTTAAGGCCCCATCCTTTTCGGGATCATATGTTCGACAAAACGAAACTCCAAAACTCAAAGAGTTAGGTATTCTTATATTTCGAGGTGATAAAAAATTATGGCTAAGCTTTTTCGATCTTTTTAATAACATTATAGATCAAAATCAAAGTCTAAGTAACGTTCGAAAACTTCAATATTTATTTTCATATCGCGAGGATGAGCCTTTAAAATTGATATCAGGGATTAGCTTATCTGATCAAAATTATAAAATTGCTTACGACAATTTAGTCAATAGATATCAAGACAAGCGAGACCTCGCAAATGATGCTTTAAGCACAATTATGAACTCCACCTTAAAAAACGAGTCAGCTAAAGAATTGCGTAATTTAATTGACACCTTTTCTGAATCCCTAGAAATTTTAAAATCACTTAGCTTTGACGTTGACAGTTGGGACTTTATTATTTTTTTCATTTTGTTAGAAAAATTGGATATTCCGACGCGTTCAAATTTCGAAATGAGTCACGCCAATACTAATACCGAAATTCCCACTTTTCAGTCACTTTTTCAATTTCTAGAAAAAAGATGTAAAGTTTTGGAATCACTTCCTCAATCAACAGCTCCCAAAAAGGTGCCTACCTATCAAAAATCAAATTCTATGCAAAATCAGTTTGGGCAAAAGTCTACCTATAAATCATCCAATTCGCCTTTTATAGGACTGGCTGGCACCTCAACTAATTCAAGTACGGGAATAAAATGTCTCCGGTGTAATCAAGGTCACGTGCTTTCGAAATGTCAAACATTTCTTGACCTCTCACCTATCGATCGCCTATCTTTTGTCAAGCAGAAAAAATTATGTCTAGGGTGTTTTCATCCCTTGCATGGGGTAGACACGTGCAAATCAAAATATTCATGCAGGACTTGCAATAGTAAAAGGCACCACACTTTAACTCATATCTTAGAAACTAATAAAGAGTCTGGAAGCCAAGATACTAGTCCTGTCATTCACACACCACCTGTCAATAATCTTCATGTGTCATTAAATACCTCAGGACCTTCAGGTACCTTTCTTTTATGCACCGCCATAATAGATGTTATGGACGGTTGCGGAAATTTTCAACCTCTAAGGGCACTGCTTGATTCTGGATTACAGACAGGATTCATCAGTGAAAAGTGTATTCATCGTCTTAATCTTCCTAGGCGAAGTTACACCACTGAAATATTCGGATTAAATCAGATGTCTTCTTTTACTTCCAAAGGGCTCGTTCAATGTCACATTAAGCCACAAGGACAGGTCACTCCTTTACTTAATTTCGAAGCAATTGTCGTTCCACAATTATGTTCCAATATGCCTACATTCACTTTGAACGATAATCAATAGAAACAGTGGGAAAACCTTAAACTCGCCGACTTATCTTATTTCAAATCTAGACTTGTGGACCTAGTTATTGGTTGCGAGCTATTCGCACAGATATTCAAGGAGGGCAGGGTTCTTGGACAAATAGGGCAACCTTCAGCCCTTGAAACCATCTTTGGCTGGGTCGTCATGGGAAAAGTGGACGAAGTAGGTAGTCTTACGGAACGAACCAGTTGTTTTTTAACGAGTCATTCACCTCCGTTAGAGGTCATTATCCCTAGGTTTTGGGAAATCGAACATTTGCCTAAAAAACAAATCTTATCAAAGGAAGAAAAACAAGCGGAACCAATTTTTACTGCGAGTGTCATACGGCAACCGAGCGGTAGATTCATGGTAGATCTTCCGTTTAAAGATAAAATAAACCCTGACCTAGGAAATACTTATCCGCAAGCTTATCGTAGATTTTTACTTCTAGAAAATAGATTAATCAAAAATCCTGATCTGTACACTGCCTATTCAAGTTTCATGCAAGACTATATCGATTCTAATATATGAGTTTAGTTTTATCTAGTCAACCAAAGGTCGACGTATCATGTTTTTTAACACATCATTGCGTACTAAAGCCGGAAAGCTTAAGTACAAAATTAAGGGTAGTCTGGGATTGTTCGGCAGTCACCCCAAAAAATATTAGTCTCAATGACACGTTGTTATCTGGACCGAAACTTCAAAAGGATATTGCTTCTTTACTCCTTACGTTTCGTCTTAATCCTATTGCCTACATTGCTGATATCAAACAGATGTTCCGTCAAGTCCTTATCAATCCTTATCACCGTCCTTATCAAAGGATATTGTGGAGGTTTTCTCCACAGGACCCACTTTCAGTGTGGGAGCTTTCTACTGTCACTTTTGGCATGACATGCTCACCTTTTCTAGCCATGCGTACATTAAATGAGCTGGCAGAGAGAGAAAAGGAACGTTTTCCTATGGCTAGTACTGTTCTAAAAACGTCAATCTATATCGATGATATCTTGGGAACTAGCCCTTCGCTTTCTGAAGCTCTTTCCCTTCAAACGGAACTCAATGATTTGTTGAAGTCGGGAGGATTTGAACTAAAAAAATGGGCAAGCAATTGTCCTGAGTTATTGGCAACATTGCCAGAGTCCGATCGTCAAATGTCTCTCTCTTTTGACAAGGAGGAACCCCACTTTATCAAAATTTTAGGACTTCAATGGCATCCAAAAAACGACATTTTTTCTTATCAATGCCGAATGAAGGACAAAACCCCAACCAAACGTTCTATTTTATCCATCATAGGAACAATCTTCGATCCTTTAGGTTTTCTTTGTCCCTTGTTGCTACAAGCAAAATTTATTTTGCAACAGTTGTGGTTATCGAAAATAGGCTGGGACGAAGAACCAGATTCTTCCATCATCGACTCTTGGAACAAACTTCGTTCTGAATTCCCGCTTCTTTCCAATTTTCAATTACCCCGACAAATCAAACTGTCTAAAACCAATACCTGTCAAATCATCGGCTTCTGTGACGCTTCAATTCGAGGTTACGCAGGCGTCGTATATTTTCGTGTAGAAGAGGAAAACAATATATCTGTTTCTCTCATATCTGCAAAATCTAGGGTCGCGCCTATAAAGTCACAAACTTTGGCTAGGCTAGAACTCCTAGGCGCATTTCTTTTAAGCGAATTAATTGATTTCGTCTTATCTAGCTATGAAGGAAAAATAACTTTTACAAATATCGTTACTTTCTGCGATTCGCAAGTCGTATTGCACTGGCTTTCATCCCCTCCTAATCGCTCGCAAACCTATGTTGGAAATCGAGTCAGTAGAATTCAAGAAATCATTCCCTCAAACTCATGGCGCTTTAAATGCAGCCGATATTGGGTCACGAGGGGCCACCACTTCACAGGTCATTTCACATGACATGTGGTGGAACGCACCGTCGTTTTTGTGGTCTCCCGAAAACGAATGGCCCGATTTTCATAAATCAAAAATGCCGATTGATTTCGGAAATATTAATCTGGAGGAAAAGCCAAAGGTCTGTTGCAATGCGATAATTGACGTTAACTTCTTAGATCAGCTTCTTATCAAATATTCATCTATATCAAAAATTCAACGTATCATTTGTTATGTCCTTCGAATAGTTAACCTTTTTCAAAACCATTCCTATCAAAAACCCACTAAGCCACCGGACCAAAAAATTATTTTTGAAAATATTGTTTTTCCTACCACCGGTGAGATGCAAAATGCGTTATACCTTCTTATCAAACGCGTTCAATGTTCTTGCTTTTCTGAGCTTTTTTCCGCGTTATCTAAGGATAAACCAATACCGAAACCTTTTCGAAAACTTTCACCTTTTCTTGGTGAAAATAATATCATTAGAGTCGGTGGCAGATTACAAAAATCTGACCTTTTGTCTTATTCTGCAAAACACCCCGTCTTACTTTCGACTAACCATCGTTTAACTACTCTTCTTATCGAGTCCACTCATCGACAATACCTTCATCCTGGGTTTAAAACATTACATAATCTGCTTTTACAGCAATTTTGGATATATCTGCCAGACGGGCCATTCAAAGAGCCATATCCAAGTGTTTGCAATGTTTTAGAATCAACCCTAAACCCTATAGACCGCCCATAATGAGTTCACTTCCTGCTCATCCAATCAATCAACTTAAACCTTTTTCGAGTGTAGCTATCGACTTTTATGGACATTTCTTTGTGATTCCTCATCGTTACCGTGGTTGTAAAGCTTTCAAATCGTATGTCTGTGTGTTTGTCTGTACGGCCACACATTGCGTGTATTTGGAACTAACCATGGAACTGTCCACCGAAGGGTTCGTAGGTGCATTCCATCGATTCATTTCGACGTGGAAGCGTGACGCAATGCTGGTCAGATCAAGGCAGTAATTTTATATGGTTTCGTAACCAATTACTTGATTACGCAAGAAGTGCGTCCACCAGACTTTCTATTCGTTGGCATCTGAGAACTCCTCTCAGTCCACATTTCAATGGCCTGGCAGAAGCTGGCGTCAAAAGTTTTAAAACTCACTTTGTTCGAGTTGTCGGCGACCAGAAGTTATCTATCATGGAAATGTCCACCCTTACATGTCGCATAGAAGCTGTACTTAATAGTCGCCCTTTATCTCCTGCCTCTTCAGACCCACACGATCTTCAACCTCTTACCCCTGGGCATTTTTATATTTATCGGTCGATCATTTTTCTTATATCTATATCTGTCCGGCTGATATTCTAAAATGGTGTGTTTTGGAGGGCAGTTATGTTAGCACCCGATAAATTTTGCGGTTGTTTGTAAATTTTAAAAACCACACAATTGGATGACGGACAGAGTGCATTTTCGCGCATTTTGGACATGCGCACCAAGAATCAGTGAGATCCTTTTTCGACCGCCTCGAGAAATGGCGTGTTAATTTACTTTCTCCAACTATTTCAAATTTCTACACTTGAAAGTGCTCGATTTTGGTGTACTGAAGCATAGAACTAGAAACTTCAGCCCTTCAGCTACGTGGTGACATCATTAGATCCAGACAGGGGCCCCTTGGAACGTGGAGAAACTGGCTGCAAACTGGTGAGTGCTTTGTTTCTGATTTCCGTTGTGTGGTACCCACAATTAACCTATGGACCTTTTAATTATTTCGTGATTTCATATCAATATATTTATGTTTGTTCGCGCTTTCATTAATTAAAATAGGTTGCCAGGTTCATTGGCATTTCACTAAAATAATAATTTATGTTGTCAATGGTAAGTCACATCCACGATGCCTAGAATAGACCGGTGTTCGAATCTTATATATATATATATATATGTTGAAATTTTACGTCACTGGTGGTCCAGCTGATTTTTGTAAACAGAAGTTTGATGTGATATGAACAACTAATATTTTTTGAATTTTTTGAAAACTAAGGCAATTTTCCTACTGTTTTTTAGTATATTCTTATAAAATAATATTTTCTAGACATACCAGTCGTTATTTTTTTTATCCCGCTTCATTTCTCTTTACAAAAAAATTAAAATTCGAAGAAAATATTGTGTTCGTTTGAGCTTCAAAAATAATCCGCTGACCTACATCTTTGTTTACTTCCCAAGTCCTCGGTTCACCTTTGATACTAAACGATCACATTTAGTTTGACTTGTAGTTTAAGTTTGGTGCAATAAAAAATAAAGTGGGCTAAAAAAAATAACGATAATACGTCTAGAAAATTATATTTTATAAGAATGTACTAGAAAACAGTCGGAAAATTACCTTAGTTTTCAAAAAAATAAAAACATTATTAGTTGTTCCGTTGTTCATATCATATCTAACTTTTGTTTGCAAAAATCAGCTGGACCACCAGTGACGTGAAAATTCGACATATATATGTTACGGTTAATGTGATTAATCCGGCTATTTTGCAAAATCTCCGGCGATTATTTATAATCACCAAAAAATTTCGTAAATGTGATAAACTAATGAATATTTATCAAATTAACCGGGTATTTTACATATTCGCCGCAATTTTACGGGGATTATGATAAAAGTAATAATTTCTTTAAAAAGTGTTCAATTTAACAACGATGTGCTAGAGGTGCGGCGGGCATATTTGTATACAACACCCTGGATCGCCAGTCGGCTTTTGCCCGAACATCTCTGGTAAATAGCAGACGATATGGTAAATCGCTTGGGTAACTAACACCCGTGATCGCAAAAATGTTCGTTAAAAATCAGTCTGGATTTCAGAACCACAATCTTTCTCAAGAAAGAATTCGTAAATTTATAACTTACATATATTTTTTTAAAACATACTCTCCTGACCTCTTTCCCGGGATCCTAGAGAATGTGAAACCTAACCGTTGTCAATCGATTGCCAACGTAACCGAACCGTGTCAATGTAGAATAGGGCTTCATTGACACGGTTACGGCAGCGTTCGGGCTACAACCGAATCGCAATCATGGATGTCGTTTACAAATATGCGTGCGGCGGCGGTCGGCTCGCTGCTACTTGTAGAATCATGCTACTGGCGGTTAGGTTAGTTTTGAAAGCACACAGTTGTTCTTATAATGAGAAACTGTCAATATAGTGCCCGGCACAATTTGTGCCTGGCACTATTGCAATAGGTCCCTAATAACTATAAAAACGTACACTATATGCTACTGACTCAAACATTCAAGCTATTTATTATATTCACCATTACGAGGTGGGAATTATGTAAACTCGCCGGGTAATATGGATAAATTTCAATTATTTATCATATTCACTGGCATTACTGGTAATTATATATAATAACCGGCAATTATGCATAATAACCTATTTATTACATTTACCGTAACATATATATAAGATCTGGACAGGTATTCTCGTAATCAAAAATGCATAGCCTTTTTGAGACGGTCACCGTTTTATGACGTCAAATTCGCTAACCACCTGACCAAAAGTGCAAAAATGGTATTCACGTACGTTGTGCTGAGCATTTTTTTAAAACGGTAACCATGTTTAAAAACACCTACAAATTGGAAATCGATTGGCATTTTTAAAAAATTCAAACCTATTAAAAAGCATTATGCACACAGTTTTTAATTTTTTTGGCCAAGTTTATATTTATACTGGTTAAAGGAGACCTTCAATCTATATCGTAAGTTCAATAAGGGACCAAAATAGTAACCTTTCTTATTCTTCAAGGTTGAAATGAAGGATTTTAAGTTTGTAAATAAAGATTTACTGTATTTCTCTCCACTCTGGAATCTATTTAATTGGTACAGATAAATGAATAATTAAAAATTGTTTATGAACAAGTTTTCTACACGTCTATATGTAAAGGTACTTTGTCGAGTAGGTACCCGAGCATTTGAGCTCTATCGGAAACACCTTAGTATTAGCGAGTGTATTCAGTTGGAACAATGAAATGGTGGTGGTGGAGCCAAAGCTTTAAAAAAATTTAATTTTAATAAGATTTTTAACTAAATTTTCTTTTAAAACCTTATTTTATTTGTTAGAATATGATGAAAATTTATGGTTTACGTCTATATGACCTTTATTATTATACCCAAGGAGTGTAGGGGTCATTACCAGATTTTCGATGGTTTTATCGATAAATACCAAAAATAACTAACAAAAAGCGAGAATTTGCATGGATGTCAATATGTGCTTAGCGAATTCCATTCCAAGGGTGCGTTGACCAACGTGAATACCAAATTCCATTGGTCAACGCAAATGCCATGTGAGACCGGTGCTGTGCGTTTCGCTTAGCGTTTTGAAAACGAAACTTTTTTAAGCCAATTTATGAGAATACCAGTCCTGAACACCAGTTTATTCTATCCACCGTGAGTCACATGAATCATCACGCAACATATAAACAAACACGTTTGTCCGTCACCCTCTGTAAATATTATCAAAATTCGTCTATTTTGATTTCCGACGTTTATGAATTAACAAGAACGGAAGGTGCGTTTCTCTTTAAACAAGGCAAGAGTATACTGGACCGATATTTCCCTCCATTCATTTTGACTTAAATAAATTTGACTTTGATAAGTTTGTCGCGTCTCTATTTCTTTAGAACATGTCATACATACAGGGTCTCTATTCTCAAATAGAATGCATCGCTTCTACATTTCTTCTTTGATATCAATGCTCGGGTCCCGAATATATAACATATATATTTTATCTTGCTTGGAAAAATGTAAATTAAAATTTGCAACACAATGCGACGCGTAGCGAACAAGATAAAAACTGGATGAAATATAAAATTTCAGATTTAGTTGCCTGGAAAGGTATGTGTAGGAAATGGGAACAGATGAGAAAAATGGTAACGTACCGATTTAAATTTGTATTTACGTTCAGTTCCAATCATAACAAGTAAAAGGCTTTGCTTGCCTCGGATATAACTTTCTTAGTTACTTAACAACAGTTTATAAGGTTAAAAATATCTGATTTAAAATGTGGGTAGGTACTTGAGTAAAGCAAATATATTTTCTTATTTTTACCGATAGCTAAGCAAACTACATGATATACATTAGAGTTGTTGAAAAAGGAACTATTCGTTACTCGAGTACTCGCTACTCGACAAATAACAAGGTAACGGATACCGATCTGAAAATTAAATGATTACCTTCGTAACTTGATAAGTTTGATTCCTTCGATTATTTTAGTATTTAGTAATCACTCGAAAGTTGGTAATCCAAAATCAGGGAGTAACTATGATAACTTAAGTAACTAACGCATTTAAGTTGTATTTGTAAAAGTTATTTTTTTTTGTATATTTTTTGAGTTCTCGTCTAAGATTGTTATTTTTGTCTCTATTTTATTTACCTTTAGATTTTAATTATGTCGCACTCTTAAATCTAAAGAGACGCAACTCAAAAATGTTGAAAATGAGTTAATGCAACAAAAATGTATTTAAATGTGCTTTTTAACTAAAGATCACAAAAATTTACTTTGTTTAAAATTTTTAGGAAAAATATGAAAAACTTTTTTTTATAAGCACAAAGTTTAAATATGAGCTAAAAAGACACGTTGTAAGTGTTTTTATTTCAGGGACACATTTTTAAATTTTTGAGTTATGTCTTTTTAGTTTTAAGTGTGCGATGTATTTCTTTGTTAGTAAGGCATTAGATTTTTAAAACATAGTTGTATACAGAACAATTCCTACGTAATTCCTAAATTTATTTTCCTAGCCTGCGCAGCAATGACTAAAAATGGTATTATGTTCGACGAAAATTTTTTTTTTGAAAACGCCGAAAATGTGTTCTTTGGGTGTATTTTGACCTATCTTAGCAATATCGTCGTGATGTCTGTGTGTGTGTGTGTAGGTCTGACCGTAGCACGATAGTTCCTAAACCGCTGAACCGATTTTTATAAAATTTTCAGGTAAAATAGTGTTCGACACTGTAACGAGCTCATTAGATTTTGGCTAAAATCCAGTAATGCAAATGACAGTTTTTTGACAAAATTAATATTTTTCTAAATAAGCTGCGTTATAACTAAATACTTCGTAAGAGCTTTCGTTTCTGATATATTTACAAAAAGCTCTTTTCACATGAAGTGTGCTAATAGGCTAGCTAGGAAGGTATCATCAGATCCGTTATGGATCCATTTATCTTAATTTTAGCCCGCATTTTGAAAATTCCAATTGAATATTTCCATAATATTAACAACAAAAATATACCTACAAGTAAATTATCATTGAATTAACGACAGTCCGAGAATTTTGCACTAATTGTATGATTAATTTGAATACAGTGACAGTAATCAAAGTAACGAATATATAAAATAATTACTTAGTAGTCGAGTAACGATTAGTAACAAGTATTCAAAAGTAACGAAAATCAACACCTCTAATATACAGTGGAGTATGCCGTCTCTCAAAATTTCAAAAAAATATAGTCGAAACGCGACATTATTAACAACGCAGAAAAATCAAATCGAATATAGGTATATTGCAGCTGCAATAAACTTCATACCTTGCTAAGTATATGTTTACATTATAATAGATTAGATCTTGTTTAGGGTCAATATATCACGAAAACTATATGCAGATACGTCAAAGCACCATCTAGCGACAAAGCGACTCGTTAACAAAGTTTATATAAAGTCGATAAGAGCGGAAAAATTTATAAATATCATAATAAAAAATACAAGTCTATCCGATATTGCACTAAGGCGATCATTTCGCAATTAAATTTTTTAAAAAGTAACTAACCTAACCATTTTTTTTATAAATTAGCTTCCCTGTCCCTCCTTTTAAAAGGTTGTTTGATGTAAATCCAACCATGGGTAATTGATGCAAACATATTGTAAATTAATTGAAATTTTTCGACTATAAAATTATCAAATACATATTTTATTTATAAGCTTAAAATTGTTTTAAGAAATAGATAATATGACTGATGATGATTTCTTATATAATGGACAAGCCGCCAAAAGGAATCGACTTATTTAAGCTAATTAATAAATTTTTTGGTACCCAAAAAGATCGCATTAGAGGCCATCTACTCACGTATTATGGGGCGTTTTCAAGCGAATAACTAGTAATTACCCCTGGTTATATCTTTGTTGACATTTAAAATCAGCTGTTTAGGCCATTAGCCTATTACCACAGAAACATTTATTGTTGTTGCTTTTTGCGATTTTTTAAAAAAGTTTAGTTGGTTTTAGTGCGCTTTTTGAAAGATGAATAACAAACTTCTTGTCATTATTGAATTTGAGTTTTTTGACCGACTCTGAAATACTGGCGTATAGGGCGAAATGGGCATAATTTGGAAAAAAACCGAAGTATAAACCTTGCTTAAAATTAAGAATCATTCAATGATTCCTCCTTTCCACACTGTAGAACAGTGTTTGTAGGAGTACAATGATATGCTATTTCATGTGTCAAAATCTACTTCGAAAAATTAGGAGAAGCCATTGGAAGGGTTGGTGAAATCAAAATCTTGGCAAGACAATAGAGAGAAGGCCATCACTTTGTTCAATCGAAACTACAAATTAAAATTTTTGTATTTTACATTTTTACACAATACACATTATTTGCAATCGGAAAACGATGTAAAGTTTCACACTGGAACTATTAACAACATAGTCAACAAAATGATGTACTTAACTTTACTGCTAAAGAAACAGTTAAATACAGAAAGTTAGATTTCCACAAACTGATGAATAATTGGAGGAAATTGCAAGTGACTTTAAAAAATATCCAGGCAAAAAACGGCATCAAAGTCATTTATATCTAATATCTTCTCCGTCGTAATTGAGGCACAAACGCAAAATTTTTCCGAAAAAGAAACAAAACAAATGATTGTGAGGTTAGAAAACCAAATAACCTTCCTCGAAAGTGTGGTAATTACTGTTAATAAACGATGACGTACAAAGGGCTCATTCGTGACGTCACTCTTCAAGAAGTGGTATATTTACCAAGGCCGCTTAAACGCCAATGGTAAGTACTAGTAATTACTAGTTATTCGCTTGAAAACGGCTATAGTGCAACTGTCAGCGCCGGTCATGGACGTCTTAAATATATCTGTACAGCTAATGCATGTGAAAACCATTAATAACAAATGACTGCTACAAGCGTTGGATTCAAATGAAATTTGTTCAATTAATTTGGAATAAAAAAGCCGCTTTCGATAAAATATGAAAGGGACTGCTTTCAAATGACGCCAACAATTTGTCAATAAGGTGATTTAACATTGTCAAAAGTGAGATTTATTTAAAGTTTTTTTTTTGATTTTGGAACCTTTTATAAAAAATTTTAAAAATTATTTTTTTTCAATTAGTACTTTATTAAAAAATATATGAAAAAAGGAGAAAGTCGTAATTATTATTTTGACATACATCAATCAAAATATCCTGTATTAAGTATGTAACCGCTTAACTAAAAAAAGACAACTTTATACATCAATCTATTGATTTAATGTTTAAGCCTCGTTAGGAAATGATGATATATTTTATGGTAAAACTCGGACCGCCAAATTGCTGACAGACCCTAATAATTTACGACAAATTAAAAACTTATTCCTAACGAGAAGCTCGTTAAAATCGGGCTAATTATCCCAATGTGGTCAACAAATGCACTTTTACTGCTTTGTCTATTTTTAAAAAGAAGTTAATTAACAATAGTTTTTGTTGAAGATGTCGGAGTAAAATGTATAGTTAGTTATACATAGGTTTTATTTAAGATGTTGCAGTGGAGTATACAAACTTTAATTTTTAGGGTAAAGTTACATAATTGAGTTTAAAATAATTGCAAGAATAAGGTACTAAGAATATAGATTACGTCTAATGAAGTTAACTCAATGTTGAATACTATGTAGATACTTTATTAAAGACAAAATAATAGCAGAGCTTTGCATCTTACTTTTTGGATTGAATATTTCAAGGTAAATTCGTTAAGCCAAAATATACTTTTTTAGGTATTAGAAAATTTAAGGTGTAAAAATATAATTTTCGCAATTTTGGCATTTGAAGTTCACTTTTGATCCCAATTTTATTCACTTTTTATTTCTGGGGGCCGATTTTTGTAAATTAACCTTCCGATCGTTTTGGCCGACTAAAAAATTTTAGCCACAAGATTTGGCCTGAAGCCCCTGGCAGTGGAGATGAATAGCGTGGAGGGTCGTCGCACAGTGGGACCAATTGTTACAATTTAGCAGTTTTGTATTACAAGATTAAGGGGTAGTAAATCCTCAAAATTTTAGCTACCGATGTACCGGGTGTCCTATAAAAACATTTCATATTAAAAATGCAGCTAAATATTTGACTAGGTACTGATTTAAATTTTTTTTAAATATATGTAAAGTAAATAAGTTTTTTAATCCAACTAAACAAAACTGATCGCAAATATAAAATAAAGAAGCAGAAAATTAAAAGCTGAGAGGCATTTATATATTTTCTTTCAATTAAAAAAATACTGCGTTTACATCAGTATATCAATACAAAAGGTAGAGAGTTTTTTATCGCTTATTTCAGATACTACTTAACCAATTTTAATGAAATTTGGCATACATGTTTTATAAGCCATTCTCCCTTGTTAAGGCGATTTTTTTACGCTATGGCATGTGCAAGTCAGGCCGAACCAGCGAAGCCGGCTATTGTTATTTTTTTAGGTTAGTTATTAATCAATTGGAATAAGAAACCGATACCTTCCTTAAGGCTTTAAATGCAAATAAAGATTAATACGGCTTTTTTTTAAATTCAAGATGGCTACTATACACTAAAACTATACAACTTATTTGTTTTAATTGACGGAACATTTATATTTAATTTGGTTACACGGTTACAAAACTACTAATTTAAAAAGGCAGTCATTAAAAAAAAATTAAAGAGAATGTCACATACTTGGATTTATAAAACGATACTCTTTTTAAAAATAATTCCGCATTTTTAGATTATTTATAGTTTTTACCTGATAGCTTTGGCTGGGATGTGGGTATAATTGTTTTTGCCTTTAAAATCGCTTTAATTTTAAATTTAATCACTGCTCCAAAGTCAAACTCTTAAGGCAATCCAAATATAAAATAAAAATAACTCCATTTTGATGGTTATATTGTCATAATCGTGAAAATGCAAACATATACTTAATTAAAGTTTTTTTTTAAATATCTAACCAAACCACTTTTAAATAATGTTTTAGTACAGTTATTCCTTAACCCCCATTCTTTATGTACAATTTGTACGGAAAAATAATAAAGATTTGATTCAATTTGAAAAATAATATTTATGTTTACAAATACTTGTCTATATGTATGAAATAATGTCTAAAGTAGTCAACACTTGTTTAATGGACTAATTAGGTCAAAAGTCATAAACCTAGCCGAACCAATGCAAAAAAAGTGCGGACATTTGTAGCCTAGCCCACAATTAGTACCTAGACTATTGCGCCACCGAGGGGAGCGACTTGTCCGTTCATTTAATAGGTTTAATTTTTAGATCGGAAAAAGATTTAAGTAATGGAAGATATAAGGAAACTCGTAGAAGGGGGACGAGTGTGATATAGTTTAGGTAGGCTAGATTAGTTTACTGAAGATGGGCTCCACCTGCTAGTACCTAAAATAAGTATTGCAATAAAATACAAATAATTGAATAAGAAGAATTTTCTTTCTTCTATGCTCCCACCCACCCATTAACCTTATTGTGCACATGACAGAAAATATTCAATGAACAAATGTCGCAGCGTACAAAAATTTGAGAAAAATTAGGCACTATTAGAAAAAAAAAATCGTTTGTTTATCACGCTCTTCCACTCAGACCCATATATACAGGGTGTTCAATAACATAATTTTAGTATTAAATTTCTTGAGTGATTTTAAGACAAAAAGTTCATATAAACATAGGTCTACAAACGCTTAGTTTTCGAGATAATATTTTTTATTTATTTTACCGAAAGCATTTTTTATTTTGATGATAGCAGTCTTTGGCGCAAAAGCTTTTTTTTAAACGGTTAGAGATGCGAAAAAATTGCAAGAGACAAAAAAGTTTGCAAACGAAACAAGGATTTTATTTTTTGTTTTAGAATCTACCAGTGGCTTACAACAAAAAAATACTCTGCCAATATATGGGCCCCTAAGCTCACACTAGGTACTATAGTTATAGTGTACGTGTGAGATAATATAACTAAAAACTGAAATATATTTTATTCAACTCCAGACTAAATTACCTTTTGTTTGATACCACACAAGCCATGTTTTGACTAAAACTCAAATTTTTGAAATCTACCCCCACCCTTACAAAAAAAACAAAAACTTAAATGTATTTGTTAAAGTCCGGATCAATTACCTTTCGTTTGATATCACACACGCCATATTTTCACTTAAACTCTAATTTTTAAAATATACCCCCACCCTTTTCTTTTTAAATAAGTTAAAATGTATTTTGCTTAACTGCAGACTCAATTACCTTTCGTTTGATATCACACACGCCATATTTCCACATAAACTCTAATTTTTTTAATCTACCCCCACCCTTTTATTTGGTTTGTGTTCGGTGGATTTTGTTCATTTTTAAATGGGACCATCTTGACCCAAGACCCAGCCTAGGTACCAAATTTCATTAAAATCGGCCAAGCGGGTTTTGAGTTATGCGCGTTGGTCGTTACAGACAGACATACAGACACACAGACAGACAGACAGACATACAGACAGACAGACAGACAGACAGACAGACGGCGCAACAAAAAAGTTTCAAAATTATCTGAAACGCAAAGATATATAAAAATTTTTGAAATCGGAGCAACTTTTTTTTTCTCGAAAAAATTAGGATCACCATAGCTCACACTACTATAATATAGTATATGTGTGAGCTAATATGAAAAAGTATAACCTTCTAGATTTCTACTATCGTTTGATATGTCTTATAGTGTAATGACAACAGCTAAATATATGTGTTAAATTTGAGCTGCATATCTCAAAAACTGCACGAGCTATAAACAAAAAACTAAAAAATATATGAAATTTTAACACCCTGTATCTCGAAAACTAAGCGTTTGCGTATCTATGTTTATATAAACTTTTTGACTTACAATTACTTATACACCTTGTATAAATAAAAAATTGTATATGATCCGATTTGAATTAGAAATTCAGTACAAAAAAAATCTATTTGTATACTAATTCTGGTGACTGGCCTATGGTCAAGTAAACAAAGCAAAAATTAGTGCTCCGACATTTTCGGTAATTTTAGTCGATTAGTGAATGAATAAAAAGTGGTAATTGCTTTGTAAATATTACAACACGTTTAAACTTTGTTGTGTAGTGATTTTTCGGCTTAAAACAAGTGAAAAAATACCTTATCTCACGTTTTTATTGTATTGCTAAAAATAAACTAACCTTGTTTTTTAACGAAAGGCGCTGATAAATTATACATAGGCCAGTAAAGCAAGTACTTTTAATTTTGTGATTGCAGTGCTGTATAATCATGGCAAACCCCAAGACATGCAAAAAATGTAATCAAAATATTTCTAAATCTTCCCTTAAATTGTTGTGTGGTGACTGCAAAGGGTTTTACCACCTTAAAGGTGGAAAAATAGATGAAGTTGACGCAAGACTGATGATAGAGAATAAAACTCCTTGGAGGTGCCCGCTATGCGAGAATGACATTGAAATCGACTTAGGAAGATCTCAACAACGCAGATCGCTTTTGTTGTCTCAACCACAATCAACGGGAAGTACAGCTGTTGACTCGGAGTTAAAAGACATGATTAAAGAGTTGCAGGGTGATATGCGAGAACTCAAAAAAACCGTTGAATTTCTAAGTCACATGTATGAAGATGAAAAAAAAAGAACCAAAGTTTTGACGGATATGGTAAATGAAGTTTCATTAGAAAACAAGATATTAAGACAAGAAATGGATCAGCTTAAAAACATCCGCAATATTCAGGATAACAGAAAATTGGACAAAAACATATGCATTACAGGATTAATAGAAAACGAGGCTGATCAAGTAAATGTTCAACGAAAGTTGGGCAATCTTTTCCGATTTTTGGATGTTAATATCACCGAAAATGAGTATGAAAACCTTCAAAACATCAACACAAAATCTGGTTTTAAAACTTTGATCTCTTTAAAAAGTAGAGAAAATAAGCATGCTGTTTTAAAAGCTCGAGCAAAAAAGGGTAAAATCACTATAGCTGGAGTAGGACTAGGAGTTTCAAACAAGCAAATATTTGTAAGTGAGGAATTAACAAAAGAAAGCTATTTTTTGTTTAAAAAGGCTAAAGGACTAAAAGATCTTGGTTACAAATATGTTTGGCACCGGGACGGCAGAATTCTCGCACGAAAAAACGACAGTGATAAACCAATCCATGTAAAAAATGAAACGATCCTTAATGAACTCCTAGGTTAAATAATTTAATTTAAAATTTTATTTTTTTAAATATTTTTTTGTGCTTTTTTAATAGTTTCCAACAATAATTTAATTGTGTGTTTTTTTAAATACTTATTTTTTTTAACCCTTAACTATGGTTCAACATATTAACACAAACAATCTTAACATAGGGCATGTAAATATACGTTCATTACGTCCCAGCGTTGATAAAATTAATGAAATCTTGACTAGTTTGGACTTAGATATCTTAGGGATTTCTGAAAGTTGGCTTTCGAATAACATTTTGGATGAAGAAATTGAATTATTTGGTTATAACTTTTTGAGATGCGATAGGGAAGGCAGAGGCGGCGGTGTTGGGGTGTATGTCAGATCTAATTTGCAGGTGAGTACGATAGATATTGAGCAAGCTGAAGATATTGAGCAACAATGGTTTATAGTAAAAATAAATAAGTTAAAAATAGGGATTGGAGTATTCTATCGCCCACCCCGTTTTAATATGTTAAGAGCATTGGAACAGTTGGTTACATCAATATCTACTATGTTGCCATTGGTGGATGAAACTGTGATAATGGGGGATCTTAATATTAACCTCTTAGAACATAAAACTATTAATGAACAATTTGATTTTTTATTGGACTCATATAACTTTCAACAAATTGTTTATAACCCGACAAGATTTTTAAACGAAAATGCAAGTTTATTGGATGTGATTATTTCATCAAACAAAAACCTATTATTAGGAAACGTACAACATTTTGACTTGCATGAGCACACGGATCATCAGCTCATACATTGTAAACTTAATATTAAGGTCCCAAGGATTCCACCTAAAATGGTAACATTTAGAAGTTTTAAATATTTTAATAAGCAAGAGTTTGATCATGACCTACAAGCTATAAGATGGGAAGAAATTTTTCGATTTACACATATTGATCAGAAGGTAAAATTTCTATCTGATAAGATTATTGATCTTTTTGACTGTCATGCTCCAATGACTACAGTGCGGGTGACCAAACCAAAAGCGCCATGGTTCACTGATACACTAAAAGAGATGAAAAAATATCGAAACAATTGTCTCTCTAAATATAAAAGAACCAAGCTTCCGCAAGACTGGCAAGCCTATAAAAGTGCTCGTAACCTATTTACTACTGCAGTAAGGAATGAAAAAAAAGCCTACATAAACTTTTTACATAATAAAAACGACAAAAAAGCGTTATGGAAGTCTTTGGCTGACATGAATATCTATAGTAAGTCGAAAAACACTTTTGATTTGCCCGAAAAACTAAAAAATTCTGAGGCTATAAACCATTTTTTTATAGATGCTGTACAGAGGGCGGCTGGACCAGTTGCTCCAGAGACTGTTAGGGGATACCTGGGCAATCGAGCAACCGATAGCAGGTTTGAGTTGGAGCTGGTGGACTCTATTGGTGTGACGAATGCCATCTCAAAAATAAAATCGAATGCCAAAGGAATGGACAATATCTCATTAGAGATGGTTAAATTATGCTGCCCCACTATTGTTCCATTTCTGACTCATATCTTTAATTTTTGTATTGAAAACAGCGATTTTCCTACACAATGGAAAGAGGCTGTCGTATTGCCATTGCCTAAGGTTCCAAATCCAAGTCAACTATCTGACTTGAGACCCATCAGTTTATTATCAGTTTTGTCAAAAGTCTTTGAAAAACTTATTTATAAACAAATTTTTAAATATTTTCTTGACAATAAACTTTTATCTGACACCCAATCAGGTTTTCGTCCGGGTTTTAGCACAGCTTCAACTCTTGTTAAAGTTTTGGATGATATTTTGGCTGCTATCGACAAAGGAGAAACTACGGCACTTGTGCTATTGGATTATAGTAAAGCTTTTGATACTATCCATCATAATTTGCTCTTCGCCAAACTTTTTTATTATGGTTTCCAATCAAAAAGTGTCAGATTTGTTAGTAACTATTTGGGCAAAAGATTCCAAAGAACTAGGGTGGACGGTAGAAACTCCAGACCTGTGAAGCTTAATCGTGGCGTACCACAGGGATCCATTTTGGGCCCTCTCCTCTTCATTATTTATATTAATGACATGAACAAGTGTGTAGAAGACTGCAGCTTAGCCCAATATTGCGATGATACACAAGTATATAAGCCTTTTAATCGAACTAGTGCTCAAATGTCAATCACTATCTTAATTAAAAACCTAAACCTGATCCATCAGTATTCCACAGAAAATGGTCTTAAATTAAATCCAAATAAATCAGCTGTTATATATGTTGGCCCTTTGGCAGCCTGGTCCAGACAAAATTTTAATGTTTTAATAAATAATGTAAGGGTAAATGATGTGCTAGAGCAAAAAAATTTGGGTGTAGTTTTTGATACCCAATTAAGATTTAGGACACAGGTTGCCAAAGTGGTTCAAAAAGCGTATATTTCTCTGAGGAATTTTTACAAAAGTAAAGATGTATTAAACAAAAAACTCAAACAAAATTTATGCGAAACCCTTGTGTTGTCACATTGCAACTACTGCAACTTTGTTTACGGCCCCTGTCTTGATGGATCAAGTAAATATAGGTTACAAAAAGTTCAAAACTCTTGTATACGATTCGTGTATGGGCTGAGGAGGCGTGATCACGTTCGTCAAAAACTAAAGGACCTAAAATGGCTCAATATGCAAAATAGGGAAAAGTTGCATTTTAGTTGTTTTTTACATAAGCTTTTACAGCGAGAGAAACCATTTTATCTTATTAAAAAACTTAATATTGGAACCACTAGACATAGTCGCAATACTCGCACTGTGGGAGGATATGACACACCACGGCATCGTACGGCAACTTTTCAGCGAAGTTTTTCGTATTGTGCACCAAAAATAATAAATAGCTTAAAAATATTTGATAAAAAAGACATATCATCACCATGTTTTAAATCTGCATTAAAAAGACAACTATTGGAAAGCCAAAATTTGGAATGAAACTAGCAATAAATACTATTATGGCAAGTTTAGGTTGTTTTATTTTTTTTCTCTATAATAATAAAATTGTTATTTTTTTTTCTTTAACAATTACGAAATTAGAATTTAATAATCATACTTATTAGATAATTATTAGTTACTTGTAATATTTTGTAATATTCTTTTACTGTAATTTTTTTTTTCTCTTTCTCGGTTAAGTAAACAGCAATGCTGCCCTTCGCCGAGGTTAAAATAAAGGCCTTTTTATTTATTTATTTATTTAATTAAAACATAGTACATACATAAGTTTGAAACACATATTTAAGTCCTACAAGTTTCTTAAAACATTGTTGCAACTCTTGTCTTATTTTGGAACACAAGTTCCACAACGGCAGAGAATTTTTCTTCTTTTTAAAAACATTTTTTGTATTAGAAGAGGACACTCTGATCTATCTTTTATATTTCACCATAAAGATTTCGTTGAGCCTTTACTTATGGAAAATAAAAACGTGATCTGGTTTATTTAGAAAAATACCTGTCAAGTTTGATCGTGGACACATTCCCCTACCCAAATGCAAAAGTGACTTTTACAAAGTTATGTCATATCATTAAATAAAAAATTATTGTTTGTGCTTAAGACCACACGGCAGAAGTGTAAACTTCAACAAGGCGAAATTAATAATACTGGCCTTCATCTGCATCATCATGTCGCTCGCTGAATGTTCCTCTCATAGTCGACTCGAGCCGACTTCACCCGAATGAGCGTTACATTGCCGAGCCTGACGGCTCAGTTCAATTCAGTACCCACAAAAACTACTAAACGCGCCTAAAGAAGTTTACACTTCAAAAATCTTCAGTCCTTATGATATCGGACGGGGGGCAGATTGTGGTAGGTTTTTTGTGAGGGGGCTGGCTATGGGGGAGGGGAATATCTCACTTTACCCCCTCCCATAGAAATACAGGCAGTTATACTTTTTATGTAGGAATCTATTTGTATATTATTAGTAAACTACAAAAACAGCAATTAAAGTAAAATTATGTTTTCTTTTTCTAGGAGAGCTTATTATAATGAGTCACTTAATTATGTCACTAAAATTCTAGAAAAAACAGAGAAGGAAGGCCTAGTCTGCATGTTAGTTGTGGACTTGGTCGGCGCCCCGGATAGATTATGTTCATTTCGTTTGAAAGGGGCTAATTTTGATCTTAGAGGGCTTACCCCCTTCCCCAAGCTACTTCCTTGGCGCAGCGGCGTAGCGTGCCCGAAAGGGCGGGGGGGGGGGGCGACAGCTAAAAAGGGCGCCTCTGAAAACTGATGAAAAATCTTGTGGCAAAAAAAAACAAAAAGGTCAAAAAGGCGCCTCTCACAAATCTTGCGACCAAAAAAAAACAAAAAAAAAAAAAAGGTCATCATGTGTGAGGGGGCGGCCGATAAGTCACAAGGGCGCTTCTCACGAATATTGCGGCCAAAAAAAAAAAAGGTCTTCATGTCGTTAGTTTCCTTTGCCACCCACTCAATTGACCATTACCGGCCCGACTTAATAAAGGTGAGGGCGCTTCGGCCACCTATGGGGCGCCACTACCCTAGGGCCGGGGGGGCGACGAACCCCCCGCGCTCCCCCACGCTACGCCGCTGCCTTGGCGTATAAACATACATTTATTCCATTCTTTCAAACAATTTTGGTTTTGTTAATATTTAGTATTGACAACAAAAATTGCATTTGGATATCTGATTTGGCCCACTGTGCAAAGCTACCGTCAGTCAGTTCCATGTCAGTTCTGCATTTCACAACAAAAAATAAGCTTGATAAAGACAAAAGTGGGTTAGGTTTGCATTTTTCTGGAAATTTTTATTTTAATTTATAATTTATAATCAACTAATTTATATTTATGTTCAACGTTCGATAGTTTTGGTTTTGTAGCTGTTGTGCGATATGTTCAAACGTAAGTATTAGTCTAGTTTTGCCCAGTAATTTGGCTAACAAGGAGCCCCTTTGCCAAAAAAATATTTTTCTTTCACTTGGAAATATTTTTAAAGGCATAGCTAAATTATTGGGTCTACTACGATATACCTCGATGCTGAAAAATGCGTGTTTTTTTTTTAATAATAAGTTTAGGTCTTTTTATAACGTTTTCAAGAAAAAAAAATGCGGATTTTTCACATTTTTTTTAGAAATTTCAAAATTAAAAAATTTGTAAAAAATTACACAAATTGCTATAGAAAGAGGTTATTTGACGTTTGTGATGTCGATATAAAAACGGGCGGCTCACAATCCACTGAACTTGATCTAAATGGTCAATTAGCCAAAATAAGGTGACCAACTGTCTGGCAAGGGACGAAAAAAGGTAATTGTGTTTTTAGAAATGTATTTACGCATAGAAATATGGGTACACCATATTTTTTAAATCTAACGTTCTACCTGACATCTGGCTCCAACCATTTAATTGGTCGCGCATTTTTGACTCTGTAAAATCGTCCAAAATCGTCTATTGAGTATTTATAATGGAAAAAATGATGCAGAAAGCTATATAGTTTGTTATTTATCATAAAAATGATGTAAAAATCAGCACAGCCGAACATTCTAATCAGCCTAACCTGACCTTACATAAAGTAAACCACAAAAACGGTAATTCAGCAGTTCGGTTTGGTTTGGTTTGGTTCGGGTCGGGCTTAGGTAAGGTTTGTTGTGTCTTGAAGTAATTCAGCAGGAGTCGGCTGCGCCGACTCCTGCTGAATTACTCTAAGAACAAGTCAAACCGAACTTAACTGAGGCAAACCGAACCGAACCTAACCTAACCAAACCAAACCAAACCAAACCAAACCAAACCAAACCGTACCGAACTGAACTGAACGGAACCGAACCGAACCGTACCGCACAAGCAATAAGCAAGAATCGGCTGCGCCGATTCTTGGTGAATAGTTCTAAATAAATAATTTTCTATAATTTGGGCCTTTAACCCTCAGATGCCCCGTAACAAGTCTTTGCTAATCCATTCTCAATCTTTGTTGTTTTGTATGTGAGCAACAAGGACTTAATCGCGATTAAACCATGATCGCGCTTAAGGGCTTACGGTGCATCTGAGGGTAAGTCAGCGTAAGTTGATATGGCCGAATGACCTGGAAACAGTCAGCCCAGCAAAAAATTTCTCTCAATGTGTCAAAACATCTGTAGGAAGGTCAACTGTACAAATTTTCAAAATTATGTGAAAAAACCGCGAAAAAACACGAAAAACTAGGTATGTAATTAATTTAAAATTGTTAAATTATTAATCCTAAGCTAATTTACAAATTTATGTCGAAAATTTGACGATGCAGTGATAGAAATTGATTTTTTTCAACCAAAACAAGTCAAAGAAAATCACTATGTAACGTTTTTTTAAAAAATTATTTTTCAAAAAAACCATACTTTTTTTTTTAATTTCCCGTATCTAAATCGACTAAAAATAGTCCAAAGAATCATTTCCATACAAAAAAATCGTTATATAGGGCGTTTTGACGAGCGAGGTATAACGTAGTAGAACCAAATTATTTCCTGTGCGTAAAAGACCTGTAAAAACTGTAGGAATCAAGAAAATCAGCTTAAGTTGGTCTTGAGACTCAGGCCTTAAAATTTTAAAAACTTGTTTGCATACCTAGAACTTTAAAAAAATAATTAGTGCTGGAAAATTTGCATCTTCTTGAAAAGTATTAGTTTTTAATATAGGATTTTTTTGTTACAGGTTACTTATGTGTCTACAACAACAAACTTCTCAAGCTTGCAAGCAATACCTATCATCTGCTATGTTGGTCCAAATAAAATACTCTGCCAATCTATGGGCACCTAAGCTCACACTGGATACTATAGTTATAGTGTATCTACGTAAAAGCTAATATAACTAAAAACTGAAGTATATTTTATTGAACTCCAGACTCAATTACCTTTCGTTTGATACCACACAAGCCATGTTTTGACTTAAACTCTAATTTTTCAAATCTACCCCCACCCTTTTTTTAAAAACTAAAATGTATTTTGTTTAACTCCAGACTCAATTACCTTTCGTTTGATATCACACACGCCATATTTCCACTTAAACACTAATTTTTGAAATTTACCCCCACCCTTTTTTTAAATAAACTAAAATGTATTTTGTTTAACTCCACACTCAATTACTTTTCGTTTGATATCACACACGCTATATTTTTACATAAACTCTAATTTTTGAAATCTACCCCCACCCTTTTATTTGGCTTGTGTTCGGTGGATTTTGTTCATTTTTAAATGGGACCATCTCGACCCAAAACCCAGCCCGGGTACCAAATTTCATTAAATTGAAATCGCTGTTTTTGAGTTATGCGCGTTGGTCGTTACAGACAGACATACAGACACACAGACAGACAGACAGACAGACAGACAGACAGACATACAGACAGACAGACAGACAGACGACGCAACAAAAAAGTTTCAAAATCATCTGAAACGCAAAGACATATAAAAAAATTTGAAATCGGAGCAACTTTTTTTTTCTCGAAAAAATTAGGATCACCATAGCTCACACTACTATAGTATAGTAGTAGTGTGAGCTAAAACTTGTTGCAGAGAAACCCTTCGAAACCAGTAGATGCCACCCAAATCTCTTGTGTGATTTATTCGACTATAGTAATGTAACTATGTGAATGTGAAATAGACTACAATGTATTATCAAATATTATTTGTTAGTTATTATTAAAAATAATATTATTCATAAGAAAAGGGCGTAAAGTGATTACATTTCCACAAACAAAAACAGTTGAGCAATATGAAGTGAAGCTCAGTTTCATAATAGTTTGGGGGAAATAGATACCAGGCACATATATAAGGAGGGGGGGCACTGGGGGGACATTTCTCCCCTCCTTGAACAAGTTTTTATTATGAAATTTTAGTGTTGGGCACTTCACTACTAAAATGTTCTGTATTCAGTGGACTTGCCTCCGGCAAGCATATCTGCCTACCCTGTCCAAAACTTCATGCACCGTCACTGAGAAACAACATAGGACTTTCTATATGGGAGTATCCCCCCAGAAAGAAAAGCTATCTACATGCCTGCTACATACTTTGAGTACATGTTTTACAGAACATTTTTTGTTCAGTTCTTCAGAAGGATAATTATTCAGTAAAATTTTCTTGAAAATATTTTTGAACAAATTTCTGTTCAAGGAAAATGTTTAGCACTAAATGATTTCATACAATTTTCCATTTAAACAATAAAATTAATTTTAAAGATGTTTCTGCAACCCACTTTTTTCTATGAGGGTTAACAAAAATAACTACTACATACATATTTTTACTCAAATGTCAAAAAAATGCTTCAAACATGCCCCATGTTCTAAAAAAATGTAAAATCTTAATTTTAAAAACTATTTTTCTATAATCACCAAAAACAGTTGTTGATTTTAACTAAGCACTGTATAGTCGTTATTTTAATTTGAAAAAATAAAGTACCTTATGAAGTTTCTTTAATAATTAATTCACTTTTTATTTTAAAAAACATTTTGTTCAAAAGGATAATTATTCAAAAAAATTTCCTTTAAAGAGAAAATTGTTCAAAAACATTTTCTTCAAATAGAAATTGGTTTGCACAAATTTCAATTTAAAGAAAATGTTTTTGGAGAAATTTCCATCCAAGGAAAATGTTTTAGGAGAAAATGATTTAGAAGAATTTTTCATTTGAACATATTTTTACTCAAATGTTACAAAAACTGTAAAATCTTAATTTTAAAATTTATTTTAGCTCACACTACTACTATACCATAGTAGTGTGAGCTATGTTTTTGAGAAAAAAAAAAGTTGCTCTGAGAGTTTAAGTGAAAATATGTCGTGTGTGATCTCAAACGAAAGGTAATTGAGTCTGGAGTTAAACAAAATACATATTAGTTTAAAAAAAAGGGTGGGGGTAGATTAAAAAAATTACAGTTTAAGTCAAAACATGGCTTGTGTGGTATCAAACGAAAGGTAAGTTGAATAAAATATATTTCAGTTTTCAGTTAATTAGCTCACACGTACACTATAACTATAACTACTATAATGTACTATGGTACCTAGTGTGAGCTTAGGTACCCATATATTGGCAGAGTATTTTTATAATCACTAAAAACACATAAAAAAAAATTAAGTACCTGATTAAGATTCTAAATCAATAATTAAATTTAAAAAAACATTTTCTTCAAAAGGATAATCATTCAATAAAATTTTCTATATACAGAAAATTGTTCAAAAACATTTTCTTCGATTAGAAGTTTGTTCGAACAAATTTCCATTTAAAGAAAATGTTTTTGAACGAATTTTCGTTCAAGGAAAATGTATTTCAAATAATTTTTCCTAAGAACATATTTGTTACAAAAAATGTAAAATTTTTACATAACTTTTTTTTCTATAATAACCAAAAACTCAAAGTTTTTGATTTAAAATAAAGGACTGAGAAGTCAGTATTCAGTGACCCAATAAAAGTGAAAAAAAAAGTACCTACTGCATAAGGTTTCTAAATAATTTATTAACAAAAAAAAATTGAATTATATTATACAAGTAAATAAAAATTTATTCTAGCACTGTCGAAACAATAATTCTTCTCATCTCATCTCATTTTCATGGATAGTATAGGAATAAAATTAAATTTAAAAAAATACAAAAAATGGATATACCTAGGTACCTATGTCACAGGCTTGTAGCAATAAGTAATGATTTTAGTTGTGGGGGTTGGTATAGTCTATAGTTAAAAAAGCTATAGTAAGTACCTATAAGCAGATAGTGTAACTATAACCCTGCCAAATTAAATTAACAAAATAAGCACCTATTAGTCAGGCGTAGTCAGGGTCTCACTCAGGGTGAGGCAAAAATGCAAAAAATTTTATAGCTCCCCTTTAATTCTTGTATTACTAAATGAGCTAAAGCCAGGATGGTGCAGGTGACCCTGACTATGCCCATGATGTATAACCATCCAAAGAACACCAATAGTATTTAAATGTTTTATTACCAAATTTGATTTAAGCCCCTCAAAAAAATTGATCCAGTTATATCCCTTATAAGGAATATAAACAGTCAAGAGGGGGAGATTGGCTTTGCGTCATGATTACACGCAATGTTTTTTTAATGTGTTTTTTCTTGAAAATGCGTTACGAGGGGGAGTTAAAAATCCTGAATTTTTGCGTTGCATAATTTAAGGATGTTCCCCTATACATATCCATTATTTTGAATTTTTATGATGATTTTAACTTTGTATACTAACTATAGGTAGGTACGTTTCTTTTCATATTTCATCAGGAGATCTTATGAGTGAAGCTTCAAGACTATGTAGAACTATTCATATCTTCTCGTCTTTTGTGAGGGGCATATTTAAAAGAAATGGAGCCCTTCTGGGATGGAAAACTTTGTATACTATATTTCTCTTCTAATATCATCAGGAGATTTTATGGGTGAGGCTTCGTGTAGAACCACAGAGGTTATCCAAGTAGAGCTATCCAAGTCTTCTTGTCTTTTGTGAGAGGCGTATTTAAAAGAAATGGAGCCCCTCTCTGGGATAATAATCCGACCCACAGAACACCATATCCGCACGTGTGAGAAATCAACTTATCATTTTTTTATAACTAGTAATATAATTTAAAAAAAAAATTCTGTTTGTTTATTGTGAAATTGCTTCATACTTCTGTCAAAGTAAGCGTCATAAAAATCACGGCGAACTCGATTTTCTGAAATAAGTGAAAGAATTCTACCAAGCTGCATTGACAACACTGCGGCTTGCGATCACTGACTTGTATGAACAGTGAGAAATAAATTCGACGTACAATTCGTGTCGGAAAACGGTTTTCGTTTCCTTCATAGAATGAAATTCGTAAGAAAATTAGCTCTAGAATGTTGTGTTTACTAAAATATCTAAGGTTGTTTTGCCTTGTTGGTTTCAAATATTCAGCAAAAACCTTCCACGATATTTTGCCAGTTCTAGTTGAACTCAGTGCAGCCCAATTTTATATGGCTAAAAATTTTTGCTGGCTAAAAACGATCGGAGGTCTAATCTACAAAAATCGACCTCCTGGGATGAAAAGGGACAGATAAACAAAAAAAAGGATAAAGTGACAGACATAAACAGCAAAACTCCAAAAAACAAACGCCAAAACCTACAAACATCAAAAAACTTGATAATGTGACTCATTCCATTTCTTATATAATGATCAAGCCTTCAAAAGAAATCAACTTACCTAGGCTAATTAATGAATAGCCCTATATTACCCATAGATGATGCAACTGTCAGCACTGGTCCCGTACCTCTTAAATATATCTGTACTGCTCAAGCATATTGAAACCATTAATTCACCGAACCATATTAGATTCAATTGAACTAAAAAAGTATGACTTGGATAAAAAAAAGAAACACTTTCAATAATATTTGAGAGAGACTGCTTTCAAATGACGTTGACAATTTGTCAATTCGGCGATTTAACGTTATCAAAACTGGGGTTTTTAAAATTTTTTATTTAAAGTTTTTTTGGAACTTTTGGAAGACAAACGTATTATCTTGAGTTAATGTCGCTACTTACTTGGCTTGTTTTTCAACAAATTAAAAGGCATTTATCCTAAGGTAACTGATAATGGGTGTTTTTAAGCTTAGAAAAAAGATGGCGCTGATAGCGCGGCCCACATTATCAGTACCCTGAATTTATCCAAGCCATACTCTTGGGTTCAATTGAAATTCAACATGCCGGCACGCTTGTAGCTGTTATTTTTACAGGCCATTTTCCATTATAGATTAATTTAAGACGTACTGCTAGCTCAACAAATTCAGTCAAGGAATTTTGCTTAGTATGGCAACAACGCAACCTCTTTTTCGATGTTTCTATATTTTAACGAATATAATATTTTGTACATTCTATGGTAAGACTCGGATCGTCAAATTGCTGACAGACCCTAATAATTAATTTACGACCAATTAAAAATTTATTACTAGCGAGAAGCCCGTTAAACTCGGGCTGGTTACCTCAATGTGGTCAATAAATGTACTTTTACTGTTTTGTCTGTTTTTAAAAAACAGGTTAGTTTAGAATAGTTATTATTGAAGATGTTGGAGTGAAGTGTATAGTTAGTTATACATAGTTTTTATTAAAGATATTGCAACGGAGTTACATAATTAAGTTAAAAAAGAAATTGCAAGAATAAGGAACCAAGAATATAGATTACCTCTAAATTTTTTAAATATTTAGTAATGTTATCAGAAAAACATGAAATAAAGAGTGAAGTTAACTCAATGTTAAATATAGAGACAAAAGAATAGCAGAGCTTTGCATTGTACTTTTTGGTTCGAATATTTCAAGGTAAATTCGTTAAGCCAAAATCTATCTACGTTTTTAAGTATTAGAAAATTTAAGGTGTAAAAATATAATTTTCGCAATTTTGACATTTAAAGTTCAATTTTTATCCCGATTTTTACTGTCACTTTTTATTTCTGGCATAAAAACAACAAATAAACCAAAAATGAGGATGTAAAGTGATTGATCAGACATAAACAGCAAAACTCAGAAAAACAAACGAAAAAACCTGCAAACATAAAAAAATTGATAATGTGACTGATGCCAATTCTTATATAATGAACAAGCCGTCAAAAGAAAACAACTTACTTAGGCTAATTAATGAATAGTCCTTTATTACCCAAGTACCGAACCGAACCGAACCTAACCGAACCGAACCGAACCGAACCGAACCGAACCGAACCGAACCGAACCGAACCGAACCGAACCGAACCGAACCGAACCGAACCGAACCGAACCGAACCGAACCGAACCGAACCGAACCGAACCGAACCGAACCGAACCGAACCGAACCGAACCGAACCGAACCGAACCGAACCGAACCGAACCGAACCGAACCGAACCGAACCGAACCGAACCGAACCGAACCGAACCGAACCGAACCGAACCGAACCGAACCGAACCGAACCGAACCGAACCGAACCGAACCGAACCGAACCGAACCGAACCGAACCGAACCGAACCGAACTGTCAGCACAAGTCACGTAAATCTTAAATTTTTCTGTACTGCTAAAGCGTATTAAAACCATTAATTAACCGAACCATATTAGATTCAGTTGAATTTAAACGTATGGCTTGGATGAAAATAGCAAACACTTTTAAGAAAATCTGAAAGGGACTGCTTTTAATTGACGTTGACAATTTGTCAATGCGGTGGTTTAACGTTGTCAAAATTGTAACTGTTGTAAGACAAAGATATTATCTTGAGTTGATATAGCTGTTTATTGGCTTGTTTTTTAACAAATTGAAAGGCATTTATTTTAAGGTATAATAGATGTTCTTAAGCTAAGAAAAGATATGGCGCTGAAAGCGCGGCACACATTTTTAGTACCCTGAATTTATCCAAGCCATACGCTTAGGTTTAATTGAAATCTAACATGCCAGCACGCTTGTAGCCGTTATTTTTAAAAGCCACTTTCCAGTATATATTTAAGACGTACTACCAGCTCAACAAATTCTGTCAAGAAATCTTGCTAAGTGTGGCAACAACGCAACTTCCTTTTCGATGTTTGTATGCTTCAACTTTCGACTATTTTATTTACAACATTTTTACGGCTCGACGAAGCTACGTTTTTTTCTACCTTTCCTCTTTTTGAAAGAATTTTTATCGATTGTGGGTTGCCAAAAACGTATATTAAAATGCGTTTTTTTTTACGGGTATGCGCACTCGCAAGGAGATTCCTATCACGCTCGAGAAGCGGCAAGTGCGCGGAAATGTTGGTGTGTGTTAGTTTTGAAACGGTTCAGGTTGTAACCTGCAGGGAAAACTGTCGCAGAGAGTTTATTCCACAACGATGCTGTTCTCCAGAGATATGAATTCTGATATAATGAGGTTCTTGGTGCCTCTATTTTGACAATAAATTGATGGTTACCGTCTGTTTGACTTGTTCGCCTAGTAGGTGCTACTCCCGGGGGGATCATACGTGCCAACTCTTCAGAGCATTTTCCGTGATAATACCTGTAGAAGAGAGATAGATCGCCCACAGTTCTTCGATGTTCGAGACTATCCAAGCTACGGGTAAGTGCGGGGTCATTGATCAGCTTGATAGCTCGTTTTTGCACGGTGTTCAAAAGCATTAAGGTATGTTTGGGTGCCGCACTCCATATATGTGAGCAGTACTCCATAGTTGGTCGAATCTGGGCTTTGTAGATTGTCAGCAGTTGGCTTGGTGTATACAGATGTCTTGTACGAAATAGAACCCCAAGCTTTTGGGACGCCCTTTTAGCTATATCTGCCACGTGACTGTGCCAAGACATGTTGGTCTCTGCCTCCTAAGATGTTCAACTGGCTCTGCAATGCGACAGCACTTCCAGATAGCATGATGTTTGGCTCACCGGTGCTGGTCTTTTTTGAAAACAGGGCTGCTTGGGTTTTCTGCGCGTTGAACTGTACAAGGTTTTTGTTGCCCCAGTCCTCTATTATCTCCAAGTCGTTATTTATATGTGATATTTCAGTTAGTCTAAGATAATGGAATTTACGTGCGGAGAGACATGTGGGTGGTATGACTGAGGAGACTACATTGCCATCATCTGCAAAGCAATAAAGTGGATTTACTGTTTTATCTATGAGGTCATTTATGTAAATCAGAAAAAGTATTTGTGAAGCGAAAGGATTGCTCCCTGTGGCACACCAGCATTTATTTGGTAAGAGTTGGAGTTCCGGCCATCCAGTGCAACATAAATGGATCTATCCTTAAGGTAACTTTCAAACCAAGTGCAAAGTCTCGGCGACAATCCCGTTGCTTTGAGCTTGTTGAGCAGATTTTTATGCCAGACTTTATCGAATGCTTTAGATATATCTAAGGCAATTGTTCTTGTTTCACCTCGCAACTCAATCGCTTTTTGCCATAAGTGAGTGACGTATGTAAGTAAATCGCGAGTTGACCTATATTTTCGAAATCCGTATTGCTTGTCGTTGATAATTTTGTACTTTTCCAAGTACTTGGTTAGGTGATTGTTCACAACTCTTTCCATTACTTTTGATATCACCGGAAGTAGAGCAATTGGTCTATAGTTTAACGGATCTCTCTTTTTTCCTTTCTTTGGAATGGGTTGTACTGCGGCAGACTTCCATGATGGTGGATGTATGTATTCGAAAGTGGTGGCAGGCCTTACCGGACCTCCATGCACTGCGACCACAAATGGATCTATTGTGCCCACGTACCTACATACTGAGTTTGACTAAAGTGGCATATCTTTTTTTCCACCCAGTACATGAAAAAACTCTGCAGATTACAACAATAAATGATTTAGGCTTAACACTTTGGCTTAAAGATATACCACTAAGGCCTCTGCATTATTAGCCATGATGATGGATATACTCTTTGCCTATAAGATAAATTGAATAATTTTGCGAAAGTTGGGGTGAGTTCGCTAGCACAATTTTTGAGTACTATCGCGGGAATGCCATCTGGACCCATTGCTTTGTTTGTATCCAACTTTTTAAGGGATACTGTGATAAACCCCTTCAAAAGGACCTAGAACTACTTGGACGATTCAGCAACCTGTTTTTTATTCTTTGATTGTATGTCTCTTTGGCGGCGTCAATAGTAATTTTGCAACTATTTCTGGCTTCTATAAATTCTGTGTGGTTTTGAGCGGTTTGTTGTCGTTTTCAAAGGTTATATGCTCTGTGTTTTTTCTGTACAGCCGTTTGACACTGGCTGTTGAACCAAGGTTTTGCATTAGCTCTGCATTTTATTGTATTTGGGATATATGCATCCATTCCAGATAAGATTACTTTTGTTATTTCATTACAGCAAATAGTGGGATCAGCTGTTTTAAAGCAAACCTCTTGCCATGGAAAATCTAGGTAAAACTGTTTAAGGTCATTCCATTTTGCCGATTTATAGTGCCACATTTTACGAGGAAGTGATTGTTGGCTTGGCGGTATGAACATTTCGCACTTTGTTCTTATAAGTTTATGATCGGATGAACGAAGTGGGGGATCTACTTGAATTGTGTACAAGTCAGGATTTGTAGTTAGGAACAAGTCTAAAAGCGCTGCAAATTCACCCCTTTCTGAGATACGGGTAGGTTCATCGACAAGCTGCGTTAGACCACAACTTATGGCAAAAGCTTCTGCTTCCCTGCCTTCATTATCTGTTTTGTTGTGGTGTTTTAGCCAGGGTATATTGTGGACGTTGAAATCGCCTAAAAAACCAATTTCCGCATGTGGATAGTTAGACTGTATACTATCACAGTTTTCGGATAATGTCGCAAAAAAGTTTTGATACTCGGTGTTACTTGGCGGTCGGTAGAGGCAGCAAATGAACTTGGTCGATGACTTTGAGGTGAATTTCAGCCATATGATATCGAGGTTCGCTGGTTCTAGCTTCTCCTCTCGATGACATGAAAGGTCATTTTTAATGTCCACACAGATCCCAAAATTATGTCGAAATCGGTGGTGTAGGTCACAGCCGGGATAAAGATAGTTCACAATAGGTGTTGTAGAACTGATTTTAGTTTCAGTGAGAACAAGGATGTCAGGTCTTTGTTCTTCAAGATGTTGGTGAACTAAATTCATGTTGGTGCTTAATCCTCTTATATTACTAAAATCAATTCTGAGTTGAGTTTTTCGTCTTCTTTTAATATCTTTGCATGAAGGACCCCCAGGATCACCCAATGCCCGGAGATCCGAGTGGTCGGGTATTTTACCTCCGGAATATTTTGATCCTGGAGGCGCCATCATGCTATCTGTTACTCATTGTTGGAACCGGACTGCCAGCGCAGTAGCGGAACGTGGTGATACCACTTAGCGCTACTCACTTCTGGCATGGTGGTATCTCACCGGTCGAAGCCCAATGAGTAAAAAGCGTCTACCACCTACCTTAAGTTAAGGGGTTTACGTTCTACATGCGCATAAGTGAGGCTAAAACAGGAAGCAGCATGGATATACAAAATAAGAAGAAAATAATTCAATGTGCAGAAGGTTTCTAGGTAGATCAGGCAACAATTTTACTTGTGTACTTTGTTAGAGCTTACAGAACATGTTAAAAATTTATTTTTTTCAATTAGTACTTTATTAAAAAGATTATGAAAAAAAGAGAACGATGTAATTATTATTTTAACATACATCAATCAAAATGTGCTTTATTAAGAACGTAACCTCTTAACTAAAAAAACTTTATAAATCAATTTATTGATTTGAAGTTTGGGACTCGTTAGGAAAGGATGATACATTTTATGGTAAAACTCGGACCGCCAAATTGCTGACAGACCCTAATAATTAATTTACGACAAATTAAATATTTATTCGTAACTGCTTTGTCTGTTTCTAAAAACAAGTTAAATTAAGAATAATTTTTGTTGAAGATGTTAAAGTGAAGTGTATAGTTAGTTATACATAGTTTTAATTAAACAAATTGCTGTGGAGTGGAGTTTCTAAGGTATAATAATATAATTTTCACACTTTTGGCATATAAAGTTCACTTTTTATCATGATTTTTATGATTAAAAGTGTCACTTTTACATACATACACATAAACAGCAAAACTAAAGAGAAAAGGCTATTAATGTTTTTAGGTCAAAGAAATTGATAAAAACTCGGACATTAAACTAAAAAGTCCGAAAAGTAGCGCACAAACCTTGTGATAAAAGTGTCTTTTTACCCCTCGACGAATTGTATAGAAACTTTTCGCCTTAGGATAAAAAGTGCCAGTTTATCCCTTGTTATATAATATCTGGGGGAACAGCAGTGCCCCGCCAAGTTCAGCCCATATTTGACCTATCTAAAACTCTACTTTGGAATAAGCTACGAAATTCAAGCTTTGCACAGTCGTAAATCTTCATAGAGTCATAGAGTCGTAAATATTCATAGAGGTTAATATTATGACCAACCCCTTGGAAAAAATCAAAAAATCTATAAAATTATAATTTACTCTCCTCTCCTAAAAGTAACATTGCCCACTTCCAGAAACGTTAGAAAGCTTAGCTATGGCAGACTGATAGGAACTGTGATAAATCTATATGAAAAAATTTAAAAAATTTAAAATTTTAATTTACTTTCCTCACCTATAAATTTAGTTATGTAAAATTAACATTCCCCACTTCTAGAAACACTAGCGAGCTGAGCTTTGGAAGGATGATGGGAACTATGATAAAAGCATGAAAAAAAAATAAAAAACCCTCTAAGTTTTAACTAAATAAAATCAAAAACATATATATCTTTATTTAAAAAATCTTTAAAATGTTACCATTTTAAACAACAACAAAGTTAGTTAGTTAATTTAGTTTAATTTTAAATATTTTGTACGTAGTAGCAAAATGCTAAATAAAATATATTACTACTACTTCCCTCCCCTATAAATGTAAAATTATGTAAAAGTAACATTGCCCACTTTCAGAAATGATAGATGGGAAAAAATTAATAAACATCAACATTTTAAATAAGGCATTGCAAAAGTTTTGAACAATATTCCGCAGATTTTACTACTTTAAAACTTAAATATTATTCAAATCCTTTAAAAAATGAGTAAAATCATTACAAAAACATTTTATATAAAAAAACCAAGTACACGAAAATGGTATTCCGTAAAAAGAATTGATATAAAAGTAAATCCAAGTTCTTCTACTAGTTGAGAAATATTTTTCTAAACTTAGCTATCAAGGCTGCAAATGACTCTTAGGCATAGTGCTAAATTGAACGTATTGAACGTAGGGAAGTTTGGCTGTAATAGCAAAAATAAAAAAAAAAACATTTCCAAACTAGTAAGAACTTTTCATTTTGAAATTTGTATTGGAGAACTTGGCTTTACTTTTATCTCAACTATTTTTACAGAATACCATTTTCGCGTACTTGGCTTTTTTTACATGAAATGTTTTTGTTATGATACTACTTAACTTTACATTTAGAGATATTCTTTAATTTTTTTTCAAAGCCTTAACTTCTAAAATATCTAAAATTGTTATGAGGCTAAAATATGAAAATTTACACGTAAGCAGGCTACCAACACCGAATGCAGCACTTGAATCACTAAAAGATTTTAATTTATTTTTTTTTTCTTTAAATTGGCTATCTTTTAAAGAGTATTAAATTAGCTATGTCTCTTTGAAATTGGCTTTCAAAATAAATAAATTAACGTTTAAATCATCGTAAGGTCCATTTTATCCTAATATTTATTGTATATGTTCTCAAAATGACCAGTAAAATCATTATATAGCTTTAGCTATACAGGGTGTGAATAACGGGCTTATTTTTAAGAAGGTAATTCTTGGGTCCATTTTGAAAAAAAAAAGTTAAACACAAACATATGTAGTAAATTATTTAAAAATTATTTCTTATTAATATCTGTAGATATATTTTTAAAATTTAATATACACATTCCATTCAGCAAGAGGCATTTTCTGATGTTTGACATGTATTTTTGTAATAAAAATTACTTTTGAAATTCCTATTCCTTGCTGAGAAAGTGTCGTCACGTTTTTTGGCGTAAGGTTTTTGTAAAAAAAATAAATTGATTATTTCCATCTCCTTGAGAAAAAACAATTCATTCATTTTAATAATAATTTTTTCTGGCACAAATGCCCCTGGTCGATGTGGTTTTAATAGTAATGGCAAAAAATTATTATAACTTTTTGGTAATGTAAGTTAATATGTTTTGCCACTTTGGGGTTTATTTCTTCTACGAAAACTACGAGCGGCTAAATCTTAACTTATGTTCCGCTTTCTATTGGTCTAAATATTTTAACGTGAATGTTGTGTTTTCTTTCTCTTATCTTCTTATATAAATCATTTCCCTTTGTTTCCCTCTCACGCCAAAAATGTGTATAGTATATCATAACAAAAACATTTCATGTAAAAAAAAGCCAAGAACGCGAAAATAGTACTCCGTAAAAATAAGTAAAATAAAAGTAAAGTCAAATTCTCTAATACAAATTTTAAAATGAAAGACTCTTACTAGTTTGAAAATGTTTTTTTAAACTTTGCTTTTACCGTCAAACTTCTTTATGTTTAATTTAGCACTGTGAGAGTCATTTCAAATAGCTGAAATCATAAGACAAGTAAAGCATTCGGTAATTTAAGCTACATATGAAAAATAAAAAATATCCTCAGTACCTCAAAACGAAAGTGTATAACCCATGTATCCTTCCTATACTTACCTATGGATCCCAAATCTGAACACTTACAAAAACAATCATGAATAAGGTAACAACAGCCCAAAGATCAATGAAAAGATAAATTTTACATATAAAGCTAACAGATAGAAAAAGGAATTAATTGATAAGAAATAAAACAAAAGTAAGGGATGCCAGAGGAGAAGTAGCATAATTAAAATGAAAATTTGCCGGTCATAATATCAGACAGAAACACGATCGATGAAAAATGGATAAATGTATTGTGATCTGGAGACCTTGGAAAATGAAAGAAGTAGGGAAAGACGCCAAATGAGATAAGCGGACGAGTTGAAACATGTCGGTACTAGATGGATGAGCACGTCGACAGACAGAGATATTAGGGAGGTCTTGTCCAAAGATCGATCGAAGAAGTTTAAATAGATTGATAGATAGACTTAATATTTACTTACTAACCGACCGCGCAACTTCAAGAAAATCTTTATCGCTTAATTTAAGAATAAGAAATAGAACAATTCATGTGAGATATATACGCAAATTGGAAATCAGCCTCTCCTTATGACAAACTTGGATGAAATGTACACTTTTCTTTTTTTATATAGAACAAACAAATATAGCATTAATGGATTCACCGTGTTCAAACAGGGTTATTCTAAAATAAAATATTTTACAATTTTTGCTATCAACCGGTAGCTCGCTACATAGCTCCAAATCAAAAACACATGTAAATATTCAGTTCGTAAAGCTTTTTGCAAAAAAACGGGAGCAATCTAATCAGCGTAAAGCAAAAAAAAATATCAAAGAAAAAAAAAGTGAGCCGTTTTCCGGAAAACGATATCATATAAATTCAGCCAGACACATTTTGCTGGTAGGTGTTGGAATTAAAGAAACGTATCTGTATTTTAATCCTCCATATTTTAATTTGACCTAGCATGATTAGTTGTAGACAAATACGTTAGTGACGAATACGAAAAGTGAACCACTTATAGCTTGCTTTGGAAACAATTGCTTTTTAACAATTTAAATTCGCAGACGCGAATTTTCAAGCACGCATGCGTGTTGTTTGTCATGTAGACACACAGCTACTGTGTGAATAGACGCCATATTTGTTTGTCGTGTAAAATTATGTTTTTTTCTGTAAAATAATTCACACAAAACGTGCGGTTTGTGGCAAAATGTTCGAGAGAAGTAAGGGAGTGCAATTCCACAGGTAAGTACTTGCATTTTTCTTTATAATTTGTTAATAAAGTTAAGAATGGTTTATAGATGTCATTAGATAGTTTGCAGGGTGTTGGTAATAAATCTGTACAATTAATTTTAGAAAAACTACAATTTGAATCCACAATTTGATGAATTTTCACCGAATCAACTAGTTTTTAGAAACAAAATAATAGACATAACCCTAAATTTTTGACATTTTCCAATAGGGCTGTCTAACAAAACATATGATCAAATCCAAGATGTCTTCCATAGGACAAACAAACCGATTTCCCATAAGCCGTAATGTTAACAAAAACGTAAATTTTACAAAAACGACAAGAGCTTTAGTCTCAAAAATTAATCAGTTTTAAGAACAGATCCTTTGTGCATATGGGAAAAATGCGTATTTCGTAAAAATATTAAACTAAAGCGAGAAAATCTGAAATAAAAGGGACCATGTTTTCTTCAAAAAAGTAGGTTATGTTTTTGTTTATTTTGTATTTATTTTGTATTTATTTATTCAACACAAAATTGCACATACTACATATCACATATAAAACTTAGTTCGCCAAATTTATTTATTTTCTTTAGTAGTGTTGAGCAGAGGAACTTAATCCTGTGTTGCTTGTACATTACAACAAGAAAATAAATTTACAGAAATTTAACTTAAAATAAATATAAATTTTATACAAAATTTAATTTAGTTACATTTTTGAAACATAGTTTTAGAACAAATACTAATCTTATTTAACCTAATCTGTGGAACAAATTATAGCCTAGATAAACTGAATAATGCTAATTAATAGAAAAAATGGTTTACTTCTTACTTTGTATAGGTTGTTAATTTTTATCAAATGACAAAGAAATTTTAGCCAGTAAATGGTACATTAAAAGGTCTTGATAAAATATTAATATTCTTTTGTTTTTTTCAAAACTTTTTTTCTAGTTTTTTCATTTATTTTGAATTATTGCATGGGCGCACCAAGGGGGTGGGGGCTAGGGGCCCGGACCCCCCCCCAAACCACATATTTTTTTTAGATATTTTCCATATATTTCATGAATAAACAGAAAAAATAGCATAAAGTACAACGTCGTGAGACCTCTGGGGGCCCCCCCAAAGGTATCGGACCCCCAAAGGTTTTTGAAGTTTTTTGACCAATGAATCAATGAACTATCAGCCCAAGGTAGGGGAAAGTAGTTCTATTCAAAGAGCTCACTTCAAGGCTCACTTAACAGAAAATAAATTGAAATAGACTAAACGTTTCTTATCAGATTCAGGTTTTCTATTAGGATCTTTTGTTGTACTTGACTAAACCTTTTGCTAAGTAATAGGCCTTCTATAGCGTTAAACTGTGAAAAATATTTCACTCTGATTTTTAGGTTTAGACAAAGTTTAATTGTTTTAACCCTCCAGTAGTGACATGAAAAAGAGGCACAACTTATAGGTAGGTCAGTCCAACAGATCAATATGCACATATGAGTTCCAACCGAGGTTGGTCAAGCAAACTTCTAATAAGTACTTTACAAAATATGTTTATTTAAAAAAATATAAGTAAACATTATATAAAAAAAAAACTTGCAAAATTAAAATACAGTCACATCACACCATACATCACCATATGATTTTCCATGAACTATAATACATAGGGCTTAAGTCCGGTCAAACCTAAGGTTCATCAGCTCACAACATATTGTTCAAATTTTACAACAGTACAATATTCGCTGTTGTATTACTACTGTTACTATTACTTTTATTACTGTTTTTTTGTAACAATATTTGCTCAATTATGTATCTAAAAGTTTATGCAAATAAATATAAACTCTACTCTACAATTGGGCGTAACAGCATATGACCCATTAGGAGTATTAGAACCCAAGTTTTTTTGAGAGAAATTGAAAAAAATATCTGAGAGAACTTATTTGTTTTTCTTGTGGTCATCAAAGTCAACAAGGATGACTTTTTTTTTCCATCTATTATTAATAATGCCATAAAAATTTTTTTTTGGTAATAAGCTCAGAACAGTACCGTAGAAATTTGACAACAGGACTTGTAGTAGGTCCAGTCAGATACTATACAAATTTTACGGTGTACAAGTTTTAGGTGTCAAAAAGCATGGAAATAAAGGAAAATTTGCACCAAAATAGTTTAAGATAAAAAGAGGTTTGAGTTAGGGAGATTGTCAAATTCACCAGTTTATTCTAAACTGTTTTGAGGACAGGACTTCACTCGACACTATACAAGACGCTACACTACCAAAAGTTTATTTAAGAGTTCTGTAGGATGTTGTACAAATTTGGTTCAGCTCATTATTCACACTTTAACCTCATATTGTTTTCCTTTTCTTTCTTCTCTGGACCCTTTTTTCAACCATCATTTTAAAAAATTTTCAACCGTTTTGAAACAATAATCTATTCAGGAGAGACCCAGTCATGATCATTGCTGTATTCTAGTTTTGAAAGTTGCTTGCCTAGAATAGTAAAAAAATCATAGTGAAATATTTCTTACAGTTTAACACAATTCTATGTTACACTTCTGCAAAGGTCCACTCAAGCACAAAAAAAGATCCCAATAGAAAATGTTGCCAAAATGGCAGTTACACATTTATCCAAAACAAACCTGACAAAAAACTTTCGAATATTTCAATTTATCCTATGTTAAGTTAGGTAATAGAGCACTTATCCACTTTCTTTTCCCTTCTTTGAGCTGATACCTAGTTCATTTAAATCAAGATGATTTTTTAAGGTCCAAATACTTGGCATTCCATCAAAACTAACATTATCAAGCTCTCCCCAGCTGTCACAATTCATAACAGCACAGAAACTAATAATAATGATTCAAACTGAGTAAAAAACTGGAAAAAAAGTAAAAAAAAACAAAAGTAAATAAAAACATAACCTGACTTTTGAACAAAACATGGTCCCTTTTATTTGAGATTTACTGGCTTCAATTGATTTTTTTTAAGAAAAACGCATTTTTCCCATGTGTACAAAGGTTCAATACTTAAAACAGCATCTTTGTTGTAAATTAAATCGTTTCACTTTTTATAAAAATTATGTTTTTGTTAACATTGCGGCTTATGGGAAAACGCTTTGTTTGTCCTATGGCGACCATCTTGGATCGAAAAACAGCTAATCGTGACAGTTCGTTAGACAAGCTAATAATGTAGTGACGTAACGGAGTATGTTCCAAAACAACCAAAAGTGACGCACGTGCAGTTACCGAAATCCTGTTTACCAGAAAATAATTAAATGGGGGTCCTGGCCTCAATCATTGCGCGTGAGAGTGCATGGGTATGCCCCATATTTATGCTCCAACGTATTTGGTTGTAGATAAGCATAGAGTAATGATAAACTCTTCTTTGATCTTTAGTCGGTTAAGAATTTTTAAGTAAAACTTTTTGAGGATAGAGGCCTACATATTTTCGTTAACATTGCTTAAAGTTAGACATAAATATAAAAACATTGTTAGAATATAGATTCCTCCAGGGTAAAGCAAAACCATTCCCATTATTAATATTTTTTTTATTATTTTTAAATAAAAGTCGTAAAAAAGGCAGTGACGCGTTACGTTACTAAAACGTAAGGCACAGATATCGCTTTGACGTCCCCCGCATTTCATCTTTTCATATTTTTTCTTATTTCACATCGTTTTTTTATTCGTTCCATCAATCACCTGAAATAAAAATGTTATTACAGCCTTATTATTTTTCCCATATTGGCCATATATTTTCAGCTTTTCGCGGGTATTGACTGTAATAAGAAAAGGGTATTGGGCCCTCGTTACGCTCATATTATGCATAACTACTGGATTCGTAGTGTTTGTAAATTATAGAATAAAGAAATCTTAACAATATTTTATTTTTACTCGCGTGTGAAAAGTAAATACTTTTAGATTTGTTATTTTGGATATTTTTGCTATAGATAGTGATACCGTTTGTCTTGTTTTTAGTTTTTGCACTAAAAATCGCATAGTTTACCAAAGACAAACATCTACTTTTCGCACTGTTGTAATGAGAAGTGCCCTTTTTATCCTGCATTTTAGGCATAGTGGTGTCACTTTTTAATTCCGGGATGAAAAATGACAAATCAGGGAAAAAAAGTTAAAATTCTATAAAATGTAAAAATCAGGATAAAAAGTAAGTGATCATATAAATAACAGGTTAAATCAAAACACCGGTGTCCGTGGTTGAATTTACCTTTTATACATTTTTTTCAGTTCCGAACCAACGCTGGTGATAGCATGGTCTGGTTGAACTGTGTCGAAATGTCTTTCTTCCTTATAGACCGGTAGACGTTTTCATCCCGCCGTGGACTTAGTTTCCTTGGTTCGCTGTCGTTTCACTTGTTGAAAAAAAATAGGTTTTACCTCGTTAACCTTGTATCTTGTAGTCAGTTTGATTACTGTAGTCAGGCAAGCCGCGCTAAGGATGGAAATGCCTTTATCCGAAACACCGGTGTCCGTGGTTGACTTTACCCCTTTGAAGTTGCCTTTTATACTTTGTTAATATAAATAACAGTTATTATTAAAACCTGCTTGAAACTAGAGTTGCCAGACGTCCCGGATTTTTCGGGAATGTCCCGTTATTAAATGTTATGTCCCGCGTTCCGGGAAGGTATTAACGCGACGCCATTTGAACTTGACACAAACAGTTTAAAATTTTGAGCTTCTAATACAAGCACGATTGACCTCACATAATTTTTCTTTTCTAAAATTTAGCAATAAAATTCTTCTTAAGTACTAGCCTAAAAATAACCGCCTTCACCGCTTGGCCCGACTTGCACGGCCGGCACCACCAGCAACCTCCGCCCATTGAATCTGCGTCGTACGAATTTGACTATCAAAGGTGGAAGAGGTGTGATTAGCGAAATAAATATAAAGTAAAGTACGGCAACATTGCCGGGGTTTATACAGGGTGTCCGGATATATTGTATAAGTTTTTAAATTTTTCCTAATTAATAAACAGCGTTAAAACTTATTGGATGTCATTTTATTTGGATGTCTCCATCCATGCATTTTCCTTTTAGGTGTTATCGTGATAAAAACGGTGTTTTGGATCGTATAAAAATTTATATAGTCTAACGCTTTCAATTAAAAGGTTCTCGGACACTGCGAAGCTGAATGACGAACAAACACCCATAACACAGAGCTGTCAGGTACTTCAAGTATAGTACTTGAAATTGTACTTCAAGTACTTACAAGTACTTCAAGTACTGTACTTGAAGTACATCTACAATCCGGTAATTGTACTTGCTACTTAAGGTACTTTTCACAATGTACTTGATTTTGTCAAGTAAGGTACTTCAAGTACATTATAAGTACTTCAAGTACAGTCAAAGTACTTCAAGTACATTTAAAGTACTTTAAGTACATTCAAAGTACTTCAAGTATATTCAAAGTACTTCAAGTACATTCGAAGTACTTCAAGTACATTAGAAGTACTTCAAGTACAATAAAATATTCTTGAAGTACAATGAAGATATAGGTGCGGTATAACTAATGTGCCGCAGACAAGTGGTAACCTCAGGGTTGCCACCTGTCCTCTCCTGGCAAGGAAGTCCGGTATTTTAGCAACCTTGATAGGTATGTCTTAATTAATTAGGTACACACTTATTCAAAGAATAATGCCTATAGGCTTAATTATTTGATATTTGCGTTTGTTATCCTTATTTATTTAGTTTGATTTTTAAACAAGTTTTTAAGCAGTTTTTTGGGCTATTATAAAAAAAATAATTTCTATGATTTAGAAATTATTGATGATAAGAACATTGCCCCAAGTGCTCCACCAAAAAAGAAATAAGGCAAGCTAAGGTACGTGCATCCCGGTTTTACAAGAGTTTTTGTAGGTCTCATTCGAGGTCTCATTACAAAGTCAAATATATTTGGATTTACACAAATGTGATCTATTTGGAACAACCGTATGGAATTTGATACAGAAAAACTTAATTAAACGTAAAAATTTTTGTCTTTTGGGGTAGGTCCCATTTACCCCGGAGTTCGGGGTAACTGACACGCTTATTGCAAAACTATAAAAAGTTAAAAATATTTTGATGCGACTGGTTCAATTTTGCAGCTTTTTGTGTAATAATTACCTATGTCTTTCCATTACCTTTCTATGGCATTTATATGTAAAATTATTCAGTTCAGAAAAAATAAATAAATGCAATTTAGGTATATAGCTAATACATTTTTACTTACAATGTTATTCCAAAAAACTAAATCTTGCAGGTTGAAAATTTTGTAAACATTTTTGACAAATTTTACATTTTTTTACATCTTTGAAATTTTTTTACATTTTTAACGGTTTTTGAAATATTTTAACATTTTTGACATTTTTAGCATTTTTTTACATATTTAAAGTACTTGAAGCACTTTTATTGAAAAGTAAAAGACTTGGGGAAAATCAAGTACTCTTATAATGTACTTGGTACTTGAAGTACATTTGAAAAGAAAATGTACTTAGTACTTTAAGTACTTTTACAAATCTTAATGTACTTGGTACTTGTACTTGAAGTCCTTTCATAATGGACATTGCTGCCCACACACAATGTTGTTAACAACTGTTTCTGTCATCGCTGTTCATGTCGGCAATTTTTTCCCATTTCAGGAACACTGAGCGTGGTGGGAGGGGCGCGCTGTGCTGGCCAGTCGGTTCCGATTCTATGAGCGCTTGTTCATATTTTGGTTACGTACAAACATTGAGTAAATAACCCATATAGAGGAGCCACCGGCGAGTTTTATCATATTGAGGGGCAGATGGCGCTGAAATAAATTCGTCTGGTACGCAATATTCAGGGACTGCTAGTACGATTTAGTTACGTGCGAGTTCCGAGGCTCATGCTTATCATACAAATGCCATTAGATCATAATAGTTTTCTCTAAATATTGCGTACCAGACGAATTTATTTCAGCGCCATCTATCCCTCAATATGGTAAAGGTCGCCGGTGGCTCCTCTATATGGGTTATTTACTCAATGGTACAAATCAAATCAATTTTTTTCTGAAGAATATTGCTTGATGTGTTACCGTAAAAATAATTATATCAATACCTGGATAGTAAGTTTTAACATTGCGTTTTGAGTCCACCTTCTCGATGTTCAGTTATGGTCAGGGATATATATTGAAAGGCAATGACTGGCGTAAATTTTAATAGGGGATTTTCTTCTGCTCTAGATCTGGTTCGGCCCGAAAAGCTGTTTGCCTGCAAGGTTTATGGACAGAGCGAGAGCTGAGTTTTGTTGGCAATAACTGAGATTTTCTTGGCTATAAATAAAAATTTATATTTTTGTTTTTGAAAATCTACTTTAATACATAATTTTTGTTTGGAATTTCGAAAACCTCGGTACGTGTCTGTATTTCTAGATGGTGGATCAGCAACATGGCATTTAACACCGCACTGGAAGTCAAAAGGAACAAACAAATGTCGAAAAATTTATTTAAATGCCAAAAATAGTGGAAAAAATAAAAAATATATATATTAGTTATTATGACGTAATTTAAAACATACGTGCTTAATAGTTTATAATGCTATAATATTCGCTTTCTATCAGGGTGAGGCCAAATATAAATAATTATTTAAAAATTATTTTAAAAAAGTCCTCGTGTTTTTTCGCAAAAAAAAATAAATAACCTATTTGGCAGTTATCATAGAAACGAGCAATGATAATACGAATATTTTAAAAATCAATCGATAAATTTTAAAAATGATAAAAGCACAGTAACGGCACAAAACATTTTCAACGATATATGACTGATTCCACTTTTAATATTTATAATCAAATGTCAAAGTTTACTGTGGCTAGGGTTAAATAGAAACCGATATATATTGCAAGATTAGAAAAACAATTACATAAGCCAATTTTTCTGGTAAGTTTTTAGTCAAACACCCTGTATATGCAGCATGACGAATTAAAAATACTCTGCCAATCTATGGACACCTAAGCTCACACTGGGTACTATAGTTATAGTGTATCTACGTGAAAGCTAATATAACTAAAAACTGAAGTATGTTTTATTGAACTCCAGACTCAATTACCTTTCGTTTGATACCACACAAGCCATGTTTTGACTTAAACTCTAATTTTTCAAATCTACCCCCACCCTTAAAAAAAACAAAAACTAAAATGTATTTTGTTAAACTCCGGACTTAATTACCTTTCGTTTGATATCACACACGCCATATTTTCACTTAAACACTAATTTTTAAAATTTACCCCCCCCCCCCCCATTTTTTTTTAAATAAACTAAAATGTATTTTGTTTAACTCCAGACTCAATTACCTTTCGTTTGATATCACACGCGCCATATTTTTTCATAAACTCTAATTTTTGAAATCTACCCACACCCTTTTATTTGGCTTGTGTTTGGTGGATTTTGTTCATTTTTAAATGGGCATCTCGACCCAAAACCCAGCCTGGGTACCAAATTTCATTAAAATCGGGCAAGCGGTTTTTGAGTTATGCGCGTTGGTCGTTACAGACAGACATACAGACACACAGACAGACAGACAGACAGACAGACAGACAGAGAGAGAGAGAAAATTTTTGAAATCGGAGCAACTTTTTTTTTCTCGAAAAAATTAGGATCACCATAGCTCACACTACTATAGTATAGTATATGTGTGAGCTAAAAAACCATGTCCCTAAGGGGTTAACATATGATTTATAAATAAAAATTCTAAAATACATCTACTATTTTAAAGAATAACTCCTTAGAAAGGGGTCTAGTCACATATAAATTTTTGTTGTTAAACAAAAAGGCGCCCAGCCTAACTAAACACATTTAATTAAATAAAAATCCTTTAAAAAACAAAAAAGTTTCTTACATAAGATATCAAGCGAGGATCTGAGCCTAAATCTAGGGGAAGGGGTAATGGTCGACGGAAAAAATATTTGTGTGTGCATTTATTTTTGTTCTAGGGGGGGTAATTATCCGTTAAGCCCTTTACTTAATAACCCAAAGTGAATATATTTTTTTCTAGAGGGGCGTAATTACGACGTTACCGCTCTCAAATCCGCAATTGTAAGATCTGTAGTCCACTTTCTTTATACTTTATAAAAAATATTGGAAATCTCAAAAAAGAGCAGCTGATTTCTTTAGAATTTTGTTAAGAAACATCTATTTATACAAAAAGTTACAATAGTTGTTGTGCTTTAGCACAAAATAATTTTTTTATTTTTTATTTTCTTACGGAAAATAGTTTTAAAAAATCACTTCCTAATTTGCAAAAAAAATATTGCCATATGACCACCTACAGCTACATATTGGTAATAAGTGTTTTTTTACTTTAGCATTTACTTCATTTCTAAGAACAACACTTTAAATTCTATGATAAAGTATGATGTAATTATTTGATATTTGTATTTAATTTTTGTAAAACTAAACGTTCGGAAGCATCAAATATGCGTTAAGCTAAAATGCACATAAAATTTATTAGTTGAATTTCAAGATATTTTAGTTTGGCACTTATGATTGCATTTAGATTTACTATAAAACTAAAATTGATTCCGTAGTCAAATAAAGTGTGATATAACCTACCCTCGGTGCCTGACCCAATCCTTCAGTTTGATCCACTGCTGTGTCAAACCTTCTCGTCCGTCTAATAAAGGTCACAGAACCGGACCGACCAGTCCAGGGACTTTAGCTCTTTCGGTTCCAACTCCCCTACTTCAAATACTTCTCTTTTTACTCCTTTGTAACTTTAATATTGTGTTAGAAAGTAAAACGCTGTTTCTTCCTTCTCTCCGCACTTGTGGCATCTTCTTTCTTGTTTTATCTTTAGATTGGTTAAATGGCCAAGTGCACAGTATCCTGTGATCACCCCAAGCAGAAGGTTTACTTCCCTTCTGTCTCTGTCCAGCAGGCAATTCCTTCTTCTGAAGCCAAAGCTGTAAGAGTTTTCTTTACCTGTCTACAGCCGTTCGAGTTTGCCCCCGCTTTATGCAACTTTTTCATTGTTGTCGACCTTGTTAGCCCTAGACAGGGTTCAGGGCCAACAAAACCTTTGTTCTGATCCTCTTTTGGCGAGTTTATCGGCCTTTTTGTTGCCACGGATCCCCATATAATCCGGAACCGACAAGAGCTTGACCTCATTTATCTCGGCCAGTTCTTAAAATGCTTCAGAGTATTGCTAAACCAGTGTAGTATGGCAGTCTGAACAAATGTGTAGGGTCGTTTCCTCTCCTCCCTAACCGCTCCTCTTATAGCGTAAGATTCTGCTTGGAAGGCTGTTGCCTAACTTCCTAGAGAGTAGCTACTTTGAATTTCGGCGTTCTCCAAGAATATCTCTTTGCCTGTCGCGTTTTCTTCGGTAAGCCTAGAGCAGTCTGTAAAGCAGACAAGGGCTTCCGTCGGAAACTTCATTCGGTTCTTCTTCCAGTCCTCTCTACTTGCTAAACAGCCTGTATTTTCTTGTAAGTCTTAAGAATGTGGAAGGTTGCTTAAACTTTATGGCCGATTGTGGTATCTCACGCTTTACTACCTGAGCGATGAAGTTTGATATAAAAATTATCTTTATTTTTAAGGTTTTAGTGAACTTTTAAATAATGTGGGTATAACATACTTCAAACCATTGTAACGCTTTAAGTAGTCCCTATACTAATAGCATAATTATTATACAACCACGTATATTTTTAAATAGCTAAACGAATAACCTTTTAAAAAACCCATCTAAAATGTCACAAGGTAACTTAACTAAGAGCACCCACATGAATTTTCTGCGTAAATAAATTGCGTCAGAATTACCAGAGCCAACACACTTGTATGCGCGTAAATAAATAAAAAGGGGTTTTTTGTCATGCATCAGATATTCCTAGGTCGCTATTTTATGCTCTAGGGATCAAAAGTAATTCCTGAAAGACAAAAAGTTAGACGTGAGACTGTCATACAGACAAACAACTTAAACTTATATAACTCCTGTCTCTTTTGCGCGTTTTTGTCGGGGGTTAAAATTATATTAATGTAAAGAAAAGTAAATAAACTGCTCCACATTTTAAGTGACATCCATATTTTTACTTTACTGCTAAGCCAATAAACTCAAATATTCCGTTTTTTTTTTGTTTTACAAAGCCATTCGTAGAATATTAAGCCCAAACATAAAGTTTAAAAAAATTTTATCATAACAAAAACATTTCATTTAAAAAAAAGCCCAGTACGCGAAAATGGTATTATCTCAATTATTTTTACGGAATACCGTTTTTGCGTACTTGGCTTTTTTACATAAAATGTTTTTGTTATGATTTCACTCCTTTTTTAAAGGAATTTGATAATATTTAAGTTTTAAAGTAGTAAAATATGCGGAATATTCTTCAAAACTTTTGCTATTCCTAATTTAAAATGTTTTTTTAATTTTTTTCCTATGGTTTTATCATAGTTCCTATCAGCCTTCCAAAGCTCAGCTCTCTAGCGATCAGTCTGCTCTCTTTAGGAAGTGGGCATCCTTTTACATAGCTTTACATTTATAGGGGGGGGGGGGGAAGTAAATTAAAATTTTGTTTTTAATTTTTTTCTATAGTTTTATCATAGTTGCTATTGGCCTTTCAAAGATCAGCTCTTTGGCGTTTCTGGAAGTGGGCAATGTTACTTTTAGACAACTTTACATTTATAGAGGAGGGCAGTAAATTAAAATTTTAAGATTAATTTTTTTTTATAGTTTTATCATAATTTTTATCAGTCTAAATCTACGACTGCGCAAAGTTTGATGAGTCAAATATGGGCTGAAATGTTTCAAGAAAAGATGGTACAGCAGTCTGCGCTAACTTGGCAGGGCACTGCGAGGCTCCCAGATAGATGCCTTATAGCCTTATACACATGTCATAAGACAAAATACTTAGTTCTCATTCTTCAGGTTTTTTTAAGTGCGTCATTTAAATTGTAAATCAGTTTATTTAGGAATGAGTTTCAAAAAAATTATTTTTGATATTTTATCTTTCTTGCGAGGGGCGCCTAATGCAGTTATTTGATTGATGCAAAAAACAGCGCGTACTGACGGTTTGTTACTCAATTACCGTTTTTGCAGGCTAATTTTACATTTTGCGTGAAATTTTTATTAATGGAAAGGCGTGTTTTTTAAAAACAAATGGAAATGGTGATTTTATGAAAACAAGACAAGTCAGAATTAGACATATTTGTTTTTAATCGAAAAGCGAACACCGGCGTCTACAAGGCGGGGGGGTTATTTAGAAAATCATCCCCCTCAAATTAAAAAAAATAAGTAAGTAGTACAGTCAGGGTCTCACTCAGGGTGGGGCAAAAAACCAAAAAAATGTACAATCAAATAACCTAAACTTAATTTAATATTAACTTGCGAGAATTGCGAATGAACCTTGATAAAACGTCTTACTAAATAAGCTAAAGACAAGATGGGCATGTGACAAGCCAGAATGGGGCAATTGCCCCACTTTGCCCCACCCTGACTACGCCCATGGTAGTACACTCCAAGTAAACTCCACGCTATATTTACCTTAAAAAGTTTTTTGTAAAAATGTAAGAAACGTACACGAGGTTTTTATTTATAACACAAATTATTGAGGAAAATATGTATACCCCTACTATTTCTTATTGATGCAATGCTTTGTCAAAAGTTAGATTTTTTTTTTAAATTGGTCTGGCGGTTCCAGAGCCATCGTGGGCAGGGCAGACATACAGACACACCACGGATATACGTCACGAAGAACTACGGCGCATAATACTGCCGTAAGTTTTGCCGAAATTGTACTATGTTAAGTTTTGTTGGTTTAAAATAAGGTAGTAGGTCTATAAAATGTAGCTCGTTGCAAAGGTAGTTGAAATACCTTTCCAAAGATGTGTCACATGACCGATTATATTTTTATCTGTTTTTATTTTGAAATTTTGATTTTTTTAAAAAAATTTTATGACTTTTGAAAAAAAAAAGTATTTTGTTTATCAATGCTTTAGGAAACTATGTGCCACATTTTAAAATGGAGAAATCATGGGTTTAGTATAAAAAAAAATAAATGTTATAATCTAATTAAAAAGTGAAAATTATGAAAATTTTTACAAATAGTTTAATTTATGTATGTATCATGAGAATTGGTCCAGCTAAAAAGATTTTTTGTAAATATTTCAGAAACCAAAGCTTCTACGGAATTTTTTATATTCGAAAATTAAAACTTCAACTTTTTTGGCCTTCGACACAGTGGCGGATCCAGGATTTCCAGGACGGAGGGGCCAAAGTGGCAGCAAACATTAAAATATTTTTTATTTGGGGTTTTTGAGAGATCTGAGGTAGGGGTGAAATTTAGTATCTAAAGGAGATTTAAAAAAATATATATAAGTAGAATTAGCGACAAATTTTAAATAAATGCGCTAAACTAAAAAAATAAGTTATGTCTCCTGGATCCGCCACTGCTACGGCACCACAATTGCTTTTAAATTTGGAAAAAAATTACATAAAGTGCAAAAATTGTTGTTTGTGAAAGTTTAATACGTGCTCTTATTTATCAACTATGTGTGGTTTGGCTGAGTTACCCCTCCCAAGACAATCAAATTAAATATAAATAACCTAAAAATTTTAAAAATTATACAAGCTAATATTTAGTTAAATATATTTTTATTTAAATCACGTTTTTTATTTTTTTAGGTATTTCAGTACTATAGTTCATAAAATTGAGATATTGGAATTTAATAGAATAATAACGGGTCATGCTTTTGACTTTTTTTAGAAAAGATACTTAGACCAGAGAATCTGTCAATCTTTTAAATCTTCATGGTATCTTTCTTTAACGCTATTTGAAATTTTATTAATGTGCGTTAAAATTTAAGAGAACGTAAAAAACTTTTTTAAAACTGATCTTGTACAACGCAGTTCTGCAGCAGCCATTAGATTATTGTCTTCCATAAAATTCCCTCAATTTCCAAATACGCTTCGCTGTAAAGTTTCCAAAAAGTCACGCAGAAACACCTATTTAGCTTTAATATATGGTTTTATTTTGCCTGCTATATTTTATATTTTTGTTATGTCTTTGTTCACATATTGTAGCTAAAATATATAAAATAATAAATCGCGTATGGGATGTCGAAAACGTGACACAAATTTCGACTTTTGTATATTTATGAAACCCTAATTTATTTACGTCAGGTATTTTTGTTTAGTCTGGTTGTTTCAGGCAAACAAATCTTTAATTAAATTTTTTAGATAACAAAGCAGAGTTTTTAATTATTTTTAATTAACTTGTATAAATAAGCAAAAACTTTAAACGTGCGATTTTAAGTATGTTTTTTTAAAAGAAAAATATTTTTATGGGTGTTTTGCTGTATTACAAGAATATATTAACAAATATAACTTTATAACAACACCTCATGACAACCATGAAAATCCTAATCAAAGAAGCCAAAAAACAACAGTCCCCTTTTGGAGAATGGTCAGCAATTGAAAATAAGCACGATTTAGGATTTAAATGTATGACAATTTTATTCAAAAAATAGATTGATAAAATCAGAATGACAAAAAACAATAAAAACATCAAAAATCAAAACAATTCAATACAAGGTCACAATATCTAAATTTCTTATGTGACCTTAGCAATTCCTTAAATTCTCAGACCCAAGACTCTGAAGCGGTAGCTATTCCAAAAATCTTTTTGGTTTTTTAACTGCTCTTCCTGATCAAGTCCTTTCAGTCATTGATGAATTACAGTTGATTATTTCAGTGTGATTAGACGGTACATTTTTAAATCTTTCTTGTAAATTTTCTTTTTCATCTAATTTAAAAACTTCCAATGGATAAAGATGTTGAATAGGTCTTAAAATGTATCCATTTTCGGTTTTCAGTTGTACTAATCTTATTTGACCATCTTTTCCAGGAAATAGTTTGACTATTTTTGCTAGTGGCCAAAATATTATTTTTGTTTTATCATTGCCCACTAACACAATGTCGCCTTCTGTAAAATTAATTATTTTTATTTTCTTTGCTTTTAGTGCTAACTGCCCAAGGTATTCATTTCTAAATCTTTTCTTCAAAGATTCTTTAAGTTTTAATCTGTACTTATATCTTTTTCCTAATCGTTCAGAATCAATTTGGTCAATGTCTGGAGTGCCGATTTTTATAATATCTTGAAGAAACAAGCTGGTGTAAGTACTTGTAATTTGTCTTGTACTTCTGCTACATACGTTAATGGTCGTGAGTTTATAACTGCTTCGCATTCGCATAAAACAGTCGTCAAATCGTCTAATGGTAATAAGGCTTTTCCAAGTACTTTTCGAAGGAGTTGGTTAACTAATCTTATTAATCTCTCCCACATTCCTCCCCACCATTAACATTTAAAGTGCCATTTAATTCTTTCAGCAGTGCTGTAGTTTGTAATTGTGTCCCAGTCTAGTGATTCAAATAAATTTTCAGTTTTAATGAAATTACTGCCTTGGTCACTGTAGATCGTCTCAGGTCTTCCTCTTCTGGATATAAATCGTTTCAGTGCTTTAATAAAATCTTCTGCAGTAAGTGACATAACAATTTCTAAATGTATGGCTCTATAAACTGCACAGGTAAATATACAAACCCATACTTTTCTATTTTCTTTGATAAACAAAGGTCCAAATAAATCTATGCCAGTAACTTTAAAAACTAAAGCATCTTTTACTCTATCTAATGGAAGAGGAGGTGGGCAACAATCTAAGTGTTTTACGTCAAATCTCTTGCAAACCGCACATTTGTTCAGTACTTTTCTTAAAGTTTACTTCCTCCAAGAATCCAAGAATACTTAACAACCCTTGTATTCCAACATGATGGTTTGCTACATGTATCTTGTCGATCAATCTATAAACTACTGGATGGTCGTTTGGCAAAACTACCGGTAAACGAAAATCTAGTGTGTCAATACTTTCTGTTATTTTGGTTTGTAATCTCAAAATTCCTCTTGGATCTTGAAATACTTTTAAAGATGAAAATCTGGTGTCGTTTATTCCACAAAATTGTTCTTCAAAAGTTCTTCACTCATAAGTTTGCCTGTTCTTTGAAATACTGGATTTTCTTGACTTTGCTCAAACTTTTTCTTGTTTAAAAAATTAAAAATAAATCTTTTACACCATGCAACAAGTTTAACGGCTTTTTCGTAATTTGAAAATCGTTCATACCAAATTGTAAATACTTTCTTATTTGTTGAAATCATTGAAATGTTTCTTTTTTCTATTATCACAACTTCTTCAGAAATATATCAAGTTTGTGATGGCCAAAAATCTTTATTTTCATATAACCAATTGGGACCGTCCCACCACTGAGATTCTATCATTTGCTTGGTTCGACAACCTCGTGATAAAATATCTGCAGGATTTTTGATACCTGGAACATGATTCCAAATGCTTGGTTCTGTACTGTTTCTGATTTCTCAAAGTCTGTTTCAAACAAATGGTTTCCAAACTTCATTTCGTTTAATCCAAGCCAAAACTGTAGTAGAATCTGTCCAGCAATATTGGGTAATAGTAAATGTCTCAAAATTTTTTAACGTTGACTTAAGTAAACGTGTTCCTATTGTTGCTGCTAGTAATTCTAATCTGGGAATTCAACTTTCTCGCCCTTTGGAAATTGGTGTAATTCTGCTTTTAGCTTGAATAAGACTTACCTCGACTTTTGCTTCAAATTCATTTCTTAAAAATATTACAGCGGCATATGCGTATTTAATAGCATCACAAAACATACGAATACTTAAATCTTTAATATTTTCGTGTGTAAATCCTATGGGATCAAAAATTCTACTTGAAATAGATAATATAACTTTTTTGGTTAATACTATTTTTCATACCATTCATGGAAATTTTTTAAATATCAGTTGTTCTATTCCAAGTAAGTCCAAGAATCGAAGAAATTTCTTGTTGTTCAGTTTTTTGTTCTAAAATAGTGTGTTCCCATAACCTTAAATCCATTTGAGCTTCTTTCATTACTTCAGTTGATTGTTTTATAAAATTTTGAAGTTCGTATTCAGTTTCAACGCTTGTTATGCAGTTATCAACATAAAAGGATTTTAAAAGTTTAAGCATAACTTTGTTTGAGTATCTGTTATCATTATTGGATATCGTGTTTTTTAAATGATGTTCAATTACAGCAGCTAACAAAAATGGACTTGATGAAACTCCTTAAAACTACTCTTGCATGACGTAAAATTTGGATCTGCTGGTTTTCATCAAACCACAAAAATCTCAGATAGTTTCTGTCAATTTCATTTAAGCCTATTTGCAAAAATGCTTTTCGAATATCTGCTGACACACCAATTCTGTGCATTCTAAAATCAATTATCAAAGACGGTATTAATTCAATTAGGTTAATTCCTTTTTCGAGGCACTTCTTGTTTTGGAAGAAGCATCGAAGACTGGACGTATTTTTGTAGTAGTACTGTTTAATTTTACGATGTGTCTGTGGGGTAAATAATAAACATTTTCTATCGCATCAGCAGGAGCTACTTCAATTATTCCTTCGGTCATCCATTCTTCCAAAGTAGTATTATATTCTTGATAATATCCTGTGTCTAACTTTCTTTTTAAATTATCAAGTCGCTTTTTGGCAATGTCATAATTATTCAGTAAAGGTGGATGGTTTTCAATCCATGGTAAATTTACTTGGTATCTTCCGTCTGGTTCTCGCTTAACAGTATCTAAAAAATATTCCATTACTTTTTTGGAATTTTCTTCCTTATCTTTATTTGCTATTGGGTCAGATATTCCAATAACATCCAGATTCCAAAGATCGCTAATGGATATATCTTTTACAAACATAGATGTAGTGATGTTTGTTGCAGCGATACATTTCTTGTTTTGATTGACTTTTCCAATTAGAGTCCATCCCAGTTTAGTTTCCAGGGCTACGATTCCTGTTGAAAGTTCATGTTTCTTGCCTGCATAGAGTTTTCCTATTATATCTGCACCAATAAAAACTTCGATTGGTCCTTCTTTGGTATCGGTAACTTGTATATTCAAATTTTTAAGTTCTTGCATCCAAGGAACTTCTTTAATTGTTGTTACTTCACTGCAAATTATTGGTTGACTTAAACATCAAAATTGCATGTATACTGCTGTTTTTCGCTTTCCAAAGTTATCTTATAAATATCATGTTTTGTAGTTTCACTATGAGTACCTCCAAATAAAGCATGTATCATTGTTTCTTGACTTATACTTGTATAACCAAGTTCTTCTGCAGTTTTCTGATTAATATATGATCTTTCTGATCCAGTATCAAAGAAAACTCTTACTGGTTTTGTTTTTTCTTTACCTTTCAAGTTTGCCACTAAAGTTTGCATAAAAACTTGTTTAGCAGTACTAATATTTGACAAATTTTCAACAGTGCTGACTGGTACAGTGGTTTGTGGATCAGATTTGTGCTTCTCAGTTGACTCTTTTTTATAGCACATCAGTGTTACATGGTAACCTTTGCAAAAATCGCAGATTACCAAACTTTTGGAACGACGATATATGTGACCTCTAATTAAGCAAGAATGGCAGTATCCTCTATTTGTCAAAATTTTTCTTCTCTCTTCAAGAGTCATCTTTGCAGCGTTTTGACAATTTTTCTACAAGTGAGACTCTCTGCAAAAGCAACATGTTAAATTTTTCTTTTGGTTAAACAAACCTTGTCCAGTATGAATATAAGTGTCTTCTTCTTTACGTTGTTCTTTTCTTTTGGAAGTTTGCTCAAAACCAGAAACAGCTAATTTGATTCTTTCTTCATTTTCTACCTCTTTTCTTATAAATTTCATCAGTTTCTCAAGTTTTTCTTGACAGTTTAAGGTATGATCGCAGCTGGGATCTCTATGCCATGCACGTAAAACCTCTTCAGGCAAACATGACTCTACCATCGGGAACAAAATTGATGCACATTTATCTGTGGTTATGCCAAGGGTTTCTAGGGCTCTTAAATATGATTCTAAAGTATCATATATTTTACTTAAAGTAAATTTTGAATTAATAGTCTGTAAAATCAGTTTAAGTAGTTCACGAATATAATATTCAATTAAAAAATCATCACGACCAAAACGATTTTTAAGAGTTTCGATTGCTTTCGGATAGTTTTGTCCAGTTGGAGGATAACTGTCAACAATTTGTCTCGCTCGAGACCCTGGGATAGTAGCTTGCACCAAGTAATGAAATTTATCAACGTTTTCAATTGATTCATTATCGTGAATTCGTGAAAATTGTGACCAAAATGGAAGCCAATCTTTGATTTCGCCCCCAAACTTTCTAAAATCTATTTTTCCAAAATTTAATTTAGACTGACTGCAAGCTGTCAGATCAAAACTATGTTGACTAACTTTATTACTCGTTAGTTCTTGTTTCATGAAAAATTGATCTACTTTATTTCTAATTTTATTGTATCTAATTGTAACTGCATCGGTGCTTTCAAGTTCCTCATCTATTTCTTGTTCAGTACAATCAGTATTTGATAGCAAAAAAATCAAAAAGTTTCTCTTTTAAAATCTTAAAATTGCTTACTTTCTCATCCACTTCTTGGATGTCGGCTTTCATTGAACATAAATCAGGATTAGATTGGCGAAGTTCCTCTTCAACAGAATTCAGAATACGGGTCATCGTATTTTTTGAAATTTCCACCAACCTTCGGGTTTTCTCCATATCCAAATCTTTTAGATCCATCTTCAGGTCCTGTCACGGTCGCCACAATTTGGAGAATGGTCAGCAATTGAAAATAAGCACGATTTAGGATTTAAATGTATGACAATTTTATTCAAAAAATAGATTGATAAAATCAGAATGACAAAAACAATAAAAACATCAAAAATCAAAACAATTCAATACAAGGTCACAATATCTAAATTTCTTATGTGACCTTAGCAATTCCTTAAACCCCTATATGTATATTAGGCCAGCGGAATTACCATAATTTAAGGCAAAAAATAAGAAAATTATTAACAGGACTTGGAGCATTGGAAATTGTAGAGCGGCGAAAAACGAAGTTAAAAAATATAAATGCGTGAGCAGGGGCGTTGCGGTATTATTGCGATTTCCAGCGAAAGTTGACAACGGATAATAAAGTCATATACAGAAAAGTCATAGGCCATGAAAGTGTCTAAAACTTTTGTGAATGACATTTTCTACATAACCTCAAAATGTTGGAGAAAAATTTTAAAAACCGTAACTTTTTTTATTTTTTGTTTTTTATTTTTATTTTTGCAAAAATAATGTCTTTTTAACAAAACTTGGTAAGAGTAGAGCTCTTTGGGTGCTAAATGTCTACAATATTTTACAAACAAAAAAATTAAGTCGTTTCAAAGATATTTGTTTTTTCCGCTCAAAAACACTTTATTTTTAAATGAAATTTCTCCTTTAGAAAATTATCGTATCCAGTTCTGCAGGTACTCAGTTTTTGGCACTGAGATATACTTTTTGGCAAAATAAAAAAAGATAATATGTGTCATTTAAAAAAATGTCCAAAAAAAGAAAAACAATTAAAAAAAAATTGTCACAATATTTTCTTAAGTTACTGTAGTTATTTTATAAGTTTTAAAACATTTTTTAAAACTGACTATATTTCTCAATTTTCCGCAAGAAAAATGGCTATTATGGCTAAAAAAAATTAGGCTACCTGCCTTGCTTTTTGAAAATTAATGTAAATATATACATTATGACATAGAAAAAAAAATACATTCTGACCCTAAGATTCTTAAACCTCGTAAAAAATTATGAAACTTTTGTATTTATCATATTTTGATAACAATTCAAATACACGTTTTAGATATGGTGTAAAAATATACGGGAAAACCCTGTACATAAAGAAATTGGGTTATCTAGGGGGTGACAGGGTGCTTCGCTTTAGGCGGCACTTTTTGAGGGCGATAAAACACAGAAAGAAATTAAAAATAACATAGAGAGCGATAAAAAATGTTTATTAGAAAAAATAAAATTTGTGTCATAATGTATATATTTACATTAATTTTTCAAAAACAAGGCAGATAGCCTATTTTTTTTAGCCATAGTAATAGCCATTTATCTTGCGTGGAATTAAGTAATCTAGTCAGTTTTAAAAAATGTTTTAAAACTTATAAAATAACTCCAACAACTTAAAAAAATATTGTGAATTTTTTTTTTTTAGTTTATTATTTTTTTTTTGACAAGTTTTTAAAAGCGCATATTATCTTTTTTTAATTCACCAAAAAGTACATCTCAGTGCCAAAAACTGAGTACCAGCAGAACTGGATACGATGATTTTCTGAAGGATAAATTTCATTTAAAAATAAAGCGATTTTGAAAGGAAAAAACAAATATCTTAGAAACTTCTTAATTATTTTGTTTGTAAAATATTGTAGAAATTTAGCACCCAAAGAGCTTTACTCTTACCAAGTTTTGTTAAACTGACATTACTTTTGCAAAAATAAAAAATAAAAAACAAAAAATAAAACAAATTACGGTTTTTTAAATTTTTCTCGAACATTTTGAGGTTATGTAAAAAATGACATTTGCAAAAGTTTTAGATATTTTCATGGCCTATGACTTTTCTGTATGTCACTTTTTTCGCCGACGTCAGCTTTCGCCGGAAATCGCAATAATACGATTCCCTGCCCATTTTTAACCCCCCCCCAAACCTAACCCGCATTTATTTATTTTTACTTTCTTTTTCGCCGCTCTACAATTTCCAATGCTTCAAGTCCTGTTAATAATTTTCTTGCTCTCAAAGTGTAATTTGCCTGGTCTATATAGCGTTTATAAACTTAAACAGTGAAATAATTTTTAATCAATGGCCGAATAAATCACAGATACACAGACTTAATAGCCATTATACACTGTGTCCCATTTGAAACTTTCCAACCGGGATTTCTCGAGAACTGCTGAAAATGTTTAAAAATGCCGAAACACGTCGATTTTGTTTGCGAGGGGAAGACTTTTTGGCTATCTTGACATTTTTGTACCACGCACCACCTTCGAGGGGTATACTTTACCCCTATATTTTGAATTGGGAAAGTGGGTCTAGTGATACCTTGTTTTGAAGGCCTTTTGAATGTCCTTACAACCATGTCAAAATTTCAAAAAGTATAACCCTCGCCAACAAAAAAGACGTAACTCGGCATTTTTAAAAATTTTTAGCAGTTCTCGAGACATCCCGGGTGGAAAGTTTTAAATGAGACACAGATAGCGAAGCAACAACATCAATCCAAACCAATCCGCATAAGAAGAAGTATCAGCCAGAGTGACACAATATCCCCGAAGCTATTTAACCAGGCCGTAGAAGATGTTCTTCAAAACTTAGATTGGGAAGAAATAGGCATTAAAGTGAGCGGACAACACTTGAACCATCTAAGGTATGCTGACGATATCGTCTTAATAACAGATAAAAAAGAAAAACTGATAAAAATGCTAAAAGAATTATATACAGCAGCTAAAAATATAAGCTTGAGTATGAGCTATGCTAAAATTAACCCAACAAACACAGATAAATAAACCAAGAAAAATAGAACAAGTAGAGGAATATATATATATATATATATATATATATATATATATATATATATATATATACTACTACTACTACTACTATGTCGGTTTAGAACGTTTTTCTACGTTGTCCGACGCCTATTCTCCACCTCCTTCGATCCTGACAGTCATCTTCCGTCAGGTTTTTTTGACTCATGATCTTTGGATTGACTGTTGCCATTCCAGTTTAGAACGCCCTCTTTTTCTGCGCTCTATTGGTTGCCATTCTAGGACCTGCTTTGGTAATCTTTCGTCGCTCATCCGTTGTACATGGCCGTACCATATCAATTGCCTTTTAGTGATGTCATCCGTTGTAAGATTCCCATTCTTTCTTTTATGATCTCATTTCTTATATGATCTGTTCTAGATATTCTCATTGATTTTCTTATTGCATCCATTTCGAAAATTTCCATTTTTGCTTTGTATTTTTCTGTTACGCTACAAGTCTCTATTCCATACAACAGCGTGCTTTTCACCATTGTTTCATATATGTTAAATTTTACATTCTTTTTTATCTCTCTGCTCCATAAAATACTGTTAAGACAACCAATAACCTTTTTTGCTTTTACTATTTTTTTTCCAGTTCTTTACAGTCTGTTCCTGTCTTATCAAATGTGACACCCAAGTATACATACTCATTGCATGGAGATATTGTTTGTCCATTTTCTAGTTCTAATTCACTTGATTCATTTCCAATACATAAGTACTGTGTCTTGTCCACGTTCACTGTTAACCCCCACTTTTGGTATTCTTCCGTTAACTTTCTCATCATATACTCCATGTCTTCTTGATCATGAGCTACAATTACTTGGTCGTCAGCAAACTGTAGTGTGTATATGGTAAATAGGTCGTTAAGTTGTATTCCCATGCCGTGTACTTTGCGTTTCCAGTTTTTTAGAGCTACTGCGATATATATTTTAAAAAGAGTTGGAGAGATACAACATCCCTGTCTTAAGCCTTTGGTTACCAGGAATTCTTTTGAAAGTCGATTTCCAATTTTAATTTTAGATTTTGACCCATTGTATAGTTTTTTTTATCGCGTTTATGTATGTATGATTGATATTAGTCTGCTCTAGCACTGTCCATAATTTTTCTACTGGAACGGTATCATATGCTTTTTGTAGGTCCACAAAGGTAACATGAGTCTCTATATTTCTGGCGCTCCTTTTCTCAATTACTTGTTTAAGACAAAAACATTATCACTACAAGATCTGCCTGCACGGAACCCACTTTGCTCTTCTTCTTCTTGTTCATGAAAATCATTCTCTATTAGATCTCTAAGAATCCTACCGTACAATCTACTTAGAGTACTGGTTACTGAAATTGTTGCTTGTTTCCTTTTTTATTTATTGAGGATATGAATGCAATTTTCCGATCATCAGGTACTGGATAACCGTTTATGCATTGATTGATAATATATGTGAGATTTTGGAGTAGTTTCTCTGATCCATATTTAAGCATTTCAGCCTATATTCCCCCAGGTCCGCTAGCTTTTCCGAAATTTAGCTATACATTAAAAAATAAAAAATATTCCCAGTACCTCAAAACGAAATAGTATAACCAATTTATCCCTCCCGTAGTTAACGACTACGAGATCCGATGACAACTCAATGAAGTCCAGATAGCGATCAGGGTTGCAAAATTTAAAGATGATAAGGCAGCTTATCAAAAAGGAGTAGTTATCAAGAAATTTGAATAATTATAAAATATGATTTTTCGGTTTCCTATAATTAAACGATATAAAAGAACCAGGTATATAGCTACATATTTAATTTTACGTATTTAAAGAACACAAAACTTTATAAATAGTACAAACTACAAAGAATGCACATAAGTGCTTTTAACATGCCACGTACAAAAGAAATTCACGCACCAACCAACGCCGACACACATATATTTTTATTTCGTTTATAGGTTAGAAACAGCTTTATTATTTTATATTAAGTATTTTTAGAAAATATAGTACAGCAATCCTTATATACAGGGTGTTTCATTAAGTCTGCACTATGTCTAACTTATTATTTAAATGAAGGAATGATATTAGTTATTCTTAAAAAATAAACTGTATTACGTTTTGCTATTGGATATAATAAAAATTATTTCTTTATACCGGGTGTTTCTTTAAGTTTGCACCATTGGCAACTTATGATTTTAATAAATGACGTAAGGGTTTTGTTATTAAGTAGAAATAAATATTAATTCTTTATACAGGGTAACTTATGGTTTAAGTAAAGAAGACATATCGTCGGCGAAACCCGAAAAATGTGTAACTCTACATTCGGACGAATTTTAGATTATGGTGTTGTCTGTTAACTAAAATCAAAAGCTATTACTTTAAAAATTTATGTTTGTCCTAGGAAAGCAGATTTTTTAAAATTAGTAGAATAGAAAACTAGCTCCTCCGTTGTTATTTGTAAATGAAAAATGTGTAAATCCCCAGTTTACATGGTTGTTCTGTAACCTGACTTTTGTTCATCTAGTCTAGCCCATATTTAGAGTAAACATTTGATAATAAAACAAGTGTGGCATAATATAAAGTAAGGTAAGTGCCTTTATTATAATTTAAATCTAAAGTTAAAAAGATAATTGCAACAAAAGCCGCCAACAGTTTATTTTAAAAAATACTAGATTTACACAATTTTCCCTTCAAATTATTTTACCTTTTAGAGCATGAAAATGTATAACTCCATACTTATACATTGTATCAGTACAAAATATAACAATGTCCTGTCAAAAATGCAGCCTCAAATCTCGTTAAAAAAAAACACGTGAAAGTTCATGAGATCTCGTAGGTATTTTCTGCGGATTATAAAACACCACTTTCTAGTGAAATCTTATGAACTTTCGCCAGTTTAAAATACATAATTATATTTAACCTGTTAAAAGTTCATGAGATTACACCAGAAAAAAGTGTTTCATAATCCGCAGAAAATAGTTACGAGATCTCATAACCTTTCACGAGTTTTCATTAGATCTGTCAAAAGTTTACAAGATTTAACCAGGTATTTTTTGCATGCGACACATGAAATCCATAGCAGATCTGACGAACTTTCATGAGCTTCTAAAAGCACTTTGATACGGGAAATTGGTTTTATAGTTCACGTCAAATCCGTAACACATCTCGCGAACTCCCACCAGTCATGTATGTATATTCAAACTGCTAAAAGTTTATGAGATTACACCAGAAAGAAGTGCTTTATAATCCGCAGAAGATACTTACGAGATTGTATGAACTTTTACGAGTTTTTATCAGCATCTGGCTTAATGTTCGAAGGTCAGCATATTATTACGGGCATATCCGCGTCAAATCTATCGATAGTTAACAAGACTTTACTAGTCAAATCTTTTTAATTCTCATCGAAAAAGTTAGTCTAAAACTCCTTAAAACTGTCTCCTAATTAGAAACATTATTCAAATATGAAATTTGCTATAGTAAAAACTTTTTAAACTTCACCAAAACGGCTTATTATTTTGCTTTTTTATTCGCATAAAATCTCTTACTCATAAGAAAAAATTATTTGTTAAAAGCTTTTTGAAATCGTATAGAAAACATAAAAAACTGCTTAAAACTGATTACTATTCAACTGGTTAAAACTTATAAAATCTTGTCATATATCGGCAACACTTATCCTTTGTTTTGGTAAAATGAGTATTTTTGAGCTAATAAAATTTGATTTTTGTAACAACATTTTGTACTTATATCCTTTTTTTAATATTTGAGATAGGCACTCCTAGGTATTAAATTATCGCAACTTGTGTAGCTCCAAATAAAATTTTCATAAAATTTTGGAAAAAGTCCATTAGGAAAAGGAAATTTGTGTAAGTCCATTAGGAAAATTAAGATATCGCAAAAAGACAATATAAGTTGTAAGAAATAATAATTATCCTCCGTAGAGACTATATTTTAAATATCACAAGAGTTTTGCGAATCCAATTATGAATAAAAGTATTTCTGGTCTCTCCTGTAAATTTTGTCAAATGGGAGTTATACACTTTTCGGGTTTTGCCGACGATATTAAACATTGTTGTCTAAACCTATTGCTTTTTGTTGTGTAAAGTATAAATATCATAACCTGAACCGGTTAGGTAAGGTTAGGTTAGTTTTTTGTATTATACTAACTAAACCAAGTTAGGTTAAGTTTTATATTTCAAATTTTCAACCTAAACTAACCTGACCTGATAAGAGAAATCTGACCTGACTTGATCCAACCTGACCTTATACAACCTAACTTCGCTTTGCTTGCGGGTTATTACGTAAGAAACGCGTTATAAGTATATGCAAAACAGGGCCAGGTTAGATTAGGTTTGGTTAGGTTAGATCAACTTAGGTTACGTCCAGTTGTGTCAGGTCAAGTTTTTTTTTATTTTTTATATTGGCGCTATTTTAATACTAGCGCTATTTGGTACGCGCTATTTTAAACTAGCGCTATTTGGTACGCACTATTTTAAACTGGCGCTATTTTATTACGTGCTATTTTAAACTGGCGCCATTTTAAACCAGCGCAATTTTAAACTAGCGTCATTTTAAACCAGCGCTATTTTGATACTAGCGCTATTTTGTCACGCTCTAATTTGTTGTGCGCTATTTTGATACTGTCGCTATTTTGTTACCCGCTATTTTGATAGTAGCGCTATTTCGTTACTAGCGCTATTTTAACACAGCGCTATTTTAAACTGACACCATTTTAAACCAGCGCTATTTTAAACTAGCGCTATTTCGTTACGCGCTATTTTGATACTGGCGCTATTTGATTACGCGCTATTTTGATACTAGCGCTATTTCGTTACTAGCGCTTTTTTAAAACAGCGCTATTTAGTCGAGCGCTATTTTGTTACCCGCTATTTTAAAACAGCGCTCAAACAATACCGCTATTTTGAACAGCGCTATTTCGAACCAGAGCCAAAAATCCTACCCCTAGATAGAAGGATGGCCACGCTGTATACATCTGTATGTTGGATTTCAAATAAACCCCGATGTATGGCTTGGATAAATTAAGGCTACTGATAATGGGTGCCGCGCTCTCAGAGCCATTTATTTTATAAGCTCGAAAACACCCAATATCAGACTAAAGTGAAAAAATGCTAAGTAAGCGGCTACGTCAACCTAAGATGACGGCTTTGTCTTCCAAAAGTTTCAAAATCTAATGAATTTAACTTCAAATTCAATTAAAAGCGTCTACTTTTTTAATCAAAGCCGTACGTTGGGGTTTATTTGAATTCAATATGGCGGCACACTTGTATGAGTCATTTTCTATTAATGGTTTTAATTCGCTTTAGTAGTACATCTAGTAGTAGTAGTACGTGAGTTCTATCTCATACCGAATAAATTGCTGACAAAATTTGTGACACATTAAACGCACCCAGATATAATAATCGGTGGCTAGAACTAGAGAGACAAATAAAATATTTTATATAAATTTTGTGTGTTCCCATTAAAAAAAAATAAATGTATATGATTTATCCAACAAAGATAGCGTGACTTATTTTTTTCGTGACCCAGCATTTTAAAGTGGCTTCTATTATCTCTACCAAAAGTCGCCGAAATCGAGGATGACTTGCATCGTTCGCGCATCGCCTTTAAAATGCCCCGCGTCGGCTCTCGTACACAAAAATCGATACCACCTTCTCCCTCAAGAATCAAGGGTCGAACTAAAACGAGTGCTCTCGCAGCTGCGTGACTTACAGAGTTCCAGTTGTTTGCTTCACTCTTAGGGGCGGAATGAGGTGGGGCTCTATATTCAATAGAATCTGTTAAAGGCAGAGTAAAACTTTGGCTTTTAAGAATTACTTTGGAATACTCGGTGATGTGATGACAGTAAATATCCTTTACCTTACCATAGATTAGTGGATTTCTAAGAACTGGCATTGGTGGTATTGTAGAGTCGGGGACTTTTTAAATTGCCGTTGTATTTTTTTTCTGTCAAAATTGATCATTTAAAGAAATCAAAAACAATAAATTTTTAAATATGTATGTATACAGACAGAGGTAAGGATCACAATTTTTTTGTTTAGGTTTGAACTATTTTTCCGAATTTCAAATAGGAATATTTTCTATTTTCGAGGGCGGCAATTTAAAAAGTCCCCGACTCTACAAACAACTGTGGTGATAAAGTAGTTAGTGGTGTGTAAAGGGTTATGCTAGGATTCCCTCCACGGTTGCTGATCGCTTACATCTAAATCATCGTTTGAGCCACTAGTTGCACAAACTAATATTTTTTGAAATAAAATAAAAAGTAATCCATTTCTCACAGTGAAGCTTTATAAAACTACAAAAATGAAAACTTCTGTCTTCTCCACTAGTGCTTCACCTCAAATACATCGAACCTACACACCAGTATTAACTAGAGGGTCTACAGTACTAAGTGCTACAATCCTAGGTCTACAAGTCTAGATTTTGATTGAAGGTTAACCTATTTTTCGCGCTAATGCAATAGTTTTTAACATTTATATAAATTGTTCATAAATTCCTTGCTAAATTCCTTGTAACAAGTAAGTCAGTGTCAGCTCTCCGCTATATTTGACATGTTAATTATTTAGACAAGCTAGAGATGATTTTTAATTCTTTTGGTGGATGTGTTACTGAAAAAAGATTCTAATATGTCTTGTGCTTTTTACAATATTTAAATATTGATACGTATTTAAGTAATTCTACGCCAATTCATCCAACGGGGGGAGCCGACATGTCACGAAAAAATCTAAATTTTGATAACATGTATTACTGTCCTTAGAAATACCAAATTTATATATTGTAATTTTTATTGTCACCTCCCATATTTTACAGGCCACTTTAAAAGTAAAAAAAGAAGAAAATCAGTTGTGGGCTTAATTTCTTTTTTATTGTATTGAATCTAATGTAAAAACAAAGTTAATGGAAGAAATCTCTAATATTGGTTGGATGATCCTATACAGAAAAAAAAATAACCTCACTTTTTTGACATAGCAAAAAAGAAAAAATAGTTTTAAAAAATTGTACATTTTATGATTTTCTCAATTTTTAATTATTTACTCCAGTGGGGAATATGGTCCATCAAAAAAAAAGTCTATACGCACATTAAAGCTCAGTGGCTTCACTATCATACAAGTCAAAAGAAAAATTTCTTTGTCTATTGTTTTCAGCAAACGAAATTTTTAAAAATTGGGAAATTGGGAAAACCGCAAAAACCTCAGAATTGGCAACTTTTTACTAAAAAATTTGTATGTCTATCGGTCTTTTGAAACTTCGCTTGTGCCTTGTTTTACCTGACAATGTATTGTTTAAATAAAAGAAAAATAAAAAAATCTGGGTCTGTCATTTTAACAACAACTTTTAAGCTATTTGGTAAAAGCATGTAAAAAATCAAATTTTTTTTATTTAGTTGCAAAAAGAAAAATTATGTATAAAAATCATCGTCAGGGGATCTTAATTATAGCCACATACTGTTCCGCATGACATCCTAGTTTGTTGGTTTAAGTCCCATCTTCATACACTGTTGGAAATAATTTTTTTAGTTTTAAGAATAAATTTTTGATAAGACACGGACATTAATTAGTTTCTCTCTTTGGTAAATGAAATGGTTCAGGTTGAACAGTGGCGTACGCAGGAAGGAGGGGAGTTGGAGGCCAAATCCTTCTCAAGCCATTGAATAACTTCTCCTAAAGATTGAATTTTTCTGAAAGAAGAAATAAATGGTTTTCCAGGACTTTGTTTTTACTCAAGCCCTCTCTTCCAACCTTCTTGGAAAATTTCTGCTGAACTTACACCACTGGGCATTAAAAAAACTAACCACTAAACTAACGCATGGTAAAAATCCATATGATGAGGTTAGAGGTAGTGTGAAACGATTTGTTTTACTTGAAAGTCTCAAACGAACAACAACTGGATACATTCTAAACGTACAAGACATGTTTAACTTCTGCCATCCAAAATTGAAAAATGTAGAATATAGTTTCATCTGCCGAGGTCGAACAACAAAGAAATGAACTCCAGGAAAGATTTAATGTTTGTAAAAATATACCGAATACTAGCAAATAACATTCTTTCACTCCTCTGGATGATCTAACTATAGATGCTAAATTTACATCGGGCTCTTTTCCGATTTTTTAAGTCACAGTAGGTACTTACTAAAAAAGTAAATGAACTTTTAAAAAATTTGTGTAATAACCTTATGAAGAGCGTTTAGATCATAATTTAGTAAACACTACTCATATAAATAAACTTTACCTTCTGATAAACATTAATTTGTAATCTATCAAGTCTCTAGACTTGATACTTAAATCCGGTCTTAAATGCTAAGTTTTAAGATCTTAGTAAATACTGGTGATAAAGTTTCATCACCAGGTGGGGGGCTTTGCATTTTGCGACAAGGAGCTAAAAACTGACTAGCCACAGACCCGTGTTTCGAATTCTTTATTATCTCCTCAATGTGGCATGTTAAAGGCGGATTAAAACGCAATAACAGAATATTCAAAATAAAATTGTAAAATAATCCATCTCTCAAAGTGAAACTTTGTAAAACTAGAAAAAATAAACTTTCGTCTTCTCTACTAGTGCTCCACCCTCTCTTCATGTACCGAACCTATAACGTTTTATCAGCGGGGATGATTCACATTTTCAACAAGGAGCTAAAAACTGAGTAGCCACAAACACGTGTTTCGAACTCTTTTTATCTCCTTAGTCTGGCATATAAGTCAAAAGCGTACTAAAATCCTTGACTAATATTTTTTGGTTAGAAGTTGGTAAATTTTCCCCGCTTTATGGGTTCGGCAGTGCATAAGTTATTTCTTTTACGTGGATCCGCATGGCTGAAAGACGATTTGAAACTTTTCCTCTGTTGAGTCTCGTAGTCTCATAATATGCCGCGGTCTAAGTTTTAGGGTTAGAGAAAGATTAAAAGTGTAGTCTCGCAGAAAATTTAGGATCCACTTTGAGAAATAGTTTCAATTATTAAGACAAATATAATAATGAAATTTAAACAAAGAAAAGTAATGACATAAAATAATTTACAAAATAAAAGATTTGCAATATACCTGGTGTCGTTAAATACAATTGCAATTTACAAGAACAGATTTAACAGGGGACAGAGGGCAATATGGTGTACTTAACTTTATAGGCACACATCTCTTATCAAATTTGTACTATTGCATTCGCCGTTTAAAATTAAGTTGGCTAGATATGCTATCTTTATCTTTTAGGCTTAAGTTTAAGCAATTTAAAACTCCATCATATATACTTTTTCCATTTTTGTAAAAAGGTGACTTTTAAACTCGATGTTAGCAGCACTTTTATTAAAAATTAGTAAGTGGTAGGAAATATTAATAGTCCGTTAAAAAAACCAAGCAAACAAAAAAAAAGCATGTTAAAGAAAGAATATTATTTAGGCAAAAACATGGCAACTTTTATTACTTTCCTAACCCGCGCAACAATGGCAAGAGAAGCTATTGTTTTCGATGAAAAGAAAATTGAGATGAAGAACGCCGAAAATATGTTATTTGGGTGTATTTGGATCTTAGAAATCCCGTCGTGAAGTCTCTGTATGTGTGCATGTCTGTCGGGCCCACGATAGTTACATAACCGCTTGACCAATTTTCATGAGATTTTTATGAAAATAGTGTTTGACACTAAAACAAAAATGCGGTTTTTAGAATATATATTATAATAAAACTTTCATTTCTGAGATATTAACAAACTGTTTTTAAGGTCGATATAGCTTGGATTTTGAATATGGTGAAAGGAATCATAGGGTACAACCTTATTGAATTATCTAGAGGAAAGACACCTTTGTGCAACGAATTCGTTCTATAGGAAGAAACCGCATCAACAATGGACATGGCTCAGCCCTAATTGAATAACGAAAATCGAAATTTATTACATACCGACTACTGAGAAAAACATAGTTAGATATGTAATATTCCTAAACAGCTTTACAAGAGCTAGTCATCACTGGATAGTCAGAATGAAAATCTCCATTGCAAAGTTTCAAAATAAAAAGAAAAATTAATAAAAACAATGAACAACTTGACATGAATAAACTTACACAAAATAAAGCTATATATAAATAAAGGCTAAAATAACAGGTAACCCAAAATTTAAGGATAAAAAGAGAGAATATTTTGTCAGATGAAATAAAGAAACTAATGGAAAAAAGGCGGAACTTGGAGAAAGAAGGAAAAAGGACATCGATGAAATATTCAAAAATAAATATAACTATAAGAAAAGAGATTTAAAAGAAATAAAGAATGGTCCAAGAAATAAAAGTTGAGAGAGTTATAGAAAATAACAGAAACTAATATCCTGAAATAAGCAAATTGGAAATAAAGAGAGCTTCAAAGAAAATGAAAAATAACAAATCACCTTAAAAAGACGGAGTTACGGCAGAGATGCTCAAGTACAGTGGTAAAGCTGCAGCTAACACCCTCCATATTCTTCTGAATAAAATACTTAAAGAAAAAATAATCCTAAACAACAGAAAATAATCCATAACCATTATTCTACACAAGAAAGGCGATAGAGCAGGCTTAAAAAATTATCAACCTATAACACTCCTTAATGTAATTTATAAGCTTTTCATGAAACTATTAACAGATAAACTAACAACAAAATTTGATGGATATCAATCAAAACAACAAGCAGGCTTCAAAAAAGCTTCAGTACAGTTGACCAGCTATTAAGAATAAAAATAAGGCCCATAGCATTAAGCACTGGGCAGTAAAAGCATCTTTAAATGGTAGTCGAATAGATCACAGATACATAACTAATTAAAGAAAATTAAACAATATAATTACCCATGGGGCAAACTAAATACATGATATTCGAATATACTGTAGCTAAAAGCCACTAGTTGATACTTGATATCCGATATCTCGTACACCAGCAATTACGGATTTCTATAAACCGCAGACGCAATTTTCGTCTACAGGAAACGAGAGATGTAACCTCATACATAAATATTTAAATGTATATACAATACGTTAACTTTTGAATACCATTTCATATTTTGGTTACATAAATCTTCACTCTGCAATAAAAGAGTACATTTTTCTATATTAGCAAAATGTTATATAAGCCTAAAAATCACACTAAAGCAAATTTATATTAAAAAGTAGAACATTGAAAACTTTATACTCTTTTGTAACTTGTAACTGATTTTAATTATAGGATAATTCAATTTTGAAATCCACAATTATTATGGTAGTTTTATTTTAAATGTTACACTTTTTCTATTAATTATGATTTTCGAAGAAAAATTAGGGAAGAAAAGTTATAAAAAAAAATGCTGAGACGTAAATACATTTAAAAAACATAACAATCTTTAATTTACGTTTTTTGGTGACCTCTTATTTTTGTGAATGCTACCAAATAAAAAAAAACCGAAAAAGCAAATACCAAGGGCAGGAAACATTTTTTATTTATAGATATTGTTTTTTTTTTCCTTTTTATAATTCATAAAATCGTCTTCATATTATTATATTATATTTCATAAATTGGTCTATGGGTACATTTTGAAAGCCAGAATGTTGACAAAATTATTTATGATTTAAATAGTGTGGGCTTTGAAAATTTATTGTATTAGATACAGAATTTATAGTTTTTGTGTTTGCTTTCTTGTAGTTCTTTTATCATATCGAGCAAATTAAATTATTATTTTTCCAGAACCTATACATATCATATTTATGATTTCATCACTGTGCTTTAAATTAAAGACAGAAAAAATTATGGGACTTAAAAAATTTTAAATATGGGTTTTCAGAATAATGCCTAAAAATATAAGTATGAAACTACATTATTTTGGCCATGTGAGTCGAGTGGGATATGGGAAAGATAGATTTTCCTTTCCTTGACAGAACTTTTTGAAGTAACTGCATTTCACAAATACAGAATTTGAGCAAAATCAAAATTTTTTTGTACTTTTACACTATGTCAAGGAAAGTGGTTCAATGGAAAAAACTTGCCATAGTTGACCTTGCCATAGTCTCCGGGAAGACAATGCCCGGGTATTTATTGGCAGAGTATACACGGTAAAAAATTTTGTCTACAATGAAAACACTTTATTTTCTTAACGCAGCGTTTAATCTTGAAATAAGACTTTATTTTTCTTCTTCAATTGTTTTATTTCAGTATATTCCATTTTGTAACAAAGCAAATTGTCTTCATATAAATCATTCCGAATTCTTGCTTAATTATTTTATGTAAAATAAAACAGATCGAAGCTACGACACTCTGTCTACCTTTAAGAAAAATATAATCTTGAAAATTGAGTTTTTACCCAAAACAACCCAATATAAATTGTCTCTAATTACCACAACAAATATGCCGCGCGTTGAACTAAAATAACCTAAGAAATTTGTCTTGAAGTAAGAAAATAAAACTCCTGTTGTCTTGAATCGATACATCTTCCTAATATTTGTCTTGGACAAGTTTTAATACGCGTTTACGCGCATAGTTATTAACGTGATGTGAAGCAAATAAGTCTGTCCAAAATGGAAATACTGTTTTGATTTGAACTTCTATGAAAATATGTTTTTCTTCTCTATTTTTAGCTTATATTTGTTTTTATAGTTTTCGTATGTGCAGCAAAAATTGGAGGTTAAATACCCTTTTTTATGTTGACGTTTGGTAAATCCAGGAATAGTATTAAATATAAAACACTGTGTGACACTGAGTTACAAAAGTAAGCAAGTTGGATTAAAATTGACCGAGTCGAAAAAAATCCAGAAATAAGATAAACATTATTTAGGAGCAAAAATAAAGATTTTTTTAAATAAACCCTTTAACTACACAGTCTACAGTCTATAGCATTTTTTTTATATATTTAAAATATTCGTTGTGCTGTGTTTTAATACAAAAAATTTAGTAAATTAATATTTGTCGTATGAAAAATGATTTAAAACTTCTGAAGTCAATTTTATTTATTAGGAAAATAAATCTGCAATTAAAAAATTAATATCTACAAAAGTGGGGCCAATTAAAAAACAAAATTAACTTTTTTCTTGCAATATGGTATACAACTATTAAGTTATGTCAAAATATAATGTGCTAGTATTAAAATACGGTAGTAGTGCTGATATAAAAAAGTTGACTTTTTTACTACCTCCCGTATATTACTTATTAAGTTGAAAAGAATGAAATTATAAACAACTTTGTCTTTGGGCCTTTACTAAGTATTTTTTCGGTTAAGATGTAAGAGTTATTATTATTAGAACATACACAAAAACGACCATTTAACGAACTTTGACCGTTTAAATCTCAAAACTGTACATAGAAATACATAACTTTACTTACATTTTTTTTTAGTTATATACCCTACTACAACATACTAAAATTATAGCCAATTCCACCGACACAAAAATTTCCCATAAGGCCTGTGTAAATGGGTGCAGTGTTCTTTAAGAAAAGAAATGTCTTGGAAAAAAAATAAAGCAAATCTTTGTTTGTTTTGATTTGAGAGAGTAATTTTTCTCTTAGTCTCAGAAAGGACGATGCCAGTGTGCTTTAACTTTCGAGTGCTCGAGCCTGATCGCTAGATGGCGCCACACCTTAGAGTTTACTCGTATTTCACAGATGCGAGTAATCCATATGTAGGAGTTGGTTTTGGTTAAAATTGGATTACCTAGGTATGCTGTTCTCTACTGATGACGTGAAACACACAGAAACGTACGTCTGGAGATGCTACCTTATGTAAGTTGGACAACAACCAAAACTAACTCTTCCTTCTCTTTCTGACACACACGAGTTAAGCAAACACACCTTTGTGTGAAGTATAAAATTCGTTTTGAGTAATTTTTGATTTTAGGTAAAGATTTGTCTTAAAAAAAAATAATGCAGATCTAGGTTTGTCTTAATTTGGAAAAGCTTCTTTTTACCCTAAAAAAGGCTATGGTTTTGTATTTGATTTTAAGTCAAGAAAATTATTCGTTTTGGAATTAGAATCAAAAGTGTTTTGTTTTGAATGAGCAAATATTTTGCTTCCAGAGAAAACGGTGACTTAAATTCAGTTTTAATTTATAATAAAAACTTCTGTTTTACATTAAAATAAAGAGGCAAGACATTTTTTTTTGTGCTAATTTAAGGAAATATTCTCTTGGTGAATAGGAAAGCACAAATTATTTTAGTTCAAAGCAATTTGCTTTGATCTAAGACAATTTTTTTACCATGTATCTACTTACTACTTTCAAAAGTTGCCAAATGGCGTGCTTCCATATCTCGTACCTGTTTGTTACTGAACGATTTACCCATAAGTGCAGAGTGTTTCTGTAGAACGATGAGCCTACCCTAGCAAAAGTTCTACTTCGTTAAACGATGTACGTCTAGAGAAGCTGACTTATGTAGGTTTAAAATTATAAAAAAAATAGGTTCGATATGTTGCTTAAAATGAAAAAACATGACTACAGAACCAAAGATCAGTATAATGAAACAAAAAAAAATATGACAATCTTTTAGCAAAATCGCGGAGAGATTTATATAAAAATAAAATTTTCGATAGTGATAACAAATCAAAATTGTTTAGAATGTGGTGAACGAGATAAAACATAAGTCAAAAACTAAAAATAAAATAAATCTTAATGGAAATGGAAGGGATATTGCTGAAAATTGTAATAATTTTTTTATAAAAACAGTGAAAAACCTAGCAAATAATTTACTTACATTGAGTATTCTCTCTATACTGATGAAATTATTCATATTATATAAAACTTAAAGAACAAACTTTGCTGTTGGTTTGATGTAGTTTCTAATAATTTACTAGAATACTGTGCAACAGAACTATCAAAAAGGGTGATCCCACTGATATTGGTAATTACAGACCAATAAGCCTGATATTACGTCTGATGGATTTTTTGAATAGACATAACTTAATTACTGAAATACAACATGGTTACATAAAATGAAAAAATTTTGAGACAGCCATTTATGAGTTCTTGCAGACAATTATAGAGAGATTAACAAATAGGTGCTTATCAATGGGCTTATCGCTGGATTTGTCTAAGGCTTTTGATGACTTAGATCACAATATCTGTTTACAACGATAGAAAAGTATGGTGTTATAGGAACTGTGCTTAAATGGATTAAATTATACCTGTCACAAAGAAGACAGATTTTTGTTGTGGAGAAGGAAAACAAGTTACACCACTTAAATGAAGGACATCCTCCAAGAGACATTCCTCAAGAAAGTATCTTAGGACCGACTTTGTTTCTTGTCTGCATCAATGATCTTGTCGATGGAGTGAGATGAGGATATTAGTATTGGTAACTTTGCTGACGATACAAATTTAAGGTTTGTTTCTGAATCGTTTGGGAGACTGCTTTAGAAAACATCTAAAACAATGGAGAGAGCCCAGACTTGGTTTGTAAAAAATAAATTAATATTAAATAAGGAGAAAACTCAGTATGTGTGTTTCAGGACACTGCAAAAGACAGACATACCAGACTGAATGACCATCCAAGCACCAAATGTGACTGACAGCAACAACAAAAATTCTAGGCATACCCATAAACCAAAACCTAACATGGGATGTAGGGTTAAACTCAGTGGCGTAGCGCCGGTGGTTCGTCGCCCCCCCCGCCCCGAGGGTACTGGCGCCCCATGGGTGGCCGAAGCGCCCTAATCTTACTAGCAGGGCCGGGACAAATTAAGAGGCCGGCAAAGGAAACTAAAGATATGATGCCCTTCTTTTTTTTTGTTTTTTTTTTTGGTCGCAAGATTTTTGAGGGGCGCCCATTTTAGCCGTCGCTCCCCCCCCCCCTCTTCAGGCACGCTACGCCGCTGGTTAAACTAACAAACTTAAAAGTATTGACAGGATATGGAACTTATATCTTTGAATGTCTTATGTTTTTATTTCAAAATAAACACAAATTTTGTGCTTTTACATCTCATCATGTAGATAATACTAGAACATTATATTATAACATTCCTTAGCACATATTAACTTTAACTGAAAAGCTGCCTACCTATGCATGCGTAAATTTTTTCAACAAACTTCCAGCAAATATAAGAAAAGAAAGTAATCTTAAAAACTATAGAAGAAATGTATTGACCTTGCTACTAGAAATCGAACCCTATAGCATCCCAGAGTTCGTGAGCTACCCGATATTATAAGTAAATAAAAGGTGTAATACAAATGTGATACCTAATGTCTGTATGTAATATTCTTAAAATAAAATAATAATAATTACTTTGCCATGTTGTCATTTATTTTCTTTATTTTTGTATAGATATTATTTTGTTTGTACTTTTTCACTTCACTTCTTTTTAAATATTTTAATTTTAATTTCTAAGATGTAAGATTTCTCTTTTTGACTTCAATTCATTTTAACCTTGGTGCATTTCTTTATATTGTATCAACTGATTCCTATAAAGATTGACTTTGACTTTGAATTCAACCAGAGCTATTCGTTCATTTTGCTTCCAACATTCTGGCTTCTTTTTCTCTTTTTTTTTATACTGGGACTTTTTACATCCATATTAGGATCAATCACCCAGTTTTTGTGAAAATTTTTACGTAGAAAATTTTTAGACCTATTAACACAACTATGCGTTAAGTGGGACTCAAACCCACAAGCTCGCGATACACCGTGATCGAGGCAGTCCGGTCGAATATATGTTGGCATCATAGCAGCGATACATCCGAAGCAGGACCATTACACAAGCGTACACGAGCTCACACTTTTCCGCACTCGGGAATGAGACAAACCTGTAGTTGATATTGTATTAAAGTGGCACCGCGTAATAGCTATGGTAAACCAAATTTTGCTGCAAAATCTAAGTAAAGAAGCCTTAAAAATTAGTGTTTCACTTTGTACATACATGCAGGGGTTTAATGTTCGAAGGGTAAAACACTAAGATCTTTTAAAAGAGAGATCAAATAGGTACTTACCTAATAAATAAAGATCCGAAACATAAAAAAGGATCCAAAATTATATTAAAATTTGCGCAAATATTGATTTAGTTGCAAAAACGGTAATTTGTTTTGTAAAAACTCCGTCGTAATTTGTTTGATATAAACAGCCAAAACAACAACGAATAGAAAACGTCAAAGCCCGGCTAAATCAATATGTTCATAACAACCAGATAAGAGTATATATGTTCCTTTCTAATGAATTCGTTTAGAAGACATCAATAAAAAGCAAGTAAAATAGTAAGCTAATGACTAATTAGTGCAGTGCCTCATTTTGGGAATCAATATCAATACAAAAATTAAAGGAAGTGCGTGCCACTGTATGTACCCCTCTACTCCCTTCCCGACCATCAAGGTTTTGATGACGCGGTGTCACTTTAATACAATATGAGCTATAGTGTGTTATTACAAAAATTTTTGATAAACTGCATTTAAGACTGGAATCGCTATAATAATCTTTTAGCTTAGTCGCAACAGTCTTAGAGACAGAAAGAGAACAATCAATTAAATTCCAATAAAAATTAAAAAGTTATTGACTATCCTATCTGTGAAAATCGAGAATAGTCTATGCTATCGAAATCCACAGTTCAAAATAGCGTACAAGGGAAAATGACGGGCAGAATAATGTACTTGTAATGTAATTAAGCCAATAATCTGTTATTATTGTAATTATTGTCCTAACACGATGGCAAATTAGCTAATTTACATGGCCGGCAGTGATTGATCAAACCTAAATGATTAGAACGTGTCGATAAAAGGTATTTAGTATAACGAGACGTTTAGAAATAAGCCACAGTTTTTTTTTCGGTGTTGAATAATTTTATGACTAATCTGAGGGCACGGCAGTGCCTCGCCAAGTTCGCACGCCATAACCATCTTTTCTTGAAACATTTCAGCCGATATTTGACCTACCTAAAACACTACTTCGGAATGAGCTACGAATCTCAAACTTTGCACAGTCGTAGATCTCCATGGAGTTAACAACCCCTCCAAGTTTCATGGAATTCCATAAAGTAGTAAAGTAGTTACGAAATTTCAAAAAACGTTAAAATTGCCACTCACTCACTCACTCACTCATGTATAGATCATCAATATTCTACTGTACTTCCAGACATGCTACAAAGCAAGCTGAAATTTGGCAGACTGATAGAAATAATGACCAAACCCCTGGAAAAAATCAAAAAACCCCAAAATTTTAATTTACTCCCCTCCCCTATACATTTAAAGTTATGTAAAAGTAGCATCGCCCGCTTTCAGAAATGCTGGAGAGTTGAGCTTTGGCAGACTAATAGGAACTATGATAAAACTATAGGAAAAAATCAAAAAACCCCAAAATTTTAATTTTCTTCCCTCCCCTATAAGTGCAAATTTAAGTAAAAGTAACATTGCCTACTTCCAGACATGCTAGAGAGCTGAGCTTTGGAAGACCGATAGTAACTATGATAAAGTTATAGAACAAAATTAAAACACCCCAAAATTCTAATTTACTTCCTTCCCCTATAAATGCAAAGTTAAGTAAAAGTAACATTGCCCACTTCCAGAAATGCTACAGAGTTGAGCTTTGGCAGACTGATAGGAACTATGATAAAACTCAAGGAAAAACTTAAAACACTCCTAAATTCTAATTTACCTCCCTCCCCTATAAATGCAAAGTTAAGTAAAAGTAACATTGCCTACTTCCAGACATGCTAGAGAGCTGAGCTTTGGAAGACCGATAGTAACTATGATAAAGTTATAGAACAAAATTAAAACACCCCAAAATTCTAATTTACTTCCTTCCCCTATAAATGTAAAGTTATGTAAAAGTAACACTGCCCACTTCCAGAAACGCTAGAGAGCTGAACTTTTTAAGACTAAAAGACAATATGAAAAAACTATATAAAAAAATTTAAAAACACCAACATTTTAATTGACTTCCCTCTCCTATAAATGTAAATTTATATAAAACTAATATTGCTCACTTCCAGAAAAGCTAGAGAGCTGAGCATTGGAATGCTGATAGAAATTATGATAAAACCATAAGAAAAAATTTAAAAAGTCCAATATTTTCATTTATTCTCCTCCCCTATAAATTTAAAGTTATGTAGAAGTAACATTACCCACTTCCAGAAACGCTAGAGAGCTGAACATTGGAAGACTGATAGGAACTATAATAAAACTATAGGACAAAATTTAAAAACACGACAATTTTAATTTATTTCCCTCCCCTATACATATAAAGTTATGTAAAAGTAACATTGTGCACTTTCAGAAACGCTAGAGACCTGAGCTTTGGAAGGCTGATAGGAACTACGATAAAACCATGGAAAAAAATTAAAAAACCTCAAAAATTTAAGTAAGGCATTGCAAAAGTTTTGAACAATATTCCGCATATTTTACTAATTTAAAAATTAAGTATTATCCAATTCCTTTAAAAAAGAAGTGAAATCATTACAAAAACATTTCATGTAAAAAAAAACCAAGTACGCGAAAATGGCATTCCGTAAAAAGAATTGAGATAAATATAAAGCCAAGTTCTCCAATACAAATTTCAAAATGAAAGGTTCTTACTAGTTTGGAAATATTTTTCTAAACTTGGCTATTACGGCTGTAAATGACTCTTAGGCACAGTGCTAAATTGAACATAAAGAAGTATGGCTGTAATAGCAAAGTTAAAAAAAAACATTTCCAAACTAGTAAGAACCTTTCATTTTGAAATTTGTATTGGAGAACTTGGCTTTACTCTTTTCTTAATTCTTTTTACGGAATCCCATTTTCGTGTACTTGGCTTTTCTTACATAAAATGTTTTTGTTATGATTTATCTTTTTTAACAGCTGAATAGTATGGAATGTTTTCATGATCTAGCTGGACAATGCTTGAGCAGTGTGAACTTTCATTATAGCTTGGTTTTTTTGTTTTAAAAACACATAAAATCTCGAAAAGCATTTAGTACTTGCTAGAGTCTATTGCTGTATGTTGACATATTTGGATATACATGGTGTCCCAACTAAAAGGTAACAGAAGTGTTTTTGGGTATTTTTCGTGCGAATTTGGAGAAACGCTCGGACACGATTTTGTTTGCGAGGGGGACACTTTTTGGCCATTTTGATATTTTCGTAGCACGCACCATCTTCGAGGGGTATACTTTACCCCTATATTTATATAAGGAAAGTGTTATATATATATTTGTTTATTTGTTTGATCATAACTTTCTTGAAACTTTTCCAACTAGGTATTTGGGGTTAGTATACAATTTGGTTTGTTCCCGCCTCTATTTCACTTTTGCAATTAGAAAATAGTTTTTGTTTACACTTTTTTTATTATTTTCAGTTTTTTATTTTTACTTTTGCTTGCACTGCAAGTTTACTTAATTTAATTAATTTTACACTCGATAAGCTTTTAGTGTTTATCCCAATTTTTCTACAATTACCCTACATCCTTTGGGCCCTTTTTTCCTTGCTATCCCCTCTTTACCTTCCCGTAAAGCAGTGCGCGCTAGGCGAAAAGGACAAGAAGCGCGCGAATGTCTCCCCACTGCGCGGAGAAGTCGACCCATCGATCGACCGAAAAACAACGTCTACGAAAGGTATCGCCAATGCCACGTGCGAACCTAATCAATTTTACTGCATGTGAAAATTACAATTTCCTTTAAGAAAATTACGGATTATTCCAAGAAAAATTAGTGAAAGTGCCAAATCTATACGGATTTCCTCTTTTACCCGGTGTTCCCTAGCAGAATCAAAGGTAAGTCGAGTGTACTTTTTTTTCTTTGCGAATTTTCCTAATTTTTCATATAAAATTTTATATTCAAAAATATTATTTACAAGTGCTATACGGCACATCATTCATTATTGCCAATTACGGCAACAGACATCACCAAATAGTCGAGATATCCACGGGAGTAGGATTGACGGTTGTTGGAGAGTTTCCGAACCAGTTTCCCTCATTTTATACAGTCCACCCTTTGATTTCTTAATTTAGGACTGCCCACCTTGTCCACCCCGAACATTTGGTCCTTCGAACCGGATATTCGGGAAACGCGAAAACAACCCTTAATTTTCTCTGGTGATTTCTCGATTATTCGCTTATTTTCTAAGTGCAAAAAGTCCATACTTTGGCAAAGCGATTCATAAAAATTACATTTTAAAAAATAAAATTTTTATATTCAATTAAAAATTTGGTTTTAAATTTTTAAATCTCAATAATAAAAAACTCGCCACTCTGGGTTACCTACTGCCTAAATTCGTGCCGACCGCAAGGTCAGTGATCGTGTTTTTTGCTTTACAAAAAAGGTGTTAAAAATAAACTGCATTTCAAATCAAATCAGCTGTTTATTATTACCTTTTAAACATTTACTTTATAAAAGAAAACACATTTTGGGATTAGCCGCATAGAACCTTTTCTATTTTGTGAATTATGGCTGATTCGACAAAAATAGCGCGAGCTAAGGCTCTAAGACAATCGGCTATTGATCAATTACAGTTGATCTGCGACTCAGCTAAAAAGGCTAAAACTGACGCTAGTTCAAAAAATCGTTTTAAGGTTTCTTATAGAAACTTAAAAGTAGTACAAAAAGCGTTCGATAAGCATCATAATAGCCTTTTAGTGCTGATTTGCGCAGATCAAACTCAGCTCACAGCTGAAGCTAAGTTAGCCACTTCTGTCATGACCTTGTTGCAAGATGTAGAAACAATGTATTACGAAATATTTGAGTTGCCACTGGAAGAAGCGTCCCACGCTGGGGCGTCTCCCGGATTTCATAGTACCATGTTTCCAGCTCAAAATACATCCCCTGAGATATCTTTTATGCCAAAACCGAGTTTGCCATGTTTTCAGGGTGACGTCAGATCTTTTCCCAGTTTTATTCAAACTTTTGATTCTCTTTATCATAACAGTAAATCTATTTCAAATATCGACAAACTCAAGTGTTTGCGTATGTGTTTGCAAGGCACCCCGTTAGATTTAATTTCAGATTTACCCGTTTTAAATGAGAATTACCCAATTGCTTATAAAATTCTGCAAGATCGGTATAATAACCGCAGATTACAAGTAGTAACCCATTGGAAAGAGATAGAAAACTGCCCTGCATTAACTCAAGAAAATGCGCAGCAACTGCGCAGTTTATTGGATACTTTCAATAAAAATATTTCTGCTCTAAAATCCTTAAAAATGAAACCAGACAATTTTGATTTTGTTTTAATGCAATTTTTACTTGATCGACTCGATCCCAACACGCGCAAGGCCTTTGAACAACATCATGCATCAAATGAGATACCCTTGTATAATGGCGTCACAAGTTTCTTGCAAAAACACTGTACTGCTTTGGAATCGGTACCTACAAAAGGCCGCACAGATTCTAAGCCCAATTCTTTGAATAACCCTAGGTTTTCGAATACGAATATGCAAAATACTTCTAATAAAAAATCTAAAAATGCATTTATGTTGCAATCGCAACAAAAGAGTCAAAATAACCCCCCAGGTACATGCTTATTATGCGGCCCTACGGCTCAGCATATTATCTATAGGTGTAGTAGTTTTTTGAGTAAGACTCCTCGCGAACGCTTTGAAATAATAACAAAAAGCCGCGCATGCACCAACTGTCTAGCTTCTGCGCATGTGCAGACCCAATGCAAGTCTCAAAAACGCTGTTTGACGTGCCGGGATGCTCATCACTCATTATTACATGACTACAACCTCGCTCAAACTGGAGGTCAATCCTCCTCCTCAAACACTCAACATTCCGATTTACATGTTGGTTTTTCGAATATTCAATGCAAAACTTCAGTTTTACAAAATTCTACTCCAGAGTCAGAAATTCTGTTATCCACAGTTTTACTGAAAATTAAAGACTCATTTGGAAATTGGCATATTGCTCGTGGTATTTGTGACACTGGTGCGCAAGCGTCATTTTTAACGAAAAATTTGGCCAATAAATTAAATTTAAATAAAACGAAAATTAGTCTCTCTTTAAACGGATTAGAGGGAATGAATTCTGTAGCCAAATCTTATGTCAACTGCACCTTGGGGTCTTTGCACGATTCTGAATTTAGTCTTATTTCTGATTTTCTGGTGGTAGATAAAATTTGTGAAAATCTCCCCTCTACCACTTTTAACATGTCAAATTTTGATTTTTTCAAATCCTTGAGGTTAGCGGACGAATCTTATAACCAACCCGGAAAAATCGATGTACTTCTTGGAAACGATATTTGGCCCTACACCCTACGTGAAGGGAGAATTTGCAATGGTCCTGATCAACCGGTTTGCATTAATACTGTTTTCGGTTGGACCATTGGGGGTAAACTTTGTTCTCAACCTACATTCCCAAAAAATATTCAAGGCCTACTTACAATGTTGCCAAACGACTCACTTAGTACAACATTACAAAAGTTTTGGGAAATCGAGGAAGTTCCTGACATAAAAGCGATTTCACCAGAAGACTCGTATTGTGAAAAATACTTTTTACAAACTACTACAAGAAACGCCGAGGGACGGTACATTGTCTCTATGCCCTTTAAAATCAACTGTCCTGATTTTGGAGATACACGGGCCCTTGCCCTTAAAAGACTCTTTTCCCTTGAAAAAAGACTTGTACAAAATACATCTTACTATGATGCTTATTCTGAGGTATTTCAAGATTATTTAAGTCAGAATCACATGCAAGTGGTCCCTAGACCCCTCGATTCTGAAATAAATAATTATTTTTATATTTCCCATCACGCAGTTGTGAAGAAAGATTCTTCAACGACCCCTTTAAGAATTGTTTTTAATGCGTCGAATTTTATTAAAAACAAATGTTCTCTTAATTCTGCTGTCTATGTAGGACCCAAGCTGCAAGCCGACATAGTCAAAATTCTACTTAACTTTAGATTACATAAAGTTGCATTGGTTTGCGATTTGCGACAAATGTATCGTATGATACTAGTAGAGCCTGATCAAAGAAACTATCAACGCAGTCTTTGGCGATTTTCCCCTGATAGTCCCATTCTTGATTTTCAAATAAATACTTTACTTTTTGGCGTAAGTTGCTCTCCATACTTGGCTATTCGCACACTTTTACAATTATCTAATGACTATCTTGATTTACCCTACGCATCGGAAGTTCTACGCAACTCCACCTATATAGATGATTGTGTCATATCTTGTTCCACTTTTGAGATTGCGCAAGAAGTCAAGACTCAATTAATTGAACTTTTGCAAAGAGGCGGCTTTGAAGCTCGCAAGTGGGCTAGCAACTGTCCGGATCTGCTCTCAGATTTACCAGAAACACACGTTCAGACTAAATCTTTGTCATTTGATTCCGAAAATGACAGTTCTTTAAAAATTCTAGGACTTAAATGGAATCCTCAAAATGATAATTTCTTTTTCTCAGTGGATACCAGCCAAAGCTCTAATCAGTGCACCAAAAGAACCATTTTAAGTTTTGTTGCTAGGCTATATGATCCTTGTGGTTTTTTGACACCTGTCACTTTTTATGCAAAATATTTAGTGCAACATTTGTGGTCTTTGGGACATGATTGGGACCAACGAGTTCCTGACAGTATTTTTGAAGTCTGGCAAAACTACCAATCTGACTTTTCATGTTTACAGAATTTTAGTATATCTCGAGAACTAGAGATTTATAATTCTAAGTTCATACAATTGATAGGGTTCAGTGACTCTAGTGAAAAGGGTTACTGCGCAGTTACATTTTTTCGTGTTATTTATCATGACAATACCATAAAAACTTTCTTTATTTGCGGTAAATCAAAAGTTGCTCCATTAAAACGCAAAAGCTTGCCACGTCTAGAGCTTTGCGCATGCGTTCTTTTGAGCAAACTTATGCATTTTATTTTGGAGACGTTTTCTGACAAAGTTCAATTTTCCAACATTTATGCTTTTACAGATAGCACTGTAGCTTTACAATGGATAAAAGCTTCGCCCCACAATTGGAAAACTTTTATCAGTAACCGAGTAACATATATTCAAGAAAGAATTAGTGCAAACTACTGGTTTCACGTTGGTTCTGAACATAACGCGGCCGACTGCGGCAGTCGTGGGTTATTACCCTCTCAGCTAATAGATTTTAAATTTTGGAAGCAAGGCCCATCCTTTTTATTTGAACCAGAGGACTCTTGGAATTTTTTACAAGTCGAAATTTCTAAATCTAACGAAGCTTTGGAAGAAAAACGAAACTTAATACTTTCAACTATTATTTCACATAATTTTCTTGACGAGCTTTTTGAAAAATATAGTTCTTTGGCAAAAATAAAAAGAATTGTTGCCTACTTGTTACGCGCTGTCAAATTATTCAAAATTAAAAGAGAAAATAGACCTGCACAAAAGCACTTGGTTCTTTCTGAATTAAATTCCGCTGTTTTGTTTATTACTAAACATGTACAAAGCAAGGAGCTCCAAAATGAAATTGTTTCTGTTAAAAACGGACAAATTCCAACCAGTTTAAAAAGGTTAGATCCTTTTTTAGATGATGCGGGTTTTTTACGTGTCGGTGGGCGTATCTGCAATTCTACACTTTCATACGACAGAAAATTCCCTATTCTTTTACCAAAAACATGTAAATTTACGGATTTACTTATTTTGGATATACACCGTACTTATTTACATTGTAGTATACAAACCACTCAATTTTTACTTTTACAGAATTTTTGGATTCTTTCGGCAAAAAAAGCAATTCAAAAAATTCTTTTTCGTTGTCTAACGTGCTGGAAAACTAAGCCGGTAAGCTTTCAACCTAAAATGGGTAACTTGCCAAGTTATCGCTTAGTACAGGCTCGTGCGTTTTTACACACCGGTGTAGATTTTTGCGGCCCTTTTAACCTGCATGTTACTGCGCGACTGCGCAACTCTCGCACGGTCAAAGCATACGTTGCTCTCTTTTGCTGTCTAAGCGTCAAAGCTGTTCATTTAGAGCTTGTCTCTGACCTCTCAGGAGAAGCTTTTCTCGCGGCGCTACGCAGGTTTTTTGCCCGAAGAGGCAAAAGCCAAGCTATTTATTCGGACTGTGCAACAAACTTCGTTTTTGCTGACAAATACCTCCGTCAAATTTTTGCTACCTGCGTGGAAACCGAAGCAGTTTCGTGGCATTTTAATGTCCCTACCGCCAGTCATATGGCTGGAATATGGGAGGCAAACATTAAATGTGTAAAAACTCATCTAGTTCGCGTAGTAGGTAATCAAATATTAACCTATGAGGAACTCTACACAGTCCTTACCCAAGTAGAGGCAGTGCTGAACAGTAGACCAATTAGTAGCATGTCATCTGACCCCTCGGATATGACCGCGTTGACTCCTGGTCATTTTCTTAATCTTGCGCCCTTGACCACAATTCCTGACCCAGACCTCACAGAGGTTCCCTTGAACCGCATTTCTCGGTGGCAACTTCTTCAAAGAATGCACAGAGATTTCTGGAATCGCTGGAAAAATGAATACCTACACACTTTGCAACAAAGGTCGAAATGGCACAAAAGTAACTTTTCTTCAGTAAACCCAGGAACTCTAGTCTTGGTTAAAGATGATAATTTGAAGCCTCTTGAATGGTCACTGGCACGAATTAGTGAGGTAATCTATGGGTCTGATGGAATACCAAGGGTGGCGATTGTAAAAACCGCTAAAGGAACCCTTAAGAGGCCTTTGGTAAAACTCTGTCCGTTGCCGGACCCCTTACACTGAAATTAATATTTCAGGGGGGTGGGAATGGTTTGTTCCCGCCTCTATTTCACTTTTGCAATTAGAAAATAGTTTTTGTTTACACTTTTTTTATTATTTTCAGTTTTTTATTTTTACTTTTGCTTGCACTGCAAGTTTACTTAATTTAATTAATTTTACACTCGATAAGCTTTTAGTGTTTATCCCAATTTTTCTACAATTACCCTACATCCTTTGGGCCCTTTTTTCCTTGCTATCCCCTCTTTACCTTCCCGTAAAGCAGTGCGCGCTAGGCGAAAAGGACAAGAAGCGCGCGAATGTCTCCCCACTGCGCGGAGAAGTCGACCCATCGATCGACCGAAAAACAACGTCTACGAAAGGTATCGCCAATGCCACGTGCGAACCTAATCAATTTTACTGCATGTGAAAATTACAATTTCCTTTAAGAAAATTACGGATTATTCCAAGAAAAATTAGTGAAAGTGCCAAATCTATACGGATTTCCTCTTTTACCCGGTGTTCCCTAGCAGAATCAAAGGTAAGTCGAGTGTACTTTTTTTTCTTTGCGAATTTTCCTAATTTTTCATATAAAATTTTATATTCAAAAATATTATTTACAAGTGCTATACGGCACATCATTCATTATTGCCAATTACGGCAACAGACATCACCAAATAGTCGAGATATCCACGGGAGTAGGATTGACGGTTGTTGGAGAGTTTCCGAACCAGTTTCCCTCATTTTATACAGTCCACCCTTTGATTTCTTAATTTAGGACTGCCCACCTTGTCCACCCCGAACACAATTCAACAATTTTTTCTATTAGAAAAATAAATAAAATGGCGGATCCAAAATGGCGGATTTTCCCATTTATGGCCCGATTTGCATCAAACTCGGAACTTTGAGATCTTTCAGGTGGCTGATTATTATTTTTAACTTAATTTTAAAAAATCAAAATGGCGGTTCCACAATGGCGCACTTTCTTATTTATAAACCGATTTGCTTCAAACTTGAAGCCTAAGGTAACTCAATACAGTTTTTGATTTAAATTTTAAGGCCCCCCCCCAAGCCTTTTTTTAGATATTTTTCACATATTTCATGAATAAAAAGATTAAAGAGTATAAAATTCGCCATCATGAGGCTTCGCCCCCCCCCCCCAGAGAAATCAGCCCTCCCAATTTTAAGGCAAATCAGTTAATTTGAAAGGGCGCCATTTTGATTTTTTTAAATAAAGTTAAAATTATTAATCAGCGACCTGAAAGATCTCAAAGTTCCGAGTTTGATGCAAATCGGTTCATAAATGGGAAAATCCGCCATTTTGGATCCTCCATTTTCATTTTTTTAAATTTAAGTCAAAAATTGTATTAAGTTACCTTAAGCGCCGCGATGTTTCAAGTTTGAGGCAAATTGGTTTATAAATAGGAAAATCCGCCATTTTATTTATTTTATAAAAAAAAAAAATTTGAATTGTATTATACTAAAAAAAAGTTATGATCAAACAAATAAACAAATATATTATATGAAGTCAAGCTAAATAAAACTGTTTAAACAATTGCCAATGGTAACATCATAAAACAAAAAGTCTCGCGGCGAATTGTCCCGCGGCGAATCGGCCGCGGCGAATTGTCCCATCCCCACCATGTAAGAGTTTGGCTCAGAGGTTTGACGATTTAATTAGGAACACATGGATTTATTTAAATTTCAAAAGTGAGGGAGTGGTTGCATGCACTTGACTTTGAATGCAAACAAAGGTTTTTTGTACTTCGTGCAAAATTTTATTTTAGTATTTTTTGGCAAAGCGCTTTCGGTCTATCTGACCATCATCAGTGCCTTAAAGCTAGTTAAGATCTTAAAATCTGGTTCCTTAGTTTATGATTGGACATCACAGGACTGCACAGATTTAAAAAAACTTACAGACTACTTAAATTTTTTTTAAAAGATAACATTCTAAGGTTACGGTACTATAATTATTTATGTTAAAATTGACTAGTAAAAAAATAATTTTTGGTTCATTGCGTCGTAATTCTTTTTGACCACGAAAAGAATTACGACGCAATAAGATCTTAACTAGCTTTAAGGCACTGATGATGGTCAGATAGACCGAAAGCGCTTTGCCAAAGAATACTTTAACAAAATTTTGAACGAAGTACAAAAAGCCTTTGTTTGCATTTATTCAAATTTGATACATCTTTAAAAAATAAGTTAGCTATAAGGTTTAATTTTTATTTACGAACGAGCGACATTTTTGGTTGATGTTATCGCGTGACCGGTTCTTAACTACCTTCATTCCGTAATTATATATTTGAAGGTCACTAATTGATTTTTTTCTATTTTTTGTTTATTTTTCCATGTTAGAGTGGGAACAAGGAGTAGTTAGCGACTCGCACAGAATACCACTTGTACGGCACTTGAACACCCTGCCAAGTTTTATTGCATAACTATATTTTTGAAAGTGAGTTTTGATTTTTTTTCTGTTTTTCCATTTTTTCCTGATTTGTTCACTGATTTGTTCATGTTAGACCAGGAACGAAGAGCAGTGATTTACATGGATTACTACTTATGGGGCACCTAAAAACTACCATGCTTCATTGCGTAACTATATTTTCAATGGTGATTTTTTAAAATTTTTTCCCAAATTTCTCAAATTTTCCATTTAATAAAAAAATATTTTCCAAAGTTTTTGCAGGTTCTAAACATAATAATTTTCAAAATTGTACGTTTTAATTGGCTGCCAAAATTCGCTACTAACTTCACGTTTTGACTGCTGTAAGAAGGTGCTAACTTCACACCTTGCTGTAAGATGGCTGCTAGTTTCACACCGATATTTTTTTGATCTATTTTTGTTTGCTTGTTCGTTTCTGTTACGCTGCTCTTAAACTTTGTCGCATATGCATTTTTGTCAAACTCATTTTAGCCTCTTACAGCGTGAAATACTACTTTTTATAAAAATTTTAAAGAAAAATTTCGCGCGTCATCTTTAAAAATTATTGCGCCTAAGGTAACATTTTCAAATACCTTAGGTTTTAGGAAAAATTAGTTTTAAATATATGGTGAAAAATTAAAATTTTTCTATAAAAATGCTGTTTTTATCAAACTCACAGTTTTATGAGGTCAAATATTTTGCCCTAATTTTGGATGTAGCCCAACTAAACTATTCAATTTTTAAAAAATGCTTATTTTACACGTGATATTAATATAAATAGGAAATCGGAAAGAACAGAAATTTAGGATTTTTTAATATTTAGGATTTATGAAATGTGAACATTAAATGTAGGTAGTTGACATCTTCATTTATAACACTTATCGTTACACGTTCCACCGTTGTGATTATCTGTTACTGATTCAAATACTTCAATGCTTTTTTTCTATTTAAATACAGAGAAGCAAATCCGGCAAGAAATTATCTGCCACCGACTGATGGTGTCATATAACTAGTCACTACCACTAAACTAACCGTGACGACATTTCAAGTAAAATAAAAAACGGTTTTAATTATCAGCTGTAATTTTTTTTGTCTAAAATTTTTTTTTACTCCCTATGTACATTTTTCATTTTTCGAGCCTATCCTGTAAAAGCTTTTCGCTCGATCAACGTCGGTTGGCGAAGGATTTTTTGTTTTTAAAAAGATTTACTTATCAAGCGCCATGTCGGTCGTGAAGCAATTGAGTTTTTGCAAACCGAATATTTTTCATCAATCATAACTGAAAATTGATTGAATTTATAAGCTTTTTTGCCAAAGATTGAACTTTTTTTCTCTTACATTGTATTGATAAAAATATAATAAAGCTAGTAGCTTTAAGGAAAATTTATGAAGTTTCGGTATGCTTTTGTCCAATAATTATACAAAAACAGAAAGACAACATTTTATTAAAAACTTTATGTAAAGTGGTAGCGCATTTCTTCCGATATTGTATAATTAAGATTAGGGTATCCAGTCCCGGGACTTGGTCCCGGGACGGTTCCGAGACTTTTCCTAAAAAAAGTGGTCCCGGGACTCAGTGAAGGTCCCGGGACCTCAACTTGGTCCCGAAACGGCTAAATTATACCAGACCCATGCATAATAATAAATGCACTCGTGGCACTTAAATCTCAATTTGGACAAAAGTAATGTTTCCCTATACTTACCTTTTTATTTGCTACGTTTGTCAATTTGTTTCTATGTTAACCATTTACCAATATCAATAAACCTGTTGTGTTGTGTGTTAAATTAATTTAATTACTTTTATTTTAGTTTCGAGACCAATCCCGGGACTAGTCCCGGGACCTGCCATTTGGTCCCGAAGTCCCGAAAACATATTTGGATACCCTAATTAAGATGTGGTGCATGTTGTGCATTGTTTAATTTTAGCGAAATATTACTTTAAATGATGCACTGGTATAGAACAAATCCGTATCTTTTTAATAAGCTAGATATCATTAAAATCGAACTAGTGATAACAAAGTTATACCAAAAACAAAAATGTACCATTGGGACCATTCTATAAATTAGATTACGATGTATTTTAATGGCTATGTCGGAACCCTAACATGCTGAGTTTCTCTAAACTCAGATTTGGATTCACACATAATAAATCTCCAGAGCCAAAAAAAAAATTGTGGATGTTTAATTATCACATTCCTCAGTCTGTTATTTGATGGCGTCTGCTTTAAGTATTTACTTAAGTAAGGTAAATGCTATAGTGATTGGCCACTTAAGGGTTGCTCTACTTTTAATATTGGGTTTTAACGACTTACATTAAACAAAAAACTTTTTTAAATTGGTTTTAGTTGGTAAAAGCCTTTCTTTGTAAGGATATTAAATTACTTAAAAAAACATTTTGCGATTTAAATAGAAATTTTAACTACAGGGTGTACCAGATCACCCGTCCACCCCTTTTAAATCCTAGGGGAAAAGTTTATTTAATGATCAAAAAAATTACTTGAGTACGCTCTTTTGATTATTGGCAGATGTTTTCAACTTTGGGAGTCGACCGGAAATGGCCTATTTAGGCCTAAAGTCCGTGTTTCAAACAGGGATGGGCATATATTAAAAAAAATAATGACGTTTAAGAAAAAAAAATCAAATAAAAGGTACGTATTTTCTTGCGTAGAATCCAAATTCGTTGCAAAATTATGCTCATCCCTATTCAAAAAACGGACTTTAGACTTGAATAGGCCACTTCCGGTCGGCGCAGGAATCTAACAATATCACCAATTGAAAGAGCGTACTCGATATGGCTACAATTATTTTTTAGATCATAGAAAAAATCCATCCCATAGGTTTTAAAAGGGGTGGTCGGGGACACCCCGTATATTCAATAGATGGCGAAATCCACAGTCCTCGGCCATGTTGCTATAGTGGCAGGTATCGACATAGTTATTGGCCACCAGTAAGAATTGGAACAAAAGCATCTTGATTAAAAAAACAAATAAAATACCAATCAAATTAATGCGGACAGAATTGGCAGGACAATCGTATAATTCGTAAATCCATGGTTAAAACAAAAATTAATATTTCGGGAACACCTAGCCGATTTCAATTATTTGTATCGCGTTGTACTTTTTGGAGATACAACTATTATACTAATTTCGTCTCGGTAAAAGCACTAAAACTCCTAAATTTAATAGGAAATATCGATTAGCTACGTGGGATATTGTATATAAAAGTATTTGTTTAACAGTGATCGGTTTGTCATGAAGCAAAACGGCAAAATAAATGTTGTGTTTTAGAACTAAACCTTCAATAGCCATTGGTAGAATATCAAGTTATAATAATGTGATGTTTTGAGGGTGGTAGGACAAAACATTCTTCAAAGCTTTTTGTTTGTTTGACTGGTACTAAATTATATTGAAATCAATTCAATACATTTTAAGTTATAAAAAAAACAAACAAAAAAAAATGTGGCTAATCATTGTTTTCAGAAAAAAATAAAAGCATGCCAGCATGGCCAGTGACTGATGATTTATATGTAAGTGGGCCTTGCAGCCCTTCCACTGCGACCACTAGTGGGTATGTCTAATCCTCCAAAAAGGTTAGCTCAGTCAGTTTGGGTGAGACACTGTTCAGATCTTCTGAATCATTCTGAGGTTTACCAAAAGTGTTTTGACGTAAACGTGCAATAGTCGGACATTCGCACAGTACATGTCAAACTGTTTCGTCCTCTTCCATACAGAGTCTACATTCGGTCTCTTCGGTTATTCCCATTCTGTGCATGGGTACTCTTAGTCAACAGTGACCCGTAAAGAGTCCAGTCACAGGTGTCAAAATGCGCCGCAGGCAGTATTTTTTATAAAAAAAATTAAAAAAAATGAAAAAAATTACATTTTGTTCAAGCTTGCGGTTGATACATTGGCATTTTTGAACTAATTAAAGTTTTATGCCATCAAAGGGGGGGGGGTGCCCAGGCCCCTCTGGCCCCCCCTGGGATCCGCCACTGAGTACAAAGTGTCCGAAGTACGTAAAAGTAAAGAACATACGTCTTATTAGGTATACTTACTTTTCTTAATGGAGAATGGATCTCGTTTGTTCTTTTGCTCTAGTTCTGTGGCTTCCAGCCGAGACGCGGGTCATTAGGAAAATGGTGTATTGATTGTAGAAAAAGTGATTTATTGTCGGAACATAATAGTCAACAAGAAAAATTAGTCATAGCTTTATGTAGTACATAATAAGTTACTTTACTTATAAGCTGCGGTATTGCCAACTAACGTTATTGTTCGATTACTGATTATTGCGAAAAACATTTATTTGAATAATAATAATTGGATATGAAAGGAATTTTTTGAGGTGTGGTCATAGACTAAATAAATTAATTTACGGGTCTCCTTAGTAATGTTAGATTTTTGCCTCAGACCCGAGGCTACCCTAGCTGATAACGCAAATTGGCAGTTGGTTTTCTAAAGTGGGTATCCACATTTCATTTCTCCTTTTCAGATTTTATCATCTTCATTTCATCGCCTTTCCATCCATCTTGGTTATGCCGTACTGACAATGTCTAAGGAGACTGTAACATCGATGTATACGGCTACTACTACCTTGTTCTGAGGACCAGCCCGTAAATTAATTTATTTAATAATAATTGGTCTCAAGAACTCTCGTTCCAATGTTTATAATAGTTCGAAAAACCTTTATTTAGGTTATTAGTTTAAAACTAGTTAATTTATAGGGAAATCATTTTGGTTGTTATGAATTAGGGCATTAACGCACGAGCTGCATACAACGGAAGTAAGCGGTGCGCGTATCCAGGCAGCGTATTTACGTTTCCGTGCTCATTTCACGTCGGCGCGGTTTTGAAATAGACACGGAAATGTTACAATATATTTGGGTTATAATAAGTGTTGATTTTAAGAGTTTTGACCTCAAAATGAGCACGGATCTGTAAGAGAACATCGCTCATTAAACTATTACAAAAGCGTATTCAACTGTCAGGTAAAAACGCTAACATAACGAAAGCTAATCAATCAAATCTAACCGAACCGAACCAAAGCAAACTGAACCAATAATTAAAAAAAAAAAAACTTTCCTGACTTCCTACCCGGGATCCTAGAGGATGAGAATCCGAACCGAATTCAACCAAACCGAACTGAACCAAAGCAAACTGAACCAACAATTAAAAAAAACTTTCCTGACTTCTTTCCCGGGATCCTAGAGGGTCGTGAATAGTGTTATAGTTTAGTTTGGTTAGGTTAGGTTTGGTTCGGTTTAGTTAGGATCTGTTCGGTTCGGATTCACATCCTCTAGGATCCTGAGTAGGAACTCAGGAAAGTTTTTTTTTGAAAAAAATTATTGGTTCAGTTTGCTTTGGTTCGGTTGGATTAGATTTGATTGATTAGCTTTCGTTAGGTTAGGTTTTTGAAACTTTCTATTTTCATGTGGTTAGAAATCAAGTGAAAATCATTTAAATCATTAAAATTTATTAATAACAGAACAAAATCTGTCGTCGTAGTTGCTGATGTAAGACAATGAACACTGAACTTTGCAGGTATAGTTCAAAAAACTTCAAAAAATTTCAAAATCTTTAGTAATATTAGTAAAAATACTTTTAAACTGCTCCATAATTTTTATATTAACAAACATATAACCTCAAAATCAAACTAATAAACAACGTGAATCCAATTTAAGTTTCAAATGTGCACTAATAAGTCAACCCCTGCGCTGCGTAATTCAATACAAATCCGTGCCTTGTTCGAGCCTTGGCGCCTTAAAATCAACACGCATTTGTAACCAAATATGTTGCAACATTTCCGTGACTATTTCAAGACAACGCTGCATTGAAATTGCTTTGCGGAAATCAAACGGTTGGTCGCTATAGCAGCAGTCATAAAAATCTGCACAGGGTCCGTGTGTATCGCGTTCGAATTTTTCAATTCAATTCAATTCAATGTTTGGTTCTTGGCTCTGATCCTTGTGGATCAATTAGCCAGCACACATCGATTGGCTCTAAGGAAGTCTGGCATCTAAGCCACTTAGAGCCTGTGCTCTTTTTATCTCTTTTTCTATCTTTCAAAAACAATTCTTACTTTCTTCCCTTCCTGGGACACCAATGTTCTTCCCTCCTACTTTCTTCCTTTCCTCCTTCACTCTCAGTTTCTTTCTGCTACTCGCAACTCAGTTCCCTTCTTCCTGCCAGTTGTTTGTCCTGTTTTCTTCCACTGTTCTGTCAATTATCTTTATGTTCTACTTGTTTTGATTAGGAAAGATGGGATCTCAGATATACATGTACATACATTCAACATAAATTTTTACATTCAATCTGACAACAACACCAAGATTTTTTTTTTTTGTTTTTTAAGGGTGGTGTGTTTAAGGGTAATTGTGCATTCGACTTTTTTATTTATCTATTGATCTATATGATTATTTTTTATGTGTTTTAACTGATTTGTTTCTTAGATATTTGGTTTATTATTATATTGTATTATTTTTATTTTTTTTAAATCTATTTTTTATTATGCTGAGTAAAGACCCTTCTTCTGTTTTTTTTTAAATTTCCTTTAAATTTTTTCTTTGTTATACCTTAAGAATTTTGTCAATAGATTTATATTTTTTTTTGTTAAATTTGAGAGAATAGTTTTTACGGAGAGAGGTCTAGGGTTCCCTAATTCTGCTAAGCTGTTGTATAAATCAAAACCACGTATTTTTCTTATGGGACATGTAAGAAAGATATGGTCAAGGTCTTCCTCCTGGCCACATTCGCAAAGGGGTGATTCCAGAATGTTAATTTTGTGTAAGTGTTTTCCTATAAGACAATGTCCTGTCCTCATTCTTGTCAATGTGGTGATTTGTTTTCTGTCGAGCAATACATGGTCACTCTCATACCAAGCTCTATTTGGGAATTTATCATGTATATCACTATACCAGTTTTTTCTTATCTTTACGTCTTTTTTCCATGACAGTTTAAAATTGTTAATAGTTTTTTCCTTATGTATAAGGCAGACATCCTGCACTGAATATGGAATGTCTTTAGGGATGCTCAGAACTCTACCAATATTTTCCAACTGATCTGCAATTTCATTTCCTTTTATTTTGCAATGTCCTGGTATCCATAATATATATGTCCTGATTTTCCTTAATCAACTGAATTATTTTTTTCGTATTTACTGTGACTTTGTCTAGCTTGCCATCAATCTTGTTTTTATTTAATTTCTCGATTGCACTCTTCGAGTCTGTGAATACTATTATATTAGTTATGTCTTTTTCTAGACAGGTTCTGATTCCTTCGTTAATGGCTATGGTTTCAGCTAGGCAAATGTTTATATTATCAGGGAGTTTACCTGAGAACTTGTAGTCTATGGAAGCTATAAAGACGCCATATCCTGTTTTCTGTTTTGACCTTGAAGCATCTGTGAAGACAGAAGTGAAATCTTGTTGCAGCTTCTGTGTTTTTTCTAAAAATGCAATATTATTGTGTTCATTTCCTTTTTTTAGTCCTAGGTATAAAATAGGTAATTCTTGAATTTGATATAGATATTCTTCTTCATAGCATGGCAGAGTTATGTTTTTTGCATTTTATTGAGTAGTTCTTCCATTTCTATATATGTTTCCAGTAATACTGACATCTCTTCTCTTCCTATGTTCTTTTTTAGAGCTATTTTTTTATATTCTTTGAGTATTTTGATTAAAGGATCGTTTCTGCAGGTTGCTGTCCTAGCTATGAATTTCTGTGTAAGGATTTTTCTCCTGGTGCAAGGATCAAGGGAAGCTGTTTCAGCCAACAAGGCTGTGAACGGTGTTGATTTCATACATCCTGATATCAGTCTTAAACCTTGATGGTAGATAACATTTAATTTGTTTAGGATTTTTTTGAAGTTGGTTGTTGAACTAGCCATGCAAACTCCAGGTGAGTCCTGACCAGCCCATTGAAAGCGATCCTGAGGGTCTTTGGGTCTGCCCCCCACCAGGTCCCACAAAAGGCCCTCAGTATGTTCATCCCTTTGCTTGCTTTTGTTACACAGTTATTGATATATAAATCCCATTTAAGGTTTTTTTGTAGTACAGAGCCCAAGTATTTTACATTGTTTTTATATTCAATTTTTTGATTGTTTATTATGAGTTCTGGGAGATTAGTCTTGCATATAGTTCTTGTGAACCATATTGCTTCGCATTTTTGTTCTGCAAGGGTTAAATTTTGGTCTGACAGAAACTCACTGATTATCTGCAGAGCTTCATTCATAATTTGGTAAACTTATCACGTCCTTGCAATTCAACTACACGTAAATTTAGTGGGAATAAACAGTGTCTTTATTGTTCTGGTAAATATACGTTTTAATCCATCGGTAACGTTTCGACAATGGTTTTTGTCTTCATCAGACTAAAAAGGTTACAACTCATTAGTAAGATAATATAAAATACGGCACATTAATGCATCACGAATTAAAAATTATTATTTTTCTAATAAATAACATTTAAAATGACCTTATTACCAATATATTCTTCTTTTTTTCTAATTTTTTTTTCCTTTTTAATGTATATGTAATTGATTTTTTTATTTATTTTTATTACCTCCCTGCATGTTCTGAAGCACCTTTGTCATATTGTGTTTATAGTTGTTAGTATCCGGTATTGTATAGATATTTGTAATTGCAAGATTTCCTATCTCTATCACTAATCCAAAAAAATTTCTTTTTTCTGTTGTATATTTGTATTTGACTTTAAAAGATAAGTTGTTTTTTATCAGTGTAGCTATTCCACCATACACAAAAATATTCTCTCCTCTTTTGGGAATTCTTACACTGGCGTCAAAGAAAGAAATATTTTCAAGAACCACTATTTCTTTGATTCTTTTCTGGCGTTTATATTCAGGGCATTCTGCTAGCTGTAGTTTTGTGCTCGTTAGTCTTACAGTTAATGCATCTAGTGGGACAGGATATCCCATCCTCTTTCTCATGTGTTTCACCACAGTTCTGGCATCTCTTTCTGGTAGTATTGTACTGGGTTCATGTATGTCCATATCGAAGGCACCCAAAGCATTGAGTGACAGGTGGGATATATGGTATTACCCTCATAGGCCATATATCCTCACTGTTGGTAGCATATTTCCTTCAAACGTAAACAGCATGGTCCCAGTCGGCACCCAGACTGCTCCGCCTTCCTGTGATTTAGTGTCTTTGCGTTTGAATCTTCTAATTTGTATTACTTTATATCTTGCTGAGGTAGCATTCAATATTTCCTGATCTGAGAATGACACATCTATGCCTCTGACTATTCCTTTTCTTGTTACTAAATTATAGGGAATGAAAGCTCATTTGCTGAGTTTCTGTCTTTGAAAGTCACCCCTATACGTCTTCTGCCCTTGACTGAGAACTCCTTGACCACCTCCAACTTCAAGTCAAGGATTTTTTTTTGCAATTTTGAGGAGGCTATACTTTCCTGCCTCTCGTCCTTCTATATAAACTACGTAAGGACCCTTATTGCTCTCTTCGTAAAGCAAAGGTTCATTATCCGTTTTTTTGTCGCGATTTTCTACCTTTTTCAATGCATTGTCGGTTTTTTATTTAACATGTCCGCCGTATTTGCGCGGTTTACGTCTTTATTCAGCATAACTGCTTCGTCAATTTTTTTTTATTTAAGATGGCTGCCGAGTCGGCGTTGCCCTGGTCATTCATTTTAGTATTAATCATATTAATTTTCAAAAAATTTAAAAAATTTTTGTCTACCCTGTTCAAGGTGATTCGAATTTTTCAAGGATGTCAATGCGTTTTCCGCTATATAGTCCGGAACCTAAGCCACTTTTGTCTGTATTTTTGCGTACCGTAATTAATCTTGGCACGAATATAATACAACACTATAGTATTATTTTACGAAGTGGTGCTCATCCCGAACCCAGTGCAGAGCAAAGATACAGAGTATTTTATTTTTAATTGCATTTATCTCATTAAAATTCTGTATAAAATTTAAATGTGAAGCTAGCGCAATAAAACTTGGCACCGATTATAAGGACATATATTTTTTTATTTTAAGCGATAAAAAACTTCTATTGTTTAATTTTCTACCAAGAAATAAAAAATAATAAAAAAGAAATTCAATATATGGGGGGGTGTTGAGTAGAAAAAAATTTCAGGCGGTTAGTTATGCAAGATAACTTGCTAAAATTTACTATGAGCATTAACAAATTGTTTCTCCTTAAAACAAGTGTTGCCGGACTGGTGTTAATTAATAATTGTAAATTGAAAAAATCTAAAAAGATAGAAAGGTATGTGGATTTCTTAGACGTAACGATATTTTCAAAAAATATATACCAAATAAGAGATACTTAGCGTTTATTTATATTTTACGACAAGAAAATAAAAATCTTGTTGAACTGTTAAAAATACAGGCTATTTTTAAAAATAAGTTACATTTTTATGATCAATTTAAGTAGTTTTTTTTATTACGACGTTACAAATCACTATGGAAATCTCAAAGTCAGTACGTTACAACAATACTAGTACAGCTTTCATTTTCTTAAATAAAAACTTTTGTACAGAGTGTTAAAAAGTAACTAGACAATAAAGTTTTTTCCTAATTTTTATTTTAGTGCTGAAAATTCAAATAACTCTAGATATGTCAAATAAACATCTCCTTGCAATCAAACGTCCTGTATTTTTGTGATAAGCGCTACTTCATTACCTTTTTCTAACTGTATATACTGGGCGACAACAACTTCGCTGTCATTTTTACTTTGTTTACGTTATTTATTTTAGCTACTGCGTTAATAAGAATTCTAAAATGAAACTTGGCATAATTTGTCGGCTTATTACAGGCTATGACACAAATGTTAACGTTTGTGTAATTTTGTAATATGCTCAAAGATACAAGGTGATATTAAAAAAATCATGTAAAAAGTAGTAGTCTCAAACTTTGGGTCATACCGGTTATGCAGTTTAAGATACTTTCGGAATTTTACAATTTTTGAAAACTAGAAGAATGCCTTGCTCACACGGTGTACATTGTTTAATTTAGCTTTGTTATTGTAAGAAAATACACATTACATTTCTTTTGTCAATATATAATTTTTTTTAATACGTAAAACATTATTTCCAGCACTTATAAAAATAAAAACAATACAGTAGAGAGTTAAACTAATAATCACCTATGTAGCTGTTAGTTAGAGACTTTAAATCATACAGGGTATTCGAATTAAGTTCGGTAATATTTTTAACTTTGTTATTATCAGAAAGGTCGGTTAAGTTATTAGGCAAAATTTTAATATTTTTTCCGCACTACATTGGTGGAACGAGAATAAAATTTAAAATTAAACAACGCGTAGTTGAGTCATGGTAGAAAAAATTATTTTTAAAAAATACACAGTATACAGTACCAGCAATCGAAATTGTTTTTTATATATAAATAAATGCTGTCTTATAACTTTTTCTTTTTAAGTAAAAAGTTGTTTATACAAAATACAGTAACTTTAATTTTATAAAAAATATTTTTTACATAATGTGCATTATCATTATTTCTCAAATATCTATTTAATTATCACTTCTGACAACCAATGTCAAACAGGATGCAATTATGTAATTTTATTAAAAATGTATGCTTTGGTACCCAAGAAATGGCAGATTATGTTAAAAATTCAAAATTCTAGATACTTGATTCCAATTTTAGCTTAATTTATCAATTTTTGTTAAGGCTTGGTCAGGTATTTTTAATAATCCCTGGCGTAAAACGCGAGAATAGTTGGTGACTCTTCTCGGATAAAACCAGATTAAGGTGTCAGTTTTGACAAATCATGTGAACAGTTTGACGTATTGACTCAATTAATATTTATTTTGGTTTAGAATATTAAATTACCTAGAAATCGATACCCCACACGACCACTTTAGACGAAATAAGATTTGAACAATTTATCCTTCTACCATTTGCTCCCTCTCCCCTCAAAAAAAAACCTTATTTCCAACGTTTAATTTTAATATATTTTCTTTCAATTTATAAGCTACATAGCTACAAGCTTAAAGAAACAAACAGTGTACGCGAAACTAGTTTTATATTTAATTTATTAATTTTTCCTTTCCCATCTCAAGTACGCCCCTGTATCTTGGGTCTGCACTGGGTTTCATCGGAGCACCACTTTTATAATGGCATTCCTAGGTGTATGCTACCTCTGTGCCAAATTTCGTCACGGGACGCGAAAATGCAGACAAGCCCCTAAATTTCCGGCTTAGGCCCCGAACTAATACCTATGTTCCTAAGTAAATTAAGAATCTCGTGACTGCTAACCGCCGCACTTTAAGAGTTGTGCATTGTCTAACTCAGCATGTCCTGACCCCAACTGAATTCTATTGGACCTATCTGGACTAAATTGAACTGAGTTGAACTAAACTAAGCTGAGCTGAATTGAGCTAACGTGACAATTTAAGGCAACTTCTTTATACTTTTTAAAGTGTTATTTTTATAATTTATCTTATAAGATCTTAAAATCAAACTGCAGCTCCAAATATTTAGCTAGAAATCCTTTTTAAATTCTATATTGTCTTCGCAATTTTAAAAAAACTTTTCCTTCGAAACTTTCCAAAAAGCATTCCACCAGCTAGTTCTAAGGACACTTATCCCATTTCTGTTATCAAATAGTTATTTTTTCAAAAAAATCAACCTTCCTGCTGAGATTAGTTTTCAGTGATTTTAAAGTTTATTCACAAATATATCTAAGTGATTGTTAGGTTAGCAAATTAGCATAGATTGGAGTTTCTGTTCATAATATATTTCATTTGGTTGCTATGGTGTAAAGGTAAGAAATTTTGTTAAAACACTATTTATCTTTATATTTTTTTAAAAGTTGCGTGATGTGGTGTGTGTGTTTTAGTTTATTTTTCTTATAATTTTATTTTTTTATATTTTTCTTATCGAAAAACAATTGTTCCTGACGCTTGTCGAAAAACAATTGATCCTAACACTTGCAGGAACTTCCTTTTCCGTACTTAAGTGTTATGAAAATAGCTATAGTGAAATGCAAATGCACTGGAGAAGAAAATCCCATAGCGAAAGAATATCAGTTTTGAGTAACATTGATAGGTTTGCCATGCCGCTTCTTTCTTTTTATAAAAATATGTCGTAGGTCCTATAGCAGTCTGCCAAAGTGGGCAATGTTACTTTTACATAAATTTAATTGTATAGGGGAGGGAAGTAAATTAAAATTTTGGTGTTTTTTTATTTTTCCAAGGGTTTGGTCATAATATATATCTATCTATCTATAATTTTGATGATTTATACATGAGTGTGAGTTAGTGGCAATTTCGACGTTTTTTGAAATTTTGTACTACCTATTTGTTAACTCTACGAAGATTTACGTTTGTGCAAAGTTTGAGTTTCGTAGCTCATTCCGAAGTAGAGTTAAAGAAAGGTCAAATATGCGCTGAAATGTTTTCAGTTTGCGCGAACTTGGCGTTTTAGCAACGGGTCTGAAAAATAGCGCTTTAATTTTCTAGCTTAACAAGAGGATTTTTGTCTGCACTGAAAAAAAGTTTTGTAAAATTCCAGTAAAAACGTTGGCAGCTTTGTAACCAACGTTTTTTACTGTAATTTTACAAAGCCATTACAGGAACCATCACATTACAGAATTAGTAAAATTACATGATATATTTTGTAATTTTTTTTATGCAAAAATAAATTCACAAGACACAAGAATTGCTTTTTTCCAAACCCAGTTGTGTAAAAAACCCAATGTATTCTGTCAAAATAGAAAAATACATCCATAGTACTGAAAAAAATATATTTACAGTATATATTACGTAGAAAATTACATGATTGTTCACTGTGCAATAATGTCATCGGTAATCTCCAATGTGCAACGGAGTAATAAAAGTAACCGTTTTTGCGGCAGCGAAACGGGACTTCGGTCGCCTAGTTCGAACTCGAAACCGAAAATTTTACAAGAAAAAGGTGGAAAAAGTGCCATAACATGACCGAAAAAGAATACTAAAAACGAAAATTTACGGCAAAAGAATCTGATTGCGGATTCTCTCAACATAATTGGTCACTAATGGAATTGTAAAATATATATTGGAAAGAGTGAATACTAAAAAGTTTTACCTGATAGTTCAGGCCCTACGGGGTCCGATACTGCGTTTAATGATAGCAACACACTTGGTAGGGATAGACATAAGACTCGCCCAAACATTTTGCGAAAGGGATCCACCCCCTCAACACTGGCACTGTGGTTCCCCCCCTTAAACGTGCAAACTTTTAACTTGGACAAAAACAACTAAGTAATAGTTATTAAGGCTGATCAAAGGTCCTCTCTAACGATGTATAATATTTTATAGGCGTTTAAATAAATGAGAGGTGTGGAAAAAACTATATTTTTTTAATTTTATTGAATTTTATTGTCCTACATGTCTGGTTTTAAAACTCATTTTCAAAGCTGAAGAAATTTCCTTTCTAACGATGTACATCATTCCCCTCTCAAGGCAGCGGTAGATCTAGCATAGACGTACCAATGATGATCAAATTTGGTATACACTTGAATCTACATTTAAGACAACCAGGTTGGAACAGTACTAATAGACACACACTGCTTTCAATGAGAGAAGCATCACACGTGGTATGAATATACAGTATACTTCCCTGAAAATATACCTAGGGGAACCATCCTCCCACTCTTGGTATAAATAAAATTTTTAAATATTTCTCTATGCAAGATCTACTGCTGTCTTGACGGTGGAGTGAGGTACATCATTGGAAAGGAAATGTCTTTGGCTTTACAAATAAGTAAGTTTTAAAACCAGACATGTGGGACAGTAAACTAAAAGAAAATTAAAAAAATATATTTTTTTCCACACCTCTCATTCATTTAAATGCCTATAAACGGTGCGCTACTAATGTAAGGTAAAGCATATTATACATCGTTAGAGGGAAGTTTCCATCAGCCTCAATAATTGTTACTTAGTTGTTTTCGGACAAGTTAAAAGTTTGCAAATATTTGGGAAAAAACTGTAGGAGAGCACTTTTGAGGGGAGTGAGAGGGAGGATGCCCCCCTACCCCACCTTAAAGAAGGGTAACTAGAAAAAGTCAGTTTTAAGTTATTACGAACTAAAAATAACTTTTTACTCACTCTCATTATAATTTAATAATCATAATAATTTTGGTTTGACTTAAGGATTTCTACAAATTTATTTATTTTTATTTCAAGGAGGCTATTAAAAAAAATATGTCTAGCTCAGAAAATATTTAACTGTATACAATGGGCTTTTAAACAAAAATATTTTTTTGAGAAGTGTTAAGGATAAAAAATACCAAAAAAAAAATATAAAAAAATATTTTAGAAATTTTGTCCTTTCTCCGTCAGAGGTTACTAAGGTACATCGTTGAAAAGGAAATTGTATCCGCTTGAAAAATGGTCTCTGGAAGATTTTTGGAAAAGTTGACTTTTTTCGAGTTACGAGGGTGGATCAAATATAAACAAGCTTTTTGAAATGACTGAAGGAAAAGTCATTTAAGATGAACGTGGCCGTTATAATTTTGGAGTAGGAATATTTAGCAGCATCTATTAACAGAAAAGGGGGATGTGTACAAAAGTATCCCACCTTTATCAGCAAAAAATCAAAAATTAAAAAGCACGTATAAGGGGGGGAACCGCCCCTCTGCCAGTGTTGGGGAGGGGTGGTTCCCTTTCGTAAAATGTTCGGGCGAGTCTTATGTCTATCCATACTAAGTGTGTTGCTTCTATCATTAAACGCATCATATCGCTTGAATCTCGGATGTAGGGCCTGAACTATGAGAATAATTATTGCTTTTGTGGGTTTCGCACGGCTTATACTCTAAACAGAGCTTTCGCCTACGTCAACTTGAGGACTGTCGAATAAGGCCGAAACCGGTCGTGGGATTTCTTTAGACGAATGATTTTCGAGATATGACGCTAAACATTTGTCCGCCATTTTGGATTTTCACCAATTTTTTTTTTTAGTGGCCGTTAACTTTGAAACTGCTTATTTTTGAAAAAATCTGTAACATAAAATAAAGACCAATAATAGCCTATAAAATGAGATATCACTGAGTTCTCTGGGTGGTATCCTTGCTAAGATACGAACCCTGAAGTGTTAGCAGTACACCCGTTTAAGTTTAGTTAAGTTTTATGTCATTTTCTCAAAAGGTAAGCATTTTACAGAAAGTTTGTTAAGCATTTTACAGAAAGTTTGTGATCAACTTTGTTGTAGAAAAATAAATTATGTTTTAAACGATGTGACCTAAATGGGCCAAGTCCACGGTTAGAACCTAATTGGCATCCATAAGATGGGGTTATTTTTAAGGAAAACGAAAAAAAATCATGAACTAAGCATTTTAGGGAAAAATATTGAAACATCTTTTTAGAGAAAATAAATTGTTTGCGGGTTAATCTGATTGGAGTTCAATATATTCATATCATTCGCGTCAGATCTATTTAGGATGCTCAATACCCTTTTATTTCGTGTTGGTGATCCAGATAATTGCTACCCAAATTTATCTGGAAGAGTACCCAAACATGAATACCCAAATGAACATGAAGTTGTTATTTCGAAGAGTTTTATTTTCGGCAAATTATATTTTTCAATAATGTGAGCGTCTCCGTTATATTCAAGTCCGAACGCTTACAACAATTTTTCGTTGCTAAGCGGGCATAGAAAGATTTTGTTTTTCTTGTATTTTTCCGTGGGCTCGAAAGCTGTACACCCACGGGGGTCCAAGATCTAATGGACACCTATTAAGTATTGACAGTTAACTGTTTCGTCCTTATGGGACTCCTCAGAACATTGCTTGGTCAATATGACAATTTTGCAAAGCTACAGAGATGGTATATAATCTAATCTTCTAATCTTACGACATTGGTAAGAGAAATAAATAAATAATGCCTGCCATACCGTATGCTTTTACATAAGTGGCGACATCTACAAATTCAAAAGAAACTACCAGAGTAAAAATAAAAGGCAGGCAGATGAAACGAAAAACAGTACTCATGACCGTGACATAATTTGTCTCTCAGGTCGGGTTAATGCATAATGCATTTTTTCCGGCTTTGCAACGTTTTATGTCGAGTCAGCGGAGCATGAGCCAAAAATGCTACAAACGTGAAGGTTAATATATATAGTACCCGTGAATAAAAAAAACAACAATTTTTCGTAGCTAAGCGGACATAGAAAGATTTTGGTCCTCTTGTCTTTTTCCGTAGACAGCTTCAAAGCTGTACACCTTCGGGGGTCCAAGATCTAATGGACACCTATTAAGTTAACAGTTAACTGTTTCATGAGCGTATTGTTTCGTTTATTAATCGTTATGTAATAAACTGGGAACTTTGTGACGTTTAAGATAACTGATTATAAGTTTTGAATTAAACTTGCAAAAAGTTAAAACTGGATCGCGCCAGTTCCTTTTATTAACCGATATGTATTAAATTTCGTACTTTGAAGTGGTAAATGTCACTCATTATTTTTTTAAATTAAACCTTACGAAAATCAAATTGGAGGGTCCAAATTGCTGGCCTTTTCGATTTATAAACTGTAATATGTATTAAATCATAACATTATAATAGTCAACCTGAAGTTGCAAAATTAATTCATATATGGAAATTTCCACCATATTAATTTTATTCAAATTTAATTTAATTATTAAATTTAGCGGCCATTTGTACCTCTAAGTACCAACTTCAATACATATCTGTTCATAAATGCAAAAATCTGCTAATTTGAACTCTCCATTTTAATTATTTTGAAGTTTAATTCAAAAATAAAAATTAGCGAACTTATATTGGCTCATATGTAAATAAGAATATCCGACATTTTGGAGCCGCCATTTAAAAATGTTTTGTCATAAAGAAATATTAAAGTGCTTTGTTACCGAAATTCTAAACACCTGTCAAAACTGAAACTACGGCGATGAGTTGTCACGGCGGGGGCCAATTAGCGGTGGTGAGTGCGTGGCGGCGAATTCTCCCATTCCCCCTGGTCACTATGCAAAATGCAAAAACTTTCTCTCCTTAATGGAATTCGTAGATCCGCCCCTGATACTGTATGTATCAAAACGCATTCTTCGCTTTTTCAATGCAGTTTGTCCAAAATTCCTTCAAGGTCTTCAAGTTTTTCCGCTAAAATCTTTCTTTATTTGCCTTTAGGGCGTATATTCAAATTTATTTACTGAATTTTAAATACTTTGTTAAACATTAAAAATGTTGGTCCGACGAAAATGAAAAGTTAATTAAGCTAACTTAGGAAAGCAATGTAGACCGCAACCAATTTAAAACTGCCAAAGTAGTGGAATTCACATAGGAGGAATCGATTGAACGTTAAGGGATTTGTTCAAGCTCGGTGTAGTGGAAACTTTTATTTCTGTTCGCCGTTAGGTACATATCGATTCAGTGTTGCGATTTATCTTGTTTCGTGCGGTGGCTTTCGAATATTTAAACTACTTTTCTTTGCTTTACCCACTATGGAAATTTCAATCTTTTGATTTTAAACATGTGCTGATCACGGAATGATAATGATAACAAGACCTGTCTTCATTTTGAAAAATGAATTATTAGCTCAAGTACACAAGCAAAATTTTATAAGACGGGAGCTGATTTTTATATTTGTCGTTAGTTATGTAGGTGTAGGTTTGGAACTGGAGCATACTCAGGAATTAGCTAGTTAAGTTTCGCCAAACCTTTGTACAGAGCTACGAACAAAACAGCAAATAAAACGGCGGCGGATAGGCTTTTTTGACACGAGTCGTTAAGGGGACAAACTTCGCAAGAAAACTTAACATTTGACAACACTGATATCGCATTTTTTGGCCAAATCTTTGTTCTAATAGAAATAGAAAACTAGAAAGCGGAACGCGTCGAAATTTTGAAGGGTAGTTTTTTTAAGAATTTTTAACAAACGTATCTTAGCAGTTTTTCGCGAAATCATTTTATTCAAAAAATATAAAAAAAGTTATGGCTAAAACACAACAAATATTTCAAAACAATGTTTGGCATTTCAGTAGCCTAGTTGTGTTATAGAAAACTGTAGCGAAATTGTTTCGATTTTTGTATTTATTTGGCAATGTACAAAAGAAAATCAAAAATCTAACAAGATACGTTTGAAGATTTAAAAAAAATCTTGCATATAAACAGAAATAATGTTTTAACTAGTTTTTTATAGAATAGATCTATTAGGATTTACAAAAGAGTGCTCAATTTTATTATTGCTGCAGGACACCAAATCAGACAAGAGCCATCAACCTCCTGACTGAAGCGCCACCTCCATATACCGGGGGCAAGTCAATTCGATTGAGAAAATTTAACTAAGATCACGTGACCCGTATTTTTACATTATTTTCAGATATTTTGAATAAATAAAATGTCGTTTAATATAAGTTAAATGATTATAAGTAGGTATTTAAAGACATATAATAATTTTTTCTATTTACAAAACGTGTTTTTAAGGGCTGGCCGTAGCGTAACAAACAAAATCAGGGGATTACGAACCAATTTATAAGATAGATTTTGATAATTAGTATATTGTTCAGTTAACAGAAGTTTATGCTTAACTTCGCTGAGTTGAAAATAAGGCCCTTTCCATTTATTTATTTATTACATAGTGTAACAGGGCCTGGCGTATATGACAGTGGTACTGTCAAATAAAGTGGTCAAGGCTTAAATGTTGTTAGCTACCAAATTTGCAACAACTTAAAAATAGTAAATTAAAAGATTAAATATGATACTGATTGACTAATTTAACTCTCGAAAGGGAATTTGACGGTTCTTGAAGGAAGTGCGCTATAGGTGTTTTTCTCAATTAAATCAATCAATGTAGGAAATATATACATACCTGTTCAATTGTTCTTCATCTTCTTTTTCTTCATACACTAGACATTATCACTGCTTATGGACTATATTTTCTCTTTTTTGAGATTGGTTGCAACCATTTTTATCTTAATATTTTACACTTTCTATTTACCTTTTTATAGGTATATTTTAAATAAATTATTATTTTATAAAATTCATTATGTAAAAATGTTTTTATAAACTAATTAATTCAGATGGTACCTGTTATAGTATGGTACTTAAGGTAAGGAAATTATAAAATTATAAACAAAATGTTTGGCAACAAGAAAGTTTTATTTAAAAAAGTAATTTGATGTTTAATTAAAACAGTGATAAACTGGTATAAACGATAACTCAATTCAGAAATAAATGATGGTAAATAATTAATAAAATATGTTAAGATAGAAATTGAGTTATACTAAGAATTAAATAAAATATATTTATTCAAAGGAAAAGTATTTTCCACTGAATAAAACCCCATTTTAAGAAAGAAGTTGACCCAAAGAAACCCAACTAAACTCTGTCCTTCGACCCGTAAAGAAATTTCTAGGTACTCTACCCCTAAGTCCCTTCCACTTCTCTTTGGTGCAATCAGAGACAGAAAACTATGGTATAGAAAAGGATAGCACCAAAATTCCTTCACAAGCGTTGGAACATGACTTCTTTGTTTATCCAGTTTTACAATTTAAAGAAGTTGATATAAGATAATGGCCCTAAGAACGAACTGGCCGTATACATTTAAAAACTAACAACAGTCAGAAAGCTCGCTTGAAAACTAACTGTTTTTATGTTGCCATTTTCTCAATAAATGTCTTAAAGCTAGTTACAATGCAAAACATACTAATTAATGCTTGTTAACTGAGAAAATGTTCCAATACGTATATAGAGTGCCAAATAACAAAATGTTATTAAGGCTTGCCAATGACAGTTGTTGTTTTTAAATATGACAAGTTAAGTTAAGACGAAGACCCTGGCAAAACGGGTATGGTATATTATGTATAACTATAATTTTAAACAATACTTATATGGTTGCTTTAACATATGTCTGTACTACTATGAAAAGAGCTTTTTAGGTCTAGACCAGCGATAACATAAACAGTCATAAATTAAAAATAATTACTTCCAGATATATTTTCTCTAGGTTTTTGGTTTCACTGAGAAAAGAAATCAAGAAACCGTTAATATTTGAATTGCTTTTAAGAAATAAGTGGACAAATATATTAAAATAAATATTAAATAAATTAAAGCAAATCTGAAAAAACCGTATTGTTACATTACTCCCCCCTGATTTAAGTGTAAACAATTTTTTTTCAACGCTAGTCAAAATAAAATGGTTTATCACAACAAGCATTAAATAGTGCAAACAAATTTAATCAAATTAATCTAATTTATCTTCGTTTTCGTTTGTCTTCTCCTGGATATTAGCGACAATCAACAAAACATTCTGGCTGGAACAAACATCTTGAAAAACTGGACAGCAACACTGGTTTAGGTAGAACATCTTAGATCAGCTAGTCAGCAACAAACATGGTGAACGATCAGTAGACTCCAAACAGTACTGCAAGAACAGAAATCTGTATAGCTTAATAACAACGATAACTTAAACTAAATGAGGGCAAAAAAACTTGACAAAAAAAAAATATAAAAATATATACGTCTATATATTTTTAAGAAAAATTGTACGAAAACTACTGCCGAAAAGTATATATATATAGTCTGCTGCAGAAATTTATGGAGACAAATAAAAACATTTAAATTAACGTAGGTAAATTAAGGAAGGGAGTCTCCAATCCAAACCGTTTCCCCTATAGTGTTTAGAAAAAACACCATGTATATAGTGACATCTGAATTTATACATTGGCCATCGTTGAAACGGGAACAGCAAATTCTGCAATGAATCTGCGCAGAAATATCCAATTGGAGGTTTGCTCAGCGATTGTAAAAAGACATAGCGTTGATGGCTGCCTAAGCTGATGTAAGGACCGCAATGGTGGAGTGGTTTGGTTTGGCTTGGCTTGGCTTGCTGGTTTGATGGAACTGTTTTGCCTTGTAGAAAAAAACAGGCTGATAAAACTTTGCAGTAGCTGACCTAAAAATAAAGTGATTTTAATACAAGAAAAAACAATGTTTTTAAGAACAATAAACCAACCTTATGTAAAACAATAATTAAATTTAAGCAAAAATAAAAAAATAAAGATTGAAAATTTTAGATTTTATGATCATTGTTTTTGTATTAGTTTTAGATGAACTAAAACTTGTTAGACGACAAACACTTAAGAAAGTTTGTCTAACCAAAGAAATGTGTTTGTATTAAAAAAATATAAAAAAAACAAATTCTAAACAAAAATAAAAGTAGGAAATTACAAACACTAATTGATATTTTATTAGTAATTACTTTAAAATGTAAAAAAAAAACATTTATCATAATAATTAAAAAGAAATAGTTGATATTGAATAAAAAAAAACTTTAAAAGAAAGTTGGTTTATCGTTTTCATTGTAATAAAAAACACTACCAGGTTAATACAACAATCTTTAAAACAAACATGGAATACTCTACCGAAAAAAACATATATCAAATCAAATCAAAATAACTCATATGATAGAATAGAAGAAAATTTTAAAAAAATTCCAATATACCAAGATAAACAATAAACATCAATAAAGAAACTTTATTACAAATTTATATCATACTTAGGATATTAATGTTATAAAAAAATTTTTAATTTTATGGTGATTCAAATTCAATCGAACAAATTTAAATAGAACAGAAAAAAGTTAATGGAACAAATATCAATAGAATAAATCCAGCCAGATGTATATACACATCAAAAAAAAAAAAATACTTAGAATAAAACTCCTCCTAGAATATTTCCACAATTTTTCCGAATTTTCTTTTAATTTTCGCAAAAAACAAAAATTTTCCAATTTAAACTTTTTATTTTTCAGATCTTGTTACATATTTTTATTTTAAATTGATTTAGTATAATTTTAAAAATAATCTGTTAGGTATTTCATTTTCTAAGTAGTTTTCAGTTAATTTAACTTAACTTTCTTTTAAATTGTAGGATGATTTTATACAATTTCCTAAAAACTAAGAACAGCAGCAAAACAAAGTAGGTTAAAATTGATGTCTTTGTGTATAAATTAGACATCCTTGAGTCAAAATACTTGACTTTAAAATTTAAATGAAAAAATTTTTAAACCTAAACTTGACCAATTTAGATTTTTGCCGACTTTCGAGGCGGTGGACGATTTTCAATAACTCAAAACAAACAAAATAAAAAAATATACCTAGTTAACAACAAAGTTCTTTAAAAAAAATCTAATTGAAGCGAATGATTAAAAAAACAAAAATTACAGTTGATTATTGCTTCAATTGTCTCTATTGAGTGTAAAAAAAAAATTCTTGAGTGAATTCCTTCTCTTTTACAAAACTACAAAATAAGAACTTAGAGCTTTTGCTGTCGCAAAATATACAAAATTATTTATGCTCTAAAATACATTAAACAAAATTTATTAGGTTGATTAAAAAAAAACAACAAAACGTATATTAAGAAAAAATCCAGCAGGTTTGTTAGATACTGCAAGAGTTAAAAATAAGTTATAAAAAGAAATGAAGCAATGCTTGCTAGTAAAAATAAACAATCATTTTAGAAATACTAACTTTTTTATAAAGTTTTCTTTAAAAAAAAAATTATTCAGTTACGTAAAGAATTTATTTATTTCCATCAAAATTGATATAGGTAGTTTTGTTTACCATAAATACCTCGATAAATACACATTTAAAAAAAAAACATCAAGGCATAGTTTTAGTTGGTAACAAAATAATTTAAAGATGACAATAAAAATAAAAATATTTTAGTTATTTATTTTCTTATGTAGTGCTTAAGCCTGTGCACTAGCATATAATTTTATTACTGATAATAGAATACAAAAAAAAAAAATTAAATCAATAATAAACAAGGAGAGCAAACAAAACAAACATTAAAAAAAACATCACATTTTTAGAAGAAGATAAAACATTTTTGTAATTTAAATTAAATTTTTATATTTACCTAACGAAAAGTGCAAAAATTTCATTCTCATATAGGTAAGGAAAGGTTCAGATTTTAAAAGTTATTAAGATTTTTATCTAGAAAAAGTACTTATAGAGTTAGAGTACTATAACATATTTTCATTATGGGAAAATTACAAAAAAAAAATATTGTTTTATTGATAAACTAACAAAAGATTTGAAATAGTTTTAAAGGGTATTATATTGGAGCCTGGATAATATTGACGTTATCAATTCTCAATATGACAAAAAAAAACAGAAAAAGGTATCTTATCAGCGTTACGATTGCTATGATAATATCCAGTTTAAAAAAAATTACTTTAAAGTGATTAAAAAAAATATGTTTAAATCGAACAAGTAACCATCGATGACGTGGTTATTGTTTGGTTTACTGGAACTTAGAAAAACAAGAGTTCTCAGTAAGAAGGATCATAAAAAAAACTAAGTTATTTTTTAAAATAATGGACTTTACGATTTTACGTTCATATTTTAACCAATAGGTAAATAAAAACAAAACACAAAGGTATGTGAATATTTATCAAAAGTTATTATTTTTTTAAATTAACACAAAAGGTAAAGGATAAATAACTGAAAGTTTACAAAAGATCAAAAATGACTTAGTCATTAAGACAAATGACTATACCAAAAAAATTAAAAAGAGTTAGGTATTGAATTTTTATTGTTTAAGTAAAAAAAAATATTAAAGATATCTGATAGATGCAGATATTATCTGAAGAGAAACATAGTATCTCTCTTATAACAAAGTATAAGGAATAAAACAATAAAAAGTTCTTTACACTTAAAGATGGAACTTTAGCCATAACGCGACAGAGACACTGTCTCTAGGCCAACGGCTGTTATGCTGAATACCGATATACATGATTACTAAAATTTTCCTTACTAGATTTGTGCTTTTGCACTTAGTTTGTTTTTATGCTAATTACGTATTAATATCTGAAAGAGGAAAAAACAAATGTTTGCTGTGCGGCAAAAATTTATAGACTTAGAATTTACTTACTTCATTGATGTTATTAAAACAGACTTTTTACTTATTTTTTTAGGTTTGATAAATAAAATATATATAAATTTATTATTTTAAATAATATCAAAGGTCGTAAAGAGTTGAAATAAGCTCTTCAAATTAAAAAGAGTAATGAGTTGGTCACAAAAATATTAAAAGAAAATAAAATACTACGTTATTCTGCTGTTCTTTTCTGTTTTTATAATCTCTAATTTTCCTTGTGTTAAACAGTTTTTAAAATATCACGTATGAGTACCAAACAATTTTATTGATATGACATACAGAGCTGTCTGCTGTTATGGTTGTATCTCCTAGGTTTTTTCCTAACTACACTTATTCCTACATATACCGTTAAATACTAAACATAGTAAAACTTTTAGTTACCATTTAAAATTCTAATATAATCTAATTAACCTATTTTATAACCAAGTCAGAAAAATTGCCCAACTGTCTACTATAAAAACCTGTTTTAAAACAAAACCCCATTATTCCAGTATAGGTTCTTGCAAAGCGTATAGTGACATTCGTGTACCAAATCTATAATCATGTTTCGTCATAAAAAAAATATAGGCACGCGCACCATTTTTAAATTGAAATATGTATTGTAAAATAAAATAAAATTTATTCAACAACAACGCTTTTGTCTTCCTAATTAGAAAACATAAGACACTGTGGATTCAACACTCCCAGGAAGTGGCCATCTTCACCGAAGTTAGAAAAACACAGGTGTGTAACGAAGAAAGAAACTCATTTCAAATCTTCTTGTTAAACAAATTTTCCGGTCTATTAATTATCCATTATAACTCAAAATGAGTTCCCGACATGACGAAATAAAAAATAACCTAGATCTCTTAGTGGTATCTACAAGGTGTGACGTCTACTGACTTCATTGAACTCTCCTGATGAAATATTTATTGTCGTATCATAGGCAAAGTTTTACTTTTACCTAATAGTTTTCCCAAAACAATTTGACTTGACCCATTTTAACAAAATTACTTGACAACCCCAACCCACATATTTTTCCGCTAATTTAGTCAGTTCACCTGTACTCCACATAAGCTATGGTTTGACGGTTACCAATTCAGCAATTTTCTTGATAAAGATTGGTTGAAACATTTAACTGACTATACCGTAATTCAAAAATTGAGTTACGATATTAGGAGACACGGCAACAAACAAAACAAATATAGACCAATTAAAAATTTTAATTATAGGTATACCATTTGAAGCACCCTCTCGAGTGGAGAAGAATTTCCCTAAATAACCTCCCAGTTTTCTTCTCAATTTGCTGGGAAGTATAAAATCCAGCTAAAACACTCATTCCATAAAAAAACATTTTATAAAATAATCAAATCTATAATGATTCAAACAGCGAGAAAAATAAATTCGCCATCGTCTTACAAAAAAACAACAAAAGAAAAAAGGAAACGCGACGAGTTCACTTGGCGAATTATTATTGGTCTATTGTTTTATATCAATCTATATACATAAATGTATAAATCTAGCACAAACATTTGCCATACCATATAATCATATCAAAAAAACGTTAAAAGAAAAATTCTAGGATGCTCTACTCTAATATACCTCTCTCTCATATATAATTGCTCAAAAAATAGAAATAGACTCTTCTCATATATAAAACAGAAACTATCAAAAGTTACTGAACAATTTTATAACAATTAGTGGTTAAAAACTTTGAACTTAATATTTTGGCTATATAGAACTCAATATGAAACAATACAACACAGAACAATAAAATACAATACAATCCTGGAAAAAAAAATATAAACATATTATGTGAGAGAAGTCCAAAATCCAGAAGACTTCATCGTGGTTGTCGTGGTCATCACCTGTAAAAGAAAACGAAGTTAAAACACCTATTTTCTACAACGTTTAGAAAATATAACAAAACTTTTTCTTTAAAATATAATTACATGAACTTATTACGCTGTTGACTCAGTGTTTATAACACTAGTATTTTCCATTAAAATCGGTTTCGTAGTTTACTAAAAATTAAAATACATTTATGACAAATTAAAATGAGTGCTTGTAATAGATGCATTAAAAAAAAAAAATTTAAAAAAATTTTAGGCGAATAAAACAATAATAGTTCTACAAACGCAAAATTCAAGTTAAAGTGCAAAAATTCATTACTTAATGGATTTATATTATTATATTTTCTTATGTGATGATAGATACGCTTGCTTGTGTAACTCAACATTTAGCCATACAACAAGGAGGAAAGAAAACTACACCTAGTAATAAAAATTTAAAATATGAGAACAACAAAAATAACTTTTTAGAAAAGATTTTTTTTTCTTTTAACTTTTAGATCCTAGATTAATAACACTAATTTTTTTGAGATTTTCAAAATATGTGTCGTATTATACAAAAATGGTGAAGGTCCGGTAGTTGACCTGTTTAAAAAAAACTAAAATTTTTGGTAAAGATTATGATTGAGATGTTTGTGTTCACCTCAAAATTAAGAAAAATAAAATTGTTTATTTAAATAACTATGTAGAATTAGTTCAACTACCACAAAATACTAATTACGCATCAAAAATACTTTTTGAATGAATATGTAAAACTATGGTCTGATAATAATTGCATGAAAATTATTATTATTTACAAGAAAAAACAAGACAAAAAAAATAAAACAACAGCAAGTGTACAAAGAGTGTTAAATCTTTCGGTTACTGAGATATTTACGCAAGCTTGGTTAATACAATAAAGAATCTTTGTATATAAACCTTGAAACTTTTGAAATGTTATGCTCCCTAAGTATGCTAAGAATATTCTGGACGTACTTATCCAAAACAGTCCCGGCACATAAGGAAAAATAAAACGATACCGTAAATTAAAGAAAAGTTTAATTCTCTGGACACCAACATAATTTGCAGTCAAAACTGTGAAATAGTCTGACTGTGCAAAGAAAAATTAATTGAAAAATTATAGAACTTTATTTACAACTAATAAATTTAAAAAAAAATACATCTGTTATTTGTAGTTTCTCAAACATACAGTATGAGTAAAAAGATGGAGGCCTTATGCCTGGCAAGTAGGCATTTTCAAGGGCGCTTATTTTCTTTTTAATAAATACAAGTAATTAGTAAAGTAAATCAATAGGGACTTATCAATGATTTACTTGTGGGCTACATTCTGTTGACAATTGATAAAGGCTTACTAGGATCAAAGACGATCTTATAAATTTAAGGAAAAAAAAAACATTGATCAATTTTAAAATAAACATTGGATAAAGCGTAAGAAAAATAAAGTAAGGTTTGACTTAAGTGTCAAAAACTTAAGTAGAGTAGTTTATGTCACTTTTCCAAATCTTAACCTCTGATTTTAACAAAACAAAAAGACCAATAGGTTTTACTTGTAGTAGTTGTTTTATAGAAAAGACAAATTAAGTTTAAAATTCAAATAATACGTTTAAAGTTAATAAAAATAGAAACAAAACTCAATACTTAACTAGGCCTTTAATTACTTTATAGTATAATTTATAAAAAAAAGAAATATAGTTCCATACCTATTAATTGATTAGATTCATAAAGACAAATTTAAGTGAACTGATTTCAGTAGATCGCTTGAACAACGGATGAGTGCCTTGCTGCTCAATGTGAGTTACTTTCTTAGTGCTAATTGCTTAGTTTTTAGACGGCGAGGTAAAAACCGTCATGATTTTGACAAATAGCCATATTCTAGGTTCTAATTTAGTGGCAACATTTAAATATTTTTCTTAAGATATTATATATTGACTAACTATAAGAAGTTTTTAAAATCTTATGGTTTCTTTCTAATTCACTATAGGACATTTTATATAAACTTTAACCAGCAGATCGTTACTGATTTATCAAGATTATTAAAGATTTATCAAAAATATAAAATTGATGCATGTATGAAGTTTTCGTTGAGCAACTCAAAAATCACTTGACCGACTTGAATGAAATTCAAAACAAACAACTGCACTTTTCTAAATACATTTTTTTTTCTTGAAAAATATATAAACAGGGTATAGAGTACTTACACCTAGTTTAATTGATTGATTGATTGATTAATTGATACTGTAGGTAAAATGTTACTTTTCTTATACTATAAAAGAAGGGTTTTTCCCAAATAGTGTTTCATTTTAAAAGCTCTTGTTTGACTCGATTTACAAAAGGCTCTGGTTGCTACACAAAAAAGGTCTATAGGTACCTGATTTAAACATGTGTTTTAAAAATTCTCAAAACAAGCTTAAAATGCTTTTGTAAGAGGGTACTTTAGACAAAAATGTGTTCCTTTCAGAAGATGGTAGACACATTTTAATTTTGAACGATTTTTTCCCATTTTGAATAAATTGATTTTTTTTTTACATAATATATTTTTCTAGTGCAGTTAGCGCAGTACCTTAAGCAAAGAAAAAGCTTTGTCTTGTAACGTTAAATATAACCAAAGAGAAATATATACTACGTATTCCTCTATGCTATAATAATGTCTTATCTAATTAATTTAATTGTCTCTATCTAATCTACAAAATATTTAATACCAAATTCTTTGGTTTATTTTAACTTTTATGTCAAAGGGTGTTAGCTATTGCTTCTTCTTAAGCAATGCAGAACTTTATTAGACATTATCTATATTATTATTATCTAATTTCATTAATTAGCTAATTGGTTACGTAGAACCTAATTTAAATTATGTCAATATCTTACTACAAATCTCATTTGCTTTAATAAAGATGGGCATGTTTTGATTAGTAAAAAGTGAAATGGGTCAAATTGTTTAAATTTATTTCAATAATTATTTGTTTAAATAATATAACTTTTAGGACGAATAAGTATAAAATGATTACCTACTAAACTTAAATAAAATACGTGAGTTATTATTTTAGGAAAAACATCAAAAACTTTTAACAACTTTGAAAAGCAAGTCAAATTATAAAAAAAAAATATAGATTTATTTATTTATATCATTATCTTTGGTTCAGTTATAGAAACAATTTTAATTGTTTTTACTTTTTTTTTCGATTTCACATCACTGATTAGGTCTGGGTTGGTTTATACCTACATATTTCAAACATGGCATGATGTTATCAAATTTATTTATTTTAATTAATTATGTTTTTAACTATTTAAAATTTGCTCTTAATTTTGTCTGTACCTTCTTAAATAAAATTTTACAAAAATAATGTATTTTACAGTAAACTGTGCAATTTCTCCCTTAAAAGAAACTGATGGTCATAAAGATATGTAACACAGGTGACATTAAAATATTTTCAGCTTTATCAAATTAATCAAAATAATTTTTAGTTGGTTGTTAAATCTTCTTAAAAACAAGCAAAAACGGATATCAAAAAATCTTTGCCGTGTTTATTTGTGGCATTATGAGAATGCTAGGATAGGTCATGTTTTTTCCAAAACTACTGTGTGGCTTTACAAAATATTATTTCACTTAAGACATGGTCGATAGCACCAATACATTTGTTAAATCGATCGTCTTTCTGTCAAACAAATGTATTGTAAACTGGAGACCTTGGGAAAATAAAAGAAATAGGGGACGACCACAAATGAGATGGGCGGGCGATTTGAAGAAACATGCGGGAACTGATGGATGAACACGGCGACATACAGAAAAGAGTGAAAGATATTGGGGGAGGCCTATATCCAAAGATGGATCGAAGAAGGCTCAATAGATAGACAGATAGACAGATAGCACCATTTTTAAAAAAAAAATATTTTACGTATTGATGAAATTGCGAGTACAAGAGTTGATTAAATCACAGTTGAATCGAACAAATAAATGACAAACTCAAAATAAGTTTAATTTTTTTTCTGTGTACTGTGGTTTGTCGCACTTCGTGGATATCACACACATTGTGCACAAAGGAACGAGATCTTCACCTTGGTTAGTTATGAAGAAAAACTGGTGCTAAGTTAGAGTTTTTTTCAAGTACTGTTTACGTACAGCTTGTATGTTTTTTTTTTCTCAAATGGCAAAATAAAGTCGTCGTAGGAACGACTAGGACTAGGACGAGGAGATTAAATATTTTTTATATAAAATAGGTATTAAGCAATAAGTTTTTGGGCATTTCCCAAGAGGTAATTTAGCACTTTTTTAGTTTAAATGTGCTTTGATTTTTTTTAAAAATTAAATTATAGGAAACTTCGTTTTTCAGTACCTCTAAGATATTGTTAACAATGTTCAGTACATGCCTTAAACAAAACGAATAGGACGAGACTTTTTCTGAATAAGCTAAGTTATTTTTCCAAATCGGGAACTAGTAAACCGATTACCATGCCATTTTTATTTTTATTACAAAAGGTTTAGTTGCTCTTAAAGTTTTAGCGAAAATTTGTTATTTTATTACTTTAAGATTTAAAATATTTTATCATTCATTAATATCCTTTTTCCAGGGAACAATTTCAATTTGTTTTTGACAAAAATACATCTACTAAGTTGGACGCATACCAAATGTATAAGATTGTATTGACATAGGTAAGAATTTCTTGTAAATAAATAACTGTCATCTTGTGCTGACTTAATGAAGTTTTTGATTTTTTTTAGCATTTATGAAGAAACATACATTATGATTTTTAAATTAAAAATAATATTGTTAGTTTAATTTTTCGATTGTTTTTAGATACAAATTGATGGTCTAATTGGAATAGTTGGTTTAAACATAGCGACAATCTACACTGTGCTTTAAGTTTTCACGTTAAAAAATGTTAAAAATTTATGAGAGACTTTTTTTTTCCCAAAATGTTCTTATTATGAATTATTATGTTATTACCTACATAATAATTTATTCTAAACCAGAGACAATTAAGATAATTAAGACGGTTGACGAACAAAACACATAATTTTTGTCCGGAGAGTTTAGTACCTGGATCAAAGAAAATTGAAGGTATCGCAGTGGCGTCAATTTAAAATTTTATACTATTTATTTATACCATTTTTCAGAAACGACTTGACAACAAATACTTTTTTACTTTGAACAAAGGTTCATCCACACAATATCTTTCAATTTGATTAAAAATAGTATAAAAATAAATTTACTTGGATATTACCTACATGTTAGTTAAAGAAAAATAAAGTCTCTCTGGAAAAAAAAAACAAATATACAAGAGGTTCTTTTTTTTTTGACATTTACCTTTACTGAAAACTTGGGAACTAAGAATAAAGTTCTTTTTTATAAAGAATAATATATGTTTAATAAAATTATATAGCAAGAATAATTTGATATGTTTGTTGTTTTTAAAGAAACATAGCTTTCTTGTAACATAAAATGCAAATTCTAAATTTAATGATAATTATATAGAATTGAATAGCTATAGCTACATTTATTCACTTAGTTCAGGTTTTAATTAATAGTGCTCTTAAAATTTTAGAAGATTTGTGCATCTGAAACTTTATGAATTTTTTCTAATCGACAACATAGTTACTGAGAAAAACAGTCACTAACAAAAATAGAAAATTTAAAAATCTGTAAAACAAAATAAAACTTGAAATTTTAAAATAGAATACCTCTCATGCTTACCGATAGGTGGATCTAGTAAATCATATATCTATGATTATAGAGAAAAAAACATCTTATTCATATTTTATATAGGGTACAGCTAGTAGCCAGGTCAGTTTAATAAATTTATTTTGACTAGATACTTAACAATAGCCCTGTAGCACAAATTTATGCAAAATGAAATTGTCATGATGATTGCCAACTATCTGTTGCAGATAGACCATGTAAGCAGAGGTATAGTGTACTACTATGCACACTTGTGTATGAAAAGTAATAAAAAAAAATAGAAACTTAAGTTATAATTTTTAAATTTATGCAATATTCATGAAAAATTACGTTAGGTTAGGTTTATTAATGAAATTTTTTTTTCCATTTTGGAGCATTATGATGATAAAATTATTTGGCGGAATCTATTTGCCATTTCGCTTGGCACAGGTATTAAAAACAATAAAACCATAATAAAGTAGAAAAATCGATATCAACCAAGAAAAATACAAAAATCAAGGATATAAATGACTTATAATACATCTTTGTATTATTAAAACAAATATGTTTTTAAATATTTAGTTAACAAGGTTTTAAGAAATATCTATCAATACTGAAGAACCATAAAAAAAACTTGATAGCAGTTTTTTTATGCGATAAATTAATTAGTAAAAATCATATCTTCTTATTTATACTTGACGGTTGTCCTTAAAAATCTCTAGTTTGTCAGAGAAAGGGTTGGTAATTATTATTCCAGCCAGCAGTGCATTTTAATTTTTATGTGTATTCAATAAAAGATTTCCTTAAAATTTTGAATTAGAACAAAAAAATGATTCCACAGTTTTCTACAAATAGACTTTAAATAGCAATACAAGAAAATCTTAACCTTAATGAGACTTTATTTTAACAACTGTGTTACAATTAAAAATGATGGACTGTTTTGTCCAATTAGTTTAAACAGTTTAGATAGTTACATTGAATATACAATACAAAATAAATAATGATAGTTAGGACAGACTTAGTGTTCAACGAGTTAAGAGTGATCACTCAAGTTTAGAATTTAGTTAGGCCTTAATAAGGCAAAATGATTAACTAATCGCGTGCTGGAGTCAGATAGTATTCAAACTCAACTTTTCAATAAAAAAACATTCTACCAATTTATCTTTTTTTTTTTTTTTGTTTAAGATTGATCTTATATCCAACAGAAAAAAATATAATTTTTCTCGTGTTTTCTGTCTTAAGTAAAAGATATACAAAAATATTAAAAATTCAAAAAATAATTGTAACACAGATTATAATGTTAGTAATTTAAACAACCAAGATAACATTTATAGCACATCTTCCAACAAATTAGTTTTGGTTTTAAACAAAACTAGGCAAAACTATTTTCTTTTCAAACGAACAATTTTAAAATTTTCCTTTAGTTTTTCCTATAAAATACTACCAATGGCTTAGACATAACTAAAGTACTATGTTTTTCTCAAAATGCAACGTAAAATTTTCACAAATTTTCCAAAAACTAATTTACCCAAATCTACTGGCACCACTTTGTAACAGGGCCTGGCGTATATGACAGTGGTACTGTCAAATAAAGTGGTCAAGGCTTAAATGTTGTTAGCTACCAAATTTGCAACAACTTAAAAATAGTAAATTAAAAGATTAAATATGATACTGATTGACTAATTTAACTCTCGAAAGGGAATTTGACGGTTCTTGAAGGAAGTGCGCTATAGGTGTTTTTCTCAATTAAATCAATCAATGTAGGAAATATATACATACCTGTTCAATTGTTCTTCATCTTCTTTTTCTTCATACACTAGACATTATCACTGCTTATGGACTATATTTTCTCTTTTTTGAGATTGGTTGCAACCATTTTTATCTTAATATTTTACACTTTCTATTTACCTTTTTATAGGTATATTTTAAATAAATTATTATTTTATAAAATTCATTATGTAAAAATGTTTTTATAAACTAATTAATTCAGATGGTACCTGTTATAGTATGGTACTTAAGGTAAGGAAATTATAAAATTATAAACAAAATGTTTGGCAACAAGAAAGTTTTATTTAAAAAAGTAATTTGATGTTTAATTAAAACAGTGATAAACTGGTATAAACGATAACTCAATTCAGAAATAAATGATGGTAAATAATTAATAAAATATGTTAAGATAGAAATTGAGTTATACTAAGAATTAAATAAAATATATTTATTCAAAGGAAAAGTATTTTCCACTGAATAAAACCCCATTTTAAGAAAGAAGTTGACCCAAACAAACCCAACTAAACTCTGTCCTTCGACCCGTAAAGAAATTTCTAGGTACTCTACCCCTAAGTCCCTTCCACTTCTCTTTGGTGCAATCAGAGACAGAAAACTATGGTATAGAAAAGGATAGCACCAAAATTCCTTCACAAGCGTTGGAACATGACTTCTTTGTTTATCCAGTTTTACAATTTAAAGAAGTTGATATAAGATAATGGCCCTAAGAACGAACTGGCCGTATACATTTAAAAACTAACAACAGTCAGAAAGCTCGCTTGAAAACTAACTGTTTTTATGTTGCCATTTTCTCAATAAATGTCTTAAAGCTAGTTACAATGCAAAACATACTAATTAATGCTTGTTAACTGAGAAAATGTTCCAATACGTATATAGAGTGCCAAATAACAAAATGTTATTAAGGCTTGCCAATGACAGTTGTTGTTTTTAAATATGACAAGTTAAGTTAAGACGAAGACCCTGGCAAAACGGGTATGGTATATTATGTATAACTATAATTTTAAACAATACTTATATGGTTGCTTTAACATATGTCTGTACTACTATGAAAAGAGCTTTTTAGGTCTAGACCAGCGATAACATAAACAGTCATAAATTAAAAATAATTACTTCCAGATATATTTTCTCTAGGTTTTTGGTTTCACTGAGAAAAGAAATCAAGAAACCGTTAATATTTGAATTGCTTTTAAGAAATAAGTGGACAAATATATTAAAATAAATATTAAATAAATTAAAGCAAATCTGAAAAAACCGTATTGTTACAATAGCAAGAGAAGAAAGTGACAAATTTCACACGAGCGTGAGAAAGTTACTTTCTGTCGAGTTATGCACGCTATTTTTCCTACGAAAACTGTTGAACTATACTAATTTTTGTAAAAATTGGTGTTTAATTTTCCGTAAATCAAATGAAACTGCTTTTCCGCACATGTCTGGGAAAGTAGTTTGTAACACATGTGCAAAAAAGTATTGTGACAGTTAAACACTTTTCATACATGTGCCGAAGTACTGAAAGTACTTGTCACACATGTGCGAAAAAATTTCTGCACACGGATGAAATTTAATGTTTTCTGAGGATGCAAATCGTGTAAAATCCAACACTTTCGTATGTGGTTGCAGGAAATAGTAATTTACCAAACCAGTGCGGAAGACGCACTAAAAACATTCGTTAAGTATGTGGGTACAATATTTTTTCTACGAGCTTGTGGAAACAAAAATAAAGTACTACAATAAAAACAACTCATTTATTATATTTAATTTACAATGATTGCCGAAAACTTTACTTCTTATCCTGTACAGCATCTGTGGATCAGGAAATAATATATATTATAATCAATAATCTTTGGATCAGGAGATTTTCCTTTTCATATTCTGGATCAATGATATCGGAAGGTCTTTAAATATATTTTGCTCTGGATGTATTTGGAGGCAGGCTCATAGTAACATTCTGTGTTCCATCCTATTGTGGCTAAGTCTTCTTCGGGATTTTCGGTATTTTTGGATGGATGTAATTATGGGGGACCTCCGGAACCGCCAAACCGATTTTCATGTGACTTTCAGGAAAAATAGTGTTCAAAACTGTAACGATCTGAAAGGAGTTTGGATGAGATCCATTAATGTTAATGACAGTTTTTTGACAGTTGAAAAATTGAAAAAATAGTAACTTTTTAACGGACATCGCATCAATATGCCGTTTTCGGAATATTGTAGAACTCATTTCTCTCAACAATTCATGTCATAACCAAAAACATTGTAAAAGCTTTCGTTTCGGAGATATTTATAAAAAACTGTTTTCTAGACTGCAATGTGCTGATGGGCTAGGAAGGTATCAAATCCGTCATCGATCAATTTATTTTTGTAAATAAGCACAAGTAAAATTAAATATTTGTACAAACCAAAATTTATTAAAAAATTAATTAATTTTTTTATTAATTACTCCAATTTTCAACGCCGGTTGATTGATTTTTTTCGGCCCATTGAAAAGAAATCAGCGAGTGCCCAAACTACGTTTACACAATAATTTTTATCATAATTTGATATATAGTTTTTATAAAATGTTACTTCCCTAAATATTCCATTAAGAAGACCACTAAGAATATTTCCGGCAAAAGCAATATCTAAAAAACACATTTTAGGGAAGTTACCTACTTACCTATTATATTAATTATTATTAGTTAAACATAAACCAAATATAAAAAAATATGAAACTAGAGAAACATGAACGTATCAACGTAAAAGCAAATATAGTTAATATAATCTGCCTTGGTAAAACTAGAACTAAACTGATTTTTTAATAATTAAACGCACTGACAATGCTTTGGCGTATAGTTTTTGCAAAGTCAGTTGAACAAAGATAAAAGCCGACCATCGGCATATCCTTTAAAGAAAGTGACATGGGCGGCGGTAGATATACTCATGAAAATTATTTATTTTAGTTATGGCGTAAACTAAAGAAATAAAAATAGATAATAAAACTTTCTATTCCTACACCTACAGAAACGACACTGATTTATTTTCTAACTCTGCATACTGCCGACTAAAGGGGTCGCGAAACGAACACCTGAGAGCAATTAAAAGCGCATCTCAAAAAAATCTGCCAATCAGGTGCCGTCCATCCACCTGGCCTCGGTCGGTCGGAAAACAAATACTTTATCGTCGGACTGCAAAGAGCCGCACCTTTTCTCTGTCGGTAGGGTTGAAACTATACCAGGAAGATTTTATATGAATTTGGATAACTTTTGAAGGGCAGAATGAAGCAAAATTTCATGAAATCGATAGAACCCCGTATTAGGAGTTATTCAAGTGACTTTGCAAAAACTATAGAAGGCGTTGTTGCGGGATTGTTAATATTTTCTTATTTTTATTTGTCAAATATAACTTCAGGTCATTTTAAAATTTAAATTACATCAGGACTCCCGCGCTCCCCTTAATATTTGTCTGCGCCCCCCCAAGGGATCGCGCCCCCTAGTTTGGGAACCACTGGTCTATACGAACAAAATAATTTTGTTATAAACAATACTGAGACGTTGTATAAATTTTGAATACACACTATTTTTGAAAATGATTTTTTTCCAAAAAGCTTATATTTGCAAAACGAGGTTTTACCGAAATCGGTGTTAAACTAACCGTGGTCAAATGATGGACAACGCACCCTAACCTATCCAAACATCAAGCTGTGAGACCAGTGTTAGGAAAGAAATAGCTTAAGGAAAAATAAATTAGTTTTAATGTAGTCAATACAACATGGTAGTGCCAGAATTTCGAGTCAGTAAAAAAAAATCCGGGTATTGCGCCCAAATGTTTACCCACAAGTCATTAAAATACACACCTACTACTACTATGTTTGGGGTTTCTAATTCTTTTTTTTTTTAAGAAACTTACCCATGCCCACCTGAATTTCGCCATGAAATTACTTAAAATTTATCAAAAAATTCTGCTGAAATAATTGAAATGCATTTAAGGGGCGTAAATTAAAACACCCATGCTCCACGAACAAAAACAATGTGAGTAATATGACTAACTGATGGCCTGTGCTAGGCACAACGTTTATTTAATTTTTCCTATTTAAACAAAGCTAAAATGCCCAACATTGGCCCTATCACAGTCGCTCATATAGGCTGCAGATAAAATCTATTTCTAAAGTGGCAGCGTGTTGGACGCTGCTTTGCGTTCCAGTGTCCCATTCATCGAGTCGTCGTCGCATCGAGTCGAAGGGTGATCCACTGCATTTCACAGGGCTACCAAATTTCTATAATATATAAATAAAAAATAATGCAAAAAATAAAACAAAAACAAATAAAGACGTTTTAAAAAAAAGTGTTTTTGCATCAAAATAGGGTAGTGCCATGGCTCCGCGGCACTACCCCACGACCCGCCAATGATTTTAGGACCACTATTTATTCTTCAGGAGAATGGATAGCAGCGTTTTTCCACTCAGGCTTGGTAAACTAAATTTATAATCAAAATGTTAACCTGAATAATCCAAAATTAATATTAAGTTATTACTAACTAACCTAGCTAATCGTAAATAAATATTAAATTATTCTCAAAAATATGATGTTATTTTAAATAGTCTGAACTACTTGCTACTAAAAAAGAGAGATTGTTGTTTTTCATAATTCCAATAAAGTTTCTTCGTGTCTTATGAAGTAAACTGTTTTTTTTTTGTTTTTTAAAATCAGCCAATTTTAAAGATTTATAATGATCTGGAATTTTGTTGTATAGTTTTGCAATAATATACGAAATAGAACCTTGGAATTCTAGGTTCTATATATAGGAATAGCTATTTTATTATTTTGTCTCCTGTTACTTATGTGAATATTATGCCTAAATTAATTTTTTTGAATAGATGAAAAGGTTTTTTTAGTTTAATAATTTTATTGTAAAATACTGAACGATGCGAAATGTACCTGTATTCCAGGTTGAGCCAGCCTAGTCTTTTTAGGCTTTCAGAAACATGATCCAGTCTGTTTAATCCGATGAGTCCACATGAATTTTGCATGATCTGGAGACGTCTCTTGTCGGAGTTTTTCTATAGCGTTATGATAGATTATGATCTCCATAGTTCAGGTGAAGAACTTAGATTTTACGAAAATTACAAAAAACAATAAAAAGGTTTTTTTGTTATTTGGAAAAATGGTCGGGATTTCAATATAAGTTAACTATAACATTTATCAGGTAACATACAGTGTCGGAAAGGAAATTTTATCTTCTAATTAACGAACATATGAAGGACTAAAATGTAAAAATTCAATAGATTTTCGACGATTTCTATATACCATCCACATATTTGGACGCCACTGGGTAGCTAGAACTAAGCCTGTTCCTACTATGTGATACATCGTTAAAAAGCAAACTTTATGTCCTTAAAAAATTCATATATGTATAAATATCAAACAAGTTTCATGGCTAATCGGGCAAAAAGGAGTTTTTTGTTTCCCTTATATTTTTCCGTGGGTAGCTTGAAAGCTTAACCTCACGGGGGTCCAAGATCTAATGGACACCTAATAAGTGTTGACAGTTAACCGTTTCGTCCTTATGGGACTCCTCAGAACACTGCTGGTCAAGTGACAAATCTTGCGAAGTTAATCAGACGGTTTTGTCTCTAATTAAATGTAATTAGTGAGCGAACTATAGCAAGAGGCGCCATCTATCGAGATACGAGAGAAACAAAAAACCAAAAGCAGGGAAAACACTGCTATACAATATCGATCAATGAAAAGATCGAATGCAAATAAAAGAAAACAGCTATAGTCCGTGGCCTACGACAGCTCTTTGTCTTTTCAGGCCGGATCAACGCATTTTGCATTTTTACCCGTCATCAAGACAGTGAGCGTCAATCAACGGAATTTTTAAGCCAAATAATACTAACAAACGTGAAATTTCGTACCCGTGAATTTAAAAATCAAACAAGTTTCATGGCTAATCGGGCAAAAAGGAGTTTTTTGTTTCCCTTATATTTTTCCGTGGGTAGCTTGAAAGCTTAACCTCACGGGGGTCCAAGATCTAATGGACACCTAATAAGTGTTGACAGTTAACCGTTTCGTCCTTATGGGACTCCTCAGAACACTGCTGGTCAAGTGACAAATCGTGCGAAGTTAATCAGACGGTTTTGTCTCTAATTAAATGTAATTAGGGAGCGAACTATAGCAAGAGGCGCCATCTACCGAGATACGAGAGAAACAAAAAACCAAAAGCAAGGAAAGCACTGCTATACAATATCGATCAATGAAAAGATCGAATGCAAATAAAAGAAAACAACTATAGTCCGTGACCTACGACAGCTCTTTGTCTTTTCAGGCCGGATCAACGCATTTTGCATTTTTACCCGTCATCAAGACAGTGAGCGTCAATCAACGGAATTTTTAAGCCAAATAATACTAACAAACGTGAAATTTCGTACCCGTGAATTTAAAAATCAAACAAGTTTCATGGCTAATCGGGCAAAAAGGAGTTTTTTGTTTCCCTTATATTTTTCCATGGGTAGCTTCAAAGCTTAACCTCACGGGGGTCCAAGATCTAATGGACACCTAATAAGTGTTGACAGTTAACCGTTTCGTCCTTATGGGACTCCTCAGAACACTGCTGGTCAAGTGACAAATCTTGCGAAGTTAATCAGACGGTTTTGTCTATAATTAAATGTAATTAGTGAGTAAATTGATAGCAAGATCGTCGTGACCTCTATCGGTGTGTGTGTGCGTGTGTATTCCTGTCCGGCCCATGATAGCTCCTAAGCAGCTAAAGCGACTTTCCTGAAATTTTCAGATAAAGTAGCGTTCAACTCTGTAACAAACTGGTTAGATTTTAATCGAAATCCATAAATACTAGTGACAGTTTTTTGACAGTTAAAAAAAATTAAAAATGCTTACTTTTTTTTTTAAATAATTTGTATAACAACCGAAAGCTCCTACAATTTACAAAAACTGTTTTTAATGCTGATATAGCGTGGAGTTCACTTAGGGTGTGCTAATGAGCTAGGAATTTATCAGATCCATCAGGGATGTAATTATTTTTTAATTAAGTACATCTTTATTTTTAAATATTTTACTTGACTATGTTAAACCTACTCATTAAATTACAGTATAAAATAAAAATAAAAAATATAATAAACTACAAGGAATATAAAGTAATAAAGGAATCATTTTATGAAGATATAATGATTTTATGTAATATCTCAAAAAGTAAAAGCGACAGAAAAAATTTATTTGATAATTGGATTCTCTATAAAAAAAACATTTCAACTCAAAATAAAGTTTTTATAAATAAAAAAGTTATAAGTCACCTCCGTAAATGCAGACATTGCAAAATCACTTCGTAACTGAAAAACTATGAGATCTATCATGAAGCGGTTTTGAGATTTAAAGACTTCTCAAAAATCAAGAACAGCACATTTCAACTGATTTTTTATCTATCTCGGCTAGTAAATATTTAAAACCCCCAAAAAACATCGAATTTGGCCCACCCTGTACAGGGTGTCCCATTTTTGATGGTATTGAATGGGAAACTTACTTATTATAACAGATAGAGGATTAGGGATTTCAAATTACTCTACTTAAATTTTGAGATAAGAAAAAATATGTCTTTTCTAGCTAGTCCTTGTAGTTTTGATGCTACGAAGGAAAATTCAAACATTCGGAATCCCAGAAATTTATTATTAGGGCATATACGCAGCCCACGAAAAAGACCGGCCCGGGCGCAGAAATATCACATGACCGTAGGAGTCCCACAAAAAAACGCCTCACGGCCCACTGTCATTATAAAACATGTGTGTGTTCAGTTTTGGTATCTTTGTTTACGTCGATTTTTTTTAATTCGGGCACGAATTTTATGTGAATTTTTCCAAAGTTATTAAAATAACGCAGCCCACGAAAAAGACTGTAGTGGGCTGCGTTAAAATAATTAATGGCTAATGAGTAAATTATAAAGAAAATACCTATAAAATAAACAGTGCCGCGAACGTGTAATTAGTGTTGTTCCTTGTCGGTCCAACTATAAAACTGAATCCTAATATGTTGCAAACGGGAAAGAAGTGGTAAAAGATAAGATCTTGGATCTTGATCAAGTAATAGACATCCTTAGTGACATTTTCGATAGTGAGAGTGAAAAATGTGTTCAGTTGTCATTTCTTATTGAACAATTAGGTCTCTTGAAAAGGTAACCTGAGAATCGAAGATATGGTGGATACACTTTAATGTTGGCTTCATCTTTGTTTATCCAGTTATCCAGTGCATACAAGTCAATTTACAATTCTAAGGTAATATGTCTTCCGCACCCTCGCAATATTAAAAAACTGATTTGTAAAATATTGTTAACAGATAGTAATCTCTCTGGTAGTGTGAAATATTTAAAAAGTAAGATACAGCTTTTAAAAGAACATGAGTTGGTATTTAACTTACACTTTATTGAAATAGATATTAAACTTTGTGCTGGGTAATTTTTCAAAAAATTATTGACGACCACTACATTCAGTTCATTGAATGGGAAAACCATCTCACTTATTCACAAAATCACTTGTTTCTTTTTAATAAATTATTGTGAAATGTTTTATATTGAAAATTTTTCTTCAGATAACTCTAGCGAGTATTTTTGTGGAAAAAAACTATTGTCAAAGCTTGAAAAAATTAGTTTAAGGGCATGTAAAGTTTTTTAAAATAATTTTATTAAAAAACACAATGATTTAGTGTCTGCTAATAAATCTTTAAATAAGAACTCAAAGATGATGACAGTCAAAGAAAAATTAGAAAACTAAAAGCTTAGGTTTGATATGTCCAATTTTGAAATACTTGTATAGATTTGAAGTTACTAACGATATTATGTACCTAATGTATGTACCTAAAGATATTAGAGTGCAAATTTTGTATAATTTTTTATTTTATAGATTCAGTTCTTTTATCCATAATAAACACATATATCAGCAAAATATTTTTTTCAATTTTTGCCTATATAAGAACAAAAATGTTTTGTTAATTTATTTAAATTGTGTAAAAACATATAATATATTAAGCAATACAATAAGAATCCTGGGACTCCTAAGATCAGGTGATCGCCGACTTGCTTATAACGCGCCATGGCCGGTCTTTATCGTTGGCTGCGGGGCATATATTTCAATTCTGTTAAAACTTCTTTACAGAGAGTTGATTCTATCAATAAAATGATGTAAAATTTTTTGTCCATCTAGTCAAATCCCAGATTGATGAGCAAAAATACTGACCTGAATTTTTTTTATAGCTAGGGTTTAATTGGCTACCCAATATGAAAAAAAAAATCAAAAAAAAATCTAGGTACGTATTTAAATTGATAATTTTTTTTTCACAAATCTCAAATCTGACTCGAGAGACCCAAAATGTGACAAAGTCATTTTATTGACAGGATTAACCTTCTGTAGAGAAGTTTTAACAAAATGGAAATATCTGCACTGGTATCAAAGATATGACCGATTTTTAAAATTCCGAATTTGTGAATTTTCCCTTGTAGCTCCATAACTTCAAGGGCTGCAAAAAACTTTTGTCATATTTTTTTTAGGTCTCGAAATTTGAGGACAGGACAGAATCCTTTATCTTTTATAGTAAGTGAGATTCCCATTCAATGCCGTCAAAAATGGGACACCCTGTACAGGAATACAAGGAAGCAGACTGTAGGAATAAATACTACTTAATATAATACAAATTTCTAATATTTCAAAGAAAATAACAACAATAAAAACGCTTTCTCACCTTCTTTAACACCCTTTCCACTGTCTGGACGTGAGCTAAACGAGCGGGGTTGCTTATTTTATTATTGTGCCTCGTCTGCGAAAGGTTGCCAAAAAGGGAGGGATAGATTATTGCCGGTATAAATCAAAGACAGATATAATAAGACGGCGATCTGTTTTTTTAAAAGGGATGAAAAAATATATGAAAGCACCCACCGAAGACAGAAAAAAGGTTTTAGGCAAATTTTTGGGATGACTTTAAAAATTTTCTTTTCTAAAAAGGGAAAAAATTGAAGGGTTTACATATTATAGAGTAATAAATAATCTTTTGAAATTATTTACGGTCACCCACTTTTTTAATGTCATCCTAAAATTCACTAAACTCTTCTGGAAGGCCCAGAATTTTAGCGGGATTTAGAAATTGCTATAGAAAATCGTTTAATAAATCATGATGCTTATTTTAAACCGTCCGGTGTTGCCAAAATATGCACTGTTTCTTTGTATTCAACAAATGTAGGAAAAATAAGAGGACATTAAAAACGTGGGAAGTATACATATAAGAGCAGTTATTTTTAGGAACACTATAAATTATTTAACAATAATATAGATTCGACAGTTTTGAATTAAAAAAGCAAACTTCATAAAAATGCGTTTTAATATGTTTAGAGGTTTCCCAAACTTTTTTTTTTAAAGAACATCCTGTAAATTTTTGAAACTTAATTGCTTTTGAAATCCAATAAACATTTTTAAAAAGCAGTTTTTATCAGTTTTATCAAAGTTGGCTTCTAATCTGAACAATCTTGTTATATAAACTATGATAGTTTTGTCAATAATAATGGTAAGAGCAACAATGTTGCCAAAAAAATTTCTGATTAGTGCAGAAACTTGTACTCTGCCGCACTAGTGTTCAGGCCCGGACTGGCCCGGACTGGCCCGGGCGGGGATCCCCCTCAGTACTTCCCAAGTATTTCCTGGTATTTCCCCTAACCTATACACCAAAAGGAAATACCGAGCCACCCCTCGACTAAGAGCCTGGGGCTACTTTGGGCCTGGATATACGGATGTAAAAGTTATTGTTAGCATTTGTTAGATCTTTCCCTGTTCTTGTCAGAGAAGTGGGGCCCCTTCTTTGGTCAAAGATGACTACTTTAATTTATATTTAATGATTGATTGTTGGTTAATCTAGGAAGTAGCCTTAAGAAAACTGCCTAGATGTTGCTTAACGTTCAGTTGAACTGCAAATATTGCTTTTGTAATAGTGTGAACAGTGATAACTTATAAATAAATTGTTTTTATCAACGCTTTTTTTCTGGTTACAAGGGTGAGCCGATGCTTGAAAACAGTTTTTTTAGAGATATCTTAAAACCAAAAGTTCCTGCTTGTTTGTAACATAAATTATTGAGAAAAATGAGTTTTAATATATTCCGAAAACCGCATATATTAATGCAATGCAGCGTTAAAAAGTTAGTTTCAAATCATTTTTATACTGCTAAAACACTGTTGTTAGCATTATTGGATTTTAACAAAAATTTAAGGCATTACAGTATTTTACTCTATTTTACCAGAAAACTTCATGAAAATTGGTTAAGCGGTTTAAGATCTATTGTGGTCCGGACAGACATACACATACACACGGACAGACGTCACAACGATATTGCTAAGATAGGTCAAAATACACCCAAATAACACATTTTCAGCATTATCCCAAAATTTTTACATAAAAATTACTTTATTTTTCAAAAAATCGCCTGTTTTTCATGTACTGCCAAACTTTCCACTTACTGAAACCCGATTTTTTTTTGTTTCATTTTATCCAACCTTTCCCCCATTACTGGTTATGGGGCCCTTGGCTCTGCTCTCTCGCCGGGGCCCCTATTTACCCAGTCCGGCCCTGCTAGTGTGGTTAAATTTTTCCGCACAGAAATGTGAAATTTTAAGAAAACTTGTATAGATTTGAAGTTTCTATTGATAATATTGCCTATGAAATGCCTTGCTCATATAGCACAAGCACGTGTTTAACACGTAAAAAACGCTTGAGATAAACAAAGGTTTATTTCATATATGAAAACAAACTTACTAGGTCATTCATTAACGGTATAAAAAATAACGTTGCTAAAAATGGCGTTGTAATAACGCCATTACCAAATCAAAACAGCAATGTTTTTACGTTATTTTCAAGTGATTTCTAAGTAGATTTTTATCAACTCCAAAATCACATTAGGTTCGCGCCTTTTCTACACGAATTTTAAAACGCAACTTGCGGCTTTTTTACCAAATATTTTTGAGATTTTACTAGAAGCAGTGTAACCTATTGGCGATATTTTTCACTTCGACAAAATCTATCCGGGAGTGCCTCTAAACTCCATACACCAGTTAATGAGCTCATCCTTCACGATCACGACGCATGAGTTATTAGGGACTAATAGCCATGGCCTTGCGTAAACGTTGCACTTAAATGCTTGGTAGAACTCGCTACGCTTCGGTCTGTCAAGGACATTTGCGTGCGGGAAAATCAATTTTCTGCACTTGTTAAGAAAATAGCTAATATGTTAAATGACTATTATGCCTAAAACTATTAGGTTTAGATATAGGGAGTGCTTTAAAACAAATCGTAGCCTTAGTTTGCTGTGCATGAATACTCCTAACCAGTGGCATATATAAGGGAGGGGCTTGGGAGGCCCGGGTCCCCCCGAAGCTAAGATTTTTTTAGATAAAATACTATAGCTTTGGTTGTATGTATGTATGTATTCGAAAGTGGTGACAGGCCAGTGACGTATATAAGGGGGGAACCTGTGGGTCTCAGGCCTCCCCCCGAAACTGTGTTGGCCCCACCCCGAAACTTTTTTCTATATACGCTACTGCTCCTAACCCACATTTTCAAAAACTTTCTCTTGAGAAACTTATGTTTTGTCTAAAATTGTAAAACAAGACAAAAACATTACGTTTTATATTCTGTTTATAGTCTTAGACTAAAAAAATATGAGTTTCATATGAAGAACTTTTTTAAAAGCGTTGTAGCTCGAATTTTTGTTAATGTATGTTAGGATTCATTTGGCTGCAGTTCAAAAGAGCGATATTTAAAACAGCGGCATTTAAAACGGCTCCGGTTCCAATGAGCGGCGACATTCAAAACAGCGGTCTCATTTGAGCGATATTTAAAAGAGCGACATATTAAAACAGCGACATATCAAAAGGGCGATAGATTAAAAGAGCGACATATTAAAATAGCGATATTCAAAAGAGCGACATCTAATAAAAACAGTGACATTAAAAAATCGTCTTAAAAAATAGCAACTTTTCTGACTTCCTTCCCGGGATCCTAGAGGGTGTGAACCGAACCGAACCGTACCGTACCAAACCGAACCGATAGTCCTCGTGGCTTAGAATCGGTTTGTTTTTTTGCGAAGAACTTTCCATTTTAACGTTGATTAAAAGTGACTGGCAGTGGCTTAATTTGACGAATTTTGATGTAGTCTTAGTGTATCGTGGTAACTATAAGGTTTACTGAAATACCGGGTGTGGCAAGTCATAAGACATTTTTAGCTCACACATATACTATACTATAGTAGTGTGAGCTATGGTGATCCTAATTTTTTCGAGAAAAAAAAAGTTGCTCCGATTTCAAATTTTTTTATATATCTTTGCGTTTCAGATGATTTTGAAACTTTTTTGTTGCGCCGTCTGTCTGTCTGTCTGTATGTCTGTCTGTCTGTCTGTCTGTCTGTCTGTCTGTATGTCTGTATGTCTGTCTGTAACGACCAACGCGCATAACTCAAAAACCGCTTGGCCGATTTTAATAAAATTTGGTACCTAGGCTGGTTCTTGGGTCGAGATGGTCCCATTTAAAAATGAACAAAATCCACCGAACACAAACCGAATAAAAGGGTGGGGGTAGATTTCAAATATTAGAGTTTATGTGAAAATATGGCGTGTGTGATATTGAACGAAAGGTAATTGAGTCTGCAGTTAAACAAAATACATTTTAATTTATTTAAAAAAAAAAGGTAATTGAGTCCGGACTTTAACAAAATACATTTTAGTTTTTGTTTTTTTTTTAAGGGTGGGGGTAGATTTCAAAAATTTGAGTTTAAGTCAAAACATGGCTTGTGTGGTATCAAACAAAAGGTAATTTAGTCTGGAGTTGAATAAAATATATTTTAGTTTTTAGTTATATTAGCTCACACGTACACTATAACTATAGTACCTAGTGTGAGCTTAGGGGCCCATATATTGGCAGAGTATTTTTAAGTGTTGCTTAATATTGATTGTTGAATTGTTGCTCTTTTAAATGTCGCTGTTTTGATAAGTCGCTCTTTTGAATGTCTCTGTTTTGAATTGTCGCTGTCTTGAATGTCGCTCTTTTTAATGTCGCTGTTTTGATATGTCGCTGTTTCTATTAGATGTCGTTCTTTTGAATATCGCTGTTTTGATATGTCGCCCTTTTGAATGTCGCCGTTGTGATATGACGCTTTTTTAAATGTCGCTGTTTTAAATGTCGCCGTTTTAAATATCGCTCTTTTGAACATCGTTTTTATTTAAGTGACATTTTAAATAGCGACATATTGAAACACCGACATATTAAAAGACCGACGTATCAAAAGGGTGATACAGTAGACTCACGCTGGTGTGAACACACGCTTGTGTGAACCTCCCAGTAGTGTGAATAGTGAACATCAATGTATTATAGTATTATAAAGAGTAACGAGTCTCGATCGCATAAAAATGAACGAAAAGAGGTGTTAGTCAAAAAATGGTAAACTTTAGGTTAATTACCGAGAATTACTTAGTTTTAATTCGTTTTTTTGTGGTAAATACTAGACCATTTCATTTTTTGCTTTGTAAAATGGTAAACACCAAGAAGTTTTTAATTCTTGCTGGTAAGTTTGAAAGGCGACTCTGAGAACGAAATGAAGACACCTTAAAAAATTGCAGTAAACTATGTTTTGGAATCACTTAAAGTGGTTACATTATAGTCAGAGCCAAACAACATAGATGTTAGAGCCTAAGAAATATTGAGACCGAGCAGTTGCCACTCATTAGTCAGCCAGATAAGTTCGGACTAAAATAACATCGTATTTTACCTAATGATATGTAAATTTTGAAGTTTCATAAAAATTCATAATTGTAGTATTTGTCGATACTTTAAAATGTCATTTTTAGCAGAAACTTATAGATTTGCTCTAAATTATAACAATAGTTACATTTAAAAATTGATAGGTATGGATTTATTATATCTTACCAATAATATTTCGGTTTTGGAATAGACCTTCCGTAGTGTGAACGGTCTCCATGGTATGAACGTGCAGATTTTTTTCGTGTTCATACTAGCGCGAGTCTTCTGTAGTTTAAAACAATGACATTTCAAAAGAACGTTATTTAAAAGAGCGACATATTAAAACCGAAATATTTAACAAAGCGATATTTGAAACAGCGACATATGAATACATCGAGAATCCAATTTTTTTTAAATATAGACTAGTAGTGCTAGTAGTATAGCTCTCCTGTCTTCGGTTTTGTATACTAACATATCCCAGCTTAGAACTAGGTACCTACTCTTGACCTATGATCATTTCTTTTCAGGTTAAATCAAAATCAGAGTGTTTTATCAGCAATTCAAATTCAAGTGGAGTAAACAAAAAAAAATGTTTTTTAAAAAGCATAAACCGTTAGCAACAATATAATATAACTTTTGCACGTGTTAGCCAAATAAATATTGCATCTTAAATGGTTGTTGAAAAGCTAAAATACATTGAGTAGAATTCCTCGAATAATTTCACTGTTATATTGCTACTGAGAACTTGTAATATCTTTATCTAAAATGTTAAAGGAGACTTATTGTTCAAAAAGACGAGTCATTTTATTGAAAATAAACAGCAAATTGTACTTGAAAATTGTAAAGAAAGCAAATATAGAAAGTTCTTCAATGAATAACTCTATAAATAGATATTAATTTTAACATTCTAACAAAGTGATAAGCATTAAGAAATTAGGTTACCTACGGGACCGTGGGGCGAGTGTCTGAATTTAGTCTAGCATATAATGCCCATGATACGTGATTTTTGCACTATACTTTCTCAAAGACCATTAGATTTTATTAAATATTTTATAGAAAAATTGTACATTTCTCTTGATATATAGGAAACAAAAAGCATTTTTGTGTTCTATGACATTAAAAAACAAAGACAAATTATACCTTGTCATAGCCAACTGAACGCCTTGATTTTCTAAGAAAACTAATAAGCAAAACTTTCTTTTATATATTTTGTGAAATAAATAAAATTAAAATACCATTATTTACAATAAATCTTAATTTTTATGACATGACATGAACTTCCATATTTATATTTCTTTTAAGCCACGGAACTGTAACATAAACTGGAATGCTAATTGGCCCCAGGAAATCTTACAATTATGACCGCTAGATGTAGGTGACAGATTGGTTAAATGGTGGATGTTAAAAGAACGTAGTCACGTCAATCAAATCAACTTAACTTTTTTAAAAATTTTAAGTATTGCCTGTATAACCCACAAATTATATGTTTTCCATATTATTTATTACTGTCATGTTTGCCATGTAGTATAACATTTTGTAATATTTGATATTTTATGTAAAAAATTCAAGTTCTAAACTTTTGAGATTGGTTTAAAATCAGCATGTAAATAAGTAAAATTTTTTACTTGGTTTTTTACTTGCCGCACACAGATTGACAGAAATTCTAACAAACACAAATATTCCCAGATTATTTTTGCGAAGTTCTACCGGGTCGAGTTCGTTTAATTTGTTAAATAATGCGTTATTTTTTTCAAAGCAAATAGCAAATATTGCCTTTTTATTTATACATGATTAACTGTTTTGTTGTGGTCTGCTTCTTACAGTCGCAACGATTTGCCGTTGTTGTCCTTTCACCGGTAAGTTGCGTTATTTTTGAAGCTGGGTTAATGCAGAACCCCTGTTGTGCTTAGTACATTAAGGGCTATCATTGTACCCAACATATTGCACAATGGACAAACCTTATTCTTGCATAATGACTGTCTTTTTGCTTCCTGCTTAGTATGGTAAGATGCACTAAGCACCAAATGTATCCATTGTGCTTTATGTTGCTGGGTAAATCAGTAATAAGTTGCAATGTAAATCAGGCATTAGTTTACACAAGTTTTGTGTTTTTTTAATTAAATTTTATTAAATCTCTCTCTGTCAGTCAGGATTTTTATCAGGGGATATACAGGACTGGCCCCAGACTTTCAAAAATTAGGGCAGTTTAGATGTTTAAAACATGTGGTTAGAAAAAATTAAATTTTTTTCCGGTGTGTAATACACCAGAATAATTCTTGGAAAATTCTTTGGAAAAAGGGGGGCCTGGCCCCCGAGCCTTCACTCTTGGACTGCTACAGGGATATACCTACATATTCATATATAGTGATAGTTATCAGGTTTAATATAACGAAGAGAGTCCGCTGAATCCAAATCTGCAGTTAAAAAAAAATTCGGGTAATTTAAAGCGGGGGGGGGGGGGGGGGATTATTTTATTAGGATAGAACCACGGATCACCTAACAGATCCGTAATAGAACTGTCTATGTTTATGAGACTTAACAAACAAACCTTAAAGGACTTTTGTGCGTCAGCCACCATTTTGAAATATTCAAAATGGCGACCGTGAACAAAAAACAAAAGGAAAGCATACACATGCGATACATCAGTTATAGGGTTTTTGGGTTCGCTGAATCCAAATTTGATGTTAAAAAATGATTTTGGAGTAATCTGAAGGCGTGCGGGGTAATTATGGGGTAAACAGTAAAACTGTTTGTATGGAGACAACGAGCAAATTTTATCAAAGGTTTTTTACAGATTTTGACCGCTCTGCTCAACTGTATTATAAAACTAACCAAAGACTTTTGGTCATCAGCCACCATTTTGAAATATTCAAGATGATGTCTGAGAAAAAAAAAACAAAAGGAAAGCATACACATGCGAGTTTTTGGGTTCGCTAAATCCAAATATGTTGTTAAAAAAAGATTTTGGAGTAATCTGCATATGCTTCTTTTTGAATTTTTTCCCACGGTCGCCATAATCCCAAAAGTTATTAGCTACTTTTATAATGGGGTTAAGCAGAGCTCTCAAAATCTGTAAGAAAAATCATGATTAAAGTATTTTCGTTAAGACTTCGCATACGGTTTAACCCAAAAATACCCCCATTCGTCCGGAATATATAAAATCTACTTTTAACAAAAGGTCTGCATTCAGCGAATCCAAAAACCCTATAATTGATGTATCGCATGCATATGCTTTTCTTTTGTATTTTTTTCACGGCACCATCTTGAATATTTAAATATTTTAAACTGATAGCTGATGCCCAAAAGTCATTGGTTAGTTTTATAATAGGGTTGAGCAGAGCTGTCAAACTTTCTAAGAATATTTGATAAAGTTTGTTCGTTAAATCTCCATATAAACAGTTTTATTGTTTATACAATAAACCAGATTACCCTGAATCTTTTTTTAACATAATATTTGAATTCAGCGTACCCAAGAACCCTATAAGTAAGGTATCACATGCACGTGCTCCTTTTCTAAATTTTTGCCCACGGTCGCCATCTTGAATATTTCAAAATGGTGGCTGATGGCCAGAAGTCACTGGTAAGCTTTGAAATAGGGTTAAGCAAAGCTTTCAAAATCAAAAATAACTTACTTAAAATTTGTTCGCTAAGTCTCCACATAAACAGTTCTACCGTAATACCATAAATTCCCGGCTATCACCTGTTTCTTTAAATTACTCATTTTAACTGAATTCAGCGGACCCAAATACCCTAGAATCGGTGTATCGCTTGCCTATGTTAACAGGTCGATTTTTTTCATAAAATCATTCTCCATCCGTTGGGGTACCCCCCAGAAAAAATAGTGTCGAATTTCAATTCTGGCGACCAAAGGTCGACTGAAATAATAGAGAATTATTGAAATACAGCCAGGCTATAATTGTGCCAGGCAATATTTTGACACATTCACATTGAAAACTGACAGTTGATCCTTCAAAATTGACATACCAAAGTCGAATTGTGCCTGGCACTATTATAGCCTGATTTATTTTAATAATTCTCTATTGTACCACACACACCTATGCTTGATTTAGAAATTTTTTTATTTAATTTTTTCACTTTAAAATGGCCGCTTTCTTGGATTTTTAAAAATGTTTAAGGGTGCCAGAGTGACATCACTCGGATTAATAATATAGAGCATCCTGACTAACAAAATCTGTAAAAAAAATTCTTGTACCATTAATTTCCCACTTAAGGCAAAAATAGCTGTTTCGCAACCAGATTATTCCAATTCGTAACACAGTTTCCGGAAAAAAAAAAGTAGTATATCATTTGACAGTGGCGCACCCAGGAATATGTCTTGGGGGCCCGAGGCCTCTTGGAGGGGGGGGGGGGGGTCGAAGCCTCATGATGTCGAATTTTAAGCTATTTTTTGTGTTTTTTCCTGAAATATGTGGAAAATATGTAAAAAAATCTAAGGCTTATTCTGCCGTCCTTAGTAAGACCCACCTATCTGCAAAAAAATCAAAAATGAGTTATGACCGAAAATGGCTTAAAATAGGTTACTTTCATCTGTTGTTTAAGAAAAATACCCAAATTTTTGTTCGGAAGTATTTTATTTTGAAAAACAAAAAAAATATATTACTATGTACCCTTAGCAAGCATTTAAACTTTAAACTCGCTTTTCTCGAAATAAGTGCAAACGTAGATAGGTGGGTCTTACTAAGGACGGCAGTATACTCTTCAGTGTACACATTTCTTAAAACTGGGTAACATTTAAAATATTAAAATACATTTTATCGAAAATTAAAATCTTGAATAATAAAAATCTCATATAATCAAAATCTCGAAACTAAAATATCTAATAAAATATCGCAAAATTAAAAGCTGATAAAATATATTCAAAATTCGTTTGGTTGATTTGATTAAATTGGCTGGTGAGGTTGGTTGGTTATGTTATTTATTTAGGTTGGTTGGGTAGTTGTGGTAGTTTCAATATTTCGATTTTCAATATTTTGTAATTTTGCTATTTTGATTTTAAATATTTTAATTTTCCATATTTCATTATAAAGAGTTCGAGATTTTGATATTCGATAAAATATGAACAGTGGATATTAGTTACTAAAGTTGTCTTCAAAAGTGCTAAGAAACAGCCATCACGATAACACCTCCCAGGTTTGTCATTTTGTTATTCAGTTAGGGGCACATTTTTGTATGAATGATTTACCGCCTCAATCTGACTATCTTTCTTACATAATTTTTAAACAGTCCCATGTTTCCTTCATAGCTTTTTTTAATTTTTATTTCTAAAGGTTGGTGCCGATTTGGGGATATTTTGGCAATACCAACCCATTTAACATCCACCAACTGTCAAGTACATGTAGCGGTCATTTTCTTTCCACGTCATTAGCATTCCAGTTTATGTTACAGTTCCGTGTTTTAAGCCCAGTTTGCCTACACACAGAATATATAAAATAAGTATAGGGCGTTTCTTTTAAAAGATCTCAAATATTTTTTGGGTACCTAGTACCTATTTGACATAATTTGTTTGCAAGGAGGATACTTTTTGGTTGCATTGAAATTTGTGTAGAATGCACTTTCTTTGAGGGATAAACTTTACTTCTTTAATTTAAACAAGAATTTACGTCGCGTCGGTTCGAAAAAAAAAATATACGGCAACTACTGCTGCTTGAAAATTTTGCGTTGTTTATAGCAATTCTGTTAAGTGTGTCAAACTAATAATTGTTGTTGACATTGTCGCAATTCCAACTTTATTTGGCAACTTATCAAAAGTAAAAATAAATTTACCAGTTTTTATAAAATGGCTCCTAATACTACAAGAGCCGTATTCATTTTTTCCGAACCAGGGGTACTCTTCCTTTCGTAAAAAACGCATACATCCATTTTCCCTATACCGCAAAAATTAGATTTCTAAAGGGGCCTACAGACACGCTAACATTTCTAGAGATTAGTATAGTGTTTGCAAAGTCACTTGAATAACTCCTAATACGGGGTTCTATCGACTTCATGAAATTTTGCTTCATTCTGCCCTTCAAAAGTTATCCAAATTCATATAAAATCTTCCTGGTATAATTTCAACCCTACCGACAGAGAAGAGGCGCGGCTCTTTGCGGTCCGACCACAAAGTTTTTGTTTTCCGACCGACCCAGCCCAGGTGGATGGACGGCATCTGATTGGCAGATTTTTTTGAGATGCGCTTTTAATTGCTTTCGGGTGTGCTTTTCGGGACCCCTTTAGCCGCAGAGTAAGAAAATAAATCAGTGTCGTTCCTGTAGGTGTAGGAATAGAAAGTTTTATTATCTATTTTTATTTCTTTAGTTTACGCCATAATTAAATGAAATAATTTTCATGAGTATATCTACCGCCGCGCCGCCCATGTTACTTTCTATAAAGGATTTGCCCACAGTGGCGGATCCAGGGGGGGGGCACTAGGGGCACGTGCCCCCCCCCCCCGAGAATTTTTGGAATATACGAAAAATTAGTAAAAAGTAATGTTTTTGCTAATAAAAATTCAAAATTTTTGCCTGCGGCGCATGAAAGTGTCTATTGTTATTATCATCGAAATTACAACCACTGACTAATTCAATAAAATGCTGCTTAAAAAAATATATCCCGTTTTTTACCCCCCCCCCCCCCGAGAAGCACCTCTGGATCCGCCCTTGTTTGCCGATGGTCGGCTTTTATCTTTGTTCAACTGACTTTGCAAAAACGATACGCGCGTATAAGTTTACGCAGACTAATTTCTTCGTGTGTAGACAATATCTGCCTAAAATATCTCTCGAAGATGTATTCAGTCGCCGGCCGCTTGAATTTTTGTACGCGAGCAGGTTGTACGCGTACAAACCTCTCGGTATCGAGGCAAAACGCTTTCGTGTTTCTTTCTAGAAGGTTTAAATTTATCTTCGTGTGTGTAGGCAATTCCACCAAACGTAAATGTACGCAGAGATTAGTACGCGCGTACTAATCTCAAGAAATGTTCGCGTGTCTATAGGCCCCTTAATAGTGTATGCAGTTAATTCACAATGTTTAAAATAACTGATATTTTGCTTCAAACTGATTTTAACATTAATTTATAGTGTCAAAAATGCCGCAAATTACAACATTTAGAAAAGTACAAGCACGGTATACCAGTTATTTATCAGTCATTCGACTATGAGTACAAATTATTGCCCACTGGGTGTATTTTCATCCCACTTTGTAGTACTCAGCGAGCGTTAGTGAACTGGAACTTGTTTTCTTTTTATCTTCCTGCTTCTGAAGAGTTTTTTTTTTTTGCATTTCTAGCATCACGAGAGGTCTTAAATTCGATATCTTTAAACGGATCAAAAACAATGTTGTAGTTGACAATAAAGGTTTCTTGTAGCTTTTTGGACCCGATGTTTCACATTATTTTTACACAATGCTCTTTGTACTCTTCGCCATTGACTTTTCGCATCTTCTATGCGCAGTCCTTAAGAATTAAATTCAAAGCTACTACTGTGGTATTTCTATCAATTACATACTTTTTCTGTGAAGAAAAGTTCATGAACTGCTTCCAAATGCTGCTGTATATGTGCCTTAACTGTGTTGCTGGGGATGCTTTTTTCTACTTCTTCGCTGATTTCTTCGTCTTAAACATGCCCAAAACGCTCCATCTTGTTGCACAGAAACACTTTTTGAAAAAATTACCTCAAAATGAAAGCGTTGTTAGGTTGCTAAGCCATTGTTTTTCCAAAGTCATTCATCGATAACTTGACTAAATTTCATTTCAGTTTATCAGATAAACTTCTGACAGAAGCTGTCAAGCAATTTATCCACTTGAAAACAATTTTTCACGTTAAAAGCCGTCTTTTTGATTGGTTCAAATTGACAGGTGGGAAATAATTAAATAAATGACACTTGTGTATCAACGTAACCAGAAAATTTTTTCATTCAACGTGTTTTTTTTTACAAACTGCAATCGTTTTTTCGAACAAATTTTTACTACCCCAGCCGGTGCCACGCCTTTTTTCGATTCAATTCAATTCAATTTAACTAAGCTTTATTGTCCAAATTTTTACAAAAAGTCATTGACAAAGCCACTTATAATCTAACAGTTTAGAAAGAAAATAAGATAAAAAACCATTAAATCCAAATTGCATGATTTCACTAACCCTAACACAATTTTTAACATAATAAAAATAAAAAATAAAAATAGTAAAAAAATCAAATAAAAACATCTAAGTTTTAACATTATTAAACACAAACAGTTTTCGTTGTTGAAAAATTTACATTTATACAATGTTAATTTAAAAAATAATAAAACTTGTGCCTTTAAGTCAAAACCTATACCTATAATATAGCCGACAAATACATAAAGAGCTCATTAGTACGGAGACATAGTTTAAAATAAAATAAAAGTTAAAATAAAATAAATTAAAATACAAAATAAAATTAAATGTCACTATAAATCCCTTAAGCTGACATCTTACCAAAATTAAACATAAAATCAAAAATTCTAAAACGTCGCCGGCGCCGTCTTTTTTAGATCCATCTTATATAATAATAGTCAGTTATGCATAAAATAGTAACGTACACAACATGTTCGTAAAATAAAATAAAACAAAATAAAACAATACAAAATAAAAAATTAAAACTCGCTTTACCAAAAATCATGATAAGCCCAGTGCAAATCAAAAATAACAAAGTTGTTTTTTTTTTTAGTTTAAATGTGCATACAACAATATGATAGTTACTTTCTAAATAATGACGAAGAAGAGAACAAACATTACACATATGTAAATAAAAATAAACAAGTCATAAATCGCTTCACATACAAAACAGACAGAAACAAAGTAAACAAATAAATAAAAAGAACCACGGCATTATTCATAAAACTCCTGCAAACTATAAAAGGCCCTGTCAATTAAAAATATTTTAAGAGCTTGACGAAATTTTTCATAGTCCTCTATTATTTTTAGCTCCTGCGGAAGTTTATTAAAAAAAATTTTTACGCTTTCATATATTACAGACTTTTTTGTTAAGGTTGATCTTTCGATATAAGGTAGGTAGAATAAAAATAAATCTCAAAAATGAAGTAAATCACAAGGAAAAATCTAAATTCGGCGACGGTATACAGTCTAAAAATTCATATTTTATTTCCAGATCGATTGATTTTTAATTAAAGTCTTAATTCATGGACAACTATCACAACATCTCTTATGGTCAATAATGTCTGCTCCAGTTATAATATAAGTACCTAATATTAAATCTATAAGTCTAACATTCCAGCGCACGTTTCATCCCCAACAGCCCGAGAGCTGGAGAAGAGAAAACTATTTCCGCGCTCGTAATTGGACCCTCTACACAAATAAATGACCGAAACTTTTCCCTGCCGCCGACAATGTTAACTTTGCCAATATTAAACATGTGTGCTTATCTCTAGCGCGGCTTGAACCAATTACAGGCTCTAGCCAGTTTCTAGTAAGGCCAATTCATGTCTTTCATTCATCTCATATAGGTGCAGTGTGCAGAAGGGACAATTTTGTAGAATTTTTTGCGGATTTTGGCCTTAATACAAAACATATGTAGACAAGTTCTTAGCAGTGACCAATCGAGGATTTCCCTGGGGAGGAGGGGAGATTTGGGGCAAAGTGGTAGCAAACATCAAAATGATTTTTCTTGGGTCTAAGTAGTAAAATATAGCACCGAAATAAGATTATTTGTTTTCTTTTGAGAATTTTTGTTGTGGATGTTGTGTAGCAAAAAAAATCCAGAAGCTTAGTTATGCAAGGTAGTGCATTAAAATTTAATTTTAGCATAAACAAAATGTTCCTCTCCTAAATAAAAAAAATTGTACAGACTGTTAAAAAGTAACTCGACAATAAAGTTTTTTTGTAATGTTTTATTTTGATGCTGAACATTTAAATAACTCTAGATATGTCAAATAAACATCTCATTGCAATCACACAATGTTAACTTTGCCAATATTAAACATGTGCGCTTATCTCTAGCGCTGCTTGGACCAATTACAGGCTCTAGCCAGTTTCTAGTAAGGCCAATTCATGAATTTCATTCATCTCATATAGATGCAGTGTGCAGAGGGGACAATTTTGTAGATTTTTTTGCGGATTTTGGCCTTAATACAAAACATATGTGAAGTCTATACGCTGTATGAAGTCCGCTAAGCAATAAAATCTCTTCAGCAGGTAAGTCGGTGGTTCTCAAACAATAAATTATATTTTTGGAACATGACGATATAACATGACATAACACCATAAATGGTGCGAGCAAGTAGTCCGTCGCAGCTAGTTCACAGAAAAACCAAGATACACGTTTTAAATAGAAGATACCCAACATCAGAAAAGTGGACAAATTTTTTTTTAAATCAAGTTTTTAGTGTTTAATCTCTTTGTTTAAAGTTGGGAAAAACATTTTTTTTTTATAGGAATTATATCAAAGTTTGTCTTCTTGAGAAAACCAAAAACCAAATCGGAATCGGTTTAGTCGTTTTTGAGATATTAGCGTTTTATGTAAAATTTTGAAGGGTAATATCTCAGAGACTATTTTTTTGCTCGACTTCCGGTGACCTGACGGCTCTTGATTGAACCTATTTCTACGTTAAAAAAATTAAATTGTGGCACATTAGTTTAAACTTTTAAAAGTAAAGTGGTTTTAAAAAAGTTTTTATGGTCATTTTAAGTAGTTTTTTATGAAGACCTTATAAATCAATATAAAAAAATCAAAATCAGCACATTACAACAATAATAGCACAGCTTCCATTTTCTAAACTAAAGAAATTTGTAAAAAGTGGTAAAAAGTAACTACAAAAAAAGTATTTTCGTAAGTTTTTATTTTAGTGCTAAAAATTCAAAGAACTGTAGATATGTCAAATTAAAATCTTAACTCACTATATTTTGCTTTATAAATGACAGTGCAGTTCGCATATAGCTAACCCGTTTATAATAAACACTCACAGCAGACGCCCTTCAAAATACCCAAATTTTACTTAGGTTATCAAAACCGCAAGGTCGGTTGGTAGACGCTTTTTACTCATTGGGCGTCGACAGGTGAGATAGCACCATGCCAGAACTGAGTAGCGCTAAGTAGTATCACCCGCTACTGCGCTAGCAGTCCGGTTCCAACAATGAGTAACAGATAGCATGATGGCGCCTCCAGGATCAAAATATTCCGGAGGTAAAAAACCCGAACACCCGGATCCCCGGATATTAAAAGAAGACCAAAAGCTCAACTCAGAATTGATTTTAGCAATATAAAAGGATTAAGTACAAACATGAATTCAGTTCACCAACATCTTGAAGAATGATCCTTGTTCTCACTGAAACTAAAATCAGTTCTGCAACACCTATTGTGAACTATCTTTGTACCGGCTATGACCTACACCACCGATTTCGACATAATTGAGATCTGTGTGTACATTAAAAATGACCTTTCATGTCATCGAAAGGAGAAGCTAGAACCAGCGAACCTCGATATCATATTGCTAAAATTCACTTTAAAATCATCGACCAAGTTCATCTGCTGCTCTACCGACCACCAAGTAACACCGAGTACCAAAACTTTTTCGCGACATTATCTGAAAACTGTGATAGTATACAGTCAAACGTTCCACATGCGGAAATTGTCTTTTTAGGCGATTTCAACGTCCACAATATAACCTGGCTAAAACACCACAACAAAACATATAATGAAGGCAGGGAAGCAGAAGCTTTTGCCATAAGTTGTGGTCTAACGCAGCTTGTCGATAAACATACCCGTATCTCACAAAGGGGTGAATTTACAGCGCTTTTAGACTTGTTCCCAACTCGTACACAATTTAAGTAGGTCCCCCATTTGGTTCATTCGATCATAAACTTATAATAACAAAGTGCGAATTGCTCATACCACCAAGCCAACAATCACTTCCTCGTAAAATGTGGCACTATAAATCGGCAAAATGGAATGACCTTAAACAGTTTCTTACCTGGATTTTCCATGGCAAGGGGTTTGCTTTAAAACAGGTGGACCCACTATTTGCTGTAATGAAATAACAAAAGTAAAATTATCTGGAATGGATGCATATATCCCACATACAACAAAACGCAGAGCTAATGCAAAACCTTGGTTCAAGAGCCAGTGTCAAACGCCTGTACAGAAAAAACACAGAGCATATAACCTTTGGAAACGACAACAAACCGCTCAAAACCAGACAGAATTTATAGAAGCCAGAAATAGTTGCAAAATTACTATTGACACCGCCGAACAAACATACAATCAAAGAATAAAAAACAGGTTGCTGAATTGTCAAAGTAGTTCTAAGTCCTTTTGGTCTCTTGCAAAAGCTGTTGGATCAAACTTCACCAAGTCATCCATACCACCACTTACAGATAAAAATATTCACTTAGCCACAACATCAGAGGAAAAAGCCAATATGCTGACCAATTTTTTTTCCTCCAACTCAAACCTATCAGTGCCAAATGGAAAAACTCCACCGTTCATTGAAAGGGTTTCTCACAGTATACCAGAGGTACCCTTTTGTCACAGAGAAATACAAAAATCCCTTAAAAAGTTGGATACAAACAAAGTAATGGGTCCAGATGGTATTCCCGCGATAGTACTCAAAAATTGTGTTAACGAACTCACCCAAACTTTCGCTAAATTATTCAATCTATCTTACAGGTAAGGAGTATATCCATCATCATGAAAGTCTGCCGCAGTACAACCCATTCCAAAGAAAGGAAAAAAGACAGATCCGTTAAACTATAGACTAATTGCTCTACTTCCGGTGATATCAAAAGTAATGGAAAGAGTTGTGAACAATCACCTAACCAAGTACTTGGAAAAGTAAAAAATTATCAATGACAAGCAATACGGATTTCGAAAATATAGGTCAACTGGCAATTTACTTACATACGTCGCTTACTTATGGCAAAAGCGATTGAGTTGCGGGGTGAAAAAAGAACAATTGCCTTAGATATATCTAAAGCATTAGATAAAATATGCTTAACAAGCTCAAAGTAATGGGATTGTTACCGAAACTTTACACTTGCTTGAATAGATCCATTTATTGTGTACTGGATAGCCACAACTCCAACTCTTACCAAATAAATGCTGGTGTGCCACAGGGAGCGATCCTTTCGCCAACACTTTTTCTGATTTACATTAATGACCCCATAGATAAAACAATAAATCCACTTTATTGCTTTGCAGATGATGGCAATGTAGTCTCCTCACTCATACCAATTCCATTATCTTAGACTAACTCAAATATCGCAGATAAATAACGACCTGGAGATAATAGAGGACTGGGGCAATAAAAACCTTGTAAAGTTCAACGCGCAGAAAACCTAAGCAGCCCTGTTTTCAAAAAAGACCAGCACCGGTGAGCCAAACATCATGTCATCTGGAAGTGCTGTCACATTGCAGAGCCAGTTGAACATCTTAGGAGTCACTGCAGAGACCAACATGTCTTGACACAGTCACGTGGCAGATGCAGCTAAAAGGGCGTCCCAAAAGCTTGGGGTGCTATTTCGTACAAGACAACTGTATACACCAAGCCAACTGCTGACACTCTACAAAGCCCAGATTCGACCAACTATGGAGTACTGCTCACATATATAGAGTGCTTCACCATACCTCTATGCTTTTGAACACCTTGCAAAAACGAGCTATCAAGCCAATCAATGACCCCGCACTTACCCGTAGCGTGGATAGTCTCGAACATCGAAGAACTGGGGACGATCTATCTCTCTTCTACAGATATTATCACGGAAAATGCTCTGAAGAGTTGGCACGTATGATCCCCCCGGGAGTAGCACCTACTAGGCGAACACGTCAAACAGACGGTAGCCATCAATTTACTGTCAAAATAGAGGCACCAAGAACCTCATTATATCAGAATTCATATCTCTGGAGAACAGCATCGCTGTGGAATAAACTTCCTGCGACAGTTTTCCCTGCAGGTTACAACCTGAACCGTTTCAAAACCAACATATACCAACATTTCCGCTCACTTGCCGCTTCTCGAGCGTGATAGGGATCTCCTTGCGAGTGCGCAGAACCATAAAAAAAAGGTGGGTTAAGTACTTTAAGTACATTTTTATATTTTTTCGCCAATTACGACGCCTAGGTAATTTGTAGTCAAAAAAATACATTTTATAAAGAGAGGCCCGGTAAATAGTACCATCAATCCATAAAAAATTTAAATATAAATAAAAGATGTATAATAATAAAATAATATAATGTATAAAATATACAGTGTTTTTAGTTTTATGAAAAATATTTTATTTTGTTTTTATTATATTATGCTTTGGTGTCCAAGGATTGGCATATTATGTTTATATATTAAAATTTAAAAATTGTAGAAACTGAAGTCCACTTTTACTTAATTTATCAAATTTTATTAAGTTAGGCTTGGTCAGCTATTGGAATTAGGCCATGTAATAATAATGTAGGGCAGGCAATATTTAAACAGATTTACATTGCAGGATCTTTTAAAATTGACATACCAATATCGAATTTAAAACTAAGTCGTTTATTTATCTATAATTAAAGTCGACAGTATTTATTTCGGTTCGTATAGTAAACAAAATCCTTATGTTGAAAGATTAGCTGTCATATTCCAATGCAAAACTATTAAAATACGGCCTAACACTATTATGGCATGGCTTTATTCCAATACGACCCTATTATCAATAATGCCTGGCGTAAATCTCAGAACATTTAATTGAGGTGTCAGTTTTTAACATAGTTTGTGAACGGTTTGACGTATTGACTCAATGTATAGATATTTTGGTTTAGAATACTAAATTACCTAGAAATCAAACGAAACACGACTACTTTAGGTGAAATAAGATTTTAACAATTTATCCTCCTTCCTTTTGCTTCCGTCACCCCATAAAAAATACTCTGCCAATATATGGGCCCCTAAGCTCACACTAGGTACTATAGTTATAGTGTACGTGTGAGCTAATATAACTAAAAACTGAAATATATTTTATTCAACTCCAGACTAAATTACCTTTTGGTTGATACCAATACACAAGCCATGTTTTGACTTAAACTCAAATATTTGAAATCTACCCCCACCCTTAAAAAAAGAAAAAACTAAAATGTATTTTGTTAAACTCCGGACTCAATTACCTTTCGTTTGATATCACACACGCCATATTTTCACTTAAACTCTAATTTTTAAAATATACCCCCACCCTTTTTTTAAAATCAATTCAAATGTATTTTGTTTCACTGCAGACTCAATTACCTTTCGTTTGATATCACACACGCCATATTTTCACATAAACTCCAATTTTTGAAATCTACCCCCATCCTTTTATTTGGTTTGTGTTCGGTGGATTTTGTTCATTTTTAAATGGGACCATCTCGACCCAAGACCCAGCCTAGTTACCAAATTTTATTAAAATCGGCTAAGCGGTTTTTGAGTTATGCGCGTTGGTCGTTACAGACAGACATACAGACATACAGACATACAGACATACAGACATACAGACATACAGACATACAGACATACAGACATACAGACATACAGACATACAGACATACAGACATACAGACATACAGACATACAGACATACAGACATACAGACATACAGACATACAGACATACAGACAGACAGACAGACAGACAGACATACAGACAGACAGACAGACGGCGCAACAAAAAAGTTTCAAAATCATCTGAAACGCAAAGATATATAAAAATTTTTGAAATCGGAGCAACTTTTTTTTTCTCGAAAAAATTAGGATCACCATAGCTCACACTACTATAGTATAGTATATGTGTGAGCTAAAACCTGTTTCCCACCTTTGATTTTAATATTAATTAATTTTTTAGATATATAAGCTTTCAGTTAAAGCGAACAAAAAATTGTACGGGAAATGAGTTTTATATTTAATATATCTCTTTCACCTCAAGTCGCCTGTACCTACTTCAATTACACAAAAATTCAATATAAAATAATGCAAGTCTGAAAACATTCAAATTTATCAGGAATTTTGATCGCTCACACTTACTCCTTTTTCCAGGGTGCTTCGGCTCCATATGAGACTGAACGGACACAAGATATCTTTTCCGCCCTTTTGCCTCGTGTTGGTCAGCTTCGGCACAGTCAGGTCAAAATCTGAGACGAGAGTGTGAGCGATAAAGGCAAATTTCACTATGGAACCCAATTTCCGAAATAAATATAATAAGAAGGCCTCTTGGAACCCTATTCTAGCACTTCTAAAATGGCATCTCTAGGCGAAAATGCAGACAAGACCCTAAATTTCCTTCTTGGATGGGCTCCCAACTATAGGTGTGTGTTTTATTTCTTGGCTAAATATACATAACTTTTTAGCTTAGGGGCGACCGACGGCGACGTCCATCCCGACCGACGAAATATCGAAGTTTTAAATGTCGAAACTACAAAATGTCAAAATTACAAAATGTCGAATATCAAAATAATCGAAAAATCCAAAATATCGAAATTACAAAATGTAAAAATTTCGAAATGTCGAAATTACAAAATATCGAAGACAAATTATCAAAAATACAAAATATCAAATTCAAAAATCTCAAAAAAGTAAAATGTCCAAATTTAAAATAAAACCTAACAACCTAACACGAATTTGAGCAGGTTAGATTTAGTGTAATAACCTAACTACAACAGATTACTTTTTTTGTATATACTAATTGAACTAGGTCAGGTTAGGTTTTAAACCATACCTGGTTAAGTTAATATTCTAAAAAGAAACTAACCTGACCTGGTCAGGTTAGTTTTTCTCTCAAAATTATAATAAACTAACCAGAACTTATTTGATTGTTTTTTTGTATACCAATCTAACCTAAGGTCACTATAACACGAAGTCCCTGATATAGTGACCTTAATCTAACCAGGTTGGGATAGGTTTCGATATTTAACACATTTTCTCTTTTGAGCAATTTTTGTCATTTGGTATTCTCGATATTTTGTATTTATAATATTTTGTAAGTTTGACATTTTGTATTTCGACATTTTGTAATTTCGACATTTTGTAACTTCGACATTTTGTAACTTTGTCATTAAGTGCTTTTGACATTTTGTGTTTCGATGTTTCGTCCCTGGCCCGTCTCATAGTATTCCCACGGATCAGGTTATCCGGTGATTATGTTGCTGGAACCCGTAACTAATAATTATGTTTAAAATGTGGACATACACCTTAAAAGGAATTTCAGCTTATCTTCCGTTAATTTTGTCCAAATAATTTTCGACCTTGGCATGCATAAAGAATACTCATTTTAAAATGGCATATCCAAAAATAAAATCTATATTTAGATTTTAATTATTTAGTATTTAAACTCCCTGCTTATTGTGATTTAATAAATGAATGCATATTTTGAGTTTAGGAAAACCTAACTTACCTTATTCATATGGCAAAACTATTTCTATCAGTCTGTAACTAATTTCGAAACTTACTTGGAAATTTATAGAATGGCACAGACAGGCATGTGACACTGTGAATATTCCTGATTGTGGATTGCTCGGTTTGTTCCTCCACACACGTGCACATGCTATTAAAAGCACAAGGATTTGAATTGGACTCCGGGTAGCCGCTACTTTGTCGAACTTGACTAGCAATAAAGCAGACCCAGAATAAAAGTAGAAGAGACATTGGTCCTGAAAAAAAAATTATCTGTTAATGATTCAACCAAAAGCGACAATTGAAGATAACTCCTCTAACACTTTTGCCCTAACATTTTCGCAATTCTGTCCGACAACTTAAATTCTAAGATGGCGAAAAATTTCAACCACAATCTTTAAAGAGCAATCAATTCTCATCACGATTTTTTTTTATTTCAGTAAAATCGGTTTAGTCGTAACAAATTTGGGTTAAAACAAAAATAAATTTTTCGAGACCCACCACACCGATTTTACTAGCTTGTACGTCGTTGTGTGAGGGAAAAGTAGTATGTATTCTTAACTTTGACTTTAATCTTAATCTTTCAAAAGCAACAAATCTCATCAGGATGATTTTTATTTCATCAAAATCGGTTCAGTCGTAATGAGTTTATCAGGAAATTAATGCAGACATGATTGACAAGGCAATCGTGTATTATGCAAACCAATGGTTGAAACAAAAATATTATATTTTAGAACCACGGAACCGATTTTGCTGAGTCATACCTTGTTTTGCATATAAAAATAATAATAAAAACATGTTCGCAAAACAAGAATAAACGAGCCTATTTGCAGGGTACAATTTAATTTCGTCCGCTATCTTGGATTGTGAGATGAGGAATAAAAAATATATATTTTGTCAAATCCCTGATTAATTCTCTGTCAAGTGCAGTTTGTCCCATTAAAATCTATGTTTAGTTCAAAAGTTATAATGAAGAAAAAATTGTCCGGTCTTTTTTGGTCCATCCGGTATATTAGACTCTTTTAGGCACACAAAAACAAATAAAAATCTATTTAATCATCGCAAAATCGTCTAAATAATTAGCATGTAAAATATAGCGGACAGGTTGAAGGTTAAATATGGCTGCCATTTTTGAACCAAAAGTTTTGTTTTATAAATAAATTATATAATATTAGAAACAATTGCACCTAAGGGAAAAAATGAGTGAAACCTTCAACCAAAATCTAAACTTTTATATTTTGAACTTTAGAACCTAGATTTTTAGACACTTGAGTAAATACTGGTGTGTTTTTATTTTTGGTCTTTGATCATTTTGCTTTAATGTAATTTAAAACTAAAGGTTTACTCAAAAGTTATTTTCGATTTTATTCAACTGAAAATCATATTCTTGTTGTAGTAGGGGAGGCCGACAATATTTTTTGGAACTTATTTTCTTAGACTATGTATATGAATAAGTATGTTTGTTTATGATAATAACCAACCATTTTTCTCTTCCTAGCCCGATGAGATAACGCCGAAAATGTGTTATTTGGGTGTATTTTCACGTACCCTAGCAGTATCGTCGTGATGTTTGTCTGTGTGTGTGTGTATGTATATTTGTCCGCTACGCGATAGCTCCTAAACCGCTTAACCGATTTACATAAAATTTTTAGATAAAATAGTACTTGATACTGCAACGAGCTGATTAGATTTTAGTCAAAATTCATCAATGCTAATGAAAGTTTTTTGACAGTTAAAAGTTTAAAAAATGCTAACTTTTTAACGGAGCGCTGCATTAATATGAATACAGCAGGGCGCGTTTTTTGAAAAAAAATGTATCATAACCAAAAAGTTTGTAGGAGCTTTGATTTCGGAGATATTGGCAAAAACCTTTTTTCAAGGTTGATATAATGTGGAATGTGCTAATGGGCTAGGAAGGTATCAGATCCGTCATGGATCCATTTATTTTAGCTAACTTAACTATATTCTTTACTACTACAACTAGTTTTATTACTCAGAAAAATGCAATGCAATGCAATCTTAGTGCTTTGGAAACAATTGAACATATTTTAATTAAATGTTTGATGTACCGGGAAATCTGTCCGGTTTCTTGGAAGGGCTTGGACGATGTCTTATCACTTATTTCAAATTCTTCAAGTTCGAGAAATGTATGTACGGTGTTAGTTGATATCTTGCGTCTTAGATCTTTTCTTAGATATAAATAGTGTTTTATTTTTATTTATTTTTTTTGTAAACGGTTTTCTAGCAGTAAATTATTATGAATTTGTTTTTGACGGTTTATTTCGTGGGTTATGGTAAGAGGAAAAAACAATAACTTATCCTATGGCAACTTTTTCTGAGGCTTTTAAATACACGAAACGTTGCCATAGGATAAGTGGTTGTTTTTTCCTCTTCCCATAACCCACAAAATAAACCGTCAAAAAGTAAATTATTATGTGTGTATTAGTTTAGTGCGCAGTCTATGCTTATCTAATATATTTTTATTTTATTTTTACTAGGGATGAAAACAAGTTGTAAGGAGAACTTCTTGCTATAAGAATTTGTAAAAAAAATTTTTATAGACAATAAACAAAGTAAAAAAAAAGTATTACCCAGAAAATAAGTTCCTCGCATTAATCACACCTTACTTATGTAACAAATTTAGCTTAGAATTGATCAATGAACAATTCTGTCGATGTTTGCTGACTCAGAAAATAATTTCCCAAAATCTTTACGGCCTCCCCTACTATTGTGTTTAAAGCTTTGTTTTGATTTAAGAAATTTATTTAGTTGAATAGTTCAAACAGTTTCAGTCTTTTTAATTTTTGAACATTATATCTAGAAACTCAATCCCTTCCATTTGCACGTCGGTAGAGTCTACTTTCATCACTTTTTAATTAGTTTTTATAACGTCTGCCACTACTGCTACTAACAATATTTCCAACATCTTAATTTTCAATTTTCTGGAAAACTAGTATGTCACTCTCTAAACAAAGTTGAATACCATATGGCCTTATTGTATATTTATAAAGCAGTATGTTTTAAATTGTTAAATTGGACAACCTTGTTAATTTTTTTATACTACATCACAATTTTTCCTTCTTCTTCTTAACATATGTTTACCGGTGCAAATTGGCAGCTGGCAATTCTTCATAACCTTACAAGATCTGACAGGAAGGAAAATTTTTCATGATCTAATAAGTTCTATCAAAATAAAGGAAATTGCTTGAGAAGATTTGACAGACAAGTATATAAGATTTCTCAGAAAAACATTTAACAAGATTTTTTAGTTTATTTTAAAATGATTAAATTAAAATGATGAAGAATTCTCTTCAAAGTCAGGTCTAAATATCCTTTTTTCAGCATTTTGCCACAATCGTATTTTTTCATTTCGCCTTTCGATTATTTCTGCGCAATATACAATTTTAAAAACTCTTTAGCTGGAGTATAAAAATATATGAGAAAATCCAGTACAACGGCGAAACTGTTTTTGTTATATAGTTTTTTTTAGTAGTTGAGATAGTACCAGTTTTAAGAGAAACGTTTAAATTTGTACCCTACCTTATTAGCCACTTCAGTGAATTCAGATATTACTTAAACACTCCTTTCAGGACTCTAATAGTATTCAAATATATCGCATGCCAGATCCCCCTATATGCCTTATTAGCAAAACTTGCTCAAGTGAGATTCAAATTTGCCTAAGGAACCTCTTATATCCGTTAAGACAGGGGTCTTTTACTCCCTTCAAATAGAGTTTTGATTTTGTTTGTTGGTTTAAGCCATAAACTGGTTTAAAGCTTTTAGTTAACAGCCTACTTTGTTTACTAATAGTATTCTAATTTCGAGTTACACCTAAGTCCTTTAATTTAAAAAAAGTTATTACTTAAAGTTGAGTACCAAACGTAGTCACCATTAATATAAATACAGGGTGTCCCAACTAAAAGGTAACAGACGTGTTTTTGGGTATTTTTCCTGCGGATTTAAAGAAACGCTTGGGCACGTCTATTTTGTAGCACGAACCCCCTTCGAGGGGTATACTTTACCCCTATATTTTGAATAGGGAAAGTGGGTCTAGCGATACCTTGTTTTGAAGGCCTCTTGAATGTCTTTACAACCGTGAAAAAATGTCAAAAATCTATCTATTAGTTTTGAGATAATTGCCTTCAAACTTTCAAATTTAACATGGACTGATAAAATAAAAATTTAATCAGAATTTTATATTTTTCGGATTTAATTTTTATTTTATCATTCCATGTAAAATTTGAAAATTTGAAAGCAAATATCTTAAAAACTAATTTATGGATTTTTGAAATTTTTACACGGTTGTAAGGGTATTCAAGAGAACTTTAAAACAAGGTATCACTAGACCCACTTTCCCTATTTAAAATATAGGGGTAAAGTATACCCCTCGAAGATGGTGCGTGCTACAAAAATTTCAAGATAGCCAAAAAGTGTCCCCCTCGCAAAAAAAATCGATGTGTTTGAGCGTTTCTCCAAATTCGCACAAAAAATATCGAAAAACACCTTTGTTACCTTTTAGTTGGGACACTCTGTATATTTTCTAGTTTATAAACAAGAAACAAAATACAGTTCTATTAAAATTTTAACTAGATATTAAAAGATACTAAATGGAAAAAATTGGAATTGGAATCAGAGGAGTGTCAGGCTGTCTATTTAAATCATATTTATCAGGGAAGTCGCTGATGGTGAGATATGGGGATTATCTTAGTAGAACAGATATTTCCGAGACTGGAATTCCCAAGGATTCAGCCCTGGGGCCAATATTATTTCACATTTATATTAACGACTTATGTAACTCTCACCTAAAAGGCCAGATATTTACGTTTGCTGATGATACTGCTTTGCTGTACTGTGGAGATTCTATGGAAAACATTTTAAATAACATAAAGGAAGATTTGATTTTTGTTAAATAAATGGATCCATGACGGATCTCATACCTTCCTAACCCATTAGGACACTCCAAGTAAACTCCATGCTAAAAATGTATGTAAATTTGGAAACTATAAAATAAGAAACTACAAGCAAATATTTAGGAGTTTATTTTGACCAAAACTTAAACTGGAAAAAGCGCACATCTGATTTATTTTGCCAAAAATTAAGTACGCGTCTAAAATTCTAAATAAAGATACAGTTAAAAAGATTTATTTTGCACTTTTCAATTCAGTATTAACATATGGTATTGCAATTTGGGGACGCCTGTAAAACTAATCTTAGCTCCTTAGTATCCATTTAAAACGCGGCGATCAAAATCAATCAAAGACCAAGGCTTTATCACACTCATGAATTGTTCAAACTAAATAATATTTTAAAAGCCTCAAAATCCTTTTGTATTTCCCTTGAAACTTTAACGGCTAAGCACTACAAATCTTTAATTAGCCCGAGCGCAAAAAATTCACAGAATACAAGAACAAAACTCCAACTACACTGGTCTGCAAAAAAAAAATCTTGAGCCCTGGCATAATTTCTGCTGATTCTTATATACAATGACGCCTTGAATCCCAATATAGCTTGCGTTTTCTTCTACCACCCACCATTTTTGGGGGAGCAGCAGCCCTTTTACCTCTTTTTATCACTTTTCGACGATAATGATAATCTTCTCGACATAAATTTAAATATTTAGGAGTGAAGAAAATTATTTTAGCTGAAATCAATAATAATGACAGTTTTTTGATAATTAAAAAGTTTAAAAAAGGCAAACTTTTTAACGGAGTATCACATCTATATGCGGTTTTAAGAGCTTCAGTTTCTGAGATATTTACAAAAAACTGTTTTCAAGGCTGATATATTATTTAAGGCTTCAGTGTGCTAATAGGCTAGCTAGGAAGGTATCAGATCCGTCATGGATCCATTTATTTTTTTTTTTTTGATTCAGATGTTCAATAAACGTCGAATCTTGAAAAAGTTGTCTAATCTGGGGCGCCACAAAAATACCTTCCTTGATTCTAGCCTCACTAAAACGAGACAATTTAGTTTACATAAATATGAATGCGTCAGCTGTTTTGTCCAGTGCTTTTACAAACTGTTTGATCAGTCCGAGTTTGATGTGCAAAGGCGCCAAGTAAATATTATATTTCGGGACTAAAGGATTGTTATAACGTTTATTACTTACTACTAAAATTTTTAAGAAAATAACTAAAAAAGAACCGAACCGAACTGAACCGAACCCCGATTTTCATGCTATTTGCACAGGTACCATTCACAAGAATCAGTCGCATTCAAAACTCAGATTACATACAAGGTCCGAAGATCTTCAATCAATTGTCTAAAGAAACAAAAATAAATATAAATCTAGGAAAAAAGAACTTATTTATTATAGACATAGTCTATAAAAAATAATCTCATTCAACTAACATTTAATTAGTACTTTTTATCTCTTCTTTTCAATTTTTTGTAATTTTTTTGATATTGTTATTTTTAATATTATTCGAAAATTTGTAACTAACGCTATTTAACTATGTCATTCAAAGCAAACTCCATACATGCACACAATCCCTGGGCTTTGCATGTATGGGGTGCATAGATCTTAGGTTTGTATGTACAAATTTTGGTAAAAAGAAAAAAAAAAATAAATAAATAAATAAAAGCCTTTTAAAAACCAATTTTATACTTTTTTAAAAGCTAAATAAAATTCTTTAAGTTATTCTATCCAGAAAGCTAAAGTCTAGTCACGAGTGATCTCAAGTGTTTTCCAAACCATATAAAACAAAATAAATACAATCCTCTTTTATATACTTTTCACTGGCATCTAGTCAGTATTTATACAGTCCTGTCAAGCGTGCCAGGAATAATAACACGACGCAAAAGGCAATAGATATATTTAAGTTCATGTGCGTTTGACAAGCTTGAAATCAGATTAAGGTAAATAAGAATGGAATCTGTATCGATTTCAGTATTATTATGGCCAAAGCACGTATATTAATACATAGAGATCATTGATTAATACCTATCCACTAATAACAACGTTTTCATAGTGGCCAACATGTATGGAATTTTAGAGAAATATTAATATTTTATAATGAATATTTTGAATACCTATTTTTTTTCTGTATACCTTAAAAATTACTTAACTGAACAAAGTTCTTTTTGCGTAATTGCATATAACATTTTTAAACTGTTTTTCTCCAAAAATCTATATTAGTTAGAGCAAAAAATTGCCAACTCAAAATATCAACAGGGCCGGAGAAAATCCCCCCAAACCTCCAAAAACCTGTTTTTTTTACAGTTTTGTTCGATTATCTGGAAAACTTTCCTTTCTATCAAAAATTGCAAAGAACAGTTTTTGTGGAGAACAGAATTCACTTTCCAACGATGTATAAGCCGATAAGGTTAGGAAAAGCAAGTACCTCTTCAGTGGGGTCCATAAATGGGATTATTTCGAAAAAACATGTTTATTATAGGTTTAATAAAATGTCCTCAAAAACTACACTTCTTAGGAAAAAAAATTGTAGTATAACTTTTTGTATAAAATATAATTTCCTTTTAAATGCTGTAATATAATGTAGGGTTTATCTCACAGGAAAGTCTCCAGGTTCATATAAAAATTAATTTTCAAAAATAACCAAATTCAATTTTTGTTACAAATTTTATTTATTTTTCAAGAAATATAAGCTTCTTATCAAAAAAAAACTTTTTAACTTATTCTTATTTTATCAAAATATTTTTTTGGTAATTTTTAATACTGACATCTTCGAATCCCAGGAAAGTTAAAAAGACAATTTATCGTAAAAAGCTTAGCGTTTAAGAAAATTGGGAAAAACCTGTTAAAAAAATTGATTAGTTTGCTGATTTTAAATAATTACTGATAAGTTAAGGATACTGGAAATAACTTTCACTTTGTTATACATCATTTAAAAGGAAATTTTGTTGTCTATATTGAAGTATAAAACACATTTTTTAATAAAGTGCTTGGTTTTTTAAAAAAAAAATTAAAACACAAGTGAAAAGCATGTTCTTTTTAATGATTTTTTTAAATCACCCCCATATACGCACGCCGGTGAAGAGTCAAACTTCACTGAGTTTTACATTGTGAAAAAGAAAATTTCACTGTCTACAATAAAGTATTATATATTTTTTATCATATTAAGCTGTCTCTAAGAAAATAAAATAAAACCTGCAATAAAAATGGTTAATTTTCTGTTTTTTTAAATTGATTTAATGTACCCCTAAAGGTTTAATTATAAAACCAATCCGATCATGTTATACATCATTTTAAAGGAAATTTTATTGACCAGAACAAAATATGATACATTTATTCTTGTAGACATTAGTTTTAAAAGAAATCGAATAATTCTTGGAAATGTTTTTCTTCAACTTTTTTAAATTACTTCAATTAGCGGACGTCGCTGGAGAGTTTGTTATCAGTCCAACTCCATTTTATTGCCTACAATCAAGTGTTTTATATTTTTTTCTCTTAGAAGCTCATTTTTAAAGAAAATTTGAAAAAACATCAAACTTTCAGATATTGGGGTTTTAAGTTATATATATATATATATTTTGAATGTATACCTGTGTCAATTTGGGCTTTACAGCGGCAGTTTAAAATTTCGCCGCCATGTTGGCCGCCATCTTGAATATTTCAGCCTCTGTCAACATTTCAAGGTAACAACAGGGATATTTGGATTCAGGGGGGTCGAAATAGGGAAATTGACCAATTAAGTAATATTTTATAACAAGATATCGTTCTCTCTTTCGCAATGAAAAAGTGTGGAGATTATTGCGAAACGCCTGTTTCGTCTATAATGGTCCAATATAAGAAGCAGATACAAAACAGCTAAAGATACAGGTTGATGAAGATGACGAAATCAAAAGCTTGTTGTCCGCGAGTTTATGCAAACTTACAACTTACAAAATTTATGAGATATAAAAGATTTTTAACATAAATCAAAAAATGTAGTTTTGGGTTAAAATTGTAAACCGTCATGTATAAAACAAACTGCTTTAAAAAAACCATTGATATTGATATGTTAAAGGAAAACCCTAACGATTTATTCGATTTTGAAGTAATTGTAAAATTCGTTGGATCATTGGAACCAGAAGCTCCCATATCGGTACAGCTGCTGATAGTACTGGAAGACGCCGACGACGCATTAGAATTTTGTAATTTTTCTGCAAATTGTATTTTGTTATGCACCGATTCTTTTAGATATCCTTCTGCTAAGGTCGAAGACTTCCATCCCTCGTAACGCTACAAAGTAGTCATCTTAGTCATGCATTGGTGAAGAGAGATGCCAAAGACCTTCTCAGGCAGTGACCGGTGTAGAGCGCTGGTTCCTTCAAATTCAAAAACATTGCAATTCTTAAAGTTATCTTCGACAATGTATTTATTCCCACACACAGGCTGGTATACTTCCAATTTTTGCAAAAAACAAAAAAGCGGCTAGAACTAGTATTCTTTGGTCTTAAAGACATGTATTTTTTACACAAATTGATGGCAAAACTACGTGAAAATATTTCCCTTTGTCTTGAATATTTTCTATTTTCAAATTGACCAATTCATCCCATCTACAAGCACCGCTAATCCACATTATCAAAGCCACTTTCATCAACAGGTACTCGTCATCGGGAGGTTCGTTCCAAAACTTCTCTATTTCAGGTCGTTCTAATGTCTTGGACTTCTTTGGTTAGTATCCCTGTGATTTGCTTTACAGAAAGCTCGTTAGTTTGCCATGTTTTGAAATGTCTATTTTTTTAGAAAGGTGAAGAGTCGAGTGAAGCATCGAGTATTTGGTGCATAGCCACGATGTTTTTGCAAATGTAAAAAATAAGCCTATAGATCATTTTCATCGAGACCTTTTATCTTGCGTTTATTCATCTAAGACTCGAACATTTTGAACTCCTTGTAGTGACTTTTGTAGCAAAATCTGCATCGCTGCTTCTTCCACCTCCAAAAGGTATTATCAGGAACGTAATTTTCATCTTGTGTTTTGTTTCCTAAGTCACTTGAGAATTTATACCACTCGGCCTGAATGTCTCGTGGTATAAATCTTTCTCGCGTGACTTATTTTCAACATAACACTCTAGTACCATAAATAACTATTATAGACCTTTCTGTTTTTTCCCAAGAAATTTTTTTGTCACGCATGTGTAAGTGACTTTGTTCTCGATAGAGCAATTCTAACTTTTGACAGAGCAGAGTGATCACATTAACAATTAAGATACTCTCCTGTGTAACGAAGTTTGTGTACGACTACATAATTTGGTGCATGTTAGAGTGTGTATACAGTAACTTTGATGAAGTTTATAATACTGTCGACGCGATCAAAGGTTTTGTTTAAAAAATTATTTTTGCACTAAATGAAAAACTGCTGAACGTTTTAGTATTATTAATCATAGCGAGTGGTATAAACACTAATAAAAAATTGGTATCTTATAAACACATATTCAAACTAGAGTTTTATTGATAAGAAATCTTGTTTAGGATTATTTCCGTCCGTATAAAATTAAATAGGAGTTATTGATTTATCTAGAAGTTATTTTGATAGTTAACTGTAGAAAGTGGTTTCTTCCGTACGCGGTAAAAGTTAAACGAACGACACGAAGCGAATTTTAGCAAATATTTAAAGAGTTTAAATGTAACATTTTACACGCGTTTGGTATAATTATTTTCCTACTTATGTACATAAAAAAATTGGCGCAAAGTAAATTCTTGTTTTTTATGGATTATATAACGACTTGAAAAATATGTGATAATTTTTCTTTTTTTTATCGTAAAACTTAAGTCATTAGCGCACACAAAAAAGTTAACTTTAGTTAAATACAATACAGTCATTTAATATGTTAAAAAGTCAATAAAACCTTTTTTTAATTTGTGGTTATTTCGCGGAACTGTGCGCTTGTATATGAATTGTTTTTATTAAAAACATGTTCGTGGGTTAATTTATTGTGACCTATTCTTGATCTGATTGTGATTATAATGTAATGTCCACTGATTTACAGATTTTTTTATTTTGCGTAATTTGGAAATACTACTTCCAAATATTTTTGGCCACATTGATTGTATTTTAGATTTTAGCCACGTTTTGTATATGCAATTATTCAATAAGCTCTTCATTGGTTTTTGATTGCGCAATACTGGACAGGGTGCGTAAAAACCTCTTATATACACTTCGTAAGGTAAAGGTATTGGTTTCGATGACGTGACATTTGCTTTTGTAGTAGAAACAAAAGAAAGCACTGTTTTATAGTTATGCGGCTCGAAAATCCGCACACATTTAAACCAAATATATTTTAAAAACGTATAGCGTAAATAATACACAAGCAGGATTGTAAGTTCTCAGGAGGATGCCTAGCGCTTACGTCCAATTCAAATTCAATTTGGTTTATTTTTTCCCCAAACTGCTTTTCCAAGCTAGTTTTTTTTAATGGCTCCACTCCTGGCGTTGGCCAAATATTTGGTGTATTCGCAAATATTCCAAATATACCATCCCTACATAAGAACGAAATTAGCAAAAACTCAATCATGCCAAATATGTTTGTTTCTTTGCAAACTAGTAAACAAGATGGCTATGTTTGTTTGCGTTTATCTTGTCCATTATGTCAACAAAAATCACGGTACACTTGCACTATCAAAGCATTATAAATATATTGAACACGGCCGCTGTATGATAGATTTGTATACTGAGGAAACCAAGGTTTTACCGTAAACACAAATGGGTGTTCACTATTGTTTAGCAGTTCCATTAAATTGCCTTTTAATTTGTGTTTATGTCTCTGGTTGTTGTAGTTTGGGCAGTAAATTAATATTTGTCTCCCTATGATTTGGTACAATGGTTTTTTTTAATTATGTTCTTATGTTAATTTAATGTGACCTATTCTTAGTTGTGTAAACTCGGCGAGATTTTGGAAAAATGTCCACAGATTTAAATATATTTTTAAGTAATTACTTTACCGCACGCTAGGTAAATATATTTGCTTCTTTGCAAACTAGTAAACAGATGGCCATGTTCGTTTGCATTTATCCACTTCATTTTGTCAACACAAATCAAAGTTCATTTTTACTATCAAACCAAAACATGCGGAACACGGCCGCTGCACGATGGATTTGCTAACTAAAGAAACTGAGGTGTGAAAGTTAAATAAAAATATTAATTAGCTTATTTCAATCCTTTGTTGTTGATTAAAAACCGACAAGTGGGTCTTAGCGCTATTTGCCGTATTTAGGCAACTAAAGCAAATATTACGAATAGGTTTCTACATGTCGTTTTTGAACAAATAATGCAAATACAATATAATACATACAATACAATAGATTATTTTCGTAATAACTAAAATAATGCGTACGTCTATTATACGACTCTATAGGAATATAACTTTTAAAAAAAATTTAATTGCTTTAAAGAGCTTTCTTGCCTGGTAAAATAAAATCTAGGATTTTAAAAATTTTCATAATTTAAGTAAAAAAGTTAAATTTACAGCAGTAAAATAAAACACTAACATGAAATTGGCACAAGTAACCATAAAAATAAAAATATAAACATGACTGAAAATATAAAGAAAATTGTACTACTTCATCGCACTTTATTTTAAAAAAAAAATATTTTGCCTGGTAAAATAAAATGTAAAATTTTAAAAATTCTCACAACTTAAGTAAAAAAGTAAAATTTTAGAGCAGCAAAATAAAATACTGACCTGAAATTTGCACAAATGATCATAAAAACAAGATTATAAAATGACTGAAAATTAAAAAGTTTATTTTAAATTATTTTGACTGATGAAATACAATGTAGAATTTGAAACAATTTTATGATTTAAGTAAAAAAGTTAAATTTACAGCCGTAACATAAAACACTAACACGAAAATTAAAAAAAATTTTGACTGATAAAATAAAATGTAGGATTTTAAAAATTTTCAGTAAAATAAAATACTAGCATAAAATTTGCACAAATAACCATAAAAACAAAAACATAATCGTGACTAAAAATATTAAATGAAATACACTATTACACGACAATTTAATTTTTAATTAAAAAAATTGTTTTAAAATATTTTAAAAACTTTTTTTGTCTGATAAAAATTTAAAAGAAATAAACTCTAATTTAGCTCATTTCCTTCTAAAAAGATCTTTAACTATTCCAAGGTTATCATATACTTTAAGTTCTTCTCCCTGTTTAAGACAGACTGTACTTTTAAGGAGGAATTAATCTCTTGCTTCTCTTTCAGTTAGATTTGGAGGACTCGGTATTCGTAATTTTCAACATCTAACGTTTTCTGCCTTTTTAGGCTGTCAATAATACTGAGATTTTAACAACACATGCTTCCTCAATATATTCTCAATCAAGATTACCCTGATTTTGACTTTGCTCTGAACGGTTGGATAAATCTTTGTAATTTGAATACTCTACCGTCTCCGTGTCCCGAAACCCAAAAAGATTTTAATATTTTTTATAAAAATTAAATTTTAGAGAAAATTCTAAATTCTACTAGTCCAAAATCCAAAGCTAGACTAATTGCTCTACAAGAACGTTAGAGTAATGCCTGACTTTGTGCATTGCCTTCTTCTCCTTTGGGTACATTATTGTATAATACCAATTTTCGCATTTCTGTTGCACTTCGTTTAGGTCAACCGTGTGGTGTGAATAACATACTTGCACTTGGGAACAATTTGTTGATATCTTGGATAATCATGACCTGTGCTGTTCCAGTAGTGCTGGGGGATTTCTCAACATTGGTTTATAAATGAAATTCTACACAGATCTTTGGTAGTTACAGATACTCCAAATCTGCTGGAACCGAATGGTGTGTGTAAAGCTGATGGAAAGCGAGCAGATTGTTTATCGTATTTCCTCTGGAGAGATCGCAAACAATTATTATGGGATGTGACCTGCCAGTACACTTTAGCAGAGAGTTATATTTTTAAAACTAGTAGTAAGGCAGGTGAAGCGGCTATTATTAGAGAACAAAAAATATCTAAACATAAAAAATTGGTTGATAAATTTGTTTTTGTTCCGGTAAGTGTAGAGACCTTGGGACACTGAGGTAAAAAAGCTAAGCGACTGGTTGTTGAGATTTCTGGTCACTAACCAGGAGCTTCATTCTTCAGCTTATTAGCCTGGCAATTAGCAGGGCAATACCGCTTCGATCCTCGGGACCATTCTGGATCGGATAGGTTTGGAAAAGGTCTTTTATTTAATCAATTAATTTGAATTTAATTATTTATTTATTTACAGTTCTTATTTTATTGTTAAATATTTTTACTAAAATATATTTTTAAAAAAATTAGTCACAATGTGCTTGAAAATTATTTATGATTTCATAATATAAATATTAATAATTGATAATAAAACAGAACTTTGGGAGAAGAAGACGCTGGATCATTCAGATCAAAAGATGGTCATTGCGCTAATTACTTATTATAAGGCTTTAGATACAGAAATATTTGTTGGGGCCTGATTAGCACAGAAGGATTAGAAATATTTTAGTCTAGTTTTTATTGTACAAATACGACAACCCTCCAATCCTCTTCAGCGCCACAGCTTTGATGACGTAATGCCAGTAAACTCGGCATATAGGTAAAACTGTAAATTAATTTTGATGTAAACAATCCAATGAAAAGCTAGGCGATCTTAAAAATGGATGCTATGAGGGTCATTCTTAGAAATATATTGCGTGTACACAGACCATTGTATCTTGGCAAACTTGGGCCATAAAGAAAGATTAAACAAAAGAATGGACACTTGGAGAGAACGAGGAGAGGATTTTTATATATCGTATTATGGAGTTTTCCATGAAACATATCATGCAGTTTGCGCATTAGCTAGAATATGGAACAATAGCCACAAGTCGTAATAAATCAACTATACTTGGTAATGAATTTTCCAAAGAAAATTTAGCCACATTTTTATCTTAATAAGACCACCATTTGTAAAATATTTTTTCTACGACCGTATGGAAAATGTGATTAACCACACTATTTTTAGTGCAGAAAATTTAACGTTGCTACACTAGTAAGAAAAAATGTCCGCACATAAATGATAAATTTAAAAAACCTGTAAAGATTCGAAGTTTCTATTGATAATATTGCCATTGAAACGCTCGCTACGCATCATTCTGTCAAGGAAATTTGCGTGCGGAAAAATCGATTTGTTAGGAAAATTATTATATTCGCCCACTTTCTTGTTCTGCCACCCAGATTAGTTAAAATAATTTCTTGCGCAGGTTTTGCTTACTCAATGGCTTGCTGTGTTTACATTTCTGTTGTCGTAAATTCGCTAAACCGCGCCGAGGCAGTAAGACAATAGAGTGCTTTTGGTTAGGCTTCTTGCCAGTCTATTACCTTAACTTTTATTTTGGGCGAGCGCACTAGCGCTCTGCCATGCTGTTAGTGGTAGTTCGGTAATTTATTTAATAGATGGCAAGAGATTTTTAGCTCACACATATACTATACTATAGTAGTGTGAGCTATGGTGATCCTAATTTTTTCGAGAAAAAAAAAGTTGCTCCGATTTCAAAAATTTTTATATATCTTTGCGTTTCAGATGAAACTTTTTTGTTGCGCCGTCTGTCTGTCTGTCTGTCTGTCTGTCTGTCTGTCTGTATGTCTGTATGTCTGTCTGTAACGACCAACGCGCATAACTCAAAAACCGCTGGGCCGATTTTAATGAAATTTGGTACCTAGGCTGGGTCAGGGGTCGAGATGGTCCCATTTAAAAATGAACAAAATCCACCGAACACAAACCAAATAAAAGGGTGGGGGTAGATTAAAAAAATTAGAGTTTATGTGAAAATATGGGGTGTGTGATATCAAACGAAAAGTCTTTGAGTCTGCAATCAAACAAATTACATTTTAATTAATTTTAATAAAGGGTGGAAGTATATTTTAAAAATTAGAGTTTAAGTGAAAATATGGCGTGTGTGATATCAAACGAAAGGTAATTGAGTCCGGAGTTTAACAAAATACATTTTAGTTTTTGTTTTTTTTAAGGGTAAGGGTAGATTTAAAAAATTTGAGTTTAAGTCAAAACATGGCTTGTGTGGTATCAAACAAAGGTAATTTAGTCTGGAGTTGCATAAAATATATTTCAGTTTTTAGTTATATTAGCTCACACGTACACTATAACTACAGTACCTAGTGTGAGCTTAGGGGCCCATATATTGGCAGAGTATTTTTATAGCAATGGAGATTAAGGCAACTAAATTTTCAGCGTCATCTCTTCGTGAACAACTGAAGCAAAAAAATTTCAAAAATTGTAATAAATGTCAAAATATATAAGATGTCAAAAAATTTAAAAAAATGTCAAAAAAAATGTCATAGATGCAAAAAATGTAAAACATGTCAAAATTGTTTACAACATTTTCAACCTTAAAGGATTTATTTTGTGGAATATTATTGTAACCGCCATTAAGTGTAAATGCGGTATTTCCGTGAAACAACGTTGCATAAATAACATACCGACGCGATATGGGCAACGCAGCAAATTATTTTGGGTAGTCTTATATATATTTTTGTGATAATACCTTTACCTGGTAAAGCAACCTTTTTCGTTTTTTTAAATTATTTTCCAACAAAATAATATTTAGCTTTTACAACGTTGTTGCAGCCTAGGGTTCCATTGCTAAATCACTCATAGAAAGTACTATTTTTGTAATAGTCCACAAAACTGCTTCAAAATTTTTTAAAATCAAACGAAATAAATAAGCATAACAAACGTAAATATCCAAGGAATTATTTAAGGTGTATGTAGTAAAAGACTAATTAAATGTCCGGTTCATTAAACCATCCTCCATCAAACGTTTGCTGCAAGGTGAGGTGGATCCCCAAAAATCTAGCCGCAAGTGCAATATACATATAATATACCTGCACTCCTGTACTACCGACATCCCTTAATACAAGGGATCACTGTGCTGTAGTGGTTTCTCACACTGAATTGGAATTTCACGTTCCACCAAATAATGAAAGTGCGTGCAAATAATTAGGCATATAGGCATTTTTCTTTGGTTAAGTGTGTACCTAACATTACGATTTTTAAGGCGATTAATTAAGACGTACCTGTATCAAAGTTGCGAAAATACCGAACTTCACTTCCAAGTTAATAAAAAAACCAGAAAGATATCTCACCTATATCGAAATTGTACTTCAAGAATATTTTATTGTACTTGAAGTACTTAAAGTTCTTCAAATGTACTTGAAGTAATTCGAATGTACCTAAAGTACTTATAATGTACTTGAAGTACTTCCAATGTATTTGAAGTACTTCCAATGTATTTGAAGTACATTGTTAAAAGTACTTCAGGTACCAAGTACAATTACGGGATTGTAGATGTACTTCAAGTACAGTACTTGAAGTACTTGTAAGTACTTAAAGTACAATTTCAAGTACTGTATTTGAAGTACCTGACAACACTCTGTATGCTGTGCTTACTGATATACGAGATTTGTACAAACATAAGTGCTTCGTCCCGGCGTTTAGTTTTAAGATATAAAATTTAGAGACATTTATCTAAATTAGAATGCTTTTTATTTTCTTTTTTTTGCTAGAGTTATGCTCAAACTTTATACTTAAAGTTACTTTTATTTCTTGGTTTAAACTAATTTAGTTACTAAGATATGCCTTGCCTACAAAAAGGGTAAAAATTTGAATTTGCGCGGTGAATTATATGCTCAAGAATGCATTGACTTTACTTTATTATTTTTGCTTTCTCTACCTTGAGTATATCCATTTTCCATCCTTTTTTAATTTAAGTTTTCCCTAATTTTATACATACCTTTTTACTGCTGTATTGCTCATATATAGCAGTGCTCCAACGTCCGTCTTGCTATACGGAGCTTCATGCAATATTTGGGGTACTCTCCATACCAGTGATATATATTGATCGCCAAGTGAAATCACATGCGTGCTTTTTTAAGACAGCGGTCGTGTATAAACATTTATGGATTGCTTTGAAGTGCTACTGCTACTACTTTGATTGGAATTATTTGGATTCGACTGTGCAGTTGTCCATGTACCAAGTTCCTTTCATCCAAGGGTAAGTCAAAGTGTTTTTGAGCTGCGTTTCTTTACATTTTTTGCTTATTCCCTATGCTACTATTCCTAACTAAGAACACAAAAGTGTAACCTAAGAGTGGGAACTATTGGACTGGAGATCCCTATTGCTACAGTTCGGTTGGTTTGTTGACTTTTTCATGCGAAAGACGTCTCGACCGATCATTTTTTGGTCCTTCGAACCGGATTTCCCGTTCTGCGTAATAGGTGCTCTCAGAGTTGCATAATTGTGTTTGAAGTTAGGACTTTACTTTGCGTCTTTTTGAGACAAGGCATATCTTAGGTTTTACATTTTATCTACGGTGTGTCTATTGTACGTTGCACGTACCAACTTGCATTGCATTTTTTATTTGTGCAATATACAAATTGCATACAAATTTTGAAAAATTTATTTTTTTTCAAAATTAAAAATTATTGCGCTGTCGATGTATGTAAGGCTTGCGTTTCCTTGCGTACCTACACAAATATAGAAACTCTTATCAGTTGCTAAATTTTTTGTGCATATTTATTAGCATTTATACTTTTTGCTAAAAACTTGCTGTTCTTTACTCAATATTTGCTAAAAGCCGCTGGCCTTTTAATATTGCTTTGAATCTTGGTTTACGAGGGAATTTGAAAAGTAGTACGATATATTTTTTAAATTTGCTTCCCTTATTAACTATTGCTTTACTTTGCACTTTAACCTTTTAAAATGGTAAACGATACCGAAAAAAAGGTAAGCTCGGCTAAGGCCTTGCGTCAGACTGCAATCAATCAGTTGAGTGTGCTTGAACACTATGCCAATCAGGCGAAAACAAATCCAGCTGCTCACACAAGGTTTAAAGTTAACTTTAAAAAACTTTCTTCTTGTTGTAAGAGCTTTGAAAAGCATCATAATGCTTTACTGATCTTGATTTCAGACGATTCTGAAGCTCTGGAAGCTCAGAATGAAATACAAAAAGATTTTTTGGATAGATGCGTAGAGGTTGAGGCTTTGCACTATGATTTATTTGAGGTGGAGGCTGAAGAAATAAATCGAAGCCACAACGAGGTAAATAATCAAACAATTATTTTTCCGGAACCAGAATTTTCTCTTCCCAAGTTAAATGTCCCTCCTTTTTCGGGCGATGTTGAGGAGTTTCCAAGCTTTATTGAGATTTACAATGCGGTTGTACATACGCGTAAGAGCTCGGACATTGAGAAGTTTAAATATTTACGTACGATTTTAAGAGGCCCTGCTTTAAATTTAATTAAAAATATACCTCTTGAAGGAAATAATTATTTACTTTGCTACGATACACTGATTTCCAGATATGACAATAAGCGCTTGCGTGCGGTTTCTTACTGGAAATCTATCGAAAACTCACCTCGGCTATCCAATGATGACGTTTTAGAATTGCGCAAAATGCTAGATACGTTCAAGGAAAACCTTGATTGCTTAAAAAATATGGGATATGCGACCCATAGTTGGTGCTTTATTACTGCGAACATGCTTTTGGATCGATTAGATCCCGAAACGCGTAAGTTATTTGAACAAAATCACGCTTCTAATTTAATGCCAAAATACGAAGATATTTACAAATTTTTAGAGCAACATTGCACGTCTCTTGAATCTTTATCTTTGTCTATGAAACAAGATAATGTTCAAAACTCACGACCAGGGAACTTCTCGAGATCCCCCCGTAATCCACGAAATAAAACAGTTTTACTTGCAAACAGACAGTCACAAAAAACTCCAAATTCCAAACAAAACACGTGTTTCTACTGCAAAGCAAAAAATACACATCTGATTTTTAGCTGTGAATCTTTTTTAATGAAACCAATTCAAGAACGCATTGATTTTATTAGAAATAATAAGGGATGCACCAACTGCATGGCTAGTTTTCATCAAGTAAACTCGTGCACTTCACAAAAAAGATGTAGATTTTGTTTTTTAAATCACCACAGTCTTTTATGCCTAAAAAATAACTCCCCAGCTTCGGTGATTGCTTCTTCTTCTGTGACGTCTAGTGGATCACAAACTAACCCCGTAGAAAATCAGATTACTGAAAATAAATCTATTCATGCGGGTACTGTGCTTGGCGACTATGACACGTTGCTTTGCACTGCTTTGCTGCACATCCGTGATGCATACGGAAATTGGCACGAAATACGCGCCATCTTGGATAATGGCGCCATGTGCTCCTTTATAACGAAAAAATGTGCGAATGCACTCGGACTTCCTAAATCCAACATTTCGCTTAATGTAAACGGTTTAGGAGATATGTCTACTACTGCGCGCCATGCGGTGCACTGTAAAATTGCTGCTATCGATAATAAATCGAAAATTTTTAGTCTAGAACCTGTATTAATAGACCAAGTTTGCGATAAAATGCCAAGTGTATCTTTTAACCAAAATTCTTTGCACTACTTAACTGGTCTAAAATTAGCTGATCCCAGTTGGTATAATCAAGCTGGAATTCAGCTTCTTATTGGCGCGGACCTTTATGGATCACTTTTAGAGGAAGGTAGACTTTATTTCGGTCCAGACACCCCCTCTTGTATTAATACAGTCTTCGGATGGACTTTGCTCGGAAAAATGCCTCTGCAAAATGCTGCTTTTGCATCAAAAAATATTTCTACTTTTATGGCAACTATTTCCACTCCTGATTTAAATAATACTTTGCAAAAATTCTGGGAGTTGGAAGAGGTTCCTACGGTGGAGAAAAAATCACCTTCAGATATTTTTTGCGAAAAATATTTTGAAAAAACTACTATACGCGATGTGGACGGTAAATACACCGTTTCGTTGCCTTTTAAAATCAACCCCGTTGATTTCGGCGATACCCGAACCCTTGCTTTGCGTCGGTTGTACTCGCTTGAAAAACGTTTGCTAAATGATAAAAAATTATTTACTTCTTACTCACAAGTAATGCAAGAATACTTGGATATGGGTCACATGCGTGCAGTTTCACCCCCTAATAACTCAGAAATTCATGAATATTTTTATATTGCTCACCATGCGGTTATAAAAGAAAGCTCGAGTAGCACGCCTGTTCGTCCTGTCTTTGACGCATCGAGTCATTCTTTAAATAAGTCTAGCCTAAATCAAGCCCTTCACACGGGTCCTAAACTACAAGGAGATTTAGTTAAAATTTTGCTTAATTTTCGGCTACATAAATATTGTTTTGTTAGCGATATTTCTAAAATGTACAGAATGATAAATGTGGAGGAAAATCAACATAAATACCAACGAATTTTATGGCGTTTTAATTCTGAAGAATCGGTGCAAGATTACGAATTAAAAACTTTGACTTTCGGGGTAAACTGCTCTCCATATTTAGCAATTCGAACCTTGCTTAAATTAGCCGATGATTATCAAGACTTACCGTTGGCTTCTGCGATTTTAAAGGACAGCGTCTATATAGACGACTGCGTAGTAAGTTGCAATGATTTTGATCAAATCATGCTTATGAAAAATCAATTAATTGAGTTATTAGGGCGAGGTGGATTTGAACTGAAAAAATGGGCATCAAACGAACCCAAATTGCTTGCAGACTTGCCTGCAACCCACATACAAACCAAAGACTTTTCTTTGGATCGAGAGGATGCAAACTCTCTAAAAATTTTAGGCTTGAGGTGGAACCCTCAAAGTGATAACTTTTTTTATTCTTTTAATTATAATACAAAAATTTGCACTAAGCGTAATTTGCTTAGTACCCTTGCGAAATGCTTTGACCCTTTAGGTTTTCTTACACCGGTTACGTTTTTTGCAAAAAATTTAATCCAATACTTATGGTTTATAAAGTTAGATTGGGATCAGTTAGCACCCCCGGAAATAATTTCCAAGTGGAAAAAATTCGAGGAAGAACTCAAATTATTTTCTGATTTTTATATCCCAAGAATGATTGATCTTTCTAATTTTCAATTTTGTCAAATTGTTGGATTTAGCGATGCATCCGAGCGCGGTATGTGTGCGGCGGTTTATTTTCGTATTGTTTATCAAAACGGAGATATTAAAACGTATTTTGTGTGCGCAAAATCGAAAGTCGCTCCCATAAAAAGAATCAGTATTCCCCGTTTGGAGCTCTGTGCGGCAGTTTTGCTAGCTAAACTCATTCAATTTATTCAAAATACTTTTGCTAATAAAATTGCTTTTCAAAATACTATTGCTTTTACGGATAGTATGGTAGCGCTCTCTTGGATCAAAGGATCACCACATGCGTGGCGCACTTTTGTATCCAACCGAGTCACATACATACAAGAAAAAATTCAGCCTTGCGATTGGAACCATGTTCCTTCTGAATTAAACGCCGCGGACCCCGGGTCACGTGGTCTATTGCCTGCAGATTTAATTAATTGTTCCCTTTGGTGGCAAGGACCCGAGTTCCTTTGTAAGCCACAAGAGACATGGGATTTTACTAAAAATAATATTACTACCCCCAAAGAAGCTCTCGAAGAGGAGCGAAAATTGGTGTTTGCTGCAACAATTGAACCAAATTTTTTGGATTGTCTGCTTAACAAATTTTCAAATTTTTTGCGTTTAATTAGACTTGTTGCTTTTATACTACGTTTTATTCACAATCTTCGCGCGCGTAAATTTAATAATGAGAAAATTATTATTAATTCTACGTGGTTAATACAATATGAGTTACAAAGTGCTATATTTGTGCTTATAAAACACGTGCAAAATAAATATTTTCAAAACGAGATTTCTTTACTCGTCGATAATAAACCGTTGCCAAAGGTTTTTAGAAAATTAAATCCGTTTTTGGATCAAAATAATATTTTACGCATTGGCGGAAGATTATGCAATTCGGAATTAGATTATGACAAAAAATTTCCTATACTTTTACCCGGTGATTCTCAATTTACAAAGTTATTGATTGCGCATACTCACGAGAAACATATGCATACCGGCATAAACACGACTTTATTTTTACTTTTTCAAAATTATTGGATTTTTGCAGCTAAAAGGCATATAAGAAAAATAATTTCGCGTTGTTCTACATGCTGGCGCACGCGCCCCAGTAATTATCAACCCCCTGTTGGTAATTTGCCAAAATTTCGCGTTTCACAAGCAAAAGCTTTTCAACACGTTGGCGTTGATCTTACGGGAAGTTTTGCTATTACAATGAGCCGCATGCGCGGTGCAAAACGACTTAAGGCTTATGTTGTTCTATTTATTTGCGGTTGTACGAAGGCGGTACACTTAGAAATTGTGTCAGACTTATCGGCAGACGCTTTTATGGCAGCATTCAGACGTTTTATGGCCAGAAGAGGACGCGTGGAAGTAGTCTACTCGGATAACGCGTCAAATTTTACGCTTTCTGCTAAAATGCTTAACGAGATGTTTGCTGAAGTTGCTAATCGCGAATCAATTCGTTGGCACTTCAACCCTCCATCCGCACCCCACATGGGCGGTTTGTGGGAAAGTAACATCAAAAGTGCAAAGTCTCATTTACTACGAGTAATTGGAGAACAGGTGCTTACTTTTGAGGAGCTTTATACTGTGGTTACGCAAGTAGAAGCTATCCTCAATTCTAGGCCTTTGTGTCCAGTCAGCACAGATCCAAATGATTTGACTGCACTGACGCCCGGTCATTTCCTTAGCCTGGAACCACTTACGACTGTTCCAGACCTCGATTTTGACCAAGTGCCTTTAAATAGGCTTTCTCGGTGGCAGTTGCTGCAAAAACTGCATCGCGATTTTTGGCGTAGATGGCACAGAGATTACTTACATACATTGCAACAACACGCTAAAGTGAATCAAGACAAAATTGATCCCATTGCGATTGATACGATGGTTTTGATCAAAGATGATCAAACCACTCCCTTAAATTGGGTATTGGGACGAGTAGTAGGATTGCACCCTGGTACTGATAATGTAGTAAGAGTTGCTACAGTTAAAACCTCCAAAGGTTTATTCAAGAGGCCTTTGGTGAAATTGTGCCCTCTCCCTAATGCTTAGTTCAGAAAATACCATGCCCTGGGTATTTTCAGGGGGGCCGGAATGCTTCGTCCCGGCGTTTAGTTTTAAGATATAAAATTTAGAGACATTTATCTAAATTAGAATGCTTTTTATTTTCTTTTTTTTGCTAGAGTTATGCTCAAACTTTATACTTAAAGTTACTTTTATTTCTTGGTTTAAACTAATTTAGTTACTAAGATATGCCTTGCCTACAAAAAGGGTAAAAATTTGAATTTGCGCGGTGAATTATATGCTCAAGAATGCATTGACTTTACTTTATTATTTTTGCTTTCTCTACCTTGAGTATATCCATTTTCCATCCTTTTTTAATTTAAGTTTTCCCTAATTTTATACATACCTTTTTACTGCTGTATTGCTCATATATAGCAGTGCTCCAACGTCCGTCTTGCTATACGGAGCTTCATGCAATATTTGGGGTACTCTCCATACCAGTGATATATATTGATCGCCAAGTGAAATCACATGCGTGCTTTTTTAAGACAGCGGTCGTGTATAAACATTTATGGATTGCTTTGAAGTGCTACTGCTACTACTTTGATTGGAATTATTTGGATTCGACTGTGCAGTTGTCCATGTACCAAGTTCCTTTCATCCAAGGGTAAGTCAAAGTGTTTTTGAGCTGCGTTTCTTTACATTTTTTGCTTATTCCCTATGCTACTATTCCTAACTAAGAACACAAAAGTGTAACCTAAGAGTGGGAACTATTGGACTGGAGATCCCTATTGCTACAGTTCGGTTGGTTTGTTGACTTTTTCATGCGAAAGACGTCTCGACCGATCAATAAGTTTCTTACTTATTATATTTCTTCATAACCGGAACCACCCTGTATAAACAGCCTACATTTTAGCTCACACATATACTATACTATAGTAGTGTGAGCTATGGTGATCCTAATTTTTTCAAGAAAAAAAAAGTTGCTCCGATTTCAAAAAATTTTATATATTTTTCGTTTCAGTTTATTTTGAAACTTTTTTGTCGCGCCGTCTGTCTGTCTGTCTGTCTGTCTGTCTGTCTGTCTGTATGTCTGTCTGTCTGTCTGTCTGTCTGTCTGTAACGACCAACGCGCATAACTCAAAAACCGCTTGGCCGATTTTAATGAAATTTGGTATCTAGGCTGGGTCTTGGGTCGAGATGGTCCCATTTAAAAATGAACAAAATCCACCGACCACAAGCCAAATAAAAGGGTGGGGGAAGATTTCAAAAATTAGAGTTTATGTGAAAATATGGCGTGTGTGATATCAAACGAAAGGTTATTGAGTATGGAGTTAAACAAAATACATCTTGATTTTTGTTTTTTTAAGGGTGGGGGTAGATTTAAAAAATTTGAGTTTAAGGCAAAACATGGCTTGTGTGGTATCAAACAAAAGGTAATTTAGTCTGGAGTTAAATAAGATATGTTTCAGGTTTTAGTTTTATTATCTCGCACATACACTATAACTATAGTACCTAGTGTGAGCTTAGGGGCCCATATATTGGCAGAGTATTTTAAAAGCTGTTAAAATTTCTAATAAAAGCATGTATTACATTATTACAATTTTTTTTGAAGTTATTAAAAAATATGAGCAACTATTTAGTTTTTCCAAAAAATGTATTATTTATTTTTTAAAATTGAAAAAGAAAAGCAAAAAAATACAATTTATGTTTAGCTTTTCAATTAAATTTTTTCTTTATATACATACTTGTGTCTTTTGATTTTATTTCAATTTTGTCTGTTTTTACCTCATAACATGGTTATTTTATTTTATTACTGAGGATTTTTTATTGAATCTCGAAGCAAACGACTTCTTCCCAGTGTTTTTATACAGTGCGATCATTTATACAGGCAAACACACCTGGAGGACTGGTATTCTCATAAATTGGCATAAAAACGTTACGTTTTGAAAACGCTAAGCGAAACGCCCAGCACCCTTCTCGCATGGCATTTGCGCTGACCGATCGAATTTGATATTCACGTTGGTAAACGCGCCCTTGGGATGGAGCTCGCTAAGCATCCTTCTAATCGCTTTTTGTTCAGTTTTTTGACATTTGTGGCATACATTAGATTAGAGATTTTTTTACCCCAGTTAGTTATTTTTGTTCTTTATTTATAACAACATCGAAAATCTAGAAAAAGTGATGGTTAAAAATGGTTTTATTAAGAGATGTTGGGCTAGCGGTATCTTAACATGATTATAATGACCACTATAATCCTAGGGTAAAATAATAAATGTTATATAGACGTAAACCATAAATTTTCATCATATTCTAACAAATAAAATAAAGTTTTAAAAGAAGATTTAGTTAAAAATCTTCAATAATTTTAGAAATTTAAGTTTTTTAAAGTTTTGGCACGACCACCACCATTTCATTGTTCCAACTGAATACACTCGCTTGTACTAGGGTGTTTCCAATAAGACTCAAATGCTCGGTTACCTACTCTATAGGGTACCGTTAAATATAAGAAGTGTAGAAAACCTGCCCATAAACAATTTTTAATTATTCAATTATCTATACCACTTAAATAGATTCCAGAGGGAGATAATATATATATTTTATAGAATATAGAGAGAAATACAGTAAATCTTTATTCGCAAACTCCTTAAAATCCTTCATTTCTACCTTAAAGCTTGAAGAATAAAAAAGGTAGCTATTTTGGTACCTTCTTATTGTACTTAAAGTATAGGTTCTTTAACTAGTAAAAATACAAGATTGGACAAAAAAATTAATAACTGTGTGCATAATACATTTTAATAGGTTTGAATTTTTTAAAAACGTCAAGCGATTTCCAAAAGCAGATACCATTAGGTAGGTGTTTTTAAACACGGTTACCGTTTTAAAAAAATTCTCAGCGCCATCGCCAAGTAAATAAAAAAGTCATAAAACGGTGAGCGTCTTAAAAACGCTATACGTTTTTCATTACGAGAATACCTTATTTTTAGCTTTAGAATTCATCAAACAACAGACCGAATAAAATTTCTTTGAGCAGAAAACTTTTTCCCAATGTCAAAAATTAACTTAAATTAATTTTTCATATAGCTACTTCATTTTCTTAAATTCGTTGACTTCTTTTTATTTATCTTTTTCTATTTTGTTACAAATTCTTTTGATAATGCTAAATAAATCCCAAAATTCTTATTAGTCTTTAATATATTACGTCTTAAAATAAGGTGATTTGGTGACCTTAAAATACATAGGATTACCTCTTTAAATCGAAAATACATTTAGCGGCCGCTTGAAAATTATTTTAAATCAAAAGTAGAAGACGGCTTTAAGCACACACAAGCACTGCACAAGAATAAATTTCAAGATGTTCATGATTTTACATTGCAGTTATACATGTTAATTATACCAGTATTTTTTGTTTTTTACCTTCCTAGCCCAAGCAGCAATGCCTAGAGAAGGTATTATTTTGGAGGAAAACTTTTTTTTGAACTAACGCCAAAAATGTGTTATTTGGGTGTATTTGGACCTTTCTTAACAATATCATCGTGATGTCTGTCGATGTGTATGTGTGTTTGTGTCTTTGTATGTATGTGTCTCTGTATTTGTGTGCGTTTGTGTGTTAGTGTATTTCTGTCCGTAACACGACAGCTCCTAAACCGCTGAATCGATTTTTATGAAAGTTTTAGGTAAAATAGGGTTCGACAATCTAACGAACTAGTAATTTTGGTAAAAATCCATTAATGCTAAGACAGTCTTTGACAATTTAAAAAATGTTAACTTTTAAACTAAACACCGCATCAATATGTGGTTTTTGAAATATAGTAGATTACATTTTGCTCAATAATTTGTGTTATAAACCAAAACTTGGTAGTAACTTTGGTTTCTGAGATATTTACAAAAAACTGTTTTCAACATTGATATATCATTGCTTCACTTAAAGTGCGCTTATAGGCTGGCTAGGAAGGTATTAGATCCGTCACGGATCCATTTATTTGTTATTCACAATTCATATTTCATTAGATGGTACATAAAAGGAATTCAATAGGTAGTTATAACATATTATAGAAAATTTAATTTAATGACATTAATAACACGGCTAACACAGCCTACATAAATCCACAAAACCTTTTAATTTAGGTTAAATCTCCCAAATCTGGATTCTGTTCCATTGAGTATATCTACAAAATTAAATTTATTTAATTATCGAAAATCAATTTATATTCTACACAAAATAATAGTTACGTTCCATCAGCCCGTTCGACAGTTCAACCGTCCTAAAAATCTAATTTGCGTTCCAGGTCGATGTTGTACTGTTATCGGATAGAGACCCTGTATGTATGACATATTTTACCTGTATGTATGACATATTTTAAAGATAAAGAGACGCGACAAACTCTTCAAAGTCAAATTTATTTAAGTCAAAATCAAAGGATGCGAATATCGGTCCTCTATACTCTAGCGATGTTTAGAGAGAGACACACCTTCTGTCCTTGTCAATTCATAAGCGTCGGAAAATAAAAATAAACGATTTTTACCAAAACTCATACAAAGCATGTTTGTTCATATGGTGCATGATAATTGATGCCACCCACCGCTGATAATTTAAATTATTTTAGTGAAACGCCAATTAACTTATTCATCAAATAACATAACCAAAAAATGTTAATTTCAGTGACTTTGATGGGTTTGTCGCGTCTCTCTTTTGTAAAAATATGTCATACATACAGGGTCTCTATTATCGGACAGTCAGTTTTCCGTTCCATCAGGCGCCATAACCGGTTTCGGACTCCTCCGAAATACTGGGATCGAGGACAGGCGCCTTAGAAATGTTTTCATTTTACTCTTTTCTTTGTCTGTGTTTATCATATGTTGCACTGGAAAAATTGAATGTAAATTCTCATATACAATATACCATAAAATTAAATTAACTTTACATTTGTCTAAGAAAATTCAAAAAACAGTAATGGTCCAGTCAACGAGGTAAGGTCACTATATCATGAAGTTCGAAGGAACTTCGTGATATAGTGACCTTACAACGAGAGGGTTGTAGAGTGCATGGAGGGGGGGAGAGTTTTTATATCCGGGAATAGTTTTAGGCTAGTTAGGACATTATTATATAAAAAGTCCTTACCCCTAGCCCTCCCGCTTCAGTGGCGGAGTGGGGTCAAAAGGTGCAATTTTTCAGTTTCTTGCCTATAACTCGATTACGGCGCGAGGAGAGCATTAAATTTCCTACAAAATGAGTATGCTAACCTGACCTTTAAGTCTAACAGATTTTGAGATAGTGGCAACCAAAAACCGTTTATTTTTAAAAATTACATTTTTGCCTAATATTTTTTATCACCACTTATTTATCTTTAAATATGTGATTATAAGTTAAAAGTTACAGGCGTTTAAGTTTTAGGCTGATATTCCTGATTTTCGACAAAAAAGTGGATAATTGCTTTTACTATCACCTTCTCATCATTATCATCATTATGACACTTTGGTCAAGCTATCGACTTTAAGGGCACTAACGACGGGGTAAATTAAAGGTAATAAGTATTATTTGAAAATTAACTTAAGGAAAAACATTGTAACTTACTTTAACTTTATTGAGCCAGCTAAAAAATAGAATAACTAGTAATTGATAGTCAAGTTTTTATAAGTTACGTATAATGAGAACAATTTCTGGATTGATTTATATCAATTAGCCTTCCAAAAGCATTCTTAACATATTGTATTTACTATGCGTACAAATTTTAAAATCATATTGCATATGGAATAAAAAAAAACATACATATGTAGATACAAAATCTGAGCCAATTCTGTACGTAGTAATATTTCAATAGAGATGATGTGAAAATGTTCATAATTAATGTTATTTTTTTTTTCTTGCTTTTTTGAATTTTAGGCTCGACTTCTTTATCTCTCTCTATCTGTTTTATGATTGATTAAAACGGACACACCCTTTAAAAAAAATCTGACAATTGTGGCATAAATAATGGTACAATGTAATGAACATCTTTTTGCACCTACATTTAATATTGTTGTAGTCAGTTAGCATCTACAAAAAGTCATTTGTAAACATTTTTTTGCTGCCACTGAATATCTGGTGAAGGCTGGAGATTAGTATGCTTTAAATTCCCAACCCTATATTTCTGGAGCTAGCTAATTTGCTAACCAAAGCTGTAGTAAGTTGATAATATCTTCGAAATTAATGTTTTTTTGTTCTTACCACACTTGGGAGATGCTACAATCGATCAGAGTAATATTTGGATAAAGGTGATGTGAAAATGTTTGTAATTTATTTAATAATAATGTGTACATCTTTTTTAAGCCAGTAGTTTCATTTGCCTCTAATTTTATAAATAAAATGTGTAGGCATCTAGGGAAATTTCATTTGCCGGTGAGTTATACCATTTTAGCAGGTATTCTTAAGCAAGTTTTACGTCAACATGCAAAGAGCGGGGATTGTAAAACAATTTTAGCTGGTTTTTGAAGTTTAGGCTAGTTTTGATAAAGCTTTATAAATCCTAGCTGACCCCTCCAAAATGCCTTCGATGTTTAATCGCAATCAGTAAAAGCATGCAGGAAGAATATTTATTTTAGTCTTAGCTGCTGCATTTCGTAGATAAATATAATGAGTTTCTACTTCCCTGACAGGATTTATAAACAAAATATTATGATCGGGTGGAGTATTTGCGACCGAGATTACCTCAAAATCTATCTTCTACAATGACGGCTGCATGTTGTGATTCTATTTTATTAAAGTCTTTCTTTAGTAACTTTAAAAGACCTTTGTTTTTGGAATTGGAAAGAAATTAGTGACTAATTTAGATTATCAAAAGTAAAATAAACAAATTTTTTTCATACAATAGCGTCTTTTTAGTTTTGCAGCCATAGTACTCATTTTTGTAATGTTATATCTATCAAAAACAACAAGAATTAAATTGAATTAATTCAATGCTTTAAGAAAACAACAGTGCAAAACTTGCCAAAATAATAGGACTCGATGAATTTGACTTATCCATTACAAAGGTGGGTCGGTTAGGTCAGTTTTTTCGGTTGGTTGGTAAAGTTGGTTTAGTAATTGAGGATCTTCTCTGCCACAAAACTTTATTCAGTTAAAAGATCTCATTAGGGAACGTTCTTAACGCAAAAATTCTAGAATTTTAAACCCCCCTCCCCCCTCCTCGTACCGCATTAGCAAGAAAAGACACGCTTAAAATCATTGACTGTAACACAAGGCCAAACCCCCCCCCCCTCGCCCCTTTGAGCGTTACGTAATTTAAGGATGTATGTATGTATGTATTCGAAAGTGGTGGCAGGCCCTACTGAACCTCCATGCACTGCGATCACAAATGGATCTATTGTGCCCACGTACCTACATACTGAGTTTGACTAAAATGGCATATTTCTTTTTTCCACCCAGTACATGAAAAAACTCTGCAGATTACAATAAATGATTTAACACTTTTACTTACAATTTAAGGATGTCACTCAAAAACCATATCTTAGTTTATTATAATAATTTATTTTTTTTACAATAAATAGGTATAAAACAAGAAATAAACAATAAAAATATAATAAAAGTTAAACTCTAAACTCACACACGCATGCATAAATCCCCAAGCACACATTTAAAGATTAAAAATTTCGTCCAACTGCTGCATGTCGGGAATGGTTCCTATTACTGAAGCTGCATTTCCCCTTTGAATGGCAAGGCTTAACCTCTGAATCAAAAATGAGGTTGATCTAGGTTCGTGGCACTTACATTCGATTTCGGCACCAAGTTCTTTGACAAAATTTTTAGCTTTTTCCCCCCAAGGTCCAAAAGTCTCTACAGAAAAAGGAACAAAAATATAATTTTGAGGTAATTCTGTATTTGTGAAAATCTGGTTAAAAATAATAAAATTTTTCTAAAATTAAAAACAAGTGTTAGATGAACAAGTTTTATAAAAAATAAGGAGCAAAAATGTATTTTTTAAAAATTAACGGTTTTAGGTGGCCATTATCTTACAAACTGTTACACTTAGAGATAAGGTAGGCATAACTATATTGTAGGAAATTTAATGCTCTTTATATTTTAATCAAACATTTTTTTTGTACAACGCGCCGTAATCGAGTTATAGGCAAAAATCTGAAAAAGTGCAGCTTTTCACCCCCCTCCGCCACTGAAGCGGGAGTGCTAGGGGTGGGGAGTTTTGATATGTTAACGTCCTAACTACCCTTAACATATTTATGAAGAGAAAAATTCTCCCTTCTCCATGCACTACAATGGCCATTCATTGACCGGACTATCAGGAACCCAAAAAATTTAAATTTACGCATTTAAGGAAAAATAAATTAAGTCTCACAACCAATTTTAATACATGTTAAAATGCCGGGAAAGCCACGTAAATATACAAATATTTTTTAAATGTCCAAAAAAAAAATGTAAAATATCTGCAGCATCTGTTGTTTTTTTTGCACGAGCCTTTTAATTTTTATTTCTACGGGACTGCGGCATGTTGTAGGTATACCACATAGAAAAAAGCTATACTGACTATATGGTAGCATGCTTAGAAAAAGAAAAACTAGTTTAGCAGGTGAACTAAAAGGTAAAAGAAGAGGGGTAACACCGGATGTGAAATTTTACACCAGATTTGGCGGAAGAAGAAACGACTTCGCTTTAAGGTATCGACATTATATTTCCTCTTAAATCTGCGTAGTAGACCATGCAATGAAAATCATCCGACTCGGGAGGGGATTAAGAAAATAGTTTGCATGTATTCATACTTACACACCTGGTGGTTTTTCTCTTCCTAAGCAGGCTTTCCTATGGTCAGTATAGCTTTTTCCTATGTGGTATATCAAATGCACATAAGTACCTAGTTTGTAGTTTTTAGCTTTTAATCACTTTATGCTCCACTTACAGTTTTGGTAAAATAATATGTAGCATGTTTTAATTTTGTTGAATTAAAGTAATTTTCGAGGCCGTAGGCCGTACCTAGGGAGGGGATGAAGGGTTATCAAAATTGCGAAATTTTTTATTCCGTCTCCGAATTTTTTTTCTGCTTACGGCCCCAACTGTTTTTAAATAACAAAAGGTCATAATCTATATACCGGGAGGGCCAACAAAAACCTGACCATATTTTTTTCATTATAACTTTTGAACTATACAATCGATTTTAATGGGACAAACTGCACTTGGCAGAGAATTAATCAGAGTTTTGACCGAATGAATTTTTTTGTCCACCATCTCAAAATCCAAGATGGCGGCAAGAATGCTGCTTTTTGATTGATTTAAAAAAATTATTCAAACATGTTCGCAACACAAGTATAAACGAGCAAGATTGAAGGGTACAATTTTATTTCGTCCGCCATCTTGGATTTTGAAATGGCGGACAAAAACATTTATTTATTCAAAACTTCCAATCTCAAAAGTCATAATGGAAAAAAAATTATCCGGTTTTTTTTGACCCGTACTCGGTATACCTACCAAATTAAGTAGCTACAAAATGTGATTTTCTTATCATCTCAGAAGTACCACGACCATTTCCTAAAAATAAATGAAATCGCAAAAACTTTGTGAATATTGAGGCTTTCTATAATATGTAGTTAATTTCTATAATAAATATACAGTGTGTCCACGTAAGTTGGCGGCATATGGGAAACTTTTTTATTATTAGCTTTACGAAAAAAAGTTATTCTTCATAAAAAGTTCTGCATGGTCCAAAACCTAAAATGCAACTATCAGATGTTAAATTTTTTCAGTCATATTACGAGGTTTGTCAAAAAATGTGATTTTTGCTCTAGAGTGAAGTACCTTTCTTTTTGACAATATCGAAAATTGTTATAAAGAAAAGATGTTTAGAATTAAAAATAGCTTTCAAATATTCAACATTGTTTATTTACATTAAAAAAATTTATAATTAATAAATGCAATGCATTAATGTGCAAACTTAAATTTCCAACATAATCGCAGAGAAAATGTAGAAAAAATTATTTTTTTCATGTAAATAAACAATGTTGAATATTTGAAAGCTATTTTTAATTCTAAACATCTTTTCTTTATAACAATTTTCAATATTGTCAAAAAGAAAGGTACTTTACTCTAGAGCAAAAATCAAATTTTTTGACAAACCTCGTAATATGACTGAAAAAATTTAACATCTGATGGTTGCATTTTAGGTTTTGGACCATGCAGAACTTTTTATGAAGAATAACTTTTTTTCGTAAAGCTAATAATAAAAAAGTTTCCCATATGCCGCCAACTTACGTGGACACACTGTATAAATTTCAGATAAAACTTGTAATTTTATCTGCATTTTAACGAACTACAATTTAAAATGTATTCTGATAATCCTATGTAATTTTATAAAAAATTTGTAATAAATAAAACTAGTTTGGCCGTAATTTTTTAAAATAAAATTTACATACCATAAGCATTTGCAAAGTAATTTATAAATCTTTTTTTTTGTGTGCAAATTTAATTTAGAGCTCTCGAATTTATACTTTTCCTTCGATCTACCTTTACGCGAGACGACGACACCTACCCTTTCTTATTTTTTTTTTCCGTCACGTGAATTTCAATTTAACTCTCTTGCATATGATCACATGACTGAAGTAAATCGATCACTACGCCAACAGCATTCCTTTTTTAGACAGTTATTTGGTCGTTCCATCTAACCAAAACCGTTTTCAAACAGTCCTCGTACTGCATTGCGCACGCATTGGGATTTTTTGAACGGTTTTATGACTGTCGAACGGGATGATGGAACGATCTTAATAAGGGAGAGATAGGATCTGATTTATAAAATCTGGCATAGAAAATTATATACGTAATACACATCAATATTACTAGTATAATATGGTATGACGTTCACGACGGTGGCAGCATTAAAAGTCATACTTTTGTTAAAAATAGTTATTTACATAGCAAGTGAATAAAGATACTTTCCTCACTAGTAAGTAAATTTTTCGACGAGCTTGTGGAAAAATCAAAATATATATATATATATATATATATATATATATATATATATATATATATATATATAAATCTATATATATATATATATATATATTTATTTTGTTGAATTTTGATTACATGTATCGTAGCCATAATTTTGGTTTAACTCTTGCTGTTTTGATCGCATAGTCCTCGATGCACTTATGTAGATGTTTGCTACCACTGGCGAAAGAGACAAACTCATTAGAAGTTCATCATTTTGCGCTTAAAACTTATTTTTTGGTAAGTAAGCTTTCCAATCCTCCTTTTCGGAAATCAAAATCGGTAATAAACCTACCCTTGGTCAAATTATCGCAATTAAATCGTAATCCGTAGAGACACCATCATTTTCCACACAAAAAACGTTACACAAAAAGAATTTTTTTTTCGAAAAAATGTTTTTTGTAAAAGTAGTTTTTCGAAGAAGTACTTTAAAAAAAAAATTAGATTTTTAAAAAAATATTTGTAGAGTATAAAAAATGAATGAAATTGCAAACTTAAACCACGGCGGCGGTGAATTTCCCCGGCGGCGAATTCGATCGGTGGCAAGTTGGGTCGGGGGAGAATTGGTTCAGTTGCGAATTGTCATATTCCCTAAAACTATTTTTTAAATATATTATATCAGATCAAATATAGGTTACAAAATCGCATTTTTAAGAAATAATATCTAAGAAAAACGAAGAACAAACATTTTCTCGACGCAAACAATGCCTTCCCAAGCTATTGCTTTTCAGGTCAGCATACAGTGTAACTTAAAAATGTTAATAACTATGTTCTCGGGAAAAATTACGTAATGCAATAATTTCGGATTTTTGATCCCCCTTTCTCCTTCACGCATTTTTAATAAAAAATACATCAAATTTCACTAAGTGTATCGCAAGGCTAAACCCACCACCCCCTCCCCCTTGAGCATTATATTATTTAAGAGTGTCCCCTACATATAAACTGCCCTTCATTTCTTCTGCAAGTTCAACACGCGAGGTGCCGCGACATGGCAACAACGCTTAAAATAGCACAATCAAACATTTTTTTTCTGTGGAATGTGCTGTTGGCTGTTGTATGGTTCGGTGTTTTTGAGTTTGGTGGTTATAACTACGTTTTTTATTTTGTTAATACAAAAAATAACTTATATGTACTTCACAATGAATAGGAAGAAGAGCTGTGTTTGTGAAAATACGGTGATAAATCAAAATGCTTTATTAGTATTTTGATTAAATGTAAATACACGACGCCACTGGCTAAACTAAAAAGAATTATATAGGTATTAACGTCATCAGTATTGCCGATTTCGGGTAGAAACAAAATAGTATTTTATTTAACAGTAAATATCTTAAAAAAGATATATAAAAAGCATTCTCACAAGATCTCGTAACTAAAAGGTTCCAATTTACGAAAAACTGTGGGGCGGGACTTGCTCCGAGGGGGCCAAGTCTACAAATCCATAACTCATCTTTACGCCTCGGAGTGCCTTATATGTTTTTAAAAGTTACTTTCTTTTGCTTTTCAAAATATTCGGTGTAAAACCTTTTCAAATTGTCAGCCTGAATATATTTCTACATATTTATGTCTAGCATTAAGTGCTCACTGAAATTTTTATTTCGATGATTAGTAGTGCTTAAACTCTATAAACAGATAAGCCGCCATTTAAATAATAACATAGAATATCCTTAATATCGGTTAGACTTGTTTGATCAATGATAAATAGTTTACGGTCCTCTACAATAAGATAGACAACCCCTCTTCCATGTGAATGTAGTCCACATAGCCCAAAACCAAACCCGGCGCTGCTAACACAAAATCCGTAATATGACGTCATACCGCTGTGACCACGTTTTGTGAAAGTCCTGGGGAAAGGGATCGTTCATAAAATATGTTCTTGTAATGAAAGATTTTCGAATCATGTAATCAAAAATTCATAGTACAAAACGACGCGACGCGGACTAATAAGCGTAGGATAAAATATCGCATGGGTTTAATAGGTAAACACAACTAAAGCTCTATATATTTTGCAACTGGTTAAAAGTTAATCTTTTTTTTCTTACTCTGAGGTTATTATACAAGATGCGTAACTTTAGGAGCCATAGGGCACGTTTCCGCGGGATACAGAGCATCAAGATTTAAGATTTTTACACTTTTCTAAAAATATCTTTTTTAAAAGTCATGTATTAGAATAAGAGCAAGTGGAGATATAAATGTTAAAAATAAAATTATTCGGTCAATTTTTTTCAGGAAAAACTATTTTTTTGGAACAAACTTTTATAATGCCATATTAAACGCAATTTTTTTTTCTTAATATTTTAGATAATTGTGAAAAAAATAAACCAGTTAAAATTTAATTTTTTTAAAGAGATTTTTAGTTTTTATACATTTTTGGAGGTTATTTTGACAGACTATAAATATGTCCTTAACTTTTATCACAAAAGGAAATAATACATTTTTGGATCACTATTATTTGATCACAATTAAAGCTAAGTATCCATTAGACTGTGACAAATGTCCTGTTTTTTGTAAAATCTTTTTCCCCCACTTCTCTAACTTTAAAAATCTCATATCCTAAAAACAGATGAGTGTTGATCGACCTCCATGTTATATAAAAATTTTTTTATCACAAATAACTTTTTCTATCACCTGCTGCACTATGGCTCCTAGGTAATGGGACACCCCGTATATAATAATAATATATAAGTTTCTTAAACAAAACATAAATTTTGTAGTTTTGACTATTCTTTAATTTAAATAGGGTAATATCAAAATTCAACAAAATAAATATATATATATATATATATATATATATATATATATATATTTATTTTGTTGAATTTTGATATTACCCTATTTAAATTAAAGAATAGTCAAAACTACAAAATTTATGTTTTGTTTAAGAAACTTATATATTATTATTATATACGGGGTGTCCCATTACCTAGGAGCCATAGTTCAGCAGGTGATAGAAAAAGTTATTTGTGATAAAAAAATTTTTATATAACATGGAGGTCGATCAACACTCATCTGTTTTTAGGATATGAGATTTTTAAAGTTAGAGAAGTGGGGGAAAAAGATTAAAAAAAAAACAGAACATTTGTCACAGTCTAATGGATACTTAGCTTTAATTGTGATCAAATAATAGTGATCCAAAAATGTATTATTTCCTTTTGTGATAAAAGTTAAGGACATATTTATAGTCTGTCAAAATAACCTCCAAAAATGTATAAAAACTAAAAATCTCTTTAAAAAAATTAAATTTTAACTGGTTTATTTTTTTCACAATTATCTAAAATATTAAGAAAAAAAAATTGCGTTTAATATGGCATTATAAAAGTTTGTTCCAAAAAAATAGTTTTTCCTGAAAAAAATTGACCGAATAATTTTATTTTTAACATTTATATCTCCACTTGCTCTTATTCTAATACATGACTTTTAAAAAAGATATTTTTAGAAAAGTGTAAAAATCTTAAATCTTGATGCTCTGTATCCCGCGGAAACGTGCCCTATGGCTCCTAAAGTTACGCATCTTGTATAATAACCTCAGAGTAAGAAAAAAAAAGATTAACTTTTAACCAGTTGCAAAATATATAGAGCTTTAGTTGTGTTTACCTATTAAACCCATGCGATATTTTATCCTACGCTTATTAGTCCGCGTCGCGTCGTTTTGTACTATGAATTTTTGATTACATGATTCGAAAATCTTTCATTACAAGAACATATTTTATGAACGATCCCTTTCCCCAGGACTTTCACAAAACGTGGTCACAGCGGTATGACGTCATATTACGGATTTTGTGTTAGCAGCGCCGGGTTTGGTTTTGGGCTATGTGGACTACATTCACATGGAAGAGGGGTTGTCTATCTTATTGTAGAGGACCGTAAACTATTTATCATTGATCAAACAAGTCTAACCGATATTAAGGATATTCTATGTTATTATTTAAATGGCGGCTTATCTGTTTATAGAGTTTAAGCACTACTAATCATCGAAATAAAAATTTCAGTGAGCACTTAATGCTAGACATAAATATGTAGAAATATATTCAGGCTGACAATTTGAAAAGGTTTTACACCGAATATTTTGAAAAGCAAAAGAAAGTAACTTTTAAAAACATATAAGGCACTCCGAGGCGTAAAGATGAGTTATGGATTTGTAGACTTGGCCCCCTCGGAGCAAGTCCCGCCCCACAGTTTTTCGTAAATTGGAACCTTTTAGTTACGAGATCTTGTGAGAATGCTTTTTATATATCTTTTTTAAGATATTTACTGTTAAATAAAATACTATTTTGTTTCTACCCGAAATCGGCAATACTGATGACGTTAATACCTATATAATTCTTTTTAGTTTAGCCAGTGGCGTCGTGTATTTACATTTAATCAAAATACTAATAAAGCATTTTGATTTATCACCGTATTTTCACAAACACAGCTCTTCTTCCTATTCATTGTGAAGTACATATAAGTTATTTTTTGTATTAACAAAATAAAAAACGTAGTTATAACCACCAAACTCAAAAACACCGAACCATACAACAGCCAACAGCACATTCCACAGAAAAAAAATGTTTGATTGTGCTATTTTAAGCGTTGTTGCCATGTCGCGGCACCTCGCGTGTTGAACTTGCAGAAGAAATGAAGGGCAGTTTATATGTAGGGGACACTCTTAAATAATATAATGCTCAAGGGGGAGGGGGTGGTGGGTTTAGCCTTGCGATACACTTAGTGAAATTTGATGTATTTTTTATTAAAAATGCGTGAAGGAGAAAGGGGGATCAAAAATCCGAAATTATTGCATTACGTAATTTTTCCCGAGAACATAGTTATTAACATTTTTAAGTTACACTGTATGCTGACCTGAAAAGCAATAGCTTGGGAAGGCATTGTTTGCGTCGAGAAAATGTTTGTTCTTCGTTTTTCTTAGATATTATTTCTTAAAAATGCGATTTTGTAACCTATATTTGATCTGATATAATATATTTAAAAAATAGTTTTAGGGAATATGACAATTCGCAACTGAACCAATTCTCCCCCGACCCAACTTGCCACCGATCGAATTCGCCGCCGGGGAAATTCACCGCCGCCGTGGTTTAAGTTTGCAATTTCATTCATTTTTTATACTCTACAAATATTTTTTTAAAAATCTAATTTTTTTTTTAAAGTACTTCTTCGAAAAACTACTTTTACAAAAAACATTTTTTCGAAAAAAAAATTCTTTTTGTGTAACGTTTTTTGTGTGGAAAATGATGGTGTCTCTACGGATTACGATTTAATTGCGATAATTTGACCAAGGGTAGGTTTATTACCGATTTTGATTTCCGAAAAGGAGGATTGGAAAGCTTACTTACCAAAAAATAAGTTTTAAGCGCAAAATGATGAACTTCTAATGAGTTTGTCTCTTTCGCCAGTGGTAGCAAACATCTACATAAGTGCATCGAGGACTATGCGATCAAAACAGCAAGAGTTAAACCAAAATTATGGCTACGATACATGGATGACACATTTATTATATTGCCAGAAAATGATGACAAACTGCAGAATTTTCTACATCTTCTAAACGGTATTCGACCAACAATCAAATGCAGAATGGAGATTGAAAAAGATTCGACCTTACCTTTTTTGGATGTTCTTATCAAACAAATACACAGAAATATTTAAACCACTGCATATAGGAAACCTACTTACAGCAGAATTGTTATACCGAGAAATTAATAAACTCAACGATCTTAAAACAAACCAAATGTAACAAATTCTCAAAATAATATGTTCAAGGGGTTTCAGAAAATATAAGTCGAATAGCCAAACACTAATAAGGAGCTTTGTCACTAAAACCAACCAGAAAATCCCTTAAATATTAAGGAATGTATTTACCAAATCCCGTGTGAGTGTGGTAAATCATATGTAGATGAAACCAAACGCCCTCTTCATGTACATTTAAAGGGTACTCAATTAGGGGATATTGATAAATCCGGTTTAGCGGATCATGCATGGTCAAATGATCACATGATTCAATGGTCTGAAGCTAAAGTTTTGCATAAGGAGTCACATTGGCGAAAACGAAAGTTTATTGAAGCTGCGTTTATAATGCAGAATGCATAAGTTTTCAGTCAACCAAGCACGGACATACCAAACATATGGAAACCACACCTTAAGGAAATCAAGCGTCTTAGAATTAAAAAAGGTGGCGGGCCGTCACACCCGACTGCACACCAAGTATAGTTCAAATTATGCGCATTTGTAATGACGTCATTTTTGTTTATTTTCTTTAGTATATTAAAAACAGGGGTGACACTAAGCTTTTTAAAAAAAGTAGTGTCTAAGATTAATTAATTTTTTAAATAGGTAGGTAATTGGTTATGTGAAGTATCCGTCACTGTCAATCAAAAACATGAGTTTGTCGCCATACGTTTTTTTCTCACCTGGTGACGTCATTACAAATGCGTATAATTTAGATAACTATACGTAGTAGTCTTTAGACTGGATGGTTTAGTTTAGAGATACCTACTAACCGAAATGTCGTGTTTAAAATAAATAAAGACAGTGGAAGTCCGAAATTTTATTTCTACTCAATCATTGTCTACGAGTTTCAAACAAAAAAGTTTAATGAGGTGGGTCCTCAAGTCGTGAACGGTTAGCCCAGATTTTCCTAAGCTCTAATTTCGACACTGACAGTAACATGTGTTTGTAGTAAATGCATTGTTGTCTTGACCGTCGGACTCGGTGTATTGAATTTTTGGTTTTTTTTATTACTGTGTGTTGAGTTTTATTTTTGTATAAAAGAACTTAGTTGGATGTAAAAATAAACAAGAAGTGCTATGTTTATGAAAATATTGTGAAAATTCAGCCCCGTTTGGTTTTTGTGAGATGATTTCAGTGACGCAGCTATGTTGCCATCGTCGGGGATTCTGTAAATTCTAAGTTTTCAGGAATGACCGCCTTGAATAGGAAAAATTTACATGGGGCCGCGGTTGATTACTTCTCTTTATATTTTTCTTACTCTAAGATAATAACCTATTTTGGTGAGCAAAAAATAACAGTAGGTACTAATCTAAATCCAAAGGCTTAAATTTATTTCATTATGATTTTTCCATACGTGAAAACTTTTCTTTGTTTGATTTCCCTGTGCGCTGTTTTACTAGCGCGCTTTTTTAGAGTGCCCTTTATCTGTAGCATTTTTTCCTGTGCGAATATTTCCTTTTCGGTTTTTTCCTGTGCGTTTATTTACGGTCACCTTTTCATCAGATTGTTGTTTTAAAACCGCCGTTGTACTAAGGTATTTACTTTACTGCTTTAGAAAGGCACTACTATACCCAAACTAATAAAAGCAATAATAATTTTTACAAGACAAGAATTTTATCGACACAAAACAAACAGATAGCTCTCCATTTAAAATATTTTACATTACTAAAAGCGCACTCTTACTTCTTCTTACTATACTTTATATCACTGGTAATCAATATGACTAAAACAGAACTAAAAACTAAAACTATAGTACGATAGAAAATAAGTGCAAACATAACTTACAGCTTCTTTGGTATGTGTAGTTGAAGTAAATTTGTTAGGGCCCATCGCCTACTTTTTTTCCTTTCTTAACCTAAAGAATACGTTATTTCGTAAAATTTCTTTACACCGAAATTAAAGGCAGACTTATTCCTGCCTTAGTGTGGTTAAAATTAAAATCCCCTTTTTTCGTCGTAACTGTTAAGAGCTGCTTAGTATAGCCATAGCAACTGACAATACCTATAAATGAGCAGAATGTTGTGAAGGTGTCTTTTTGTGTTTTATAAGTAAATAAAGTAAGAACTATGTTTTTTTTAAAATAAAAGCTGCAAAAAAATATTAAAATAAATAAAAATGACTTTGAAAAACTTTATTGCAAAAGATAAAGCTAGATTTAGGTTCTTTTGGGACAATGCTTTTGTGAACAATTATACCTATGTATCGATTACAAAAAGATTCGGGAGGAAGAAAAATAATTTAAATAAAGTTAGATCTACTCTTTATTACAGTATTTTCGTCCGAGTTTCGGATTAACTGTTGTTCACAACCTGGTAGGTAAAGTGCTAAGGGTAGGATAGGACTGAGCAGTGTAGGAAAACCCTTGCAACTGCACTGCATCATGTAACAAGACGATTTTCCTTTCTGTCTTTACAATTTACCCTAATTTCATTCCTTTGGTTGTACCGACGAGAACACAAAATTCCACAAAATCGATTTTATTATCTTCCAAATATTCGTCCAAAAATTCAAAAATATTATTTTAAATAAATTTTTAAAGGCGGATGGACACAGAAAAATTGATGGATTTTGACAAAACTATTTTGGGAAGTACTGCGTGTTGTTGTTGTTGTTTGTTTAAAAATTTGGTTGGTTGAACCAGCGGCGTTGCCTGATTGGGTCACAAGGTGGCCGCATCTTAACAAAGAAGAGGAGATTTTTGCTCGGTGCAACAAATTTAAAAATAAAGCATGCTTAAAATTAAAGTAGATAAGAAAGGGAATTTTAAAAGTCGGTGCGATGGGCCCTTAGTCTGTCAGGTTTAGATAGGTTCAAATAGATAATGAAATAATAATAAAAATTATAATTGTTATGAAGTCTGAATCAAAACTTCGCTTTTTCGAACCAAAATTTCTTAATAAAACAAAACATTAATATTCTTAAAAGGAGAAATAAATAACCTGCATGTAAGAAAAAATTTTCCCAGAAATAAGCCAATAATATTTTATTGGAATAAATGAATGAAACCAATGCATTTTATAAAAAATTATTTCCTCTTGAAGCATAGCATGCTTTGAAACATAAGAAAGCAGTTTTTATTTAGAACCGATGCAATTTGACTTGATTTGATATAAAAAAAATATGTTTATCTTTCTACGTAGAAAACCCCAATAGAGACTTCTAATGGCCGTTCATTATTAAACCTTTTTAGCATGCAAAACCAAACAATAAATAATTATTTCACGGGTCAATTAAACTACATTATTTAATGCATGCATTAAATAACATACTGCCGTTCACGTCGTTCGCGTCGGTCGACTCATATCAAGATTATAATCAGGCCGACGACGGACGCGACATAACAATTTTGAACCAAATTGGCTTCGATGCGTGACGGAAAATCGATGAAATACTTGTTGGTTTTTGTTGCTGTTTTTAAATGCATGAAACAACAAGATCGACGACCCCCGAGACGAGTACAATTAAAAATGACTATATATTTATCAGTTTCACAACGTTCTACGTCTTCCGATACCCAATCTCCACTCGTTTCTGTTTGCCCATAATTCATCATCTAGGCCTCTTATTCTTATTTCACTGTCTATTCCTTCTCTCCAGCTTCTCCTTGGCCGTCCTCGTTTTCTTCGGCCAGTTGGTTTCCATTGTAGTATTTGTTTAGGTAGTCTTTCATCATTCATTCTTTGTACATGTCCGTACCACACCAGTTGTTTGGTTCTTATATCATCCACTAAAGTACGTTCACCCACTGTCATAATTTCTCTTATTCTTTGATTTGTATTTCTTTCTCTTTTTGATTTCCCTGCTGTTCCTCTCCAATAGTCCATCTCCGTAGCGGAAAGCATTTTTTCTGTTCTATCCTTGATTGGCCATACTGCTGAGCCGTATGTAAGAATACTTTTTACAATGGTGTTATATATAAGCTTTTTGTTGTTTTGATATACTTTGGTCCCAAATTATTCCATTTAATAAAGTTATTGCTTTTCTTCCTTGTACGTTTCGATCTTTTATAGCTTTGTCTAGTGTTCTGTCAGCTGTAATTTTTTTTTTCTTTCAAAAATTACTAATTGCTATATTGAAGAAAGTATATTTTGTATAAAGAGTCATTTTCGATTTTTTAAATATTAAAATATCGCAATTTTTGGTGGACTTCATAGTAACGCGAACGGGAGATTCTGGACAATGCCGAGCGAGGCGCCATCTTATTATTAAACGCCTTTTGTTCGTAGTTTTTCGAGTAATTAATCATTACTATTTATATAATTACGTCGGTATACTGGGAACGTCCACTAAGTTATTTTTTGTAGTTTTTGAGATATTTGCATATTCACAATGAAAAATACCGTATCCTTATGTTAGTAAAACTAGCCATGATTAAATCAGAATTTTTAAAATGCGATTTTTTGAAAAGCAACTTTTTAGACTTTGTATATTGCCAGTATACCGACGATTTTATAGTTTTATACTACGTCTGTTTTGGGAGTAGGTAGGGTCACTGCATCCTGGACGCCAGGCTTTCAGGATGCAGTGACCCTAGAGTAGGTTTAACTTTTATGCCACCTTTTGATGAAATATGTAGAAAGGGTACTAAATTTATAGAACTACTTTCTCTCATATATCGGTAAATGGTGCAATAAGGACAAAACATAACTTTTTTAAATTTTCGAAATTTTCTTTGAATTTGAACAGTATTTTTAATTTTGAAAATTTTTCGGAATTTTAAAAACTTTAAAAAAATTAAAAAATTTTGTTTAATAATTTTCTTTATAAATTGCACTTACAAAATAGCTCTTTGTAAAGGATATTCTAAAAAATATCTAGCCCCAAAACAAGTAGGTCGCCGGCAAGCTCTTGAGTGCCTTTGAGTGTCCTTGAGACCAAAAAAAAAAGGTTGCCACGGACTTACGTTTTATTTTGCTGCTGACTGACGTAATAATGCTGATGGGATATTCCATAAAAATGCGTAAATGATTAGAAAAAAAACAACAACATGTATATGGCAGAGTAAGAAGGCTATGCATCTTTAGTTAGTAAAAACAGCATTGAAAGCCACAAGATAAATTTTTAAGTTTTGGTGGCGGCAGGAGTTTTCTATAATTTAATGTAAACGCTAGTTAGCAAACTATATGTTGTATATTTCAAACAAGCAATTTTTTGAAAACTAATTATACTTCTGTTATTTAAGCATTGGCGGTTCTACGGGGGAGGGAGGGGGTTAAATACTCCCCCCTCCCCAGAACCCGAAAAGATATGCAAAATATAAGGGCGGCTAGCCAAGACAGATAAGTTAAAGGCTGAATCTTTTTTTATTTTTGTTGAGTTGCTTTATCCGAAAAGCACTCAAAAAATCGCTTGTGGAAAAACATGTACACGGAAAAAGGCGCACAGATGAAAAACTTAACTTAAACAATAATAAAAGGGATTTGTTTTGCCCGTACATTCCCAAAATTTCGAATAAATTGCAAAAAACTTCATCAAAGAATTGCAATATTACACGGTGAAGTTGCGAAAATGGTACATTTTCAAAGCCACCAAATAAATTTACTTCGGAATGCTTCGTTATAAAGCATTAAAAACGTCGTTTAGTTAGAATGGAATATCGCTAATGGGCTAATTTAGTTTTAAAACCGTTAAAAACTTATGTTATTGCATATTTTCGCAGTATTAACTTTACTTAATAAGCAGCCAAACAACACAGCTTAAAGACGAGCACCTACAAAATTTTTGGGAAAAAAGATATAACAGCTGCAATTTTTTGTGACCCATGAAGTGCAAAATAATTATAATCAATGTTACTAGTCTTTGTGTTTCCATGCAATAATTGAAAATTTTCAGAGTTGTCAGGGACAGTACAATCCCGATTATCCGAATCGCGATTTTCCGAAATCCGGTTTATCCGAAACAAACTTTAAAAACAAAAATCCCGATTAACCGAAAAAATTCGCTCGCATTATACGAAACGCCTCTGGGATTCACCTATACTGCTAGGTGGTTCCCCTCGGGGTTTCACGGCAATACAATGGTCTAAAATGCGAATTGTTTTAGTTAGCCGACAGAATGTTACAAATGTTTTTCAGTCGATCTAATGATATACGCATTCTAAACTCCTATTTCCAAAAAAAAATCGGATTAACCGAAATTTCGATTATCCGAAATCATTTTGGTTCACATTATTTCGGATAATCGTGACTGTACTGTACTTCAAGTAAAATACTTAAAATTGTACTTCAAGTTTTTACAAGTACATAAGGTACTTTACTTGACGTTCAACTGCAATCCAGTACATGTATTTGCTACTTGAAGTATTTTTACAATATAGCTGATTTTGTCAACTAATGTATTCTAAGTACTATAAAACGATCTTTAAGTATACTAAAATGTACTTTATGTGGTACCTTTTTATGTACTTGATTTTGATGGTATTGAATGCGAAACTTACTTATTATAAAACATAGAGGATTAGGGATTTCAAATTGCTGTCAAATTTCGAGGCCTTAAAGAATATGGCAAGAAATTTTTTGCAGGCCTTGTATTTTTGGAGCTGCGAGGGAAAATTCATAAAATCAGAATTCCAGAAATTGGTCATATCTTTGTTATCAGGGCAAATATTCCAATTTTGTTAAAACTTGTCTGCAGAAAGTTGATGCTGTCAATAAAATGACGTTTTCAAATTTTTGGTCCCTCAAGTCGGATTCGAGATTTGAGAAAAAAAATTAACAAATTAAATAAGTAACTACATTTTTTTTGCTTCACATTGGGTCCCCAATTAACCACTAGCTACCAAAATTTTACAACGTCATTTTATTGACAGAATCATTTTTCTGTTAAACAGTTATAACAGAATTGAAATATTTGCTCTAATAATGAATTTCTAAGATTACAAATTTTTGAATTTTCCCTCGTAGCTTTAAAACTACAAGGGCTGAATAAAAACGTATGACATATTTTTTCTTGTCTCAAAATTTAAGAACAGTAATGTGAAATCCCCAGTCCTTTATCTTTTATAATAAGTGAGTTTCCCATTCAATACCATCAAAAATGGGACACCCTGTACTTTGTACTTTAAGGTACTTTAATAATGTACCTACCTGTGACAGGCCTGAGTCACTTTTATTTTGGTTCGTTCCATCTTTCACTTTTACAGATTTAAGGGTAATTTTAACTTTGTCAAGTGGAATTTCAAAAAATTATTTTTTTATAGTAATAATTTCTAATTTTCCCCTAAATTTATTTGAAATATTTAAGAAAAATAGTTTGTTAAGGGAATTTTTAGAGGTAATATAAACTTATAAGCGATTATTTGATTTAAAATTAAAAGAAAAGAATTGCGCTTATCTCAAACTATTATTTACGTTTTTAAGGTTTTTTGCCTTCCTGTGGGGATACTTTTCTGTAACACTAGGTATGCAATATGACAATTTAACTATTATGTAGGTAATCTAATTTACTCTTTTTACTGCTTACGCAAATAAACTAAGCACTCGTCTTTTTCCCTAATAACAGTGTAAGCCGCTATAAAATAAATACTCTGCTATTTTCCTAGTGCTTAAATCGCCTGCCAGCTATATCTCCAGTGCAGTGGTAAATAGCGGAAGCCCCTTGCTTTGTGCGCAACGTACAAATCCAAAGAAAACTCAACAATAAGGATATCTCAGAAACGATCCAGGAGCAGAAGGATCGTTTCATGAGACGAGTTGAGGGGTATCAAATCCCCGTGGCACAAGATGCGTTCCTGTACCGGCCCGGCCCGGCCACAGGCTAGTGACCTACAAAAGGCACCTCGATGTTTTACAAAGTTGCGCCACAAGAGCGGCAAATTGGGATATTGAAGCTCAGGTAAATCCACATGAATAAGTACAGACTAGAAGTGAAAGAGGTAGATGTTTAGGCAGCTAATAAATAGTTTTAGATAAACTTATGTGGCAACTTACATGACAAGATGATTACTGTTTCACGAGTTGTGCGTTTCCATACTGGTACTCAATATGCAGAGTGCCCCTAACTATTGGACCGTACAGGGAAGGGTTGGTACCACATATACAGGAACATTGCGTAACATCCCCTTTTATTGAAAAGCATCTCTGGACAATAATTTTGGACAGGTTATGCCCAAAATAATTTATACATAAAAACAACACAGAAAAACCTTATAACTATTTTCCGAGGCCACATAACGATAGCTAAGTACAGTTTCCACCAGTACAAGAACTTATGTGGCGTGGCTTGTAAATTATTCCATACTTACTTCTTCCTTCACTTTGAGGCAATTGTTCTGGTTGACAAATTACTGTCGGCTCTGGTTCGGATGTGTATCTTCCGGGACGTTTCTATTATAACCTTGAAGTAACTCTTCAAAAAATCATAGAAAATGTGTATGTATCATAACAGGTTCTTGTCTTGACTGTAACTGAAATGTCAGCTTCTTTTAAAAAGAATACTAAATTACTGAAAGATCTATATCCACATCCTCTTCTAAAGTTTCATAAATTTTCTTTAAAAATTTCCTGTTACGGCTGAATACATTATTCTGGGATATCACTACAATATTTTTATATTAATATTATATTTGTTGTGTTTGTTTTACGTTCAACAACTTCTTTATGTTCATTTGAAAACTTCTTTCATGCTTTAATCAAAATACTTTATAACCTATAGAGTTTTATTTTGTTTTCATTTTATAAAAAATTATTTTAAACAGAACATGAGAGTATGATGAATGTTGATATTCGCCGGTGACAGTTAGAAATACAGTACAGTCCTGATTACCAAAATAATGTGGACCAAACTGATTTTGGATAATCGAAATTTCGGTTAATCCGATTTTTTTTTTGAAAAATAGGATAGGATGCGTATCATTAAGATCGACTTAAAAACATTTGTAACACTCTGTCGGCTAACTAAAACAATTCGCATTTTAGACCGTCCTATTGCCGTGAAACCCCGAGGGGAACCACCTAGCAGCAATCCCAGACGCGTTTCATATAATGCGAATTTTTTCGGTGAATCGGGATTTTTGTTTTTAAAGTTTGTTTCGGATAAACCGGATTTAGGAAAATCGCGATTCGGATAATCGGGATTGTACTGTACTAATATTTGATGAATATATCGGACATATGCCAAGAAACTTGGTGAATGTTGACATTCACTGGTATATCCGGACAATCACCGTTTTTCAGACTTCCACGGTGACATATAAACACATTTTATATACAAGTTTAATAAAACTCCTTTTTAAAAAACAACTTTATTTTTATTTAGTCAATTTTAGAAATAAAACATTTTTAGAGTTAAATGTGAACTATTTAGATGCTTAGTCAAGCCTGAAAAGCGTTGTTTACATGCTAGGCTAGTTATAGTAACATAAGTGCTGGCACAGCTTCGCGTGGGTTCGCGAAGAAAATAGAAGTAAACATGTTTGTCAAATAAATTTTATATGATCTTGAAAACAATAGCAATATTGTGCAGCTATGATACTACGTCTTACCTTAATATAGGAGCTACACAGCAAATACATACGCCGACGGATATTTTACAACTTTTAGTTTATGTTACCTATAGTATATGTACATACGCATGTATTTTAGAATATATACCCCAAAGATTGCTAACCTTATGCTTATACTTTTGAAACTATCCTAAACTTTTGAATTTGATACCAGGAAAAAATTTTTGCCTGCGCGAAACTTTTAAAAATTAAATTTAGCATAAACCTCGATCAAGTGCTGTTCGGTGAGTCTTTGTCTCTGGTAATTGGTTGCAGTGGTATATCCTTGCTATGGATCTTTGTTAGTCCATAAAAATGTGGTGCCTTACTGTGGTGTGGAGTCAGGCGGGATCTAACGGCATCCGGGATATTTTTAGCATAATTCTTCAACATCCTGTACATGTATCCTTCTATGATTATGGTTGGATCTTTTGTAGTGGTTTTTAGTCTCCTTTCTTAAGAACTTCTTTGATCTTTCTATAGTACGTCTCAACATCCATGACAACCGTCGCGTCGCGTTTCCTTTGTCGGCAGGTAGAATCTTGATCGATTTATCAGTCTGCAGGTTCTTGATTGCCCGTTGTTCTTGACTGGTGATGTTTGCATTTTTTTACTTCTTTCTGTGCAAGGTTGTTATTAATTTATGACGATACTATATAATCAGCTTCTGGTTGAAATAGACTATTGCCGCAATAACGTCCACTGTCGGTATTTTTGTTGGCGCAATGGCAAACCTAAGTAGAATTGGCGCAATGGCAAACCTAAGTAGAATTAGATTCCTTTTTGAGATTTTTACTATAGCATTGTTGAAAGTGGAGTAATTTGTGTACGTGTCTGTAGTTTTTTAATTTTTCTCGGTAAGTTGATCTTATTTTCTGTCGTTGTCTGTTGCAGTTTTACTTAGTCTTGTCTCATAATCTTCCTCCTAAGTGTGTCGTCTAATTTCTTCAAAACGCTTCTAAATGTCGATATTGAACTTCGCTTTCCTTCACATTCTGGGATTGAGAGCGACAAAGATCTTAGAGAGGACCAGGCAAGCACTAATCCGATCACAAATTAGTAAATCTGTCACACCTGACTGCACAGCAAGTAGTATAAGTAGTAGCCTGTAGACTGGATTGTTTAGTGTACACTTGAAACCCGTTACAGATACTTTTTTTTTCAAGGATATTAAGGGCACATCTTGCATAAAGACACCTAAAGACTAAAACCCCTCGACTGGGGCTCCAACTCTCCTAGGATAGCCACAGCAACTGCACTACAGCCTTTACTGGCTTAGTGTGCACCCTCTTGATACTTAGGCTAACCACCCATTAATTTCGTTCCCTAAACGAGTTTGTACAAGTCTTTAATGACAAATATCATCAATCGAACAAAGGATAAAAAAAATACAGCTGAAAACAATATATTTTGCCCACCTTATATCATGCTTTAACATTTATATATTTATTTGTTTAATTTTTATAAAACAAGTTGTCCTGGATAGTAAACAATTTTATATTAGAAAGACAAGCAGCAAACCTTTTTAACATCGCCGTCGCTGTCTACTTCTACTTGTGTATCAGCCGGTTAAATAGCTCTCAGGCATTGCTTCAAATAAAAACAATTTTAGTAGTTTTCCTAATTCAAATAAAAGTAAAGTAGAGGCAATTTCCAGATGGGTTTAAAGCGAGGCATATTACTGTTCATAAAGCTGTGGATTTAACAAAGGTTCAGAAATTAGAGTTGAAAACGAGAAAAGTTTATTTTATAGTGGTTTAGAAAAAGGAATTTTTTTCAGTTTATCCTGTATATAATCTCTTTGTCATTGATTGTATGAAAAATTAAATTGTTGGCAGCAGCGTGCTGTCTATATAAGCAGAAAAGCATCTCTTAACTTCTTGACAGAGTACATATATCAACTAAAAATAAATTTTTAATAGGTACTTAGTTATTAGTTATTAGTTAGCAATGCCAATACTTACGCACTACCTAATTTATAAGTTTCCTACCCAAACTCGCCATACCCTAGTTACACTACTTTCATTTATTTGTAGAAAATACAGCGCCAACATTATTCTGTTGTAGGAATTAGTTTCAAACATTTATTTAAATAGTTAGTCGCAATGGTAGCAAATTTTGCTTCACATGCAGGCGATCCGGGCTCGAATTTTAGCTTGGTACTTTGACGTTTGTGATGGTGTGAAATCTTTGGGAAACTAGATGATTTATCCTGTTTTAATGTAAAATCCCCATATAGAAAAATAAATAAATAAAAAACGATTATTTTAAAATTTATGAGGCCTCTAGTTCGGGTTCAATTCGATTATAAATAAATGTCTCAGTGGCGCACCCAGGAATGTGTCTTGGGGGGGGGGGCGAGGCCTGTTGGGGGGGCCCGAAGTCTCATGATATCAAATTTTAAGCTATTTTTGTGTTTTATCATGAAATATGTAGAAAATATGTAAAAAATTCTAAGGCTTGATAGGTTATACTGATCCACGGGTGACAATCAAACTGCCTTCCGAGTTCAAATAATTCATTTTCAAGGGGGCAAAGGAATGATATAACTGACTATTTACCGAACAATAGCCATAACAAGACCTTTGAAGCTGACGTTTGTAATGGACGTTCATGTCGGGAATCAATTGAACGGTTTATGTACGGGCATGTCGCTGATACCTAACCAATGATCAGATTGGACCAACTCTTTTTTGGAGAACGCAAAGATATTTTAATTTTTTTTTCGGGTAGATGTGTCTGTTATAATACTATTTACAATTATATGAATTAATCTAAATTATATTTTAACCCTTTCCGGACGGCTGGTGTACCATTAACGACAGTAACTTTTTTGGCAGACGGACGGCTGTCGCCTATTGACGACACCTGTTTATAATATTTCTGGACGGCTGCCGTTGCCTTGAAGACATATATTTTTTGTGTTTGTCAGACAGACAAGGGCCATCTACTCACGACACCGTCGGTCGCCTCTAAGCGACAACCGGCAACGTGGCAAAGTCGTGTAAAGTAATAACGGTCGCGTCTGGGTATCCGATTATAAAATAAAAATATATTTTTTTTATTAGTAGATTATAATAAATATGAGCCTATATTTTTATGGCTTCTTGAGTTTATTGAATCTCTAATAAAGATAGTTCTTTAATGAGTCGTCTAGCTATAAAAAGAATATTTACCAATTTTTTCAATGATTTTTTAAGTTTACTTTATCTTTAAGCTCAATAAAAACTTCATTTAAATAATAATCTTCAGTTTTTCTATTTCAAAGTTATTTTCTAATAGATAGTAATTTTTTTCTAAAGTCATTTTTTTACGAATGCCGCCTGCCTTCCATTGCAAAAACTCTGTCCGTGTGCTCAAAAGTTGTGAAGCAGTGCCGTCCGGAAAAGGGTTAAAATATAGGCGCAAATCTCAACCATTTACCAAATATGGTAAAGCTACTTACTGCTACGTATTTTTCACACAACCTGTGAAGCCCAGATATCAAATTTCTTAGCTAAATTATATCGCTTGCCCCGTCAGTGATTTTTGAAAACAGACAAGCCTTTAAAGGTATATGAAATCAGATAGCGGATTGCTGTCATCAATACAATTAGTCGATGGAATAATAGATAATTATGGGAACAAAGCCAGGCTATAACAGTGCCAGGCAGTATTTTGACACCTTCACATTGTAAGATCCAATGCCTTCTTTGGTAATAGAAAATAAACGATTTGACTTTGGTACATCAATTTTGAAGGTTCAACTGTCAGTTGTCAATGAGAAACTGTCAGAATACTGTCGGTTCATACCCTTTTTCTACGTTGTCCGACGCCTATTTTCCAACTTCCTCGATCCTGACAATCATCTTCTGTCAAGTTTTTTTGACTCACTGATCTTTGGATTGAATATTGCCTTCCAGTTTAGGACGCCCTCTTTTTCTTTGCCCTATTATTTGCCATTCTATTTTGATTTTTAATTTTGATTTAGTAAGCTTTATTGTCTAAAAAGTCTTAATTTCCATTGACAAAGCAATTTAGCCTATTTATACACATATACTAGATAGTATTTCATTTTAACGTACTATTACTAAAACTAAACACTTTCTCATTGGCAATATTGCAATATTGAGAGCCACTTAGGGCCTGTTCTTAAATTACGTAACGCTCTAGGGGGGGAGGGGGGCTTTGGCGTTGCGATTCACTCAATGGTTTTTTAATGTGTTTTTTCTTAAAAATGCGTTACGAGGTGGGAGAGTAAAAAATCTCGAATTTCCGCGTTACGCAATTTAAGGACGTTCCCTTAGAGTCACAAACATTTTCAAAATGATGCCTTTTTATTTATATAATACCACTTCCAACTTTAAAATTATAAAAAATAGTTTAGAAAACTTTTTTAATGAACAACTTTCCTGTTTTTTTTTGTCAAATCCCCCCTATCTATTTCTACACCACACTAAAATATTTTATTCTTAAAACTGGTCAAAGTATAAAATAACAAAAAGATAATAAAATGCTCAAACAGTCTTTTTTTTTTAATCGCCCTGGTCTATTTCTAAACCAAACTAAAATAATAAAATCGTAAAACTGGTCAAAATATAAAATATTAAAAAGATAAATAATAAAATGCACAAACAAACAAGATTTTTCATGTATCTACAGGTTACACACAACCTTACCTATTCAAAGTTATTAATTTATTAACTATAATTCTACGAAGACAATGGATTACAAAGAATAAAACCATCACGGAACTACAATAAATAAATAACACTATACATGATAAATAATAAAAATCCTGAACACATAAATTTAAAAAATAAGTCTAAGATGATGCTTTATAATACTCAGTTAACTATAGAAAGCTTTGGTAAATAGGAGATTTTTAACTGATGTGCGAAATCTTTTATAATCTTGAACAGAGCTCCTGCTTTCGTAATATTTCGTTGTTTATCGTTTATCCGTTGTACATGGCCATGCTTTCCTCAATTCCCGTTCTTTCTTTTATGATCCTCACTGCTGATATCAGCGATTCTCAAACTGGCTTCCGCGAAGCGGTAATTGGGGTTCCGCAAGAAGTTAATAAAATAAAAAAATATATGTGGTATCATCCAAGAATGAACTAGCCTAGTGAAATAAATGTAGAGTGGAAAGACTAATTGATCTAAGTGCCAAAAAGCGTTTTTGTGGGAAACTGAAAAAAACTGTACAATACATGCACGCGGACTTACGGATGACGTGATTTTAAACATGTTTGTTAGGGCATAAGGTGTGGAAATTGCACTTAGTTTTTATAGCCCCGTATTGGCCTTGACACATACATCATTTTGGGTAGAAAAACTAAAATTTGTATATTTTGGCACTTAGATCATTTAGCCCGGCCACTCTACAAATATTCTTAGTAAAGTAAGTTTAGGAATTGGTAAAGTCACCTGCTTACTCAGTGAAATAAAGTGATGATATTTCCTAATGACGACTCTTCATTTTTCATTTTAATTATAGATTTTGACCCTTTGTATAGTTATTTTATCGCTTTTATGTATGTATAGGTGGTAGACGCTTTTTACTCATTGGGCGTCGACCGGTGAGATACCACCATGCCAGAAGTGAGTAGCGCTAAGTGGTATCACCACGTTCCGCTACTGCGCTGGCAGTCCGGTTCCAACAATGAGTAACAGATAGCATGATGGCGCCTCCAGGATCAAAATATTCCGGAGGTAAAATACCCGACCACTCGGATCTCCGGGCGTCGGGTGATTCTGGGGGTCCTTCATGCAAAGATATTAAAAGAAGACCAAAAACTCAACTCAGAATTGATTTTAGCAATATAAGAGGATTAAGTACCAACATGAATTCAGTTCACCAACATCTTGAAGAACAAAGACCTGACATCCTTGTTCTCACTGAAACTAAAATCAGTTCTGCAACACCTACTGTGAACTATCTTTATCCCGGCTATGACCTACACCACCGATTTCGACATAATTTTGGAATCTGTGTGTACATTAAAAATGACCTTTCATGTCATCGAGAGGAGAAGCTAGAATCAGCGAACCTCGATATCATATGGCTGAAATTCACCTCAAAGTCATCGACCAAGTTCATTTGCTGCCTCTACCGACCGCCAAGTAACACCGAATATCAAAACTTTTTTGCGACATTATCCGAAAACTGTGATAGTATACAGTCTAACTATCCACATGCGGAAATTGTTTTTTTTTTGGGCGATTTCAACGTCCACAATATACCCTGGCTAAAACACCACAACAAAACAGATAATGAAGGCAGGGAAGCAGAAGCTTTTGCCATATGTTGTGGTCTAACGCAGCTTGTCGATGAACCTACCCGTATCTCAGAAAGGGGTGAATTTGCAGCGCTTTTAGACTTGTTCCTAACTACAAATCCTGACTTGTACACAATTCAAGTAGATCCCCCACTTGGTTCATCCGATCATAAACTTATAAGAACAAAGTGCGAAATGTTCATACCGCCAAGCCAACAATCACTTCCTCGTAAAATGTGGCACTATAAATCGGCAAAATGGAATGACCTTAAACAGTTTTACCTGGATTTTCCATGGCAAGAGGTTTGCTTTAAAACGGCTGATCCCACTATTTGCTGTAATGAAATAACAAAAGTAATCTTATCTGGAATGGATGCATATATCCCACATACAATAAAACGCAGAGCTAATGCAAAACCTTGGTTCAACAGCCAGTGTCAAACGGCTGTACAGAAAAAACACAGAGCATATAACCTTTGGAAACGACAACAAACCGCTCAAAACCACACAGAATTTATAGAAGCCAGAAATAGTTGCAAAATTACTATTGACGCCGCCAAAGAAACATACAATCAAAGAATAAAAAACAGGTTGCTGAATTGTCCAAGTAGTTCTAGGTCCTTTTGGTCTCTTGCAAAAGCCGTTGGATCAAACTTCACCAAGTCATCCATACCACCACTTACAGATAAAAATACTCACTTAGCCACAACATCAGAGGAAAAAGCCAATATGCTGGCCAAAATCTTTTCCTCCAACTCAAACCTAACAGTGCCAAATGGAAAGACTCCACCGTTCATTGAAGGGGTTTCCCACAGTATGCTAGAGGTACCCTTTTGTCACAGAGAAACACGAAAATCCCTTAAAAAGTTGGATACAAACAAAGCAATGGGTCCAGATGGCATTCCCGCGATAGTACTCAAAAATTGTGCTAGCGATCTCACCCCAACTTTCGCAAAATTATTCAATTTATCTTATAGGCAAGGAGTATATCCATCATCATGGAAGTCTGCCGCAGTACAACCCATTCCAAAGAAAGGAAAAAAGACAGATCCGTTAAACTATAGACCAATTGCTCTACTTCCGGTGATATCAAAAGTAATGGAAAGAGTTGTGAACAATCACCTAACCAAGTACTTGGAAAAGTACAAAATTATCAACGACAAGCAATACGGATTTCGAAAATATAGGTCAACTGGCGATTTACTTACATACGTCACTCACTTATGGCAAAAAGCGATTGAGTTGCGAGGTGAAACAAGAACAATTGCCTTAGATATATCTAAAGCATTCGATAAAGTCTGTCATGAAAACCTGCTCAACAAGCTCAAAGAAACGGGATTGTCGCCGAGACTTTGAACTTGGTTTGAAAGTTACCTTAAGGATAGATCCATTTATGTTGCACTGGATGGCCGGAACTCCAACTCTTACCAAATAAATGCTGGTGTGCCACAGGGAGCAATCCTTTCGCCAACACTTTTTCTGATTTACATAAATGACCTCATAGATAAAACAGTAAATCCACTTTATTGCTTTGCAGATGATGGCAATGTAGTCTCCTCAGTCATACCACCCACATGTCTCTCCGCACGTGAATTCCATTACCTTAGACTAACTGAAATATCACAGATAAATAACGACTTGGAGATAATAGAGGACTGGGGCAACAAAAACCTTGTACAGTTCAACGCGCAGAAAACCCAAGCAGCCCTGTTTTCAAAAAAGACCAGCATCGGTGAGCCAAACATCATGCTATCTGGAAGTGCTATCGCATTGCAGAGCCAGTTGAACATCTTAGGAGTCACTGCAGAGACCAACATGTCTTGGCACAGTCACGTGGCAGATACAGCTAAAAGGGCGTCCCAGAAGCTTGGGGTGCTATTTCGTACAAGACATCTGTATACACCAAGCCAACTGCTGACACTCTACAAAGCCCAGATTCGACCAACTATGGAGTACTGCTCACATATATGGAGTGCGGCACCCAAACATACCTTAATGCTTTTGAACACCGTGCAAAGGCGAGCTATCAAGCTGATCAATGACCCCGCACTTACCCGTAGCTTGGATAGTCTCGAACATCGAAGAACTGTGGGCGATCTATCTCTCTTCTGCAGGTATTATCACGGAAAATGCTCTGAAGAGTTGGCACGTATGATCCCCCCGGGAGTAGCACCTACTAGGCGAACACGTCAAACAGACGGTAACCATCAATTTATTGTCAAAATAGAGGCACCAAGAACCTCATTATATCAGCATTCATATCTCTGGAGAACAGCATCGCTGTGGAATAAACTCCCTGCGACAGTTTTCCCTGCAGGTTACAACCTGAACCGTTTCAAAACCAACACACACCAACATTTCCGCGCACTTGCCGCTTCTCGAGCGTGATAGGGATCTCCTTGCGAGTGCGCATACCCGTAAAAAAAAAAAAAGTATAATATTTGATTGCTCTAACACTGTCCGACATTTTTCTACTGGAACGGTATCATATGCTTTTTGTAGATCCACAAAGTTAACATGAGTCTCCAGTGGCGCACCCAGGAATTTGATTGGGGGGCGTATTTGATAATATTTTATTTTTTCATTCATGAAATATGTGTAAAATATCTAAAAAAACTTAGGCTGGGTGCGCCCATGGAGTCTCTATAATTCTGGCACTTATTTTTTCAATTACTTGTTTAAGATAAAAAAAATTATCACTACACATTATTTCTATTCTTGTTCATGAAAATCTTTCTCTATTTAGAGTACTGATTACTGTAATTCCTATCTAATTGTTGCAATCCAGCTTGTTTCATTTAAATTAAAACACCTTTCGCCATATTTTCCCCACAAGGTCATGGAATTTTCAAAAGAAAATTATTGGATGGAAAGTACACAACAGTTACATCGGTAATTTTCGATGACTTGTTTGATAGCATCAGATCTTTTTAAGAACCCATTTGATTGCATTGATTACCTTATCGATGAGATTAAGAACTACCCACACTTTTTCTGAGATGAGATAAAAAATCGTCATTGTAAACTTAAGTTGATTCGCGCAAAACATACGTTAAAGCTCATAATGTGGTATCTCATGCCAATGCATTATTATAGAAGAAAACACTATGCAAAGTCAGCAGCTTCAAATATCATACTTTGGTTGTTGCTTGGGAATTCTTAGTTTTTAAGTTTCAGTTTTAGGATAGATTTAAGTAAAACCACACATCTTTTAGTTTTCGAAAAATAAAATTATTTTTTAAAACGAAAGTTGTTTCGCTCCTGAGTTAAGTTATGAGACCAGTTTCGCCAAGCCGATCGCGGATGCAATATATATTTCAAATAGTACCTATCAATAAAACATCTAAAAATACTAATACAATTCAATAAAAGATTGGGAAAATGCAGGAATTGTGTTTGCTAGTCAAAGTTTTGTGAGGGTAGAGGGATGAATGTGCTAGGATATTCTTAGAAAATATTTTGTTTAGTAATGGGGAAACATTCTTTATATTTATATTTTTCTTACAAAAATAAACGTTTGCACTCAGTAGTTAGAGTGCAAAATCCCTAAAACTTATTTTTTTAGGTAAAAATCAAAGGCTGCAGCAGACGTGGAGCAAACAACCTGTTTTATTAGTGCGACAAAAACTGTAGACCCGGTCAAAAAGCATAATATGGAACCTGCAGAAATAGTCTAGTTAATTTAAGTTCCTGCGACGCGCCTATGTGTTAGGATTATACTGTGTAGTCGCAAACGCGAGAGCAGTCTTCCATTTGATTACCACTATAAATTTTACCAGGTTGGACCATATACCAATATACAGGCCTCACTTTTTTGATTTTGGTCCAAATACGTTAAACACATGTTCAAAAAATGGAAAAGTTAAGCACTCTTAGCTTGCTTTGGAAACAAAGTCAAATTTTAATTTGCAGACCCGAATTTTTAAGTGCGCAAGCGTGTGTTTTGTCACTTAGACGCACAGCCGCTGTGTAGGTGAACGCCAGATTTATTGTTTATTTTCTGGTGTATTGCGTTTGTCGTGTAAAATTATGTTTTTTTTTCTGTGAAATTGGGAAATAATGTATGTAAAACATTTGCCGTTTGTGAAGAACCTGCCGGGAGAAGTAAGGGAGTGGCATTCCATAGGTAAGTACTTGTAGTTGTCTTTATAATATGTTAATATTAAGAGTTGTTTATAGATGCCATTAAACATTTTTCACTGTGTCCAGAACAAATCTTCACAATTAATTTTAGAAAAATTACAATTTTAATCCACAATTTAATAAATTTTAACCCAATTAACTAGTGTTTAGAAAAAAAAATAGACATAATCCTAAATTTTTGACAATTGTCAAATAATCTAGTGACGTAACGGGGTCCCGAAACCACCAAAAGTGATGCATGCGCAGTAACCAAAATCCTGTCTACCCGAAAAATGAACAGTGTAAGAATGCATGGGTATGTCCCATATGTATGCTCTAACTTATTTGGTTAGGTCTTTCGTTCTCCCTAGATTGCTTATTCAACAACTATAACTTTTACTTCTATGACGGGAATTGACGGTTTGCGGCGTGACAAAGGCGCTTTTGGTCCGCGATGCATACAACAACAGAAGCTAAACGTGCATTCTGTGTTAGGTGGTGAATAAAATATACTACTGGTACTGCACAAAACATATAGTGGTTTATAACCGGAAGAAACAAGAAGATATTTTACTTAACAGCTATCTACGTTAATATTGATTTGCCATTAACGTTTAATTTAGCGTGGTTAAAGGATTTTTCCTGAGTCATTAGAATCTGATGTCAAACAGGGTGGGAGGGGGGTTTCCCTTTTTAAAATGTTCGGGGGACTGTCATATCTACCCATCCTAAGTGTGTTGCTTCCCGTATTAAACGGAGTACAAAAAAAAATAAATACATGTTTTTTTTTTAAATAAACCATATGTCAAAAATTTGGCAGTGTTTGAAATATGTCGTTTTTGACATTCGATCCTGATAATTCTCGAAAAGTCATTCACCATTGTTAACTTAAACGTTACTGTCCGATCATCATTAACGGAGATAGTTATTAAGTAAAATATGGTCAATCACCCAGTACGTTACATTTTTTTTTTTACATTTTAAAAAAATCTGTGTTTTCTTTAACAAAAGAGATGTTTTGTCCGGTTTTTTTCATCAACCTCAAAAACAAAAATACCTTTTTTTCACTTTTTCCGCCGCCACCTTTAAAAAATAAATGAATTGCATTTTTTGTGCACATTATAATTTAAGGCTAGCTTTTCGTAATACAAAATGACAATTATTGGTAAAAAATTTTATCAAACCAAAAAAATGCTGTTGTCTCTCTTAAATTATATTGACACGTATCATTTGTTATAGAACTTTTAAAATCAGCGACCTTTATTTAGTACAAATTGAAATATTACAGGGCAACACTATACTTGATGTTGTATTAAAGTGACACCGCGTCATCAAAACCTTGATGGGCGCGAAGGGAGTAGAGGGGTATATACAGTGGCAGGCACTTCCTTTATTTTTTTATTGATATTGATTCCCAAAACAACCCAAAATGAGGCACTGCACTAATTAGTCATTAGCTTACTATTTTACTTGCTTTTTATTGATGTCTTCTTCTAAACGATTTCATTAGAAAGGAACAAATATACTCTTTTCTGGTTGTTACGAACATATTATTGATTTAGCCGGGCTTTGGCGTTTTCTATTCGTTGTTTTGACTGTTTATGTCAAACAAATTATGACGGAGCTTTTCACAAAACAAATTACCATTTTTGCAAGTAAATCAATGTTTGCGCACATTTTCGGATCTTTATTTATGAGGTAAGTACCTATTTGATCTCTCCTTTAAAAGGTCTTAGTGTTTTATCATTCGAACATAAAACCCCATAAAACACTAATTTTTTAAGGCTTCTTTACTTAGATTTTGCCGCAAAATTTGGTTTACCATAGCTATGACGCGGTGCCACTTATATACAACATCAACTATAGTTCTGTCAAACAAGAATGAAAAAAATCTCTTTTTTATTTCAACTTTGGCCGCCATCTTGAATGCCTAATGTGAAATAGCAACTTTTTATACAAACTTACAAAAGTTGGGTCACTCTTGATAAGACCCAGAGTTTTTATTTGTAAAAAGCAAATTTGGTCTATAGGTTATGATGGTCTCTTTTATATTTGACATATTAAGCGCCATCTTGCACAATTTTTAAGTTAGGTTACAGAAATGGTTATTATCTTTAATAAGGGGTCAAAAATAAATTTCGCAAGAAAATAAAAAAAATTTCCAAAAAAAAACCATTTTTTGAAATATAGACGCCATTTTGTTCAAAGTGACAGGTTTCAAATATTTTTAGTTTTATATTGAATAGGTCCCGCCTAAAGTGAATCCATAAAAATTAATTTAATTTCTCCTTAAAGAGAGAATTCATGTTTTTTCTTAATTTTGGCAGCCGCCATCTTGGATTCTAAAACCGGAAAAAGCGAGGATCGTCGAACGAAAATTTAGCTTTGCGTCATAGGTAATACTATGCCAAATATAAAAATATAAACAATCGAACCTCTCTAACTCGAACCTCTATAACTCGAACCCCTCTATAACTCGAACCTTTTAAGCGGTCCCTGCACTTTTTACATGTATTTTAACCCATGTAACTGAGTTTCTATAACTCGAACTCTCCATAACTCGAACTGTTTTGGTTGTCTCTTCAGTTTCGAGTTATAGAGGTTCGACTTTACCTCTTTTGCAGCTCTTTTTATAAATTTAACCTACTAACAGCAGGGTTAATTAAAAGTCTTCAGTATATTTTAAACTTCAAAGAAAAAACACGGCCAACCATTAGCCACAATTTTTCATGAAAAAGACCGATACCCTGCTGCGGCGTACTCATAAAGTACAACGAACTATTTGTTGGGGTATTAGCAGCCAACTCCCCTGGGAGCTATTGTATATAAGGTCACTAAGACCCTAAAATGGGTTTTTACTCTACCAACTCTACATAGCACAGGAATATAAACAGGGTTGAAATTTGGTTCCTTGAAAAAACACAAAAACACAAGTTAGTTTTTACGGAAGGGCGAAAAAATATCGAAACACAAAATATCGAAAAACAAAATGTCGAACTAAAATATCTATACATTAAAAAATTATTTTAAATTTTTTTCTTGTAGCTTATTTCAAAGATTAGTTATGAAAAAATAAAAACAACCTAATAATTTTTTTATACATCTCAATCAAAATGTCAAAAAATGAAGATATGTTTTGGTAATAAAAAAAAGGGGGGGGGTAAAGGGGGGTACTTACCCCAACAGAACCCGAAGAATTATATGGGCGGATATCTGCTACAGGTAAGTTAATGGCTGAAAAAAATTATATTTTTGTTGACCTGCTTTATCAGAAAATCACTTAAGGAAGAAATCGCCTATGGAAAAAAGTGCACACAGAAAAAAGGGCACAGAAGAAAAACTTAAACAATAATAACTCCGGCAAATAAAACACAAAAAAAGTTTTCTCTTCATCTCGATGCATCGAATCCAAATACGGGGTTTGTTTTGCCCGTACTCAGCAGTTTTCGCATTTTTTTGTGCCTACGTGAAAAATTGCAACGTTTTTATATAAGGACCATAAGTAGGTATGCATGCGCCGGTATAAATATTACCTACGATGTTAGGATAAGAAAAATATCTTACTCTAGACCTACGACCTACCAATAATACTAGCCCAATGGCCCATTTATGCTCTTAGGATATTATGAAGCTAGACTTAAATCATAAAAGTTTTAAACAGAATTTGCAAAAATATTAAATTAGTTTACGAGTAATAAAAGATCTACAAGTTTTAAATATTTTGATAAATTTTAAAATTTTTATGAATTTCAACAAAAAAATTTCAAACATTTTAAAAATATCAAAAAAATTTTAAATATTTTGAAAATTCTAAACTTTTTTCAAAATTTACATATATACAGGGTGTCCCATAACTTAGGAGCCATACTGCAGCAGGTGATAGAAGAGGTTATTTCTGATAAAAACTTTATCTAACATGGGGGGTCGATCAATACTCATCTGCTGTTAAGATATAGGCATTTTTAAGTTGTGTGTGGGGGAAAAAGGTTTTACGAAAAAAAAAGAAAATTTGTCACAGTCAAATGAATACTTAGCCATAATTGTGTTAGATAAAATTAAAAGTTAAGGAGATATAGGCTGTCAAAATGATCTACACAAATGTATAAAAAAAAAATCTTTCAAAAATTTTAATTTTTGTTTATTTATTTTTTTAAATAACATCAATAATACTTTATTAATAACTTATTGCTCTTGTACTAATACACCACTTTAAAAAAGTTATCAAAAAAGTGTAAAAATCGCCAACTTTGATGCTCTGTATCTCAAGAAAGTTTATTTATTTTAGTATGATTTTTCCGTACGTTAAAACGTTTCTTTGTTTGATTTCCCTGTGCGCTGTGTTACTATGTGCGCTTTATCTTTGGGCGCTTTTTTAGTGTGCGCTTTACTTCTACTGCGTTTTTTCCTGTGCGGATATTTCGTTTTCGCCTTTTTTCTGTGCGTTTATTTAAGTTCACCGTTTCACCATTACCTCCCCAGATTTGTGTTGCTTGTTTTCGTCACATAAAGTGTCAGACCGTACCTCCTAGCTGCATTGTATCATCCCAGACATTTATATGTTCGATCACAAAATATATAGTATATAGCAAACTTTGTGCTTCGATGACTGTATTGAACCAGTCTCGTCACGATTCTTTGAAATTCTACAAGGATTTTCTCTGATATCACAGTTTTAATTATATCAGCCTAACTTAAAAAAAGTTTTAAATAAGGACACCAATTTCTTTATTTTTGTATAATTGCGTATTTTTCGAAAGAAGGTGTGTTGGCAGTTAGTAGTTGGTGACCTTAGTTGTATAATATCTGAAAAGGCGAAGCGATGTGCGAAGAACAAATTGCGAGGGCGAATAATCCTTGAGGTTTTTTCATACCCGCTGCTTTTTTGGGGTAACAAGTAAAAATAACTTTTTCCGAGTAAGACGTGTTAAAATGTTTGAAAATCCTTTTTCTTTACTTAGTAAGATTCTTTTAGTTACACAATAAATCACTATTATATTTTTCTGACGATAAAGACTTCCTGCCTGTTTGAGTTACGTTATAAATTTTATTATCGAAGTAGTAATGTAATGAGCTCATCCCAGTGTGCAAAACCATTAACATTGTAAGATTAACATTGCATTACCAGATTTTGGTTACTTAGTTACATAACCAAAGTAACATATACAGTGAAACCTCCCATAAGCGGACACTTACGGTTCCGTCGATTTTGTCCGCTTATTGGAGGTGTCTGCTTAAGAGACGGAACTGCAAAATTTTGATATATATTTATTAACAATTTCCTTGCTTGAGATTTGATTGATTGAAACTGACTTGTCAAAGAAACGATTGTTATTGTTATATTGAACAAAAAACTTCAAAATTTAATTTTTACCAAGCGTCAACTAGAAATGAACCAGGTTAAAAAATATTCTGATCATGTATTCCATCCAAGAATTTTAAACCTATCCAACTGCCATTTCTCCCAACCGGAATTATCTTTTTTGGAAAAAGGTCTTAAATACAGCCCTAATTTAGGGTATGATCAAAAAGGAATTACTTCTTTACTGGCTGACATAGAGGTGGCTTTGAACGAGACAAATAACGATGTCATAAATGCAGTTAAAGGTTTTTGTTTGCAGTTAATAGGTAGACATAGTAGTAAAAACAAATTGAACACCAAAAAGAGTATGAAAGAGAAAAAAATGTTCTCCTCAATTAAGCTTAAAATAAAGCAACATGATTTGGTTGTAGGTAAGGCTGATAAGGGCAATTGTGTGGTAGTTTTGGACAAAACAGTTTACATAAAAAAGGTTGAAGATTTTATTTACAATAATTCTATGTTTTTGGAATTAAAAAGAGATCCAAATTCTGTATACTCAACTGATCTGAAAAGGATAATAAATAAAGAGCAAGAATTTTTTAATGAACTAAATGTCAATAAACCTTATATTCCTATGAACTGCAAAACTCCTCTTTTATATGGAATGGTCAAAATCCACAAAAATAACATGCCCATCAGGCCAGTAGTAAGTTTTGTTCAGTCAGCAGCTTATCATCTAGCGATATGGTTAGATAATATTTTGAAAGATGTTTTAGACTTTTCTAACAAGTATAGCATCAAAAATTCTCTTCATCTAATAAACAAACTTGAAAATCTGAAACTATCAGATAATTGTTGCTTAGTCTCATTTGATATTGTTAATTTGTTCCCCAGTATCCCCAGGCTGGACGTAGTCAATATTATTGAAAGAAAATTGAATGAAAACTTAAGCTTATCGGATAGAGTTAGGAAAACAATTTTAATGCTTTTAAATAAATGTTTAAATTTAGACTTTTTTCAGTTTAACAGTAAGTTTTTTCGTATGTTAGATGGACTACCTATGGGATCAGGTTTATCTCCTTTGCTTGCCGAGATATTTATGTCGGATTTTGAAGGTAAGCTTTTTTCTTCTAATTTTCATCTTTTAAACAAAATATCTTTTTGGACCCGATATGTGGATGATACATTCGTTGTTTGGAATGGCACAAATGATGAGTTGAATGATTTTTTGCTTTATCTGAATTCTTTAAATAGTAATATACAGTTTACGATGGAAGTTGAAGAAAATTGTACTCTGAATTTTTTAGACTTGTCAATAAGAAGAGATCATAATAATAAACTCCGCTATTCAATTTATAGAAAACCGACTCAAATTGATAACGTCATTCCTTCCGATTCGAATAATTTTTTTGCCCATAAATTAGCTTCTTTTAACTGTTTAATTCATCGACTATTTTCAGTTCCTTTATTGCCTTTAGATTTTGAGAGGGAGAAAAATATGATTTACCAAATAGCTATTAATAATGGATATAAAATTTCGTTAATTAACAGATTGATTAAGAAAAAGTATAATTTGTTTTTAAAAAATTTTCTGTCTGATCCTCAAGATGTATCCATTCCTCCTTATCAGCCACCAAGATATGTTAAACTAACTTTTCTGGGTACTGTCTCTTTACAGATTGGCAATATTTTAAACTCGTTAAATAAAAATATTAGAATAGTTTATAAGTCATTTTCCAGTTTAAAAACATATTTTAGTAGACTAAAAGACCATGTTCCGAATTTAGAAAAGAGCGGAGTTTATCTGTTGTCATGTGGTTCGTGCCCTGCTAAATATGTAGGACCAACGGGACGTAGTTTTAAAGTTAGAATTAGAGAACACCTTAACTCTCAAAAATCGCCGTCTGATAGACGTTCGGCATTCAGTATGCATTTGAGGGAGTTAGGTCATAATTTTAGTATTGATAATAACTTTAAAATGTTACATGATGCACATAAGGGTAGAAAACTTAATTTTTTGGAAAACTTGAAATTGCTAAATTGGAAAATGATACTAATGTTCTAAGCTTGAACGAACCTTCCAGCGCCCACTGTAGAGAGGTAGCGAAAGTTATCAATTTTTTTAATTAAATGTTTTTAAAAACTGTTTCTTGTCCCGATCGATTTTATTTTATATTTTATTGATTTTTAACATATTGTATTTAACTTTGAACCTTTACTCTTTTAAACTAATTTTAGTATTTTAAACTGTTGTAAGATGTCGTTAGTTGTACCAATTTTTAATTTATTTTATCTATTTTGTTTTTAATATTGTTGTTTGTATTTAAATTTTAAGGTTAAGATGTTTGTTTAATTGTGTGGTTTTGTTTTAATTTTTTTTTGACTTGTGTTCCAGATTTTGTCCTTAAAAGAGGGATTTTTATTTTCTGTAAGTAAATTTTTTGATACTTTTCTTTTTAATTAACTAAGATCCGGTTTTATTTTGCTTGCAGATCACACTTGATAATGATATTTACATATCGAAACGCGTAGTGTGTTTTGAGAAATAAAAAAGATTGTGAAGTATTTTGGACTTTCCCTTCAATCCTTTTCATTATGATTCTACTTCACCCTGGAGAAATCTACGATTCTATAATACTAAATAATATTTATGCCCAAGTCGTGCAGCGTTCTGTCCCGTTGTCAGAGATTCACGTCCGGTTAAGGGAGGTTTCAGAATTGTTTACTGAAAAAAAATTGTCCGCGTCCGGTTATTAGAGTGTCCGGCTATAGGAGGGAATTTTACATGTAAAGACATAGGCAAACGCATGGTTCCAACAAATTGGTCCGCCTAAAGGTAGTGACTGCTTAATAGAGGTGTCCGCAAGGAGAGGTTTCACTGTACAGCAATGTTACATTACCACTACGTTAAACGTCCCTTCTTTGTTACGTAACATGTAACAATCCAACTCGCATTGATATATACATATAGATACATTGTTAAAGCAATTAAGTGAAATTAGTTTCTCTTTCGTTACGGTATGTCTACCTATATTTAGCAACTATACCGAATAAGAGGTCATTAAAAAAAAACTGGTATTAGCGCCTTAGATAACACCTAATATATAATAATAATAATAAAGATATCCATTCTAAGACGTAAAAAATATCTGACATCTCAAGGAAATCTCATAATCATATATATGGAAAGAAATATTAAAGGATTTCTTTCTATATCTGTTTCCAACGATTATAGAATATAAAAGATTTCTCACAATTTAAGGAAATTTAAAAAGAAATTAAATCAAATTCTTTTTAAGCCTGATATTCGCTGTAGGACCAAGAATATGTTAACACTGTGCCATTTATTGCCAACAACGGCAGAATTATAGAATTCTGTCGGGACCTTAATATGTCATCGCTATAACCGATATGATATCGTTATAAGCGATATTCACCCAGGGCTATCAAAACGGACGGGCCACGATCCTCCACTTTGTTGACGTCACATCCGGGGCTGATTTTTTTTTTGATGGTTGCGTCACGACACAGCTGATTGTCTTTAAAATATTGAAGTTGGAATGACGGTTAATGAATATTTGATTTTTTTAAAAATAAAGCCGGTTTTAAGATTGTTTTTACTATATTCTTGAAGAACAATTTTTTTAAAATGTATAGTAATCCCTAATTTTTCAGAACCGCTTCATTAGCTCACACTAAAATTAAATTTAAAACAGAAGCGAATGTGACAAACACAGAAGACAAAGTCAAATACATGTCAAATATAACAGTTGGCATGCGTTACATGGCGGGTAATTTGAATTAAAAATAAGAAATGCTAAATTTTGAAGATTTTAACCTTTTAATCAGCTTGCATCCTTACAAAAGTTATTCCACCAAACTTTTGTAAGGATGGGGATAGTGTCTGAGAATATTTCACTTAAATTTGGCGGAAATCTGTAGTGCCATTTTGAAAATATCATAAAAAAACATCTGACCTCCCATAAGACCCAATGTAAAAATCAGCCCCCGAAGAACAGCTGATTTTTTCAGGGTCGTGGCCTCTATTTTTGTTTTGGCCTTGATTCACTGTACCAAATATCACAAATGCACGATGTCTTGGTAAGCGTTTAGCTTCATAAGTCCGTTAAAATAACCACAAGTAGAAAGTATAAGTAAACTAGAACAACCATTTAAAGTGTTAAAATAAATATTGTCCGAAAAAACACCACAAATGTAAAAAAAAAACCATTGAAGATTAAAATACATAAAAACACATATAAACGTAGCACTCTAATCAAATCTTGGCACTCCAAATGACGCGCTGTCACCTCTCACACCGCTTCGACCATAGAGTTATCAAGCAACCTATCATCTTTAGACCTTGGTCCTTGCCATACGCCGCTGTTACACTTTTGTGACTTTGACTTTTTTTTAGTTGGAAATGTCACAAAAGTGTAACAGCCTATGGCAAGGACTATACCAATACCGTTGAAACGGTCTGTAAGTTTGCTTGGACAAACTTAGGTTCTTTCGTTTAATCATTTAAGCTAAACTTCAGGTTCTCACAGTGTCTTGTTTCAAAAATCACAAATCAAGTTTTCCAAATCGCATATCGTGGGATTGCGGCTTAATGTTGGAAATGTAATATTTAAGTATTTTATGGTCAAGATCTTCTTGCTTCTTTTATCTGCCTGTCAGTCAAGAACTCGATATAGTTTTATAGCCTCTAAAGCGCTTTTGTTTCGATATCAGCTGTCTAATTATTGGTTATTAGTTGGCATTCGCCTCTTCTCCAATAATAAGTCTTTGCGACTCCAGCCCGTGCCTAGCTACATCACACACTAAAACATTTTTTGTAATTTTCACCAAAACGTGGAAAATATGTTAATAAATAAAATAGTGGCCATAAATGTTAGAGAATATTTTATTCAAGTTAAATAAACCATTTAAAATGTGAGTTTCAAAACTGTATTTATTATTCAGAGGAAATAAAATTAATCGACAAAGTGCTTATTACACTAAATTTTTATATCTGAATCGAGGTACAAAAAAAATATCTTTTAAAAACTAAATTATATTTAAATATGAAACTAGAAAATAAATATTTTTTAGCATTTTACTGAATTTATATAGGGTGAACCGAAGTAGTTTTTGTTTAAAACATACTTAATATGAAAGTATACTAAAAACTCATCTGATACTATCCTTGATAACTTTTAAAAAGTAGTTTAAAAACTTAAATATTATTTCTAAAATTTCTTTACTACTTAAGAGTAATTCTGACTATTCAGAGTAAAACAAAGAAACTGCCAAAATGATTCTGACATATTTTAATAAATTTAATAAATTAATATATTCGAATCGTGATACCATCAATAACTTGTAAAAACTAAATTATATTAAATATGGAACACACAGAAATTATTGAGCAAGGTGTAGTCTACTATATTCCGAAACCGCATATTGATGCGATGCTCCGTTAAAAAGTTTGCGTTTTTAAAATTATTTAATTCTCAGAAAACTCATTAGTCACTAGCATTAATGGATTTTGATCAAAATAATCAGCTCCTTAGAGTGTCGAACACTAATTTACTTGAACATTTTATTAAAATCGGTTGAGCGGTTTAGGAGCTATCGTGTGACAAACAGAAATACACATACACATACACACACACACACACCCGGACACACACACGCACACATATACATACATCATGACGATATTGCTAAAATAGTTCAAAATACACAAAAAACTTTTTTTCTTACAGTTTTGGCAAAGTATTATTAGTATTATATATATGTATTATCAGAAAAAGTATATTAGGCAGCGACATATAGCGGGACACGGTAAAAAAATTGAAGTTAAAGTCGTTTATTGATTAAACCCGAATAAAAAAAAGCTTTTTTTTTAAGCTAAGTAGGTATACATTTTCTTAAACCTATATTTTAAAAAAACATACCTTGCTAAATATGTTCCATGATTTTTACCGTTTCTCTATAAATGTTAAAAATGTTATGTTTATTGTTTTGATTCGTAATATGTACTTTTTAACACAACTAAAGTTTATACAATAATATAATACATAACAAAACAAAAGCTACCGAATGTGTCAAAAGTCGAGGCCAACTCTTTTAAAGTGATTATATACGAAGGTTTTTTCTTTTATAGTCTTTATTTCAAGGAAAATAAAGACTAAAGCAGAAAAAACATTGTCTATTGTATATTTCATCCCACATTATGGATACTTTTGAACATTTATATACGAAGATTGTCTTTTAAGTTTTGCATATACGGCTGGAATAAAATAGTAGATAACTTTTAAAGATTAACGCACTTTTGCATGCGCTCAATCCAGTTGTCAAAGCTGTAATTTCTTTGTTGGTACTGGTAAAATAGCATTTTTTAAGGCGTCGACTGCTTCTTCTGGCCACTCTTGATGTTTGAATAAGTATGGAAATTATCGTTAAAAATTCGATGGTTTTTTGTACTTTGCGCGAACTTGCATTGTATTGGTGGAGAATGATTCGTCGTTCGGGGTTTGTTTTTCAAAGCCCAGCGATGACTTTCGGTCAATAAATGGTGATGTACCTATCGGCGAACAGTCCTTTGATCTTCCAGAGGAATTGTTGCTACATGACTTGCTTTTAATGTCGTGACCATCTTTTTGGATAGACTTCGAGAACAGATGATTTTTGTTGGCTGTCCTTTATTTTGAAAAAACCCAACAGACGACTGACGTTTATTTTCGGGTTCCTATGTGTAAATTTACGATTCATCACCACTAGAAATGATGTATACGTTTTTCGAGTTTCCTACCTCAAAGCGGTCTTAAGCTTTCTGACACCAAGTGACCCTAGCTTCTTTCTGTTCTTCGGTTGACAAATGCGGTATCCAGCGGGAAACTAATTTTCTTACCCTAACTCTTCATGCAAAATTTTTTGAATTGAGGTCTTTGAAATCCCCAATGAAGCCTCAAACTCGCGATATACTAGATGTCGATGTGTTAGCTGTATTTTGATCGTCGCTAAGGCTAATCCGTCCATGCTTGAATTGCCCATTCCGACGAGACACTGTCGATTAATGTGGTGTTGCATTACCGTAACCCGATATTAACTCGGCAGGGCATTCTTGTTGAGATAATTTCCTTCGAATGTTGTAAAAAATTATAGCCCAAAAATATTTTCGGTTTAATTCGAGGGGTGGCTCGATCGCCGATGTTTGTACACCAAACGGTACGGTATTTCCTGAGGTATTTCCTGGTATTTCCTCAAATTTCAATGGTATTTCCTAGTATTTCACAAGCACTTCCCGGTATTTCCTAGTATATTTCTAAGTACTTCCCAAGCATTTCCTGGTATTTCCCCTAACCTGTACACCAAAAGGAAATACCAAGCCACCCCTCGGTTTAATTCCATTTTTCGACTGATTTCTTAATTCAAAAAATTCACTGTAGCCATAAAATTATATGTATCGAACTGACGTTTTGAACTTAGGTTAGGTAAAGATTGAGGTTAAGTTTTAGTGACGAGATTCGATCAGTGTCGCCCTCTATGTTCCTATATGCAAAATATTAAAGACAGCCCTCGTATTACGCCATTTTGATTCCATTCGTTAAAAAATAAACACTTATTTAATTCCACATATTTTTTTTTATCCATCATTGTGCGTCCCCACATAGCACAGTCACGTGTTTAACACGTAAAAAACGCGTGAGAATAAAAAACGTTGATTTTAAAAAACTGCTAGTAAAAAACTTTTATTCCATATATGAAAACAAGTTGGATAGGTCATTCATTAACGTTATACAAATAAAGTTGCTAAAAACGGCGTTGTAATAACGCCATTATCAAATCAAAACAGCAATTTATTTACGTTATTTTCAAGTGAATTGTAAGTAGATTTTGATAAAATCACATTAGGCTCGCGCCTTTTCCACACGAGTTTTAAAACGCGACTTGCATGGCTTTTCTACCAAATATTTTTGAGATGTTACTAGAAGCAGCGCCACTTATTGGCGACATTTTTCACTTCGACGAAATCTATCCGGTAGTGCGTTGGCCTCTTAACTCCAAAAACCAGTTAATGAACTAATCCCTAATCCTTTACGATTACGACGCATCAGTTATTAATCTAATAAAGACACATTATTGTGTGAAAGTGTTTACTGTTGAAAAATCTTGTTTGTATTTATGGAGATTTTGCCTTGCCTTGGGGGCCATCTTTTAAAATTGTCTTAAAGTGTTGTAGTCTTAAACTAGTGAACTTTTAGAACTTCCTCTCGGGGCACTTTTAAGTTAAAAAAAAGGTATTAACAAAAACGTGACAAAAGAAGACGCAGAAATTTATTACTTTTAACAAGTCTTTATCTAGAGAGCTTTTAGAACAGGCTTTCGCGCCTTTTTTTGGCTAAAGAACATATAGAGAAAAAACATGACAAAATAATATGCAAAAAGTTAGAGGTTTCAGAAGTCTTAATCTAGTAACATTTTACAACATTTTGTGGAGAACTTTTCAAGTGTGAGTGTGGCACATGAAAATAACGACGGAAAAAAAGACCTTATATACACAACACCAGAAACTTCAGCAGAAATTACATTTTTATAGCTTGATTCCTCCTTGTTTTAAAGTTTAATCAGGTATATTTAACAAAACAAATATTACATGGTATGAGGTTGTTTTCTAGTAAAAAAATTCACGTTAATTTAACATTAATGTAATTTTTGTGCTATGTGGGTCACTGCCTGATGAGCCCATTAATTCAATTTAAGTTAAATGTTAAGTAAGGCGCATAAAAAGGCGCAACTGTCACGGCTATTCCAAAGGTGACTTATAGAGTAATTCGATGGTTATGCGAAGGATAATTTCACTTAAATAACCTAATAAAACTTTTTACCTAGAGTTTTATCCGGAAACTTATTTCATTTTGCGGAGATTTTTATTTGAGTTCCGCTTTAGTGAAGTAGACTCCTTAAGTTAATGGGCAAAAGTTTACAGCCCATTTGTTTTATTGTTTGTGATTTATGACGGTTCTAACGCGATGTTGTTATGCTCTGTTGATAATGTGCGCTTCCGTCGTTCCTTAATTAATGCGAATTTAAAGTTCTTAGCAACTTTTTTTATTATTAGAGTCCATGTAGTAAAGCAGTAAATTATATAAACTTATTTGTAGTCAGTGAGACAGTATATTTTAGCTCACACTACTACTATACTATAGTAGTGTGAGCTATAGTGATCCTAATTTTTTCGACAAAAAAAAAGTTGCTCCGATTTCAAAATTTTTTATATATCTTTGCGTTTCAGATGATTTTGAAACTTTTTTGTTGCGCCGTCTGTCGGTCTGTCTGTCTGTCTGTCTGTCTGTCTGTCTGTCTGTCTGTCTGTCTGTCTGTCTGTCTGTCTGTCTGTCTGTCTGTCTGTCTGTCTGTCTGTCTGTCTGTATGTCTGTCTGTAACGACCAACGCGCATAACTCAAAAACCGCTTGTCTGATTTTAATAAAATTTGGTACCTTGGCTGGATCTTGCGTCGAGATGGTCCCATTTAAAAATGAACAAAATCCACCGAGCACAAGCCAAATAAGAGGGTGGGGGTTGATTTCAAAAATTAGAGTTTATGTGAAAATATGGCGTGTGTGATATCAAACGAAAGGTAATTGAGTCTGGACTTAAACAAAATTAATTTTAGTTTTAAAAAAAGAGTGGGGGTAGATTTAAAAAATTAGAGATTAAGTGAAAATATGGCGTGTGTGATATCAAACGAAAGGTAATTGGGTCTGGAGTTAAACAAAACATATTTTAGTTTTTTTTAACAAAGGGTGGGGGTAGATTTCAAAAATTAGAGTTTAACTTAAAACCTGGCTTATGTGGTATCAAACGAAAGGTAATTGAGTCTAGAGTTCAATAAAATATGCTTCAGTTTTTAGTTATATTAGCTTTCACGTAGATACACTATACTATAGTACCCAGTGTGAGCTTAGGTGCCCATAGATGGGCAGAGTATTTTTACAAGCTTTTATTTAGCTTCAGATGTTCTGTCTAACTATCTAACTAACTATCTAACTATCTATCAAATCTTGTAAAGCGTTTTTGACACACTTCCCATTATCCGATTTGGATGAAATTTGGTACACACATAGTGGTCCCATGACAATACAACATTAAGAAAAAAATATCCTCCCACCTACCCCCACCCCCTTCCATAGAAAAATTTGTTTTTGACACACATCCCGTTATCCGATTTGGATGAAATTTGGTATACATATAGTGATCCGATGACAATACAATATTAAGAAAAAAATATCCTACCACCTCTACCCCACCCCCTTTCATAGAAAAAAATTAGTTTTTGACACACTTCCCATTATCCGATTTGGATGAAATTTGGTATTCACATAGTGGTCCGATGACACTACAACATTTTAAAAAAATATCCTCCCACCCCTACCCCCACCCTCTTCCATAGAAAATGCGTTTTTGACACCCTTCCCATTATCCGATTTGGATGGAATTTGGTATACATATAGTGGTCCGATGACAATACAACATTGAAAACAGAAATCCTACCACTCCCACCCCCACCCCCTTCCATAAAAAATGCGTTTTTGACACACTTTACTTCAAATGACTTTTATAAAATTTGGTATATGCATAAAGGTCCGATGGCAATACAGCTCAAACAAAAAATATATTTCTACCTCTACCCCCACCCTCTCCTTCTCCCAATAGAAAAATGAGTTTCCAAACAACTCACGATCAGCGATTTCATTATAATCTAGAATAAACACTTCTGTTCTGTTATTGAACAAATATTTTCATTTAATAGAGTAGATAGCTGAGACTAAAAAGTAGAAAATAAATTGGTAAATTTTTTTTTAAAGTCACAAGCTTTTATAAAATGCACTAAAAATTAAAAAATAATTTTCTAAAATTCTAATATTATCATAAAAATAAAAGCGATGGCCGCAAATCAAAGCATAAGTTATTCTAAATTTGTGATCTAAACACTTAAAGAATATTCAACATAGCAGGTCATCAAAGATCAGGCGCAATCAGAGGAATATATTAGATATTTAAAGTTGATAAGCACTTTACAAAGCATTTTCGTTTGCCTAACTGGGAAATGAAATTTGACTGAAAAAAAACTAATTGTTTTGGAGAAAAAGCTCTTTATAAACTTAAATGCTTTTTGACTTTAATAAATATTTCAAAGTGAAATTGCTAACTTGTAAATTGCAGGTACTTAATTTAGTATTTAAGTTAATAGTTCAGACTGGGGGTGTATAGAATTATTATTTTTTTTCTGGAAAAAAATATAGCAAAAGTTGTTTTTACATTTTAAATTTAAATTCAAATAATTGGCGGATAAAACGTAGAACAGGGCTTTGAAAGTAAAGGTAGAAGGAGGGAGCACATGTTTGTCTGCTAAGAACCGTGCACGCGATAACATCAACCTCTCGCTCGTTCGTAAATAACATTTTAATCTTATAGCTAACTTGATTTTTTTAATAATGTATCAAATTTAACTAAATCCATGTGTTTCTAATTAAATCCTCAAACTTTTATGCCAAACTATTACATTTTTTTTAAATTGATTTATACTGGGACTTTCCATCCAATCAGGATCACTCGCCCAGTTTCGCAAAGTTTTAGCAAGGTTAAAGCATTTTTTGAACAAACACAAACAACCAAGTACCTAGGCAGGAATCGAACCCGGACCGCCGGTGTGGGAAACAAACATTGCTACCACTACACCATGATGGCGGATTGCAAATCTTATTGGTCAGAAATTTGTTTTGACAGCTCACAACGTCGCGTCGCTGCACTTCGCTGGATGAGATACACACGGGTTGGGTGCATATACGGAATATTACGTATATGGTTGGGTGCCGTAAAGCTATGCGTTGTTGTCCGTACGTATTTCATCCAAATCATAGAAAATCGGGATGAAAAGTAAGTGAGTGAAGATGAGGGATTCTACCTATACGCAAATCTCTTGTGCGCATATTTCCGGTCACCAAACATGACATACCCTGGGATGAGACTACTCTGGATATAAACGCCACACTGAATGTTGATATATAAATGTATTACAATGTCATTATTTGGTTTTATGATTAATTTACAGTTAATTATCCGCAAATATTAAGATCAGGAAACAAGTATCTAATAAATCCCAAATTTACATGGATGTACTGCTAACTTTATATAAAGTGAGCAAAACAACATTTTTTTAATGGCAGGATTTTTTAAAAAATTTTATTCATATTTTTGTAATATGCAGGGTGTCCACCATTGCTAACTTTATTGTTATTAAGGATAGAAAAAAGTTTAAATTGGCAAACTAGTATAGTTTTTGACGCTCTTTAGGATGCCTATATAAAAAAAAATCAAATACGGGTTTTTTCAAAAAACATTAAAAAAATTGTCAAAAAAAAGTTTTTGCTCAGAATTCATTGAACACCTTGTATTTTATAATGTTTTTAACGTAAAAACTTCAAAAAGCGATGCTATTTTTTCATTGATTTCAATATCTCAAAGAGCATCAAAAATTCTACCAGTTTGCCAATTTAAACTTTTTCCTAGCCTTAATTAAAAAAAGTTAGCACTTGTGGACACTTAACTTGGAACACCGTATATATTTTTATTACTTGTTCTGCTAACTTTATGCACTTTTTCTTTCGCCCCTCCCCTCTAGATATCCTGGATGTGCCACTGGGTAAAATAATTATGTGAGGTTTAGGAATTTAGAACTTGTTTAAAATAAAACACCTTAAAAGATGAAATAGCGTGTTTTGTGAAACTTTTCGTACTGTCATAAAATCCATCCCTGGCACTGCAGAATTAAGAATTTAGCGTCTCATAGAAGATGCATGACACTGTTATAAAATGCAGATAAGCAAATTTTTAAGTCATGTACACTTAGTAATCGCAGCACTCGTTATCGGCTCCAGAGAAAAACCAAACTGAACCGAACCGACTTCGGATTCACACCCTCTAGGATCCCGGGAAGAAGTCAGGGAAGTTTTTTTTAACATACGATATTTTGTTCTGCGCTGTTATTGCTGCGCTATTATAGCATTCGCGATTTTGACATGCGCTATGATGAAATGGCACGGATGAGATAAAAATAAAAAATCAGTGAAAAAAGTAAAAGAAAAAGAATTAAAGTCCAAAAAATAGCATGACCTCGTGATAAAATTGTCTTTTTTCCCTCGCCAAAATTTTTGCCACTTTTCTTCCCTGATATGCGCCAGTTGAATTTAACTTGGAGGACATTTCTAAAAATATCAGGCTTACAACATTTATTTTATGATTTGACAGCAATATTATCAGTTCGAGTAACGGACAAAATATCGAAACACAAATGTTGAAAATACAAAATATCTCAATGATAACAAGGGGTTTCTGGATATATCAATCCTACACATGAGATCAGACCAGATATGGACCAACTCTCGAACTAGTCATACAGGAGAAAGCAACATGGTCTGGACAAAACCACCCACTGCCATAGGAAAGATTGATCTGGTACACAGACGGACGGAATGGCCTAGGAGAGATTTGCATTTTCAACTGAAATATTACCCGACAGTATTTCACACAGAAATCTCTGCCGTCCTAGAATGCATAAGAAAGAATAATAGAATGGAACACTGTGATGAGACAATCTCTATTTACTGAGATAGCCAGGCGACCCTCACGGCGCTTATGCGCCTGAAGGTAACCTGAAAGCTAGTGTAGAACTGCTTTGCGGAACTAGTGAAACTGGCGGAATGCAATAGAATAAAACTGTTATGAGTGTTAGGACACAGAGGTATTCGAGGCAATGAAAAAGCTAATGAAGCAAGACAAGGGTCGTCAGAAAAATATATTGTGACAGAGCCAGCCCTGGGGGTACCAAAGTGTACTATGAGGTTCCATATAAACTTTGAATAAATAGAAAATATAAAAGACACTGATTAGAAAGACAAGGGCTATGGGCACAATGAGCCTTTATCAAAGGCCTGAATGCCAAACTTACAAAAGACCTGCTCAGTTACAGTAGGATGCAAGTGAGAACCATAATAGGAATCATGATCGGCCATATGGCGGTCAAAGTTCATCTAAACAGGATGGGCTTGTATCAAGGAGACCTAAGCTGCAGAATATGCCATCAGGAACCTTTAAAAGTGGAACATGTAATATGCACTCTATCGCAAAAGGCATCTAATATTTCGGGAAGTTAAACTAGACCCAATAGCGACTGGGGACTACTCAGTTAAGGACCTGTACAAACTTCTTCAGGGAACGAAATTAATGTAGTGGTTAACCTAGAAATCAAGAGAGTGTACAATAAGCCAGTAATGACCGTAGTGCAATGACTGTGGCTTGGCTAGGCAAACCGGAGTCACATTCGAGGGGTTTAGTCGGTCGTAATCCAACACTACCCGACCTCGGCTAGCAGAGGAGAAATGACTCTGGTAAAAAAGTAGGCCGGGTGTCTTATGCAAGATTTCTATGTGAGACTTGAAAAAAAACGATAGCAAAAAAAACATTTAAAAAAACTTAAAACCTAACCTGAACTGGTTGGGTTGGTTTAAAAAAAACTGTTCTCGGATATTATACTAAAAATAGCTAACCTGACCAGATCAGGCTAATTATTTTTTAACATAATTACTTAACCAGTTAAGACTTAAAACCTTGATTAGGTCCTGTCCTGGTTAGGTTATTAGACTAAAAAATCTAACCAGATCAGATCGGGTTAGGGTAGGTTTTTGATGTATTTGTTACTATATCGTAACATTTGTGTTTCGTTATTTTGTCCATCGCTCGAAATGATAATGTAGCTGTCAAATTATTATATTTTAAAATAAGGGTTAGGTTTTGTTTTTTCGACAACTTGTAACTTGACATTTTATCTTTTCGATATTTTGTAAATCTAACATTTTGTAATTTCGACATTTTGTACTCTCGATGGGCTAGAGCTCATTGCACCATACGTGGCAAGTCTGGCCTGTCGTTGTAAGCTGTAAGACTAAAGCACGATACACAATCATTGGCTGATGACTGTTGTTTGTTTGGGGCTAATGCCCGAGGTTTTCCCGCAAATTCTTTTGCACGTCCATAGGGCAGTGTGGCTTTGCGGGTTACCTTTTCCAAATGAGCATTCCAGGTAAGAGTTTTATCTAGGGTGACCCCTAGCTATTTTCCCTCAAATGCAAATGGAATTCTTTCACCGTCAAGCTCCACAAGAGTCAGGAAATCTAGTTTCCTTTTATGTTATTAATACATTAATGGTGTATTCTAATATCCTTTAACTTCTTTTGCTTGCTAGGCGAATGCATTTCCAATTCCGAAGCGGCTGGGCGTACATCCTATTTTATACGTTTTTCCAAACTGTTCGCTTCCGTGTCAATTTTCGGTAACGTTTAAATCAATTTCCATGGGTCGTTTTGCTATTCTCAATATTCAATATATCGTATTCGGAACCAGAGAAAAAAAATCTTACAGAAGCCTGAGTTCTACCCAAAAAGATTTGGAATTTAATTCATAGAAGTCACTCACAAGAAAACTTCTCAAAGTGAAGTTTGCAAATTAAAAAAAAATCAACGTCTTCTCCACTAAAGTCTTTATTGTTTCGGGTTTTATTTAGTACATGTTTCAAGTCTAAAGAGACTCATAATCATCTAAACAAGGTAAACAAAGAAGTGTAACTACATCCGAAGCAATTTTCAGTGCTTATTATATAGATTTCAACTGCAATCATAAAAATATGTATTGAAAGGGAGCAAATAATCACTTTCACATTCACTCATGTACTCTGAAACTATTACACCTCTATCTTTTTTAACCAATACCCCAAACTGCATTACTCATAAAACACCCTTAAAATGTAACGTATCTTTCAGAAACCTTCAAAAGACACTCATACCCCCAGCATGCTAATGCAAGGGTTCAAAAAGTTGCTAATACTAGTTGAAAATCCAGCGAAAAAGAGGCTTCCTCAGCAGGAGTGGGAAGTGGAGAATATTTTTTTAAATATTTGTTTTTGTCATGAAAATGACAGAGGTGAAATAGACAGTTTCATAGTAAATAAGTGAACCTAAAAGTGATTATTTGATCCCTGTCAATACATATTTTTATGTCTCCAGTTTGAATCTATATAATAAGCACAGAAAATTGCTTCGGATGTAGTTACATTTCTTTGTTTACCTTGTGTCAGCTGATGATGAGTCTCTTTAGACTCGAAACATGTCGTAAATAAAACCCGAAACAACAAAGACTTTAGCGGAGAAGACGTTGAGTTTCTCTTTTGCAAAAATTGCCTATTTCAGACAAATCATAATTTAATTGTTTTGTGTTAAATATAAATATTTTTGTTTATAGATGTAACTTTTTACTAACTTTAAAGTTACCCGAAATCACGTCAGGCAAAGCATTGCGCAAAATTTTTAATAAGGAGGGGGAAGATGCATATTACAGTAAAAAGTACAACTGGTATACCAGGTGGGCAAAAAAAATGGAAAAAATATTTTTGTTATAACTTTGGAGCTATTCCATTTTATTTTAATGGTCCGTTGCCATAAAAAACTAAAGAGGCTCGTTTATTGTCTTTTTTCCATTCATAGATAAGTTTAAATCGATTTAGTGGTTTCCGAAATAATAATTTGTGTTATAACCCAATTTTACAGACTAGATGATTTAACGATTTATTTTCTCATAAATTATTATTTTTAATGAATAAAAATCATCATGATGAAAATCGATGGCTCTTTGAAAATCTGATCAGAAATTTTCCGACATCCTTAAATACAAATAAACAAGCGCTAAAACAACAATACTATCTTGAGAAATACTAAAGCAATTTTAACGATTGCTGCTGCACGTGGCGGGCCTATGTAAATCATTTAAATAAATTAAAAAAATGGTCCAAAAATTAAACATAAGAAAAAGCGATCTTTTATCAAATTGGATTTAGTCCGTCATATTGGATTTCAAAAAAGCGAAACATTTTTATAATTATCTTTATAGAAAAATCGATCAGCTGAAAAATGCTTTTACTTTTATGGAAATCGATTCGGTAATAATGAATTTACGACAAAATGAATTTAGACAGAATTAACAAGCAAACGGATAATCTGTAAGGCAACGGTTGCATCACACAATAATATTTTAGCCCAAAACTTTAAAACAAGAAGAAACGAGTCTTTTTTAAGAATAAAATTTGCTGCTATCAGCCCTCTTGCGATTCAAGATGACTGCAAGTTTAATAATTGTCTTTATAGAGCAATCCGTTGTTACCATGAGGAAAATTTCATTTATAAGAAATGAATGCAGATAGAATTGAGAATATATAATCGGCAAAATAATGGTTGAAACAAAAGTAATTTTTCGACAACAACTACAGCTACTGATTTTAATGATTCGCACCTCGTTGTACGTGGAGACAAAGCGGTTTTACGAATTAAAAAATTCTTAACAATTTTTGGAACATAAGAATAAACTAATCTCACAAGTCAAGTTTGATTCTGTCCGCCATTTTGGATTTTTATCTAGAACGTTGACAAAAAATCCACTGCTTAAAATCTGAAAAGTTTAACGAAATACATTTTTTTACCCACCTAGTATATTAGGGGGGGGACGTGCCCCTCTCCCTTTATCGTACACACGCCTTTGACTTCAGGTTTACTTAGAGTGATCAGTTTTATGACTTTCTTAGTCAATGAATATTGTTATACACTACAAGTTCAAAGATTTTGAAAAACAAACGCATTTAATATTCCACAGTACACCAGTCTATTTTTTAAAGTAATTAGTGACAGGCTGAATTTTTTTACATAGTTTAATTTTGCCGAGGTTCCCAATTTTTTTCTTCTTCTTCTTCTTAAAAGTGATTCCTAACTGACTGCACGGATGCAGAAACCTTCCAGCGTCACACTGACTAAACTAAGCCTGCGCTTGTGAAGACAAAGTTGCCATTTACTTTCAAACACATTTCGTAAGCCACAGAAAACAAATAGCTTCGTAATTTACGAAATGAAAAGAGTAACAGTAAAGAATTAGTAACTGGTTATCTTTTTTCTGTGGCTTAGTAATGTGTTTAAATGTAAATGGTAACAATATCCCAAAATCGCATGTCTAGCTTAGTCAGTCGAAAAATTTCTGCGCCCGCACAGTCCGTAAGGAATTACTTTTAAGAATTTTTGCAGAAGATAAAATTAGGCGTTTCGGCAAAATAAAGCTATTTGCGACTATTCAGCCTCTTACTCATCATTAATAAATGGATCCATGACGGATCTAATACCTTCCTAGCTAGCCTATTAGCACACTTCAAGTGATATCCATGATAATATATCTGCATTAAAAATAGTTTTTTGTTAATATTTCAGAAACGAAAGCTCCCCCCAAAGTTTTTAGTTATAACACAAATTATTGAGCAAAATGTAGTCTACTATATTCCGAAAACCGCATATTGATGCAATGCTCCGTTAAAAAGTTAGCATTTGTTTAATTGTCAAAAAACTCTTGTTAGCATTAATAATCAGCACGTTCAAACAAAATCAGAGTGTCAAACAATATTTTACCTGAAAATTTTATAAAAATCGGTTTAGCGGTTTAGGAGTTATTGTGTTACGAACAGAAATACATATACACAACAACAGACAGACATCACGACGATATTGCTAAGATAGGTCAAAATACATCCAAATAACACATTTCCGGCTTTATCCCAAACAACATTTTTTCGTCAAAAATAATACCTTCTCTAGCCATTGCTGCGCGGGGTAGGAAGGTCAAAATTGACCGTTGTACTTTGGCGGACTATATCCTTAAAGTTCTCAAGCCACTGCAACATTATTAAAATATTAAATAAAATTTTGCCATTTTAACAAAAATATCTACTTATATATATATATATATATATATATATATATATATATATTTATTTTACTCAACGAAAATTTTGTTGATTTAAGCACTTTATTTGTTACTGGAAATATGGGTTTAGTTTAAGAAAATATTATTTTCTAGATATTTTGGGTGTCTAACGATTTGCGCATTGTGCAATTCAAGGTTGAATAAATGTTGTGATGTCACAAAACTCACCTTTATTACAAATCTGCAGTGCATATTAAGTTAAATGCATCATTTATTTATTATAAGTTAATTTTTACAAATATTTGTTATCCTCAAATTAAAATTTAAGAATTGACACACCCTCTTTAACTACACATTTGGTTTTTTCTTTTTAAACAATTGTTATTTATATCAAGTAGTTTTGTATATCTTAAGCTAAAAAGGAAGAAAAAATGGTAAAATCTTATATAAAAGTTAGTAGTTTTGTTTGTGAGTTTTTTATTTTTCTTTTAAGTATTATCAGTTCCGCTTCCATAAGTTAATAATGATTCCGATTCGGAGCCAAAACACAGATGGCGCGTCTAGCATGCTCGCACGCCACCCCGTTGTGACATACTTTTACGATACCTTTTATATTTCTTTTTAAACCTACACCCAATTTTGTCAATTTTTTATTTCGCTTCTTTTGCTGCAGAGGTTTAAATTTAGGGATCTTGAAATGCATAGAACTTTTATCAATATATAGAAGAAAGTACTTTTTTATACGTATAACCGCTAATAACAGAACAAGTTTTTGACGTTACTTTTGGGATTTTTATTAACCCGGCATTGGGACACCTATTTTTACAAGCTTTTATTCAGCTTGAGATGTTCTGTCTATCTAACTATCAAATTTTGTGAAGCGTTTTTGACACACTTCCCATTATCCGATTTGGATGAAATTTGGTACACGCATAGTGGTCCCATGACAATACAATATTAAGAAAAAAATAATCCTACCACTCCTACCCCCACCCCCATCTATAGAAAAATTCGTTTTTGACACACTTCCCATTATCCGATTTGGATGAAATTTGGTATACATATAGTGGTCCGATGACAATACAACAATAATGAAAAAATGTCCTCCCACCCCTACCCCCCACCCCCTTCCATAAAAAATGCGTTTTTGACACACTTCACTTCAACTGACTTTTATAAAATTTGGTATATGCATAAAGGTCCGATGGCAATACAGGCCATCGCTTTTATTATTATGATAATATTAGGATGTTAGAAAATTATTTTTTAATTTTTAGTGCATTTTATAAAAGCTTGTGACTTAAAAAAAATACTCTGCCAATATATGGGCCCCTAAGCTCACACTAGGTACTATAGTTATAGTGTACGTGTGAGCTAATATAACTAAAAACTGAAATATATTTTATTCAACTCCAGACTAAATTACCTTTTGTTTGATACCACACAAGCCATGTTTTGACTTAAACTCAAATTTTTAAAATCTACCCCCACCCTTAAAAAAAAAACAAAAACTAAAATGTATTTTGTTAAACTCCGGACTCAATTACCTTTCGTTTGATATCACACACGCCATATTTTCACTTAAACTCTAATTTTTGAAATATACCCCCACCCTTTTTTTAAAATAAATTAAAATGTATTTTGTTTAACTCCAGACTTAATTACCTTTCATTTGATATCACACACGCCATATTTTCACATAAACTCTAATTTTTGAAATCTACCCCCACCCTTTATTTGGTTTGTGTTCGGTGGATTTCGTTCATTTTTAAATGGGACCATCTCGACCCAAGACCGAGCCTTGGTACCAAATTTCAATAAAATCGGTCAAGCGGTTTTTGAGTTATGCGCGTTGGTCGTTACAGACATACAGACAGACATACAGACAGACAGACAGACAGACAGACAGACAGACGGCGCAACAAAAAAGTTTCAAAATTATCTGAAACGCAAAGATATATAAAAATTTTTGAAATCGGAGGAACTTTTTTTTTCTCGAAAAAATTAGGATCACCATAGCTCACACTACTATAGTATAGTATATGTGTGAGCTAAAATTCTAATTTATTCCTAACATGGATAATACACCCGTGTATGACATACCCACTTATCATTTTGCATTTGAAGTTAACAGTAGACATAAAATTTTAATATGATGGTTGTGTTTTAATTTTTTGAGCCTTTTTGACGTTGAAAAAAAAAGTAAATATAACATTAGAGATGTAGCGTAACATAAATTAAAAATATATATATATGTTTTAAAATAGCGTAAAAAATGTTAGAAGTAATTTGGAACCTAAATTTTTATTTTATTTCGAAGATAATACATAAGAAAATAGGAAAAATAAAAAAATATTTGACTAAAGATTTTCAAACAGGAAAATCCAGGGGCGTACTTTTATATAAAAAAAAATTCTTACTTAGAACTAAAAAATACTTTTTAAATAGAAACAAAATTTCGGACTTCCATTGTCTTTATTTATTTTAAACACGAGGTTTCGGTTAATAAGTATCTCTAGCCGTTTTTAAGTGTACACAAACAACCTAGTCTATAGGCTACTACTTATACTACTTGGTGTGACGGCCCGCCTCCTTTTTTAATCCTAAGACGCCTGGTTTCCTTATGTTTGGTATGTCCGTGCTTGGTGGATTGAAAAAAACTTCTTTGTTCTGCATTATAAACGCTGCTTCAATAAACTTTCGTTTTCGCCAATGCGACTCCTTATGGAATACGTTAGCTTCTGACCACTGAATCCTGTGATCATTTGACCATGCATGATCAGCTAAACCTGGATTTTTCAATACTTCTGTAACAGAATTTCCCATATTTTATTTTGAATATTTCTCAGATTTTTTGTTAAGGTCTATTTCTTTAAATATAATATAATATCGGCTAAAGTTTTTTCCCATAGCAGAAAAACATGTGGTTCGTATATTTTACACTCTTAAAGACCAGACAAGAGAGCTTTTCTAATTTTGACATAATATTTGTAATTTTAGGAAAATATATAGCCAATAAATGTCACACTTTAAACAAACTCTTAAGCTTTAAAAATGTTAAGTGGCTTTTAGATTCAGACCCTTGTCTATTGATTTATAAGATAAGACCCTTGTCTATTGATTTATACTTTTCTTAATGTTTTCGGATTTAGTGACAGATATATATAGACCGAGAAATATTTTATATTTCCCTAAATTAAAACCAACTTTTCATAGTAGCTTTTCTTTATGTTGCGAATTTTCTTGTCACGATCATACATATGAACAGAACTTTTAAAGTTGATTATAGCGATATCAAAAACGACAAAATTGAGTTATTTTTTAGATTTGATGGACTTTGCTTCCTTATTTGATTTTCAGGTAAATAGATCCAGTTTTCACTGATTTTCCGTGTCACTTAATTTTGATCATATTGATTTCGTTTGGATATCGTAGTATTGCAAGTTTCAAAGGTCACGTATTGTTTTGAACAGTGGTTCATTAAATACTTCAAAGTGGTTAATTAGTAATTACTAAATGTAGAAAAATCAAACAATTACTAAAGGCTATGTAAATATAAGATTTGATTTGTCATATTTTTTAAGAGAAAATTGGAAATTTTCTGGAAAATAGCAGTTGAGTTTTTCACCGGGTTTTCTCAACTTAGGCTATATGCCAACCCGGTTTCGATTTTAAAAGCAAAAAATCGTAGGCACTTTCTTTAAAGGCAAAGTGTTTTTTTTTAATTGGTCAATTTTGATAAATAATTAATAAATTTTAAACTGGACATTACTAGGATGTTCGTTTCATTTTTTAGATCAGTTTAGGTAACTTTTGAAGTAGCTTTCTTTGTTTTCCGAAATTAGGTAATCTAGGGTGACTTTGAGCTTTAACTGAATTTTCTTATTTGTGGGTGTTCCCGTGGGACGTCTTTAAGAGTAGGCCATCTTTACTTAAATTAAGTCAGGGAAAATTTGATGTTTTGTTCTTTTTTTATGTCACTGACTGTATTTCTTGTCTCTGTTTTTAAACACAAAATTTTAGGAATAATATGTATATGTATAGGTTTTTTCCAATTTAGGTACGCCTACCCAAATATGTCAAATAAGAAGGGATAATCTGAGAGCAGTTTTTTTTCAAGTTGTAAAGTTAAAATTTAGTTCCGTCTTAGAGTTTTGAAAAGTCAGTCGGGTTTTAAAATATAAGCGCGTGCTTTAAACTTTAACTTTTGTAAGTAATGTCAAGTATCAATTATTACACTGCCTCAACCCTTTCTTTATTTGACAAACTTGGATAATTTTAGACAATTCTGTGTATTTACTTTTGATTTGTGGGAAACTATTTTGGGATCAAAATGGGTTTTAAATCAGTTGATTAAAACATGGGTAATGTTGGTATTTTTATTAATTTATCAAGTTTTTGCCTATACTTGGGATTTTTATTTAAAGTCTAAAATACTTGGGAAGAGGGTGGAAATAGAATTGCCTAAAATAAAACATGATTTAGCTTTGTTTGTTTAATTTTGTCAAATAATTAATTTTGTCCCATTTTTCTCAAATTGTTTTTAATTTGTCATATTTTCATATTTTCATCTTTTTATTTTAAAATATACACTTGCCTAGTCCAGAAACAAGGCCTTTTTATTTAACAACAAAATTAAAAATAAAACTACAGATCTGATGAACAACCTATCGATTATTTAATGTTAGAGCAAGCTGAGTATAGTAGTGTATTATAGCTAAAAATTGGTAAAAAGCTAATTCAGATCAAATCAAGAAGTTTAGTTAATCTCAGATTGGCCTGATCTAAATAACTTTGATGGGCAGTTCATATCAGAAACATATCAAAACAAAACAGTGAAATATAGTGAAAAAGAAATATCATCCAATCGAGTAGCAGTTGTCTAGAGGTTTAAGATTTGAATTGGTAAGTAAGCTTACTCATGTACTAACAAGACTGTAGAACGCCAACATGGATTCAGCCCCGAGAACTACTTTGTTTTTCCAGAGGTCTACATTGTTTCAGATGAAGCGCACCAGGAAAGACTCGCATGTGTCATCTTGGTGTTGTGTTCCACTCTATCTATTGGGTATTACTCTCACAAAATATTCACATCAAAACTAAATAAAGTAGTTGCCTTAAATAAATAATTAAATAAATATACATAATGACCGCTCGCCCGTTACAAATTGGTGTCAGGTGTGGGGTGTTTTAGTTTGTCAGAATCATAATAAATGTTATACTGCTAACTTTATTAACAAATTGGGAGCCTGTGTTTCACAGAGAAATGGCAAATAAAACGTTGGTAGATTCCAGTTTATTTTTTTTAGTGTATAGTTCAATATTAAACATTGGTAGAATCTGTTTTTAATTTTTACCTGTATTTAGTTTTTTTTTAGCAAACTTAAACCGTTGGTAAAAAACAGATTACTTAAATTAATAGTTTTAGTAGGTAAATTCAAAATTTTGGTAAATTTCTCTTCTTTTTATTTAGTGAAACTTGAATGTAAAACGTTGGTACTATTTTTTTTAATAGGTAAACTTAAAAAGTTGGTATTTCCTTTGTTTTATTAAACTTTGGTATTAAACATTGGTATAAAATCGATCTTAGAGGTTATTTTGGTCCAATTTGGAGAAGTTATACTGCTAACTCTCAATTTTAAAATTAAAAGCACCTAGGAAAAGTTTGGTTATACTGCTAACTGAACTCAATCAAATATTTTTTGTTTCTTTTTAATTATTTCTTTTTGAAAAAAATTAACATTATAGAACGAGATGAGTGTAATAAATTGGTACAACACATAGAAGCCGCTAAAGCGTGAAAAAAAAACAGGTGACGACAGAAATTCAAGTCATCTAAAAACTACCAGATATCACCTAGAAATTCACTTCTAGAAATTCAAGAAGACGCTAAAGCGTGAATATTAATTTTTGCATGTAGTGTGTATTTCTTTCAGCACTAACAAAATAATAGTTAATAAGATAAGAAAGATAATATATAGCGCTCTATAAGCTGCTGCTTTGCGCTACTACATTGCTGTTTTTAAAATTGGTAGACGGATCAACAAAATTTTAATTCGGAACCCTAGCTAAATTTTTATTTAGTTAGTAAAGTTGTTAGTTGAATTAATGATTTTTGACCTTAATTTACATGTATTATTTCAACAGATAGAGATTATAAAAATCGAAAATTGGTATAAAATTAATAATTGCTGATTGTAAATTAAGTTAATTCAAAATACGTTAAATTAACTTTCGATACCAATAACATGGATGATTTTTCCCTACTACCTATTTATTATTATAAGCGGTGAGAAACCATTTGCATTAAATCATTTTATTACACTACGAAATGGCAATTTGCATAAACGAAAAAACCTTTTTTGGGTACAATTCTACCAGTAAACGATTAAACTACCCTTTAATTATTACCCCTTGTAAAATCTAAGCCCTTGCGGTAGCCGACTAAACTGTTGAGCTCAGTAGATGTAAGCCAATAGCGAGGCAGAATTCTGGAAAACACGCCTAATTAACTCTCTGCCTGAAAATATCACCCAATTTATGTACCATTTCTTCTTTTGACGGATATTGGAAATTGACCCTTCTTGCGCAATAGAATACTCTATATGTCTATTAGAGTCTTATCCCTATTTTTTTTTTTTATTTTAAATCGCCAAATTTATTTGATTACTCTACCTTTGTGATGATCTCAGTTGCTAAACTCTAGCAAAATTTTTTACACAGAGACGTTTTGTAATTATTTAAATCAAATTAGCGCAAATAATTTGTAATAGCGTAAAAAATTTTTTATCACACATTAATTTTGACCCAATGATGATGTTAACGTTACCGTTGTTTTGCGGTAGCGCAAACGTAGCTTTATCGTCACTTTTAGCAAAGTAACCACCTATTGATTACCTTTATAGCATTACATACGATAAACGCATATATAACATATCGCTCTATATAAATTGTTATTTTATTTTTTTTTTTATTTTTTAGCTGATTTAACTAAAATGGAACCTCATTGTATTATAATATTTTATTTTATTTTAGCTGATTTTACTTAATTGCAAAGCTACAACATACTAAAACCACAAAAATTCCATTAAAGGACGAAATTCTAGCTAATTTTGTGCCCTGTATAAGATTTATGCCAGAAATTAATTAATTCCAGAAATTAATTAATATAAGACACAACCGTTGCAAAAAGTATTTAGGTACCATTCAAAACGTTAAAGGAGAAATCAAAAAAAAAAATAAGCATTGCTATAAATATTTTATAAAAAAATAAACAAGTAGGTAGTATTGAAAATTGCAGAGTCTTGCCTTATCTATAAGTGTTATTAAGTTTTGCTTTGGAAAATAGGTATCGATAGGTATTCAATAAGTTTTTTTTTCCTCGATAGTATTGTATTTCATGTGATTCTATGATGAATGTTATGTGTAAATCATCCTGTGATTTTTTTTTTAAATATGTTATTAATCGACTCGTTTGATTCCCATCGTAGACGAATGTCAGTATTTTAAGTAGGTATATATTTCTTTCTTGATTTAAATGTAAGGAAACGGAGGGTAATATCGTTCAGCGGGTAAAAATGATCACCTACAAATCTGTAAAACTGGGAGAAAAAAAAAATGACAACGTCGCTAACATGCGGCTTTGTCATTTATTAAAAAGAAAAAGTATATAATCTTAAGTGATCGATATTTCCCCACCATCCCCTACTTGCGATTGTTTAACTTTGTACTTGAATCAGATACTAATGATTTTCTTGCAAGAAACTAATTTATAAATTTTAAGCTCTCTGACTCATTCTGGAGCAGATATAGAAAAGAACCAGCTATAGTATTTAAAACATAAAACAAAATAGCAACACTGTTGTTTAAAATTTAAAATGGACACCATCAACTACTTCCTATATTAATAATAAGATCATTGTATTACATATCTTTGAAATCCTATTTTAGAAATCGCCAAATGTTGCCAAAATTGATATAAGAATATTTTTGTTATAACTAAGGAAATGTACGTAATTAGACTAAACACAATACCTAAGTATGTGCCAAGTATCATCTCTATCGTAAGTTTTTCTGTTACATTATTGAAGTATTTAGAGGTAATCCACTTCTAGGCTATTATCACTTCTGATCTAACCCAACCATAGCTAACCTATTAATGAATTATTTAATCTTACTTTTTAACTGCATCTTAAAATTCGACATTTACTTCTAAGAGTTATGCCCAAACCAAATTTTACCTAACCAAACCTACGCTAACCTTGCTCTAAACGTCTAATACTAGAATGTAACTACTACTACTATGTCGGTTTAGAACGTTTTTCTACGTTGTCCGACGCTTATTCTCCACCTCCTTCGATCCTGACAATCATCTTCTGTCAGATTCTTTTGACTCATTGATCTTTGGATTGACTGTGGCCATTTTAGTTTAGGACGTCCTCTTTTTCTGCGCCCTACTGGTTGCCACTCTAGGACCTGTTTTGGTAATCTTTCGTCGTTCATCCGTTGTACATGGCCGTACCATATGAGTTGCCTTTTTAGTGATGTCATCCGTTATGCTTCCCTCGATTCCCATTCTTTCTTTTATGATCTCATTTCTTATGTGATCTAATCTAGATATTCTCATTGATCTTCTTATTGCATCCATTTCGACACTTTCCATTTTTTTTTTGTATTTTTCTGTTACGCGACAAGTCTCTATTCTATACAACAGCGTGCTTTTTACCATTGTTTCATATATGTTAAATTTTACATTCTTTCTTATCTCTCTGCTCTATAAGAATATAAGCTTGTCTTAAAATAGTATAGTACTATATGTTTGACAATTATTTTTGTTGTTCGTATAAACTATTAGGACAAATTCTTTAATATCAATTAAAAATAAAAATAAAAAAATAACTTAACCTGGTATTTTTCGCCTGATTCCTAAAATAAATAAATACAAATAAAAAAACATTACTTTCTTAACCTTTAAAACTTGTTTGCATTATTAATCCTCTAATCCTTTGCTTTGAAGTAGTCTTTCCTACATACTACCTCCTCACTTTTCATTAAAAAAAAAATCTAAGTTGTTAAATACACTAAGGTAATACACCGTACCTTTATTGAAAGGTAGGAAACAAACTAAACTCTACATTTTAAATCAGATATCTTTGCTTGCTGTAAGTATAATAAGTTTGGATATCATCATTACTATTCTATAATGATAATACTGTATTGATAACATTTGAAATTTAATTTTACACTATCTTTGGTGCTATTGTTATCTTTGGTGAACACACGTAATTTGTTACCAAAATTATCTATGCAATCTGATAATATTGATAACTCAAAAACTATATCTTAATGTAAAGTAACTAGTACAACACTGCCTGGTAACCAATGTTCCATAGTAATGAACATTTAAGCCATTAAATATATAAAGCATCATAAAATAAAATTATTACTATTATTAATGACTAAACTGAAATATATTTAAAACATGTTTAACTTGGAAAAACAAAATCATACATGCTTATAATCTTAATCCTTTAACAGTAAGAAATAATCAAAAATTCTTTAAAGTTATAACATTTTTAATTAAATAAACCACCAAAAATGTAATATCAAGCAAAAATGTATAAGCTATTAATTAACTATAAATAAGAGAATAGTCTTGTAATTTCAGTAAACAGAATAAACATTAACTTTTATGAGGATTCATAGAAGAGGACATGAGACCTTCTTGATAAAAATCCACTCATGATAATATAACCCAAAAATCATCAAAACCTTTTCCTTTGCTTCAGTTTTCTTTTTCTTTAAATTATAACAATTTATAAAAAAATAAATAAATTAAAGATGATAAAAAAAAAACAAAATGAATTTTCAATTTGTTTTTATAACAAATTATTAATTAGGACATTATTAATGATTTGATTGACCTAATAAAGACACTAAGATCTTTTTAAAACTTTGTTTTTTTTGAATAACAACATTAACAAACGAAAAAAAATCAACACATTCTTAATTTCAACAAAAATGGTTAAATTGGTAACTACTGTTAACCTAACCTTAACCAATCTGACTATTTATCGATAATTTCTTTTAATATGCTTAACTATAATCGAATCTGATCTAACTAGAAAAGGTCATAAAACTTAAACCTAAATATTATTCTACCCCTTTTTAAAAGTCTGGGACCGCCACTGCTTAAATGTTATTCTAATGTAGGAAACAAGGTAATTTTTCTGAAGAAACTTTTTCTACAAAGTTTTACTTTTAGGTAATCAACCATGTGTTTAACTGCAAAATGATTTGTAATCTCTAATTATCAAAATATCTCTAAAAACATTAAAGAAGAAAAACAAATTTCTTTTAAAACTAACGACATAGGTAAATGAAAATACTTCTAATTTAATAACTTCAATGCTTTTTGACCATTAAAATCGAAACATAAAGGGTTATTTCCTTTATAATTTAAATAATATAGCTAATTTTTCTTTAAAAAAAAAACCTAGCATAAATCAGAACTTGATCATAAATCAGAACTTGATAAACAAAAAAAAACAAGCACTATTTTAACATTAACTTTTCGACAAAAATCTATCATTAAAATCGGTTCAGTAAATCCCATGATATCCTAAGCCTAAAAAGATCAACTAAGAAAACCTATAGCCAGTTTTGGAAACTTGCTATGTGAAACTAGAGAGAATATACATTATTCTTCCTCTTAGACTTCATCTTCTACTTATTTTTTGCAATAGACATAAATGTGTTTTATTAAATTTGATTTCTTATTTGATCGTTTTACATTTGTTTGAAATGCACAAGCAATGTTTTGCAATAATAAATAAAATACTAATGAACTTAACGAAAATAATATAATATGCGTTAAATAAATTACTTGCTGTTAAAAGTAATCTGAGATTGGAAAATCAATTTTTACTTAATAAAAAACTATGTAACTGCAGATACTATTTTGTATTGTTTGCTATCTAGTATCATATTTAGTCTACGCTAGACAGAGAATCTAGTTAAAGATTTCACTATTCTCTAAATAAGTTGTCTATGATCATTTTTCTTTCTTTAGATACTATTCTTCTTTAAGAGCACCGTAAACCTGTATATGTAGCCTTAGTACAAAAATAGTATGCCAACTAACTGAAGTGTAACCTCTATTCTTTTTACTTATTTTATCTATTGACTATTAAATAGCTAATTTCCTAATTAAGTATTTTGCAAGTACAATTTTTGGCTATACCTTTTAAAAAAAAACAAGATAAATCTTTGGAATAATTTTGATAAAAAAATAATGATTTCATCGTTCATGAGAATCGTCTCAGTAGTTTGCATCAACATAATAAGTTTCATAAATTATACCTTGTAATCTTTTTAACAAGCTTTATAAAGAATGGTAACTGTTCTTATAGTCTTATCGACAATCATAATCTAAGAATCACATAAATGATATTTGTTTATAACAAATTAGCGTAGTAAAATGTTGCTATTAAAACAATAATTATATAGCCATTTAGATTATTTAGAACTTATCAGACGTAACACCAATCCATTTTATCTCAAAAATATAATTGTTTTGCTTATCATCATGACTATTATAAGCTTATGTATTATTTATCTATCTATATTATAAGTCTATGTCTATGTTTTATTACATAATATAATACAGTTTTAGTGTTTTGAAGATTCTGAAGTTGTTTTTTTATGTAAAAGTATAATTAAGAAATGAAGATAAGATTTCTTTGGAAATGCTCGTGCTGAGTGTAATTCTTTTCTAGTGATAATCATAAAAGTTAGTGATTAAAATAAAATAAATGCTACATAGTGTATGCCCTACTAGTGTATAAAAAAGTTTTCTTTAGGTTCATGACGTATCTTTTAGTTGGAAAAAACTTAGCAAAATTTAATAAATTTATCTCTAGTTTTCTTGTATTATTTTTGTGTTTTGCTGATGAGTAAATTTTCATTTAGAATAATTTTTTTGAAGTAAGGCAAGGTTACGCAAGATTAGTGTTGTGACATATTGATGTATTTGTATATAACATATATACTGAAATAGATCAATAGTTCATTGGATCCATCAAATATTATTTTTACAGGACGCATCTTTGGAGTATTGAAGGAAATACTGCTATCAAATCCTTTTTGGAACGAAAGGAAGCATTTTTCCGAAGTATTCCTATCCTCTTCCATACACTCAGAGACTTTCATTTTAAGCTGTTAGTGGGTTTATTTTTAACTTAAGATTTGTTTTATGCATTTAATATTGGCTAAGCAAAATAGTTTTAATCGTTCGCTAGTTATTATAATAGCATTAATTAGTTTAAATAACTTTGAAATATTTAAGATATTAGTGAATTAACTTTGTATGTAGCGTTTCAATTTTGTGCTTACGGTTATGACAATTGGATAGTGTTGGATTGCATATTTATATGCATGGTTTGTATTTAAAAAACAATAGACCAAAAGAAATTACCAGAGGTGTTAGAAGAAAGGAGCACAGTAGAGTAAACCCTAAACAGTAGAGTTACTCTGGTAATTTTTATTTTTTTTATCTCGTGTCGCTTTGAATCATATTTTTTATTTTTAAAGAAAAATAAGTCAAAAAAGGATTGCGTGTCAAGTCGGAATTTGCTTTAATTATACCTTGTATATTGAAAGGAGTACTTGGTATACCAGTGACGTTTGATTTCCTTTCCAACTCGAGAGGGTTGCTTCAGGTACCTTATAATTATATTTTATACTTGGTCTATAGTTTTTTAGTAAGTATTGTCGTTCTCCTAATATTGCAACCTAATTAAAACTAAACTAAACAAAAATGTCTAAAAAAGATGAAAATAACACTGATTTAATCGATCCCCCTGTAACATCGGTCAACCAAGAAACTAACGGCGGCCATTTTCATACAGAAAATGGAATAATACAAAATCAAACTACAGGAGTAAATATCTCAACAACAACCGTCACAGGTGTGCAATACACAACTGCGAACACAACCTCTAATGCACAGACTCATGGTACAAATGGAAATGTAGGTAATTTACTTACTCAGAATAATGGTCAAGTCACCTTTACAAATGCGGATTTAGCTGCAGCAGTAGCAGCATATTTTCAACAGCAACAGATAACCTCCGAGACTCAACAGCAAATGAGAAGTGAACCACAAAATTCAGCTCAATTTCAATCCCAGTTCGTGGATGAATCTCAAAATTTCGCTCAAAACTTAAGAAGGCCAACTCAATTTTCTCAGCCTCAAGAATATTATAATAGATATGATGAGTCACAGTTCTCACAAACAAACAGGCATGATGCCCCGCCCAAAAGAACTTCACCATTAGAAAATGAACAATTAGCTGAGCTAAACTTCTATTTGCGGAAAATGTCATTTACTGGAGGAATACAAGATATGACATTATTAGAAAATTACACTGGAGGTCCAGATTTTGACTTATTTTTGGACGCCATAGAAAACTTAGGTAGACAACACAAATGGAGTCAGGAAGATATGGTCAAAGTCTGTGAGTCCAAGTTTAGAGAGAAAGTTAAGATGTATTACAGCTCGTTGCTTCCAGGTCAAAGACCAAGAAACATGTTTGAAATGAGAAACTACTTACAGAAAGTATTTGGCAGAAAAATTCCAATGTCAGAAGGGAAAAGAGAATTAGGATCTTGTATTCGTAAGCCACTAGAATCTCTAGGAGAGTATGTTCAAAGATTACAGATAATTGCGAATAAATTTTTCCCGATAGATACCATGACGGCACAACAATTATATCATAGAAATCTACTATTGGTAGAACAATTTTTCCAAGGCATAGATACCAAATTGGCCAACGATGTTTTAGCCAAAGGAGAATTTTATGACCTTGAGGAATGTCCAGAACAAGCTCTCATTAGTGAACAAAAAGTAGCCAGACTAATCAAAGAAACTAAGTACGACATAATATCGATAAGAAAAGTGTCTACATCAGAACGACCAAGTTATCCATCAACCAGTAGGCAACAACCTGAGGAAACAGTAAGATATTTTTCGTCAAAAAGGGAAGATTTGCCCAATCAAAAGTACTCATTTGCTCGAAGAGATTTTAATCAATCACCAGAAGAACATTATCAAAACGTGCCTAATCCAAGACCATATTACCAAGGTTTTCAACCAAGCCGCGGTGGATTTAATCAAAGAGGTGGTTTTCAACCAACTCGTGGCAATTTTCAATTTAATCAAAGAGGAGGTTATCAACAACAGAGTCGAGGAACATTCCAAAATAATGGAAATCAGAGAGGTTATGAGAGATATCAACAAAATCCTACATTTAATCAACAAAGTGCAAGATATCAACCAAACGGTGGATATCAACAAAACCGAGGTTTTACTCACAACCGTAGTAGCCCTATTCAAATGCGTGGAGCCAATTCACCAAGAGTTACTATGTCAAATAATGGAGTCAGACAACCTCCAAAAGAATATCCTTATATGGTGGACCGATGCTATAGATGTGGAGAAAAAGGTCATAGCAAGCTAACTTGTTTTAGCAATCAAAAGTTGTTTTGCTTTCACTGTGGTAAAATCGGAGAAGTTTGTCCTCCCGGGTCTTTAAACTCCAAGCGCCAACCTCCAAAGCCCAAACCATAGATGAAAACATTACAAATGTCAACGTGGAAAAATCTCAAAAGTCAACAATTGTTATTAGATTACTAACTGAACGAGTTAGATTTATTGAGCTTTATATACAAAATCAACCTTCAAAATGGCTATTAGATACGGGAGCCGCAGTTTCGCTCATTAAAATCGGTTTAGTCAAAAGATTAAACTTACCAATCATAAATGAATGTCCAACAAAAATAACAGACATCTCAGGAAATGTAATTAATAAATATGGTTTGACTTTTGTTCTATTTCAATTAAAATCAGGAGACATTCAGCAGAAATGCGCAATTTGTGAAGATGATTTAAGTTTTCCTTCACAAGGTTTATTAGGTATGGATTTTATATCAAGAGTTTTGCCAACTATAGATTTTAGAAACAATTTATTTGTGATCAATGGTTGTAATATAGCCATGACAGATGTTTTGCCAAATTCGAGTCATGGAGTTACAGAAAACAGTAACTCTAAAATGGTTAAACTACCGGATGAAAACGTCATTCAACCATCTGCAGCTAATCTTTCAAAATTTTGTCGGCTAGAAGCGACATTAGATAAAACAGGGGAAGTAAAGTCAAAACATCAGAAGCTCCTAACTGATAAGGAAGTTTTCCTTACAGATACTAATAATGAAAATATAAGTATTTACAGTGGGAACAGTATGAAGCCGATGAGAGATCTCAATTTGATGGATTGCTCAGAAAAGAGTAGTAATACCAGTTTGCTAGTCCGTAACAAGGAAAAAAAAATCCTTGATTGGTTACACAATAGCCCAAATAATACGTACAACGAAAAGGATGGAGAAAAGCCGTTTTCAAGAGACAAACAAACAGTTAGAGCGAATGCCTCTGTTGCACGTCTACGAGAATTCCTGGAGATACCACCTTTCAGCGGCTGCGATATTCTAGCCTCAGTTGATAGACGTATCCCTGCTGGCAATAGAATCGTAGAGCCTTTACAACTTCCAATGGGAATGTTGTGTGCTAGTTCAATAGTAACTATTCCAAGCCCAGAAGAACTGCAAAGGAACGTGGTTGTACGAATTTTAAATGTTTTTCCAACACCTCAGTTTCTTCCAAAAAATACCCCTATAGCTAACTTAGCAGATATGACAGAAGATTTGGTAGAAAGCTTCACTCGTGATAAACCCAGTCAAGAACAGTCTTTTGAGCAGGTTTTGAACGAAGCAACAAAACATCTAGTTGGTTTGGTAAGAGATAAAGTAATATCATTTTTAAGAAAATACAAAGATATTTTTCACCTAGGAGACAAGCCGTTAAAGAAGACGACTTTAGTGCAGCATAAAATAGAAACTTATAATTCACCACCTATTGTACGTGCACCTTACCGGGTTCCTTTTAAACAACAAGAAATTTTACGTGAACAAATTGACGAAATGCTTAAAAACAAGATTATACAACCATCAATATCACCATGGAGTGCACCAGTTGTTTTAGTGGAAAAAACTAATAAAAATGGAGAAAAGAAATATAGGTTCTGTATAGATTTTAGAGCTCTTAACAAAGTAACAAGGAGAGATTATTTTCCCATTCCAAATATACAAGAAACCATCGATTCGTTAGGCGGAGCACAAGTTTTTACAACATTGGATATGACAAAAGGCTTCTGGCAAGTAGAAGTAGCTCCAGAAGATCGAGAAAAGACTGCGTTTTCAGTTCCTTGGGGACATTATGAATGCATTAGAATGCCATTTGGATTAGTTAATTCGCCATTTACATATCAGAGATTGATGAACGCAATTCTATCAGGATTAACCGGAAGTCATTGTTTTGTTTTTCAAGATGACATAATTTGTTTCTCTAAAAACAGTGTTCGAGAACACTTAGAAAAGTTAAAGTCCATATTTGACAGAATAAAAAAAGCAGGACTTACATTAAATCCAGAAAAATGTGTCTTTCTGAAAAGAGAAACTACATATTTAGGTCACATTGTAGGAGGCGATGGAATAAGACCAGACGAAGGAAAAATTAAGGCAGTTAAAGAATTTCCAATACCAAAGAACATAACAGAAATCAGATCTTTCTTAGGTTTAGTATCGTACTATAGAAGGTTTATACCAAACTTTGCAAAAATCGCAATACCTTTAACTAGCCTCACAAAAAAGAATACTCCATATTTGTGGAAAGAAGAAAACCAGAAGGCTTTCCAAGAATTAAAGTCTGCGTTAATCAACGAACCAATCTTAAAATATCCAGATTTTTCAAAACGTTTTTGTTTATCAACAGATGCATCAGGATTTGCATTAGGAGCCATTTTAAGCCAAATTTACGATGGAAAAGAACTTCCAGTTGGCTATGCAAGTCGTCAACTAAATAAAGCAGAAAGAAATTATTCAACTACCGAAAGAGAGTGTCTAGGACTATTATGGGGTATAAAACAGTTTCGATGTTATCTCTATGGAGTCGAATTTACTGTTTATACAGATCACCAACCTCTAAAGTGGCTAATGAGTGTTAAAGAACCAAATAATAGATTAATGAGATGGTCTTTAGCATTATCAGAGTATACTTTTGAGATTGAATATAGACCTGGAAAAAACCACTCCAATGTCGATGCATTATCTAGGATAAAAACAACCCAAGAAACTACAATACGTTACCTAGGAAATGTTAACGAATTAGATCCCATATTGAGTCGAGAAAAGATAAAAAAGTTGCAAAGAAAAGATCCAGATGTGTTAAGAATTTTAAACAAAATTATATCAGGAGAAACAACAAACTTTTACGCAGATGAAGATGGAATTGTTTACAAAAAGTCCGGACAATGGACTATTGATGACACCCTTGTAGCTCCAAAAGAACTTATATTAAGTATTATGGAAATTTATCATGATCTGCCACTCTCAGGACATGTAGGTTACGACAAGACTTATGAGAGAATTAAAAAGATATTTTATTGGCAAGGAATGTGCAGCGACATAAAACTTTATGTGAATGCATGTATTTCGTGCGCTCAAAGAAAAACTTCGCCACATTTAAGACCAGCACCACTTCAAAAATTTAAGACACCAACAAGACCATTCTATAGAATAGCTATGGATGTTGTAGGTCCATTACCAATTACAGATTTAGGGAATAAATATATTCTCACAGTACAAGATTCTTTGACGAAGTACGTAGAAGCGTTTCCAATGAAAGATCAAACTGCTGATACAGTAGCTAGAACTTTTATCCAAGGAATTATCCTAAGACATGGAACACCAAAACAGTTGCTTACTGATTTAGGTACTAATTTCACAAGTAGATTAATGGAAAAAATTTGCGAAGTACTAAGAATCAACCATCTAAAAACTACAGCGTACAGGCCTCAAACCAATGGAGCTTTGGAAAGATTCCATAGAACACTTAAAGACATGTTGAGTCACTACATAAGTCCAGATCAGAGAGATTGGGATATCTGGCTACCCTATGCTCTCGCTGCATACAGCTCAATGACTCATTCTACTACAGAAGAGAGTCCATTCTTCCTACTATACGGTAGAGATATGGATTATCCATTTGATGATTTATTTAGACCAATGAAAATAAGATATGATACGCATGAAAACTACGTATCAGAGTTTTTGCAACGGATGAAAATCGCACATCAAAATGCCCTGTATAATATAGAGAAAAATACGAGCAAAGTTCACGAACACTTTAATAAAACAACAAAACCACATAAATTTAAAGTAGGAGAAAAAGTTTATTTACTGGAACAAGGAATAAAGCAAGGTATTACGAAGAAATTAGCAAAAATGTGGTCAGGACCCTATAGGATTTTAGATCTTAAAAACGTAAATGCCACGATTAAGGGTTTACATACCGGTAAGACGCAAAAAGTACATGTAAATAGAATTAAGCCATGTTTAGCTTCTAATTTAGAAAAATTTAAGCTAGGTAACACACCACTTAAGATCGAGAAGGGATACGAGTTTTTACATACATCAAGTGAAGATCAGAGAAAGGATAACAATAGTGAAATAAAAACAAACGTAATGGAAAAAGCATCTTCAAATAAAAACAATACCTTAAGTATGAAATCAGTAAGTAATAGTACTAGTAGTGTAGAAATTAACTTGCCGATTGCAAAAGACATTTTAACTGCAAGAAAGAGTGAAGTAAGTAATAAAACTAGTTTGCATGATAGGGAACTAAATAACTCCGACGCTCACACATTACCTTTAACCCTATCAAACGACTCTTCCTCTACTAATGAAAAGACCATAGTTGGAGAAGTTCTTTCGACTACACATTCAAATTCAGCCAGCACAACCAAGTGCAGTCAATCAAGCCCTAGTTCGAGGACTGTCTCCAGCGGCCATTCTCATTCCAGAAGTTCCGGAGATTCCAAGGTCACACCTTCTCCGCAGCTTCCTGAGCCCTCACCTTCAAAAGAGTCACCTCAAGGCCCCTCAACCAGCCTTAGTTCATCACCCGCTACTGAGTTCCGTAGATACACTCGCAGTCAAGGACCAGTTCCAGACGAAAAGTGGATCCGGGATTCAGGCATTTAAATTTTTATAAGCTTCCCTAAAACAAAAATTTAAAAGAAGAAACAAGTTCTTGTCCCCTTTTTCTTTGTTTTGCGTGCGCGAAAGCAAAACATTTCAATTGCCCACCCTTATTGTTTAAACAAATTACTTTGTTTAACTAAAATTTTGTTTCTTTTTCCTTTTGCCCTCATTTTATTGTGTTTTACCTTAATCCGCACTTGCGAGATTTTCTTTATTACAGAAGATGACTTTTGCCATTTTCGCCATCCTTTGTGCCATTGCCCAACTATCAACCATGACGAGCGCAGACATTATAGCGTACGACTGCCAGGACAAGACGACCGAACTGACCAAGCTGTCGCTGTTAGGCGTAGTGCCATGCAAAGATCCGAAGAATGCCACCTTATCTGTTTCACGCCGAATCCAGCTCGTACAGAAACGAGAACATGTATCAGTACATACGTATAACTGCCTAGTAATGGTGCAACAACTAGTACAAAGATGTGGAATGTTTTCACATACTAGTGCAGTTCCTGGAGGACTTGTTAAAACGGTTCAAACATTAAACCGTGATGGTTGTCTAAAAGCACATAAATTCCGAGCAGTGAACCTTAATGGGATTGGTGCAGGTACTATAACTCAACTGTTGTTAAATGGCACGACAGAAGTTTCAACCACAATTCAAGGACAGATCAAGTCAGATGGTTCATGTAACGGAGTACGTTACTCAATTGGAGACACTGTTTACGAAAATGTAATCGTTTCAGCAGCCATAACAATTAAACTGTCAGATTATCAAACAACTGCAAATGTAGAAAGAAATGTAATTCATTTAAAAACAGGCACAGTTTGTCATTACAACGATGGCTACTGCTTTGATGATCAAGTTGGAGAAGTTGTTTGGGAACAAGATCATAAAGAAGTTTGTCACACCCAAGGAGTTGATGTCTTATGGGAAGGAAATGCGACCATACTAACTGTAAGCCAAGAGCCAATCATTAGATACATCATTGTAGATGCTGAAGATACTGTCTTTGCACTAAAATTAACGAAACCTGAAGAGCTTTGTCACCAAAGAGCTTGGCAAACCGAACAAAACAGACTGCTCATAATAATTGAAGATGAATTGGGATTTTATTATAGAAAATCTTTCTTATTAACTCAAAACACCGATCTGATGGCTCAAGTTTTAAGTAAGTTATTATTTTTAGAAATCGCTGTCAAAAAGCAAATGGCTGAATTAGTATATGATGCTATTGTAAAAAGATGTGAGCTCAGAGAAGCCATCTTAGCCAATCGAATTGCATTAGCACATCAATCCCCAGAACTTATTGGAAATTTAATTAAAGAAAATTCTGGATTTATTGGTAGAGTTATGGGAGAAGTCCTTTACATTGCAAAATGTAAGCCGGTGATTGTTGATTTTAGACGCACCAAATCTTGCTATCAAGAATTGCCAATCATTTATCAAAACAAGTCTATGTTTAGAACGCCTGTTACCCATATAATCTCCGAATATGGAACAGAAATAGATTGTCAAGGACTATTACCAGCAACATTTTACTTAGAAGGTAATTGGGTTGAGTTGTCACCAGAACTCAGAAGAGCAGAACCCGCATTAGTGCTTGATGCGAATGTTGAAGAAGATACTATAACTCTTTCCAGAATCTCACCCATATCATCACATGGAGTTTATACAACGGAAGAAATGTATAAATTTCAGACATCTTTATTGTTTCCTAATGAGAAAAGAGCCGTTACCAATGAAATAGCCAGGCGTATCACTGGAAGATCAATGGAAGATCAGAAACTATATGTACCTAATATTTTTAATGACCAAGAAATCAAAAATATAGCAATGACAGCAGCAACCGAAGTATGGGGTTTCTTATCCTATATGGGAAATTTATTTTCAATTTTTGGATTTCTTATTGCAGTTATCCACTTAATCAGTTATGTTGCAACAGTGGTAATGAACTATTTTACTATCAACCGCGTCGCGAAAGAACACCCAAAGCGCAAACGTTACCTTTGGGCAAGCCTGTGGAATGCACTAACTCACAGGTACGTGTACAAACTATATCGCGAGTTCATGAAGAGTGAAGTAGAACGTGAAATGCGCGAACGCGAAAATGTGGAGATGGGTGAAACCGGTCCGCGAACCCTTCTTCCAATAACGTCGTCGGTACCATCAGCTCCGTTAGCTGAAGACTCTGACCAAAAACTTTATCCCAAAGTGTGTCATAATCCCGAGTGTATGAAAGAACTATCCAAGCCAAATGATGTTTGAGAACTGTGCGTTCTGATGAATAGTTATTTTACATATAGATTTAAAACTTGTAAGGCCATAAGTAATTGTTTGACGTGATGAATTTTATTTTCAAAATAATTGATATTTTTAAAAAAATTAATCACTTTTTCGAAGAAGGGAGGTAAATATGTAACAGAATTTCCCATATTTTATTTTGAATATTTCTCAGATTTTTTGTTAAGGTCTATTTCTTTAAATATAATATAATATCGGCTAAAGTTTTTTCCCATAGCAGAAAAACATGTGGTTCGTATATTTTACACTCTTAAAGAGCAGACAAGAGAGCTTTTCTAATTTTGACATAATATTTGTAATTTTAGGAAAATATATAGCCAATAAATGTCACACTTTAAACAAACTCTTAAGCTTTAAAAATGTTAAGTGGCTTTTAGATTCAGACCCTTGTCTATTGATTTATAAGATAAGACCCTTGTCTATTGATTTATACTTTTCTTAATGTTTTCGGATTTAGTGACAGATATATATAGACCGAGAAATATTTTATATTTCCCTAAATTAAAACCAACTTTTCATAGTAGCTTTTCTTTATGTTGCGAATTTTCTTGTCACGATCATACATATGAACAGAACTTTTAAAGTTGATTATAGCGATATCAAAAACGACAAAATTGAGTTATTTTTTAGATTTGATGGACTTTGCTTCCTTATTTGATTTTCAGGTAAATAGATCCAGTTTTCACTGATTTTCCGTGTCACTTAATTTTGATCATATTGATTTCGTTTGGATATCGTAGTATTGCAAGTTTCAAAGGTCACGTATTGTTTTGAACAGTGGTTCATTAAATACTTCAAAGTGGTTAATTAGTAATTACTAAATGTAGAAAAATCAAACAATTACTAAAGGCTATGTAAATATAAGATTTGATTTGTCATATTTTTTAAGAGAAAATTGGAAATTTTCTGGAAAATAGCAGTTGAGTTTTTCACCGGGTTTTCTCAACTTAGGCTATATGCCAACCCGGTTTCGATTTTAAAAGCAAAAAATCGTAGGCACTTTCTTTAAAGGCAAAGTGTTTTTTTTTAATTGGTCAATTTTGATAAATAATTAATAAATTTTAAACTGGACATTACTAGGATGTTCGTTTCATTTTTTAGATCAGTTTAGGTAACTTTTGAAGTAGCTTTCTTTGTTTTCCGAAATTAGGTAATCTAGGGTGACTTTGAGCTTTAACTGAATTTTCTTATTTGTGGGTGTTCCCGTGGGACGTCTTTAAGAGTAGGCCATCTTTACTTAAATTAAGTCAGGGAAAATTTGATGTTTTGTTCTTTTTTTATGTCACTGACTGTATTTCTTGTCTCTGTTTTTAAACACAAAATTTTAGGAATAATATGTATATGTATAGGTTTTTTCCAATTTAGGTACGCCTACCCAAATATGTCAAATAAGAAGGGATAATCTGAGAGCAGTTTTTTTTCAAGTTGTAAAGTTAAAATTTAGTTCCGTCTTAGAGTTTTGAAAAGTCAGTCGGGTTTTAAAATATAAGCGCGTGCTTTAAACTTTAACTTTTGTAAGTAATGTCAAGTATCAATTATTACACTGCCTCAACCCTTTCTTTATTTGACAAACTTGGATAATTTTAGACAATTCTGTGTATTTACTTTTGATTTGTGGGAAACTATTTTGGGATCAAAATGGGTTTTAAATCAGTTGATTAAAACATGGGTAATGTTGGTATTTTTATTAATTTATCAAGTTTTTGCCTATACTTGGGATTTTTATTTAAAGTCTAAAATACTTGGGAAGAGGGTGGAAATAGAATTGCCTAAAATAAAACATGATTTAGCTTTGTTTGTTTAATTTTGTCAAATAATTAATTTTGTCCCATTTTTCTCAAATTGTTTTTAATTTGTCATATTTTCATATTTTCATCTTTTTATTTTAAAATATACACTTGCCTAGTCCAGAAACAAGGCCTTTTCATTTAACAACAAAATTAAAAATAAAACTACAGATCTGATGAACAACCTATCGATTATTTAATGTTAGAGCAAGCTGAGTATAGTAGTGTATTATAGCTAAAAATTGGTAAAAAGCTAATTCAGATCAAATCAAGAAGTTTAGTTAATCTCAGATTGGCCTGATCTAAATAACTTTGATGGGCAGTTCATATCAGAAACATATCAAAACAAAACAGTGAAATATAGTGAAAAAGAAATATCATCCAATCGAGTAGCAGTTGTCTAGAGGTTTAAGATTTGAATTGGTAAGTAAGCTTACTCATGTACTAACAAGACTGTAGAACGCCAACATGGATTCAGCCCCGAGAACTACTTTGTTTTTCCAGAGGTCTACATTGTTTCAGATGAAGCGCACCAGGAAAGACTCGCATGTGTCATCTTGGTGTTGTGTTCCACTCTATCTATTGGGTATTACTCTCACAAAATATTCACATCAAAACTAAATAAAGTAGTTGCCTTAAATAAATAATTAAATAAATATACATAAAGACCGCTCGCCCGTTACACTTCTAATTGGGTACTTTTTCGATGTTCACTTACTCTAACCTGAAGGGGGCGTTTCGTTTCACCTGCATATGTTTTACCACACTTACACGGGATTTGGTAAATGCATTCCTTATTATTTGAAGGATTTTCTGATTTTGTTAAACCCGCTTTTTTTAGTGGTCCGCGTTTAGAACAAATGTTGCTTGAGAGTAGGTTGAGGGGCAAGCTTGAAGCGCTGTAAATGCTTAAGTTGTGTTGGTTTTCTCAATCGTGGGTATATCATACCCAGGTGTACCAACGCCGGCTTAAAGAGATCAAAAATAAACGAGAGGCAAACCTAATTTTAAAAAAATACGTACGATACATGACCGGTTCTATTTATAGTAGGCGAGGCCGTAAAGATCTTGGGACCTTATTTTCTTAGTCCGCAGACATAGCTAAAACTGTTCTTTGATCAATTCTAAGCAAAATTTGTTATATGAATAGGGAAGGGGGCTGTGTGATGGGCTTAGGCGCAAAATGCAAAAAAGTTATAAATTCGAGGAACTTTTCTTCTTAGTAATGCATATATGTTTATTAGTACAACCTATACTTAAACTAAGTATAAAAAAGAGTATGAATAATTTCTAAGTATAGGAAATATCTCTTGCCAAAATTGTCAAAAAATAAAATATTCAATTTTTGACAATTTTACCAGAGATATTTTCCATATTTAGAGATGTCCTTCTATTTTTTATACTTAGCTTAAGCTTAGCTTTCACTAATAAACATATATGCATTACTAAGAAAAAGAGTTCCTCGAATTTATATCCTCTTTTGAATTTGGCGACTAAACCCATCGAAAAATAGAAAGGGTTTATATAGATATTTTTTCTTAGAATTGCTCACTGAACAATTATATTGATGTTTGCTGACTAAGAAAATCAGTTCCAAAAAATTTCAGTGCCTCCCCTACTATTAATGAAGGTACAGATCGGGTACAGATCAAACTTTTTAGAATTTTTCACACTCCCAAAATGGAGAACAACATTATGATTCACGAATAACTAAACTAAATGACCTTATAAACGTCATACAACTGACCCATGTGAATTTTATACTCAACTCATAGAGATGTTCACATTTCCTGTAAGAGAACAACAGATTTTGGGTGAACATGACGACAATCCGGCTTTGCATGTCCTCGTCACTGGACTGACTGTTAAAACTAAACTGCCTAAAATTAAATCAGAAGTAGTATACAACTTTCAGAGGGCTAACTTCCCAGTTTTTTACCAAGAACTTTTAAACACAAATTGGAAATTTTTGGCAACTTTGCAGATATTGATGTTAGCGATCGAGTGGGCAACTATTTATACCTGCAGCTATAATATTTTTGAAAAACATGTTCCAAAAAAAGGGGAGCCAGAATTCTCTCTCTGGGCCACCAAAATAAACTCCACAAAATTATAATAAGAAGAACTGCAAATTTGATCGGCAATTTGATAAATCTTTACCCGATTAACTAGTTTTTAGAAAAAATAATAGATTTTTGGCATTCTGTCAAATCATGTAGTGACGTGACGGAGTATGTTCCAAAACAACCAAAGCTAACACGAAATTTAAAGAGCCTTCTTGTCCTGGCTTTAAGCGTCGCCTGTATGCTAAAAGGTATTTAAATCAACCTTTTACCGTTTTGTAGAATAGGATGAAAGCTGAAGAAAGAATGAAATAAATGCGATAGATTGGGCATGGGAGCGCGGATCACCAATTTGGTGATTTGAGATGAGAGTTTCTGTTTAATAGTAGTAATTCTATGATTCTAAATATCAAGTCTATATTATATCTCGTTCAGAGGAAGATTTCATATTGTATAAAAGTGCGGGTGTCAAAAAAGCCTACCAGAACAGGAAAAATTGAAATTAAATTTAGCATACAATTTTCAATATCGTTTGTTTAATATTGAAATAAACATGATAAGAAGAAGTTAGAGCTATGAATCAATTTGCGATAGCCTTTATTATATCTCCGATGTATCAACGGTATGAGAAGTATTAGAATTAACAAATAATTTTTTGAGATGACTCTCAAATGGAATTTAAGTTAAAATAAAAAACATTTTGACAAAATATTGTCCTACAAAATCAATTTTATTTAATTTTATTTAACTACTCACTAAATCAATCAATCGTATCTAGAACAGACTCTTTTCACGACCTAGGAGTAACTTTTGATAGCAAGTTATCATTTACAAAGCACTATGATACTATTATCTCGGAAACATCCAAGATTGTTGGATTTATTGCTAGACTAAGTCGTGAGCTCCAAAACATTACAACTCTTAAAACTTTATTCTTTTCATTTGTTAGGTCAAAATTAGAATATGCCTCTTTCGTTTGGTCACCGGAGTACAACACATATATTAAGGATCTCGAAAGAATCTAGAGAATATTTTTAAAATTACTCTATTTTAAAACCCATAGTTCTTATCCTCTTCACGGTTACCCTGAAGAAATACTACTGGAGATGTTTAACGTGCAATCCCTGTCTGATAGGAGGTGTTATTACTCTCAAGTGTTTCTTTTCAAATTACTTTATAACGAGATAAACTGCCCTGACTTATTAAATAAAATTAATTTTCTAGTCCCTCGCTTATCTTCGGGACAGATTTTTAATCTTTTTTTGCCAAGGACGCGAACGAATAAACTGCACTTCTCTTCTCTCTATGTTATATGCAGAACTTAGCTGTAACAAAGATTTTGACAACTTTAATACTTCTATTTCTCAAATTCGAAGATTCTTTAGTACTATATCCACTAATAGTACATAATATAATTCTAATTAAGTATGTTTCCTCAGTCCCAATAAGTTATACTGTTCTATTTTAATATTTTATCTTCCTTCAGTGTGTCTGTCTGTACACTTGATTTGTTTATATTTTTTTGTAGTTTTTTTTAACTAGTTGATTAATGACCTTTCTTTTAGTAAGTTTTAGTTATTTAAGGGTATACCTGTTAAGCATTGTAGTAAAAAATAAAAATGTGTTTGTCAGTATGTCAGTAATAAACGCAAATGCTTTAAAAAAATACTCTGCCAATATATGGGCCCCTAAACTCACACTAGGTGCTATAGTTATAGTGTACGTGCGAGCTAATAAAACTAAAACCTGAAATATATCTTATTCAACTCCAGACTAAATTACCTTTTGTTTGATACCACACAAGCCATGTTTTGACTTAAACTCAAATTTTTGAAATCTACACCCACCCTTTTTTAAGAAAAAAAACTAAAATGTATTTTGTTTAACTCCATACTCAAATACCTTCCGTTTGATATCACACACGCCATATTTTCACATAACCTCTAATTTTTGAAATCTTCCCCCACCCTTTTATTTGGCTTGTGTTCGGTGGATTTTGTTCATTTTTAAATGGGACCATCTCGACCCAAGACCCAACCTAGGTACCAAATTTCATTAAAATCGGCCAAGTGGTTTTTGAGTTATGCGCGTTGGTCCTTACAGACAGACATACAGACAGACAGACAGACAGACAGACAGACATACAGACAGACAGACAGACAGACGGCGCGACAAAAAAGTTTCCAAATCATCTGAAACGCAAAGATATATAAAAAATTTTAAAATCGGAGCAACTTTTTTTTTCTCGAAAAAATTAGGATCACCATAGCTCACACTACTATAGTATAGTATATGTGTGAGCTAATAATGCGCAATCTAAATATGAGCTGTCGTCGGTGGCTCGTGTCGCAGGCGAGGTAAAGGGCTACATTATAAAGAGCAATATACAAATTATATATATATATATATATATATATATATATCTATATCTATATATCTATATCTATATATATATATATATATATATATATATTTATATATATTTATATATATTATATATATATATATATATATATATATATATATATATATATATATATATATATATATTTATCCCGATCCGATACCCAATCTCCACTTGTTTCTGTTTGCCCATAATTCATCATCTAGGCCTCCTAATCTTATTTCACTGTCTATTCCTTCTCTCCAGCTTCTCCTTGGCCGTCCTCGTTTTCTTCGGCCAGTTGGTTTCCATTGTAGTATTTGTTTAGGGAGTCTTTCATCATTCATTCTTTGTACATGTCCGTACCACATCAGTTGCTTTGTTCTTATATCATCCACTAAAGTACGTTCCCCCACTGTCATAATTTCTCTTATTCTTTGATTTGTAACTCTTTTTCTTTTTGATTTCCCTGCTACTCTTCTCCAATAGTCCATCTTCGTAGCGCAAAGCATTTTTTCTGTTCTATCCTTGATTGGCCATACTTCTGAGCCGTATGTAATAATACTTTTTACAATGGTGTTATATATAAGCTTTTTGTTATGTTTTGATATACTTTTGTTATGTTTTGTTATACTCTGTCTTATTGAGATTAACCTGTAGTCTCCACTTATTGTACTCTTCTATTAGTTTTCGTGTCATATATTCGAGGTAGTCATAATCCTGAGCCACTACTATCTGATCATCGGCGAAACATAAAGTATACAAGGTGGTTTCGTCCAACGGAATTCCCATGTTTTAGCATTTTCTCTTCCATACTTTAAGGACTTGTTCCTAGTATATCTTGAAGAGCGTAGGCGAGATACAGCAACTTTGTTTAAGACCTTTATTTACTTGAAAGCCTTTGGTTAGTTTTGTTTTTATTTTAACTATTACCTTACTATTGCGGTATAACTCTTTGATGGCCTTAATTAGTTGTACACTTATGTTTGTGTTTTCCAACGCTTTCCAAAGTAGACTTAGTGGTATACTATCATATGCCTTCTGCAAATCGACGTAAAGCAGATTTTCTTTTCAATAACTTGGGTTATACAAAAGAGATGATCTGAAGTCGATCTACCCGCCCTGAAACCAGCTTATATACAAATTAATCTTTTTTAAAACTTTTTGCGTCCTCAACTTAGGCAAAAAGTTTTATTTTTAATATCGCACACACTCTTTATAGGTTATATTCTGTTAACTTTTTTTGCACCTTTATAGTTACTTTCCCAACAAGTGCAAGAAGTGATACTTGTTATAACGCATTTTTTCTTCGAGCTTTGGAATTAGTCGATCTAAACTGATATTTTACTATAATGCAAAACTGATAATTTACTTTGCCAACATTTTTTAAGTGTAATATCGTTGTCTACCTATGATTCATCTAAGTAAATTATATTTCTTCCTTGTGCACGGTACTGCCGAATATTTCTTAAATATTTCTACCCTAAATGTAAAATATTTCATTTGTCCATAAGAATTTTCCTTTTATTCTTACATTTCTTGAAGTAAAATCCTTTACTTCGTAAGAGCGTACGAAGGGTTTCTTTTGAATGTTGAAAATGGTTTTCTGCTTTTAATTTTGATAGTGGTAACAACTTTATATACCGTGTTAAATTTTGATATGTTGTTTCGAATTGGTTGAAAGTCTCCATCGTCAAATCTGTCGGCAACCGAAGACTTTCTTCGTTTTCTCCGGCGATATTGAATTTGGTGCGAAAGGTTTTCTTTGATCTCCTTTTTTATTCTGCCTATAGTGGCAAGGCTATATCCTGTGTAGATTGCTGCTCGAAACTTAGGGAGATTAAATGGATGTTTTAATTCTTTGCTTTCCACTTCTTCTTTACAAGTTTTTTTTCACATTTTCAATAATTATGTTTGAAATTGTATCCAAATGCTTAGACATGCTTTATATTGTTACTTTTTACCTCTTTTTAATTCCAAGATGCCAGTTTCACTTTAAATCACGTTTAGACTAGGTATCATGTTACGCGCACCTGCAAGTTTCAAATTGACCCTAGTCACATCCAGTAGGTATCCTATCCTTTAAAATGGTGTAATGAACAATAATTATCTAATCGTTTAAGCCAAATATGGCTAATTTATAACAATTATGTTGTATCTAAATTAGTAACGAATTAAAATAATCCCTAATATCTGGGCATAAAGTGGGTAGTAACTACCTCTTTCCTAAAAAACATCCTCGAGAGTCCTCTAATTATCAGAAGTGCTATAAAACATGGTCTTTCGGAAATAAATTTGTTTGTTAATTCTAATTATTCTTATTTATTTTTCTTATTTTAGGAATTCATCACTCCATAACTTGTTTTTCTTAAAAAGAGACAAAATACCACCGCAATTCAAAGATGCGTGGAAATTTGTTTCCAGTTACAAAATATGAATTATTTGGATGTTAGTGGCTCAAAGGACATATTAGCCGAATAGAACTTTTATTAAAACACAGCGAACCTGAAAATATGCCAAAAAACAAGTCGCCGGAGTTGCCATAAATTTAACTTAATCTTAACCTAGTCTTGCATATAATTAATGCTTGTTCATGTCAAAAACAATATTTAATTAAACATCTTTAAAAACTTATAAATGGCAAAAATACCATTTATATTCATATCCCGTTTTGTTACATAAATTTCCTAAAAATTAGGACTACCAGTAAGACAAAAGTGCTGTAAACAGATGGAGATTCAATTGAGCCATCTCTTTTGCGCTTCGTTTTATTCTGACCAGACCGTAAGTGTTCAGCCGACCGATTCAAGTCAGCTGAATATACTTTACAGGCTCTGAGAACTACATTTGATAAACTATAATCTGTTCACTATCAGAGAGACTAGAATAACAAAGTTGCCAGTTGTTTCGGAGCTGATTTGTAACCTACCACAAACTAAGGTAACTGATAATGAGTGGTGACCACTTTTTTTATTAGTTACGTTAACCACAAACACAAGAGGCACATGGCCCAGATACCTCGTGGACCCAGTTACACCAGCTTACCTTACTACTTAGTTTGGATACAAGACATAGTGTATGACTATTTCAGTTAATTTAGTTAATTCTACCTTTTATATGGATTGGCCCCTCTGTGCAGCGCGTAATTACTTTACCGCATGCCAGTAAGTAAAATTAAAGAAACATATCCTATGTTTATCAAAATAGCTTTTAAACTACAAATAGTCAAAAAGCAATTTTCAGCATTCGATATTTCAACTTTTGTAGAAGAACTTGTAATACCTACAAATTATAATGCAAAATCTTTGGTTTCAATATAACCGAACAGAACCGAACCATAAAAATGTGGAAAAATATTTTACGACAAAAACTGTTGTAACCAAGCAAAAGGTTTAGTTTTCGAATCATTCGTTAAAAACTTAAAACTAATTTGTTTTGAATCCCCTAAACTTTAACAATATTAAACCAATCATTAAAAAATCATAAAACTTAAATCGTGAAACCTTCTAATTTTATTAAATTTGGCGAGTGATAAGGTACCTTTACCAACATTTACAACTTTTAATCCATAAAATATTGAAATTATTTGACCCGACAACATTTTTGTAAACAAATTTTGTAATAACTAAAAATCTTGCCAGTCCTTTAGTGTTTAATTGTAAAAATGCAAAATTTTATTTAAAAAAAGATGTAATACCTATAATTTTATTTAATTTTTGATCTAGCTGTGCCTTTTAGTTGGAAAAGTTTAGATACTTGCAGGCTCTGTTTATTTTATTTAGGAGAGTTAATCCATCAAATAATGAATTAAATTTTATGATCCTACACATTTCTCCATCCATTAGCCTTTAATTTGTGGCATTTAATTTCAAAAATTTCATTTTTTATTAATAATTCAAAACATTAGTGGATAAAGGTTTTAAGTCACATTTTTATAAATTAAGTTGCTTTGACCGAATGCGACATCAATAGAAATATACTTTTATTTTGTAGTTTGATGATTTTTGCAAAAGTTATCGCAAGTGCCGAAAATCCTAAAGATTCCCTATAGAGTGTTGCTTTTTGTATTCAGATTCCGTGTAGAGTGGTGCTATTTGTATTCAGTTTTAAAAAATTAAAACTGGCGGTTTCTGAAAAATAAATGGATCCATGATGGATCTGATACCTTCCTAGTCAGCCTATTAGCACACTTCAACTGAAGCCATGATATATCAGCCTTCAAAACCGTTTTTTATAATTATCTCAGAGACTAAAGCTCCTTCAAAGTCTATGGTAATAACACAAATTATTAAGCAAAATGTAGTCTACTATGTTCCAAAATTCCGCATATTGATAGGACACCGTTTAAAAGTTAGCATTTTTTATCAGCTCGTTAGTGTGTCAAGCACTATTTTACCTGAAAATTTTATGCAAATCGGTTCAGCGGTTAAGGAGCTATCGTGTTACGGACAGACAGACATCACGACGATATTGCTAAGATAGGCCAAATCGTTATCTCTTCTTTCGTCGAAAATAATACCTTCTCTACCCATTGCTACGCGGGCTAGGAAGGTAAAAAATAATAAGGCCTAAAAACTGAAAACTAATAATAAACAAAACAAATTTTTTATCTTCTTCAAGTGACATCAAAACCCCGGGATAGCTATTCTTCTACTTGAACGATGTGATAGTTCCCATTAGATTTTGGCCAATGAAAAGCTTTAAATTAGCTCCGAGCCATCACGTGCTGTGCGAAAAGACCTTCATTGCGCAAGCTTCTCCTACGATCCGACCGAGAAAAGTTTATTCGGTACGGGGCAGGAGAACAGATTTCAATTCAAATGTGTAAAATTCACTAACTCTCAAGAGCGGGCGACCATGCCATTGGTCAAGACAAGTCATTTCGCCCAACACACGACCGCTCAGAGTTAGAGTAGAGTGCTATTGGTCAAGGCGTGTGATATATTTATGTTATCTGTTTTGAAATAGTTTTTGCTGGTTCTGTTTTAACCGTTAATAATAAATTTTGTACCAAAAGATCGTATTTAAAATAATCTTTGTCGTAATGTAAAACATTTTATAATGTGCCGTAGTTAAATTACAAAAACTAATTAAATTTGCCTGTAGTACGACTAAAAACAGAGTTAAAAAAACGAAATGTGAAGTCCAGTGGCAAAAAACCTGACCTTCTCGATAAATTAAGGCAGGTGTTGAATTCGAGTATCTTATCTAGTGAAACTAAAAATATAAATAAAAATATAAACACTAACAGCTGTTCCATGAAAACAAATAAAATCAGTGACGATGACATTATTTGTATAGAAGACTCCTCAATACCAAAAAACTTATGATCTGCTGCACCTGGTGCAGACTCAAGGCGTCAGCGTAAAAACAACCTTTTTGGGGTTCTTAATAAACTGACTTGCTTGGAAAATAAAATAAAGTTTTTGGCTGTTCAAAACACGAAATTAAGGCGTTAACTTAAAATGTCGCTATTGCAGGGCACGCGCAAATGAGGACACTCATCTAACAATCTCAAAAACAAATACGTGACGGCCGAATCAGTTAAAACACCAATAAAGACACAGTCAGAAAAAAAACCCAAAATAATTGTACCTCCCCCTGCGTCGAAAAACGAAACCCGTCAGAAACAAATATTGTTTATTGGAGATTCATCAGTTAGAAATTTAGGTAAAGCTTTTAAAACTAAATCTAAAGATTCTTTGGTCTCAACCTTTTGCAAACCTAACGCTAAGTTTGAGGACATTATCTACGACTTAAAAAATTTGTGGAGAGGTTTTTCGCACGATAATTTTTTAGTGATTTCAGGAGGATTTTGTAATGCTATCAAAGGCGCAAGCATATTTGCATTGTCGTTAAGTTTTGTCAGGAAGCTTACTAAGGTGACAAACATTTTTCTATTGACCGTTCCTAGCTGGGATGATCGTGTTGTGCTAAGCAACTTCATAAAGCAAGTAAACAATTGCTTTTTTAATACATCGGACCCTAATAACAAGCACTTTTCGGTATTGAACACTGACTGCGTCAGTGATAACATAAATTTTTGGTGCCAAGCAAGAGAGAGAAAACTAAAATATACTGGGCAATTAAAAATTGTGTCCTTTATATTTGATCAAATTTACAAACCAAATGCTTGTTCATATCAACTAATCGGGAATTTAACGTACATAACTCCAATCCAGTGTAACACATCTGCGCGGGAAAATTATGAGAATTTATTAGATAAGGTTACTAAACCAAACTCAACCGAACCAAACCAGTTAACTCATTCTTTGTTGCGTCTTCGGGGTCCTGCAGGACCCAGCAAAAATGACATTTTAACACCGTTACGCACAGCGATATCACCGTTACGCACAGCTTCGCCTGAATTAGTCATAAGTACCAATATCGACACAGAAAAATCCAAACAAGCAGATGTCGCATTGGATGGCCAGAAAAATTTTGTGTAAGTAACAATGACCAGTTTACTCTCTATCATGAGGATCTTCAAAGTGTTGGTAATAAAATTGAAAAGTAGTATTGTCAGAAATCGAGCAGGATATTGTTTTCTTTTCCGAACACTAGCAAACAAGTGATCTATAGACGAGAGTGCGCTAATGTGAATGCTTTTTTGTTTAATTGAAATAAACTTTTAGAGAGTGTTTAGCTACTTAGTACAATGTAATTCTGGGCGGTGACTTTAATAGATACTCTTGTTCCTTGAAAAGAATTATCAAAATTTCGAGATCTTATGTTATCATATAATTTTAAGTTCATGAAAAACTCGCCGGCCAGAGAGCAACACCAAGCAAATGTCTTGACGACTTTCTAGTTGATAGTAATGAGAACATGTATGCTGAAGTAATTAACACTGGTTTTTCAGATCATTACGCCCAAATTTTGAAAATTATTTACCAAAAACCAAAACCTAAATTGAATTATATCTATAAAAGATATTTTAGCGATGAAAATATTCGACAGTTTCAGTCAAGTCTAGCAGCGGAGCGCTGGACTGGAACCATCTCTTTGTCTAATGCGAATGAAGCTTTTGACTTATTTTTTAAAACATTTTCGGCTAAGGCAAAAAATAGGCAAAAGAAGAGTTAACAAAAACAACAAAAAATACTCTGGTCATAGTCTCAACTTTGATGAAAAGGTACCCTGAATTTAAGAAAACTACTCTAGACTAAAAAAAATTTTACCAAGCAATTTTATCCAATTCTAAAAAGCAATATAACGATCGTCAAATCTTAAACTCACATAATAAATCAAAAAAAAAATTGGGAAATTATTAATGCCAACAAAAATAAGAAAAACTTGGTTCAATCGAAAATAGTACTAAAAAATAAAAATACAACTCTAACCGAAGAGGAATCGGCTTCTCATTTTAACAGTTACTTGAGTTCAATAGAGCCCAATTTATGTAATTCTTTGAGAAAAGATGCAGATGACGAGTACATTGATAATTGTTTAACATTCAGTGAAATAGATTATTTATTTCACCAGCCGTTGAAGAGGATATTTTGAAAATTATTTCAGATTTAAAGACTTCGTTCTAGTAAAATCTTAAAAAAAGTTAAATACTTAGTTAGTTTCCCACTCTCGCATAAAGTAAACTGCTCACTGATGACGTTTCTCCAGAAAAGCGAAAAATTGCCATCGTAAAATCTCTTTTTAAAAAAGGTGATCCAACCGATGATGTTACAAACTTTCGGCCGATAAGTCTTCTCAGTACTTGCTTTAAGATCTACGAAAAATCTACGTAAAATAAACTTTATTAGTTTTATGAAGGGCAAAAGTTTAGAAACAGCTCTGTTCTGCTTTCTTTATGAAGTAAATAAAATTATTGATAAAAAGGAAATTAGCGTCGCATTGTTTATTGACCTAAGTAAGGCATTTGAATCATTGAGCCACGATATACTGCTTAAGAAACTAAACTTTTATGGAATTAGAGGTGTGTAGCTATGAGTTGGCTTAAATCCTATCTGCAGGGTCGTACTCAGCGAGTTAAACTGTTGACTGATTTCGGTTCAGTTTAGAGTTCAAGGGTCTGTTCTGGGGCTTTTGCTATTTATCATTTATGCTAATGACTTGCATAGCATTTTTAAAAACTTACCGGTTCTACTGATGTCATATGCAGATGACACAAACTTCTTAATCAGGGTTTCAGATCGTTGTGATGTGGGTGGGGCTGTCAGTTTAGTATTTTCTTGGATCAGCGAGTGGATGATAAAAAATAAACTGGTAATTAATAGTGATAAAATCACTTGTATGGTATTTCATTCGGTCAAGTCAAATCTTAACAAAGAGTATGTAACGCTTAATAAGAAACAACTAGATCTTTGTCAGGACATAAAGATGTTGGGTTTTATGTTGATAATCAACTGAATTACAACACACATATTGATCAATTGTGTAAAAAATTGTCACCTGTTTGTTTTAGTCTACGAACAATATCTAGTAAGTGTAGTGATTCTATTTTAAAAACTTTATATTATGCAAACTTTTACTCTCACTTAAAATATGGCATTATTCACTAGGGTAGAGCCACGAATGTCAATAAAGTTTTTGTATTGCAAAAAAATGCAGTTGGTATTATCAAAAGGCTGAAACCTTTAGAGTCTTGTCGTGAAGCTTTTAAGAAATTAAATTTTTTGACTGTCATAGGCTTAAACATTTACTAGGTACTTTGTTTTGTTAGGAAAAACATGTCATTGTTTCAAAATATAGTGTTAACGGACCATATGAAACTAGAAACAAAAATAACTTATCCACTGACCAACATTCTACTACTCTGTACCAGAAAGGGGCGTCTTATAATGGATATTTGTTTTTTAACGCTTTACCGAAGGAAATTAAAGTGTCTTCTACTTTTAATATATTTAAGAATAAGGTCAGACAATTATTAATTGCAATAAGTTCGTATGAAGTACTAGATTGTTTTTGATCAAATTTGTTTAAAATAATTTTAGTAATATTTTAAGATACCTAGGTTGTTTTTACATTTTAGATGTAGGGCTGGATTTTGTAGGTTACCTAATTTTAAATTGTTTCTTTTTTCTATTTTGACACAATTTCTATGTACTTGCATTTGAAAGTAAAAATTATTTCTATCTATCTATTCTGCCCTCTATGATAGGAATTTCATTTGGAGGGGCACCAGGAAGAATGGGACAATTCGCCGCCGCCTACTCACCGCCGCTAATTTGATTGCACATTATATCCTAATTATTGTAGATTCTTTGTTTAAAGGATCTCGTTAAAATCTTTGACTTGAGCAGTTTTTGATGAGCGCAAAAATGACTTTGTTTCCATTGATTACCCTCTGATTTATTTCCAAAACAAATATTTCCTATAATAAAATGGGACGATTTTATTAAACAAACAAAAAGTTTCTTATTAAAAAAGGCTAAACTTCGTTTATTTTAAATAAAATAATGGTTTTACGACTTAAAACCTTTATTCACTAATGTCTTCATTTGTTTGGCACAATGAATGTTTAATTAAAAATTTCTTTTATATAAACCTATTTTAATTCCGAAGCTCTATTTTATTCGATCAATTTGGCCCGCAATAAATAAAAAACAGGATGCTTTTACAAAAAAGGATAAAAGTTGGGGATTCTTTTGTATTAGCAAAGCACAGAAAAATGCAGACTCCACTCTAACTATCCAATTATCCCCGTTTTTACGCTTTGAACAAAAACACTGGCCAAATTGATGAGGAACGCAAGTTTCTAAAGTTTTTAGTTAAATACTGAGATTTTTTTGTTCTTATTTATTTTTTCTTTTTGTTTCAAAAAAAATTAAAACGTTAAAAACTTTCTATAAGACAAAAAGGTAGTCTTTTTTGTTCTGAGCGTAGGACCCTCCCATTTTTTCATAACCTTTTAGCACGGATCACCCAACAAATAACTTGTGCTTTTAGTGGGCCTGCTTTATATATTTTCTGATTTTGTAGATTTAAAATAAAACAAAATAGCCTCGCGCAAGTGTGAGCATGAAAAAAAATTGCATGTTCATACCATGGAGACTATTCACACTACGAAAGTTTTATACGAGAACCAAAAAATTAAGTTAGGCATAAAAAATGCCTGCATATCTAGTTTTAAATTCAACTGTTCTCATAGTTTAGAGCAAATCTATAAGTTTCTGCTGACAATGCAATTTAATGTACCGACAAATACTACAATAGTTAATTTTTATGTTTTTTATTAAATTTTAAAATTAACATATTATTAAAGTGGATATATAGTTCTTTCATTTCAAAAAGCCACCAAAAAAACCATAATAAAATTTAAAGTGTGAAACCCATTATATTATTAAGGAATTCTAAACAAATAAAAGAAAATATGGGCCGGACTGGGAACTGTTTATAGTATATAGTCAAGTAAAATAAAACTTTTAATAAAGGTTGCTGCTTAATACGTATAATAATCAGTAATAGATAGGTACTATACATTTTATTTAAATGTATATATACATGTTGTCTAGCTAAGTTGGAACCATATTTAAAAACTTTTTTATTTTTAATTTTAGGAAAAAAAGTTATTCTTTATAAAAAGTTCTGCACGTTCTAAAATTTAAAATACAAACATCAGATATCAAATTTTTTAATCGCATAAAGGTTTGTCAAAAATGTAAATTTTGGCCATAAGTACATTTTTGACAATATCAAAAATTGTTATAAAGAAAAGATAATCAAAACTAAAAGCCTTCTTTAAATATGCAATTACAAATTTTTACATTAAATAGAAAATATGTCAGTTTTTTTCATAATATGTATTTCAACAATAACAATGTAAAAACTGTAGTTAGATGTAACTTAGTCAAATGGATTATTGCCAACCGTCAAAATGCGTTAGAATATATAAAACACATAAGAATAGTGGCATTATTACCTTTTCACTGTATAATGTAGAAAAACTAGTCAAAATTCACTAAACATAATTTTTCATTATAAATTGATATAATTGCATATTTAAGCAAAATATATATTAGAATCCGTTTTCAATTACACATCCACCAAAACAATTGAACATCGGTTTAATCATCGCTAACTTGTCTGAAAAATTAACATGTAAAATATAGCGGACAGCTGACACTGACTTACATCGTTTTTATTAGGCATCTTACAGTGACGTCTGGAGGTTTAAATATGACTACCATAACCAAAATATTATAATCTTTTTATTTATTTCTAACCTTTGTGTGGAAATAATGTATTTGTTACAATGAAAAAACATGACCCATATCTCAAGGTATTAATGAACAATTGATATAAATATTAAAAACTATTGCATTCATGGGAAAAATAAGTTAAACCTTTAACCAAAATCTAGATTTGTAGATCTAGGATTGTAGCACTTAGCACTGTAAACCCTGTAGTAAATACTCGTGTAAAAGTTTTATTTCTATTAATTTATTGGCATGAATTTTAGTTTAAATTATGTTACGTCTCTTTGATTTAATTTAGGGACGAGGCAGTGTTTGCGAAAGATAAGCCTTCTTTATGTCTTCTTGCTATATCGAGCTTTTGTGCTGTATAATAAGGTTAAATTCTCTGACCCAAAATTTTGCTACCACCATAATAGCTTGCTAAAAAGCCTATATTTAATAAACAGCCTAGGTGAATCAAAGGCCATAAATCCATATGTTGGTAGAAATCATCGATTATCTGCACTTTTTTGCCTTATCCAATACAAGGAATCACCATATTGAACATTTTATCACTTCGTTGTGAGAAGCCTATTCCTCTTTTAAGCGCGGATCTGGAAAAAGTAGCAGTGTTCCATCAGGCCGTTCGACAGTCATAAAACCGTCCGAAAAATCCCAAAGCGCGCGCAATGCAGTACGAGGACTGTTTTAAAACGGTTTTGGTTAGATGGAACGACCTAATAACTGTCCAAAAAACGAATGCTGCTGGCGTAGTTATCGATTTACTTCAGGCATGTGATACATGAGAAACTTAAATTGAAAGTCACGTGACTAAAAGAGAGGGTAGGTTTCGCCGTCTCGAGAGCTCTTATATAAAGTTGCACACAGAAGAAAAAGAGATTTTATTTAAAAAATTTACGGCCACACTATATTTATCTATTACTTAATTAATCCTCTGCCAAGTGTAGTTTATCCCAATTAAATCGATTGTATAGTTTAAAAGTTATAATGAAAAAAAAAACTGTTTTTTTTGGCTATTAAATCTGTGTATCTGTGATCTATTCGGCTATTAATTTTATATACTGCATAGATACTTTAGGTTTATTCTATTGTCTATACAATACCTTCCTTTATTTTTTAATAAATTTGATCTCATAAGCCTAAATTTTAATTAGAAAAAAACATTTGAATTTTAACTCTGGTTCCTATTAAATGCAACAAGGATAGGCCTGTTACTGTGTGGGTCGCATTTGATAAAATATATCCATCGTCGTAAGTTATACATACACCTAATTTTCGTATTTTCCCCAGAATTTTCCCCTTTATATTTTCACGTGCGGTTAAATCCCAGCTGCTAACTAGAGTATGTCTGCTATTCCAAACAAAATGTGAATTTCACAGGCCGACAGACATACAGACAGCCACAGTTTTCCCCATTTCGTCGTCGTTCAGCCTTCATTCCATTTCATATGCCAAAAGTGCACCCAGCCCGTAGCTTCGTAGCCAACGAAACTAACTCCTTTGTGGTGCCTGTTTATTGTGATTTTTGACAATCGTCATGGCAAGTTTGACCTGGATGAACCCTTTTGGTAATTACGAGAACCCTATTGATCTCTTGATCTTTCCTATAGTGCACGACATAATCAGATGTGCATATTTTTTAACAAAAATAAATGGATCTATGACGGATCTGATACCTTCCTAGCTAGCCTATTACCACACTTTAAGTAAAGCTATGATAATCAGCCTTAAAAATGGTTTTATGTAAATATTTCGAAAACTGAACCTCCTACGAAGTTTTGGTTATAACACAAATTATTGAACAAAATGTGGTCTATCATATTTCTAAAACAGCATATTGATGCGATGCTCCGCTAAAAAGTTAGCATTTCTAAAATTTTTTAATTGTCAAAAAAGTATCATTAGCATTAATGGATTTTGATAAAACCGCGTATTTTCTCAATCAGCTAATCACGGCTTAAAATTCGGTGTATGCACCAAAGGATTTCTTCTTTTGATTAGTTAATTGTGACTTCGTAATCAGAGCTCACTGAAACAAGCTGGCAACAGTCCCAATTTGGGGGGGGGGCGATTTTAATGAAAGCTTCTTTTTGGATGTTTTTGGTCAAAATTTGCATTCTTTTTTGTTGGTGGCGACCATTGCCTTCAATACCCTACGGGTAGACCCGGCATGGGCCTAAAATGCCATTATATCAAGCTTTTATCGCAATTGACCACATACAAGTAAGAATTTAATGACCAAGACAGGGATGAAAATAGAATTTCGGTTTGGTAAGTCCGGACACATGCAACATCGCAAAAATATTCTATTGGCTTGTCTTAGATAAAAAAGGTCAGTGGCGGCGAAAAATAAAAATTTTAAATTCCACTAGCATTTTTTTATCAACAATTTTCTGTTTGAATAATAAATAATTCATGAATACTTACTTGTGTATACTGTGTTTACAAAATTCTCCTCAGTGACAAAAGAGTAAAAAGAATTTGTTTGCATGCTAAGTGCAGTGGATGTATTAAAATTATTGTTTTCATCGTAGAACTTTACAAATGTTATACCTTCCAGGTAAAATATTTTCTTTCTTTGAACAAGTATCTTCTTTAACTCTTCTCTTCTTGGGTGGACTACAAGTTATGCTGGAGTCAGATGGAATTCCAGAAGTAAAAATTTCAATTCGAAATGGGACAACTGGGCGCCGGACCAACTCGGCGCCGCCAACAGTGCGCCACGCCGGGTCTAATGGGCGCCGGGCCAACTCGGTGCCGGACTATTTATTTTTCGATAAAATGTGAAGATAAAAAAGAAAATAAATATGTTATTTATACAAAAATTTCAAAATCTATTAAGTCGAGTGTTGAAGTTTGGTAGGTGTAGTGTTCAGGTAACCTGGTAAAATACCATTTACGTTTTTTATTTCAAGAATGACGAATCCAAAATGGTGGATTTCTTTATTTTTAAACCGATTTGTCTCAAACTTGAAAGTTTGCAGTGTTTGAGATCACTCACTACAGTTTTATCCTCAAACTTAAAAAAATTAAAATGGCGGATCGAAAATAGCGGATTTTCTTATTTCTGCTTGGCAGTGTTTCAAGTCGCTGAATATGATTTTTGACTCAAACTCATGAAAAATCAAAACGGCGGATCCAAAATGGCGGATTTCTTTATTTTTGAACCGATTTGTCTCATACCTAAAAGTTTCCAGTGCTTGAAAGCACTTAATTTCAAATGACGGATGGAAAATGGCGGATTTTTTTATTTATGCACCGATATGTATCAAATATATTTTTTACTCAAACTCATAAATTATTTAAAATGGCGGATCCAAAATTAAAACACCGCCAAGTTCTATATTTGATACATATCGGTGCATAAATAAGAAAATGAGCCATTTAAATTTTTTTAAGTTTTAGGATAAAACTGTATTAAGTGATCTCAAGCACTGCAAAACTTCAAGTTTGAGACAAATCGGTTTAAGAATGAAGAAATCCGGCATTTTGAGTTTTTTATGAGTTTGAGTCAAAAATCGTAATCAGCGACTTGAAATACCGCCAAGTTATATATTTGATAAATATCGGTGCATAAATAAGAAACTCCGCCATTTTGGATCCACCATTTTAATTTATTTAAGTTTTAGGATAAAACTGTATTAACTGATCCCAAGCACTTCAAACTCTCAAGTTTGAGAGAATTCGGTTTAAAAATAAAGAAATCCGTCATTTTGGATCCGTTATTTTGAGTTTTCCTTGAGTTTGAGTTAAAAATCGTAATCAGCGACTTGAAGCACCACCAAGTTCCATATTTGATAATTATCGGTGCAAAAATAAGATTATCCGCCATTTTAGGATAAAACTGTATTAACTGATCCCAAGCACTTCAAACTTTTAAGTTTGAGACAAATCAGTTTAAAAATGAAGAAATCCGCCATTTTGGATCCGTCATTTTGAGTTTTTCATGAGTTTGAGTCAAAAATCATAATCTGCGACTTGAAACACCGCCAAGTTCCATATTTGATACATGTCGATGCATAAATAAGAAAGTCCGCCATTTTGCCATTTTAAGTTTGAGGGTAAAACTGTATTAAGTGATCCCAAACACTTCAAACTTTCAAGTTTGAGACACATCGGTTTAAAAATAAAGAAATCCGCCATTTTAGATCCGCCATTCTTGTAATCAAAAACGTAAATTTTATGTTATCAGTTACCAGAACTCTAGACCTACCAACACTCGACTTAATCGATTTAACTGTAAGAAAACCAAATTTCAAGAATATTACGTAAAGGATTTTTTAAAGATGTTTTTGCATAAATAATAATATATCTATTTTGTTTTTCATCTGCACATTTTATCAAGAAAAAATATTTTAGTCCGGCGCCCAGTTGGCCCGGCGTCCAGTTACCCCGGCGCTCAGTTGGCCTGCCGCCCAGTTGGCCCGCCGCCCAGTTGGTGGCGCCGAGTTGGCGGCGCCCAGTTGTTTAAGACTGCAACACATTTCAGGACAAATTATTATTAAAAAATAGTCTTATAAGTGCGGGGAAGTGACACTTTCTGAATTAAAATGTATGAGGGTACAATCGCACGGTCAGTTGATGAGAGGACTAGCGCGACACTCAATTTTAACTCAGTTTTAACCCACTTCTAGACATCGGATCAATTTCAAATTTGGTACACACTTAAAGTTCCGATGACAATACAATATACTGATATTATGAAGTTTACAGCTACCCCCCTTTGAAAATGCTGGAGGGGGGCTACTATCTAAGTATGTCCGATATCGTTCAAAATTGGTATGCAGGGACTTTTCGGGATTTAATTAGATTTTTAAAATTGTGAAAGTAACGCCCCCCTCCCCCTTGGACAATTTTTACCATCTTGTACATATCCGATCAACATCAAAATTGTTGTGGACTTATAGTTATTATAAGTTACAGTGCCAATACAATAAAATTGGTATCTAGAGACTTTTGGGGATAGGGATCACGAATTTTTAATTATATTTTTAAAATTGTGAAAGTGACGCCGCCTTGTCCCTCTTGTAAGTCAACTTTGACCAACTTGTACATATCCGATCAACATCAAATTTGCTATGGACTTATAGTTACAGCGACAATACAATATTATATTATAAAAGGATATTTTTTATTGTCTAAAAATGGCAAAAAAGTAAAGGTTAGCTTTTTTTAATATTTGACAGGTGTCAAAAAAAAGTAGTTTTTCGTTTTTCTTTTTTGATAAGCTTTCAAGCAAGGTGCCACAAGTTGGGTTATCTAATTTCAAAAAAAAAAGTATTTTGCGAGTAGACCCCTTTGCAGGGGGTATATACAAAAAAATTTCGAACAGAAATATTACTCGTTAAAAATCTTAGTCGAAGTACTTTTGGATTTTTCAGAATTATCTAAATTCAATCCGCTGTCGAATTTATTCCATTTGGCTGATATACTGATTGTATAAAGACCACGTACATGGCAGTGTTTAGGGCTACCCCCAAAAAACAGGGGCAGCGAGGGGCAGCAAATTTTTTGTTTTTTTAGTCAAATAGACATCTTTCTCTAATATTCTGGTGGAGATTTTACTAAGCCTTGCTAAGCTTGTTTCTGCAGGCTTTACAAAGAAAAATAGAGACGAAAATAAACGTAATATATTTCAAAAAATTTTAACCATAAAGAGGGTTTTAAAATTAGGAAGTTGCTAGTAGTTTTTAAAAGTGCAGTTACTGCTTATGCCCACTTTATACCCATATACACAAAAAGTGCTGTTTGCATTGTCATTTTTTTTTATTTAAAATTACTGTAAAAATACATACATTTTTCTCCCAAAATATTTTTCAACTTTGGGGCTCTGTTACGGAGAAATACATTAAGACTTTTTTTATCAGTTGCATTTTTTTTATTAACTGGACTATCTGCAATACATTTGGGTGGGTTTGGTTATCATAATTTAAAAAACATATACAGGGCTAATGTCGTGCTAGCTCCGTCATATAACCCATTGTGCGGCGTCCAGTTGGCCCGGCGCCCAGTTGGCCTGCCGCCCAGTTGACCCGCCGCCCAGTTGGTGTCGCTGAGTTAGCGGCACTCAGTTGTCTTAGACTACAACATATTTCAGGACAAATTATTATTAAAAAATAATCTTATAAGTGCGGGAAAGTGACACAAGTTTGAGACAAATCGGTTTAAAAATAAAGAAATCCGCCAATTTGGATCTGCCATTTTTGTAATCAAAAACGTAAATTTTCTTTTATCAGGTTACCTGAACTCTAGATCTACCAAAATGTCAACACTCGACTTAATGGATTTCACTCTAACAAAACCAAATTTCAAGAATATTACGTAAAGGATTTTTTAAAGATGTTTTTGCATAAATAATAATATATCTATTTTTTTTTCATCTACATTTTATCAAGAAAAAATATTTTAGTCTGGCGCCCAGTTGGCCATGCGTCCAGTTGGCCCGGCGCCCAATTGGCCTGCCGCGCAGTTGTCCTAGACTGCAACACATTTCAGGACAAATTATTATCAAAATAATCTTATAAGTGCGGGGAAGTGACACTTTCTGAATCAAAATGTGTGAGGGTAAAATCGCACGGTCGCACAAAGGGGCCAATCGGGTGTAAAAGTGGAAGAAACTAAAAAACACAAATAGACATATACAATATCTGGAACTCAAATTATGTAGCAAACTAGTGGGCGCTGAAAATGCAACAGAGTATTTTCACTTGTTTTTTAGTATGACGTGAGTTTGACACTTTAAAAAGCGTCTGTTTAATTTTTATGATAATTACATACAAATTATTGAATAATTATGTATTACTTTCTCTAATTATATAAAGTGTTATATTTAAAAAAAATATTACGATGGAGAGTAATTTAACCAAAAAACACTAAATACCAATATCTAGCTGTAGGTTGTCATAGAGTAATCATATTTTTTAAACTAAGAAGTCAATTATTATTAGAATTTACCTTAAAGAAATATAAAAAATATAATTTAGTGTATGATAAAATTTTGTTTAGGAAAACTATTGTCACTTTTTTGTTAATTAAATGTTTCTTAACAAAATGAAAAAAAACTGGCTGCGCTTTCTTGCGCCTTTTTGAGATTTTTAATATTAAAAATAAAGTGACTACATACGACCCAAGTAAAAGAAATTAAACTATACAGCTTAAATATAAAACTTGTTTGTTTATTAACGAATTTTTATTAAATAAAAAGTGTTTAATTGACTAAAAATTTGATTGGTAGTTTTTTAACATAAATTTGATTAACTCATTAAATTTAAAGATGGCGGACGCATAAAAATTAGGAAAAGCATCGTTCGAAAAATTTTTAAAATAAAGGATTTTAATCAAATTGATATAAACAACTTTTTAGGCCTGTAAAAAGCCAAGTGAATTATGGTAGCGGTTACAGTTACTTTAGTTAAAAGGAGTGGAGGGAGGGTAAATCTTCGAAAGTCAAATTTTGAACCAAAACTTTTACAAACTTTCCGTTTTCGTATTTTTAACTTAGGAAAGGTGCCCCAAAAATTTTTCAAAAATATCATTTTGACAGAACTTTGTTTTGGAAAGGGTTAAGTGGATTATCAAAGGACCACGCACTAGTTTACACAGGCCTTATGGGGAATTTTTGTCTCGGTTGAACTGGCTATAATTTTAGTGTGTTATAGTGGGGTATGTAACAACAAAAAAATTTAAAATTAAGTTTTTCTATTTACAGTTTTTGAGATATAAACGGTCAAAATTCGTGAAATGGCAGTGTTTTTGTATGTTTTAATAATACTAACTCTTACATCTTGACCGATAAAAATTATTTTACCATAAAAATGGCTTAGTAAACGCCTAAAGACAAAGTCACTTGTAATGCAATTTTTTTTAATTTGTTAGATAATATATGGGGGTTAGTCAAAAAAATCAACTTTTTTATATTAGCACTACTACCGAATTTTAAAACTAGCATACAGAAGTTGATACTTGACGTCTAATTGGAGTTTTCATATCTATGACAGTGGGAAAGAAAAATTATAAAAATCAGTTGAATGGCTTGAACAAGTTAATACCCTGAGAATTTCTCGTTCTTGTAATGAGACACCACACACATGCATAGATAGAAGTTTTCCGAAAATTTATGTATAATCTTTGGTAGCTTAATGAAAGAGCGTTTGCGTACTGAGCAAGAGGTTCTGGGTTCGAGTCCCGGCCGAAGAGAATTTTTTTATAATTTTTCTTTCTTTAATCTTACTTGTTCTTTATGGTTTCAGGTCCTTGCATTATTTTGCAATTTGGTATTTGACAAATATATTGGCAATCGCCTATTGCGATCCGAAATTTTATTACACGAAAAAGATGATCACATGTTTTCAGACGTTTATACTATACGTCTAATTTGAGTTTTCATATCTTTGACAGTGAAAAAGAAAAATTATAAAAATCAGTTAAATGGCTTGGTCGAGTTAATACCCTGAGAATTTCTCGTTCTTGTATTGAGACACCACACACATGCATAGGTAGAAGTTTTCGGAAAATTTATGTATGATCTTTGGCAGCTTAATGAAAGAGCGTTTGCGTACAGAGCAAGAGGTTCCGGTTCGATTCGGCCAAAGAGAAACTTTTTTATAATTTTTCTTTCTTTAATTTTATTTGTTGTTTAAAGTTAATATTAATAAAACAAAGTTAGGAAGCAAAACAATTACACATGTGTGGAGCGTGTCCACAAAATAATATTAATAGGTCTTATTTTAACATAAATTTTGCCCTTATGTCATTTTTTTACAATGATCTTTAATACAAAACCAAATTTTGTATGTAGAGAATAGCAAAATACAAGCAAAAATAAACAGCTTTTATCCAAAAAGCCTTTACATTAAATTCCTTTTTTTTAGAAAATGGTAAAATTAGTTTTTAGATGCAATATAAGTAAAAAAATATGCATGCATATGTCTTATTGAGGACACTCTGTACAATATAGTATTTTTAGGTGACTCCTCTTCCTATTTCAAAATTGACGTATCCATGATTTTATGTCTAAGTTTAAAAAAAAAGGTGATTCCAGACTTTTGGGACATACTGTATATTATGAGCCAGGTTAAATATCTTAAACAGAAATATTATAAAATGTAGAATCTTTAAACTCATTTTTAATAAATGTTAAGGTCTTAATTACTTTTTTGTGTAAAAGTACTTAAATTTCTTTTAAAAAAATCTATTTTTAAATCACCCTGTAAAAAAAAACAAATATTAAAGCTTTATAAAATATTAAACAGGTGCATTTTAACCTATGAACAATAACCAATACACATTATTTTTGTTTCTAATATTTTGGGTGTTAAAATAATTATTTCCGACATTAGCTCCATTTGGCCCCTCTGTGGGACGAAGAAAAAACTCTATCGTGACGCTACTGAACTTTCTCGTGTTTTAGCAAAAACTATCAAGACGACTTACACTTGAAATGTTGTTTTTTCATCGATTTTTTTCTTCTTTTGCACAAAGAACAATTTCGCACCATGTTTGAACTCAAATAGTTACTTCTAAACTTGTTTTTAAACGTTTTAAGATTTCTTTTTGTAATATTCCCGCACGAAATTCAAAAAAATTCATTTCCGTACTTAGACAACATTGTATATCAGTTTTCCCTGTATAAAACGACTAGCAGGTTGAATCACTCAAAATACGGCAGTTGGATTAAAAGTAGCCAGCTGCTTTTCTGTTGCACTTATGCCGTCAGTGTGAAAGAGATAAAAGTACCCATATATTATCTAGGGTATTACTAGCATGCAAAATCAGCCTATCTTTGTTCGTTTCACATGTTCAATAATGTCTATCTCTGTTTTTATTCTAAAAGAAATACCCGCCCCTAGAAACCAAATTGGATAGGGTCAATAAAAAATGCCTTGTCTTTCCGTCTCTAAGGCCCTTTCAGGGCCTTATACAACTCAATGGTAATACTCCAATTCTGTTGCAGTGGAAACTGGACACTCCTACTAAGAAAAAATCTCGTATATGTACAAATTACGTAGGTAAAACCCCGCATATACAAATTATTTAGTTAAAACCTCATCTACTATAAAGTTGTTAGTAGATACAAGGTTCTAACTAAGCAACAGGTAGTTGCGAGGTTTTTGTTAAGTAATAGTCTATTTTTTATGTAGATACGAAGAATCGATTTTTTAAAATAAAATACTTCCAAACAAAAATTTGGGTATTTTTCTTAAAAAACAGATGAAACTAACCTATTTAATGCCATTTTCGGTCCTAACTCATTTTTGATTTTTTTGCAGATAGGTGGGTCTTACTTAGGACGGCGTATAGCATTCCTGTTTGACTTAGAAAGATCGTTCTCCTAGAACCAATTTTAGAATAACCCTATAATTGATACGAAAACGAAACTTTAGGGCAGATGTAGTAATTTCACTATTATACCTCTATGCATCGCCTACTTAATGTATTCGGGTTTTAGTTTAAAGTTCGTTTAACCTTATAAAGTCTTTCACAAGTATTTCTATACCCGAGCCGTATTCGAGAAATATTGCCATGATTTCATAAAGACGCGCAGGAAAATTCCATGAATTATGGCGAATGTTGCAGATGCATGTGTATTTGAAGTTTTGAGTAAATAATTAAAATAAACAAATCCACCGCCAATCGAGAACTAATGTTTTTCGAGTAATAAGCTGAGTTTATATAAAATCGAAAATAAAATAAAAAGTAAAATTTAGCAACATGAGGTACAAGCAAAATTAAGCAACTCTTGATTAAATGCCAGAGCTCTCTGTCAAACATGCCCTCTTGCGATTTGGCAAACATGGACAATGCACTGGGCAAATCTAATTAGATTAATCTATATTTTCTAGAAAGAATGTGACTTTGGGCACCTATATCTTCCTCTTACTGCTATGTGCTTCGTATATGTTTCTCGTGATTAAAAATTGGACCCCAATGGTTGTGAACCCTTGGTTTTGGGATTGGAATTTCACCGGTTGGACATCTTTCAAACTTATACCATAAGAACACAAGATCGCAAACAGGACAATATTAAATATATCCTAATTTTTACTTTCCTAGCCCGCGCAGCAATGGCTAGAAAAGGTATTATTTTCGACGGTTTTGAGATAACGCCGAAAATGTGTTATTTGGGTGTAGTTTGACCTATCTTAGCATAATCGTCATGATGTCTGATGAAGTTGGTACTATATATTTTTTTGGAGACACTTGGTAGAATAATACAAAACTTGTTTTTTTTTGTCCAAACTCGACGTGTTTAAGTTGTGTGCTTTTTGCAAAAATAGTTGATTTCACAGTTTTTTAAAATGAAATTAATAATAATGTACAGTTTATTTATGTTTTAAATCCATTTTTAGATTTTATAAATGCTAATATACCATATTTGTTACCTATACCTATACTGCAAATTCTATTTATAATATATATTTTGTAATAAATGAACTAAACGCTTAATATTAATAATTATTAATATTAATTGTTTAGTTCATTTAAGGTAGGTAAGCCAATTATTGCCATGTTCCTAATATTGCCAACCGACCCAAAATCCTGAAGTCAATACTCTGGTGACCGGTATTTGTCCTAAATCATTCCACGTGTTCAGATCAACTAATCCAACGCAACAGAAAAGTGTTCAGTCGGCCCAAAGCACCCGATTAAGAACGATGTATGGTTTTTTAACCTCGCTATTAAAAATTCCATGTGTTTTCGACTTCTCATCAGCTTTTTAACCGAGATAAAATAGTGAAAAAAATACATAAGGTTAGTCCTAAGGCACAAGTTTTTTTGTTGGAGTATTTTTCTCTTTAATATAAAGACGTTTCTTGAAATCGTTCGGTTTATAATAAATAGATTCACAGGTACCTAATAATGTCATCCATAGGCAGATCTGCTTTCTATGCAACACGGACATGAGAATATGTCGGTGTTACCAAGTCCGACAAAGAAACATTTATTTGTCCACACTGGATCGTACTGTTTTTTTTAAGAATCTATCGTCTTTTTGTATTATTTTCTTAAAGAATATTTCTAATTATTTTGCACGATTTGATACAAAATAAAAATACAATTAAAGTTTGGAACTTTTTTGTTTTAGTGTTTATAACCATGTTTCTAATATTGCCACTACCTGGCAATATTTGGGACGGATGTTTTTACAATGTTTTTTAAGACCCCTCTAAGAAATAATAATACTAAAATTAAAAATAAGTAATAATAATACCTTTCTGTTCAGAAAATATACAGTAGAATGAATATATTAATAATAATTTGGCTAAAAATGTTTAAACGAAAAAAAAAAATTCCTTAAGGTGGCAATATTTGGCTCAGGTACCTTATTACAAAATATTTTGTATAGCAAAAAAACCTAGACCAAATCAAGACTGAGCGACATAAATAATATTCGGTAGCTTTTAAAACTCTTTCTTTATACTTTGTCGGAGTACTGGTAAGCACTGCATCTGCGCGCTATTCAAATATCATTACATAGTGGTAATTAACCACTACAGCTGCCGTAAGGTACGGAGCCGTTTTGTAGTGGTATAGTGGTAATTCTGTATTTTTTATTTTATAGATTTTATGTGCGGCTCTTTAATTAATTATTTCGTTATAAAGTATCAATAAACCTAAAAATGAATTCACAAAAGACTTAAATACTATTAACTAGAAATTTATGCTGTATGTATGTTTTTGTATTCTTGTTCACACGAGCATACGATCGATGCGTAGGCCGGCTGCCGCCGCGCTCAACTGGACCCAAATTCTGTGCAGCGTAGATGTTATGTTGCATTTTTATTACGAAATCTAGAAAGATAGGACGACATGAGTCTATAAAATTTTACAGTACACAGAATCTGAACCATACTTTGGTTAGTGCTCTTGTGAATCAATTGAGGCGATCGATGCCGTCCGCACCCCCGTGATGCTATCCGCATCTACGGTTACTGTTGGCTGTTTAAGGTAGCTAATGTGCACCTTAAAGTAGTATAATGAGACAACTTGCCATTATCGGTCGGGTCGTATTGTTTTGACTTGGACGATATCATAGTCACGAGAATGGTGGAAGTTTCTAATTCTGATAGCATTAGCGCGCTAGAAGCAGTGGTTACGATGCCTATGAGAACTGCAAAAGAAGAACGTTGCTTCTATACCCTAAAGAGAATTAAGGCTTTCCTTAGAAGCACAATGGGTGAGAATAGATTAACTGCTCTCGCAATGTTATCTGTTAAAAAAAAATTATTAAAAAATTCCAAAGTAATATTTAGGCCGGCACATAAAATGAAAAGGTGATCTGTATATTTTTTGATCAAACATACTTATAATATTAAAACGTTGGAGTTTTTCGCGCAAACACAAAAAAATGCGGAAACCGCTAAAATAATATAGAAAATTTTTTAAATGATGTAAATTATTTATTTCATGGCTTCGAAAATGTACCATTTTCTCGACTACACCGTGTAGTATTTCAAAACTTTGATCAAGAATTTTTCAATTTATCCGAATTTTTGGGGATACCCTCTGTGCGCTTTTTTCACATGCGATTTCATCTCTGAGTGCTTTTTTGTTAAAGCAAATCAACAAAAATATATTTTTTGTCAGCCTTTAACTTACCTGTAGCAGCTAGCCGCTCATATACTTAACATATTTTATCGGGTTCTAAGGGGGGAGTTATTACCCGCCTTTACCCCCTCCGAAAAACCGCCAAGACGTCATGATGATTTTAGCCACTACCACAACGGCTGCCGAAGTTATAAAAATTTTGAATAATACACAAACTGACCATTGATGCGTTTGGTTTAAATTCATTTAAATTTAAAAGTAAGTTTTTGTAGTCAATACATAAATAAGTATTTTTTCTGCTTTTCATAGTGCAATTTATCATTTTTCTAATGCAAAAAATTTCTTGACCGCATTTTGTCTCACTATTTCTAGCAGGACATACTGTCCTGGAAATCCAGGATTGAATTTTGGATCACGTAATCCTATTATTTTTCGACATTTTACAACTGATCCTGAAAAAGTCGAATGTCCAAATGTCCTCATGTTAATTAAGTAAATTATTTGATAACAAAATTTTTTTATAAACTAAAGGATAGAATCTTTTCCCGAATTAGTCTCGAGTAGGCATTTATGGTAGAAGTTAAATTGAAGTATTAAATAGCTCACTAAAAATAAGTTGTATAGGAAAAAGTTATTATCAGTTACTGAGGAATCGAGACTGTTAATAAGAATTATAAACTTCTGTGTGTCAATTAGACATTTTGTTTTCCTGGACAATTAGGTATAATATTAGTTTTGTATACTGCCTCCTTTATAAATTAAAAGGGAGTGAAAATGCATTTATTCCTATTTTATTGCTGCCTTTTAATTAAGTATGGCGCACAGTGGAACTAGAGACCCTGTATGTATGACATATTTTTACTAAAGAGAGATGCGACAAACCCATGATGTCAGTAAGTCACTGAAATTAAAATTTTTTGGTTATGTTATTTTCTTTAGAAATAATTTAAATGGTCAGCGGTGTATGTTTGTTATAAAACGTTTATTTTTATTTTTCGACGCTTATAAACTGACAAGGACAGAAGGTGCGTCTCTCTCTAAACATCGCTAGAGTATAGAGAACCGATATTTTCATCCTTTGATTTTGACTTAAATAAATTTGACTTTGAAGAGTTTGTCACGTCTCTTTATCTTTAAAATATGTCATACTTGCAGGGTCTCTAAGTGGAACGAGCTTACGAGAGCGGTTGGACATCAGGTTTTTGCTTATTACTTTTAATCCAAAAGACGTAAAAATGTATTTTATACATCATATCCTGTGAACAGCAGGATTTTAAAGTTCTCGAAAATTAGGTGCTGTAATAATTTTGCATCACATCTAGGGCGGCCCAAATCAAAGTTTGTTGCTGTCATCGAATTCTATCGTTATAAGCTTTTTGAAAGAAAGAGTTTTACATTTGACCAAATTTATGAAAAATTTAATATTTTTTATTACTCCAATATATTTAAATATATAGGGTGTTCAAAAACAGATTTTTAATTGTCCATTACTCAAAAATTTCTGTTGAATTTTGATCGTTTTGCCTATTTTGGAAATAAAAGACCTAAAAATCTACTAGTCGTAAATCTTTTACACTAAAAGGAAAAGATCTTGAACATTATAAGAAAAGTAAATTGGCTTATTTCAAGTGTAGAAAATAACCCTGACTGAAAATTTGCGGATTCAAAAAGTGGGTTGATTTGTCCCCTTAGTTTCTTTGTTTTAAAACTGAGCATATAAACTGATGTGATAATATAATATAACTAAAAAATAACTCTGGCTTATTAACAAAGTTGGAAAATCAAAAACTTATTTTCTTAGTTCTGAAATTTTTTTACATGGTAGATACTATAATGTCATGGAGAAAATTACTTTGACTGTTATTTACAATCACCAAATCCTCGTCAGAAAAGCTCTAAGCATTAAAAAATACCCCAGGTAGTCAAATGACAGGGGAGAAAAGTAGCACGTAAGTATTTAGATATCAGTCACTTCCAGTTTCAGTTTCAGTCACTTTCAGCTCAGTTTCACTCACCTCCGGTTTCTTAAGTCATGTCCGGTTACGTGCAGTCTACTTTCAGTCAGTTCTAGTTAGTTTTAGACCATGTCCAGCTCTTTTTAAGCAACTTCTGGTTTAGTTTTAGTTACTTCCGCTCACTTTTAGCCATTTCCGGATACTTCTCGTTCAATTTTCGTAACTTCCAGTTCACTTCAACTGACTTTCGATTTTATTTTAGACGAGTTTAAGCAATTTTTGAATGACATTAAAAATGTGGGAGACCATACATACATGCACATTATTTCTTAAAAATTAAGGTATGACAGTAAAACGACGCGTCTGGGATCTTCAGCAAATCCGCTTAAAATCTCTTCATCTACTTTTTTAATTTTTTCTAAAATGAAAATTCCCGTGTACACTTAGCATGCACAAACCGCTTAATTTATCCCATGTCATTGTGGACTTAAACGAAGTTTTGACTCTGCGTAGGGTACTAAAAGATCGATCTATGGTACTTGTTGTACATGGCAATGCTAGTAAAATATATAGAGCAGATTTTGTTAATGGAAAAAAATCCTCTTGCTTTTGCTTTTGCTACTTCTAAACTTATTAAGTACTTTTTAATAATTTTTTTGATTCTCCACAAGTTGTACCATAATTCAGATTCATCGTCAAGCCCGTAAATGATAAAATTCTGAAAATTGTTTAATGCGCATCGTAAATTCACAGATGTAGTGCCAATAGTTCAAAAGCTGGGAGGTTTTCATCCGAAAATCGATGCTCCAAAAACATTATCAGATAGTCTAAATAAGGGATTATTAATAAAGATCTTTTCCAGTACTATGACGGGTTATTTGCTGAAACATTCATACGATTTTGCTGTGGTCTAACTACTATTTTTGGCATCTGTAACTCTACTTCAACGTTTTCGGCAAGTAGCTAGCTTCAGCCAAGATAGTGTTCATTAAGTTCTTAATTGATTGTTTTGTTTGGAAATTCAGAAATTAATAAATTATTTTCAGCATTTACGGGGGAAAATGCCTCTCTCTGCCCCTTGCTGCATACGCTTATGCTATTTACTGTCCAATTTGAGAAGAGGTGCAAAATCCTAAAAAGAAATAGCGCAAAGGACGACAATAATGTGCATGGTGGTATAAACCTGCATATTTGGTGGCTTGTTGCTGCCTGGAACTCAACTGATGCTGAAAAAGGGTTTTAAAGCAGCAACAGAGTAAGCGAACATCAATCATTGGGGTTTATCTTTTTTGTCAATGGACTGTGCGAAAAAGCCCTGATCACATATCATCGTGTGTCCATGCAAAACAAAGGCCCTCTGCCGTTGTTTTTGTCCACTCATAACGGTGTTTTTTTTTAATGAATGAGAAGCTTAGGGCTTATGATAGCAGCGGTCACATTAAAAGATAATAGAGAGAGGCTTTGGGTTGAATAATGTGGTTAAATAAAACCAATAAATTTGTTAAAGAGCATCCAGAAAACACTTGTTTTTAATCTAACTTCAAAAAGATTTTAGTGGTCTGCATTTTGCCAAAAAAAAAAAATGGCGCCAGCAGGCGCGCACAGCCATTTAAAAGAACTAGTTTTTCTGGATGTTAACATTAAAAAAGCGTTACTTTTATTGAACATGAGGTTTAATCATGTGTGAATACTACGAAAAATTACAGACGGTTTTCTCAAAAGCTAAAAAATAAATTCAAGTGCAAAATTATTTACTAGGTAATAGTAGTAGTATACTTAATTTGAAAAAGTGTGAATTTTTTTATGAAATTAGCAAACATATTGCTTAATAACTAAAATTATTTGATTTTATTTTTAAAAAAGTTATCATTTATTCTTAACCTATTTTGTAATAAATGTTCTCAAAAAAGCGTTAGATCATGCCCCACACAGACGACGCAATCAAAAACTTTGGTGGTTAGGTTACCTTATTATGTTAAAAAAAAGATTTTTTTTGATGATCCCAATAGCCTTCTTACCTATGGATGGCAAAACATTAAGTAAACCCAGTATACTTTTTTAGTCAAAAACTATTCTTGACTGGGCACAAATCTAGTTCAAAAGCACGACAAAAAAATCTAAACTATTTTTTAGCAGCTGCTCAAATTTTGGACTAATTCCGCAGTCAAGTAATATCCTATAAAACACAACTGTTTATTTATTAATAAAAAATTTTCGTGTTATTACGCAATACGGGGAATTTTATAAATTGTGGGGGACAAGTGAAATTTAGAAGAGAGAAATATTTTGTTACCCACTTTCCATGCATTTATCTATAAAATAGGCTTAAGATTTTAGTTTTTTACCAAATAGAATAATTAACCAAACTTTAGTTTGAGCAACTTTATAGCTATTATAGGCAAAAATTCAAAAAGTCAGAATCAATTCTACCATAAAAAAATGCGAATTGCCCATACCTCTACTATTTATCACTACTAAATATTTTATTATCTGTGAGTTCTTAAAATTTTGGGGGCGGGATTGATCCCCATTGATCCTCCCCTAGGTATGGCCCTGTACAAACCAGAGGTCCAAGCTCTAAGTTTTAAGATCTGAACAAAAAATACTGGTGTTTGAGTCTTAAAATGACATACCGTATATTTTGTAGGTTCTTTAATTTACGAAAAAGGCTGAATAGAAGCCCCTACGCCCCGCATTAAAAAAAAGCTTAAAAAGCTTTTCCGTGATTATTTTTTCTTACAAACCACGAATACTAAGTTTATTTTAAACATACATATTACTTTTATGTAACAGTTGGGTCACTGCCAAATTTTGCATCAGGTAAATTAATTAAAATTTTTTATTAATTATGCGTTCTTTGTTTGAAACTTCTAGACAATGATTGAGTGCAAATAAAATTGCGGACTTGCATTGTCTTTATTTATTTTAAACACGACGTTTTGGTTAGTAAGTCTTTTTTGATGTTCACATCACAGTAATATAACCTCAAAATATTTGATTGTTAGGGGTCAATTCTTTACATTTCAAAAAATTTGACGAAATTTGAAAAAATGTGACATAATGGGGGCAATTCTTTACATTTCAAAAAATCTGCCGAAATTTGAAAAAATGTGACCTAATCTGGCACTTAAGATTTCTCGTTTAAAAGGCAATTTTTAAACTTAAAAACTTACCTAAAAGGCCATTTCCCACTTTTTGATAGATGTAGCTTCACGATATAATATTTGTTTTTAATTAAAAACCCGTAATTTGTTGAAAATTTTTAATTTAAAAATTGTAAATAAATTCAAAGCAGAAGACTATTAACCACACAAACTGAAATGTCAGATTTCGTCACATTTCGTCACATTTCTTTCAAATTTATGAGTCCTATTCGTTTTCTTTATGAGGTCAGCTAAGTTTACTTTCTTTCTTTGTTTTTCACGGTAAAATTAACAAAGAGGGACTAACTGCATGTCGTGGAAGGGTCGCTACAAAATTAGCTCTACGCTGTTGCCACCGTTATATTTGAACGGATTTTTAAGGGAATGTCAAATTATTTCTTTAAAATCTGCCAGAAAAATCTGACTAAGTGAGGATCCTGGTCAAATTATTGAAGTGGTGATTATTTTTTTACTTTTTAAAAAAGCTAGGCACGTATATAGTTTTTTATTCTGGGGGGTCCTCCCATATAGAAACTGCTGTTCTTCAGTGACGGCCCATGACACAGGCTTCGTAAACCAGAGAGAAAATAATAAATTGTCTCTGTCGTAAATTAACACGCGCCCATAAGGTTTTGGATCGGGTAATTAGAAATACTAGGGTCACTGCATCCTGGAAGTCTAGCGCCTCCCAGGGGTAGCGACACGAGTGTCAAAACCGTACTCAAAATTCCATAGACGTTCGTGAAAAATACTCATTTTTATACAGTCTGAGAAAAGAAAAATGTTTTAATAAAACTTAAAAAGAACTCGTTTTTATACAGCTTAAGAAATAAAAAATATGTTCCTTGAGTTTTTGGGTTATGAATATTTATTGTAGGTATTATTGTTAAAAATCATTTTCTTTTAAATATTATTTCTGTTTTTGTATAAAAATAATACGTAATAAATAAACAAACAGGACAGAAATACATTTCTATGTTAAAAGTTTATTAATAGTATATAATATATCAAGGGATAAAATGAAACTTTTATCACGATGTTTATACGCTATTTTTCGCACTGTTTAATTTATTTTCCAAGGTTTTTTCCCATTTTTTTGGGTGTTTTCGGTATTGTGGTTTTTTTTAGTACCTTTTTATTCCGAATTTTACATTTTATCAAAAGACAAAAAATGCCCAAATACAGTTCGAGTTTTTGTAAGGTTCGGCTTAATTATTTATAATTTTATAGTACATTTCATATAAATATCGTAATATTATTGTTTGAAAGCATAAACTTCGAAAATCATTTTCTTCAAACCAAAAATTGTTCTAAAACATATTCTTCGAACAAAAGATTGTTCGAAAACGTTTTTTTCAAACAGAAATTTGTTCAAAAATATTTTTTTGAAAACAAATTTTTCGAAAAAAATATATTTGACCTGGCTTGCCAAACTTAACACAACTCATATAGTTCGACTAATGGGGTTTTTTTCTAACAATTTTTGGAAACAAAAACTTCCCTGACTTCTTTCCCGGGATCCTAGAGGGTGTGAAACCAAACCAAACCAACCGAGACCTATTGTCGAAAAATGATTTCCCTAAATTAGCTTTCCGGTCCTCATTTTGGAAGGTTGTAATCGGTGTTACTCTAACCTTTCTTAATTGAGCACATCAGGAGGTATCTGGACCGGTTCGGATACGTTTGCGATCAATTGACAAAGTTTAGGAAAATACAAATTTCGACCTTCTAAAAGGAGGAAAGTAGACAAATTTTCAGAATGTTTACGATCCCGGGAAAGAAGTCAGGGTTTTTTTGAAAAAATATGTTAAAAAGACCTTGCCGTAGTCAAACTATATAAATTGTGTTAGGTTTTGAAATCCAGGTCTAGAGCGTCTTTTATCAAAAAACTTGCTTTCGAAGAAAATGATTTCTATTCGAAGAAAATGTTTTTAAACAACTATTACTTACAAACAAATTTCCGTTCAAAGAAATAGTGTTCGAATAAATTTCCGTTTAAAAAAAATGTTTTCGAACAAATTTCCATTAGAAGAAATTGTTTTCATAAAAATTTCCGTTCGAAGAAAATGTTTTCGAACAAAGTTCTGCGACCCGTCGTGTTGCTACCTTGAGTTTTTATTGGATGTTGATTTTTTAAAAACTTAATTCTACTTTGTTTTGCAATCATTACAGTGTAGCTACTTTCGATCTTTGTTTGAACCTTTTGTTTTTCAATCTTTTGTATTTTCGACCTTTTGTACTTTCGAACTTTTGTATTTTCGACTTTTTGTATTTTCGACCTTTTCTTCGCCGCTCGCTTTTTTTGAACAATAATAAAAATAATAGTAGGTATATTATAAACCTAGGGCGTGCAGTGTTTACTTTTAATACCACGGCGGGAATTTTCATGCTCGACCGGAAGAAGGGCTATAATTTGCTAAGTGACTAAAAGGGACTTTAATGCCAAGGTTTATTTTTATATACTAAAAATAATAATAATCATAAACTAAATAAATAGGTATTAAACCACTTACCGTACTATAGTTTTAGCATGTCAAGTATATAAAAAAGCAGTGGGCAGTGATAGTTGTCATGGCATTACATTAAACAAAAGTCAGTCAGACGCTAACAAACTAAGGTCACTCATCGTCAAGCAAGGTAAAGCTTGCTTGACGATGAGTGACCTTATAACAAACAATGTGGAAAAAATATTATTTATTTCATAACAAACTAATTAAGTTTAGTCGAGAAAAAGTTCGAATTACATTTCTCGAAGATGGAAAATAAAGCATATTCTTACTTTGAGATGGGCATGGAAATGATGCAATAAACAGAATTTCGAAAATTTCACAGTTTCCTGGTTTACAGCCTGGAGAAGTCTAGAAAGTTAAATGCTTCGTTTATATGGAAGCAATATTCTATGCCTAAGGACACAATAACGATCAAAACGAACCAAGCCATCGGCAAAGTACAGTAGGCTTACGGCAAGCTGGAACAAAATAATCGGTATCGTGTATATATTCCTTTTTGTTTTTTGTATTATGCTAAAATAAAATAATCCAAAAACCTATATTAAATTATTTTCAATCACTGGGGACAAGAAATACTACCTTAGCCCATGAAAAAAGGGATTAAACGTACACCTTTATTCCGTAGAGAGCATAAAAAATTTATTAAATGATACAAAACCCAACATAATAGTTTTCTATATTTTAGAATATATATATAAAACATGCAAACTATATTTGTTTCCTTCGCTGTGTGGGTCCTAACACAGGGTCCTAATAAATTTGAAATCATAAAAAACTTAGTTTTTTTAGGTTTGTTTATTTGGACAGTAAAATTTATATACCGGATGTGACGGACAGTTCTTTACGTAACATTTGTAAACCATTTAATTTTTTTAAACATAAAAAAGCTACGCTCCTGACAGTGTCAGATTTGAGTTTTTCGTAAATGAGGTTATGTTTGGTGTCGCTACCCCTGGGAGACATGAGCGGCTAGTTCACAACTTGCATTCCGTTTGCTATTGGTCGAAATAGTCAGCTGACTTTTTGATGTTGAACGTTGCCGTTTAAGATTATTATTATATTATATTAAGAGATGGTGCCACCAGTCAAGCATTTAACAAACTTTATGTTTACAGCTTTCGGCGCAAAATACGAATATATACTAGTTGTAAGTGACTAAAAAGTGTAGTGGTTTGTGCAGTACATACCTATTGAATTTAACTAAATGTGTGCATATGCCGATGAGTTTTTTTTTATTGTTTTTTAAAAACATATTATATTTTTTTTTAATTAGCTTCCCTATCCTGTTTTCCTGTCGAAATCGGTGTTAACCTAACCCTGATAAATTATTCGACAACGTATCCTAGCCTGTCCAGATACGCCCCGGTTAGGATACGTTTCCCATCAATTGACCACGGTTAGGTTTTGTTTCAGTTTGGTTTAACACCGATTTCAACCTCCCAAAACGAGGACAGGAGAGTTTTAATTTTAAAAATCCCGCCTGACTATGTCAACCAATAGCAAATGGAATGCAAGTTGTGAACTATCCGCTCGTTGGAAGATGCCAGGCTTTCAGGATGCAGTGACCCTAAGAATAGCCGCCACAGTCGCCACCTGACGAAAATAAGTCGAAGGCGGAATTTTTCAGGGGTGCCACGACCACGTGGTCACTTTGTGCAAGGAAAACTTAAGTTTGCGACACGCTCCCTAGAGGGAGCCGCACATATAGGCAGAGAACTGCGTACAGCCGACCTGAAAATAGATTTCATAATATGAATAAAATGAACGGGACCCAAGAAACAAACCTTTAAAACATAAATTTCAAACTTTCTATAAATTCGTATAATTAAAAATAATGTTTGTATAATTATGTAAAATTTCTTGTGTGCCTAATATTATAGATTTGTTAAAAAATTCTAATTTTCTACTTAGCAATAAAAAGTTGAAAATAGCCCCAAAAAACTACTATTTACGGATTAGATCAAATTTTGGTCCAGGAGGTGAGTTACAGGGTGATATCGAAAATAGTAGTAAATCTTAATAAAAATCACATTTTTAAAAAACAACTCTGTCAGGAGTTTTAGTTAGCAAATAAGAGTAAGAAATACATTAAGAAATGTATCATGAACTTATTGTATTATTTTTAGATCCAGGACGTGAGAGACCTACAGGGTGATATCGAAATTAGAAGCGTAATTTTCTAAAAAACAAATTTTTAAAAAACAATGTTGTCAAGAGCTTTCGTTAGCAAAAAATTATTTGAAACACGTTACACAATCATACCATTATCAGATTTTATCACCTTCAGGTCCAGGAATTGAGCTACATGGTGATATAGAAATTTTTTAGTGTGTGTAAATTTTCTAAAAATCACATTTTTAAAAAGCAAGGTTGTCCGGAGCTTTTATTAGCAAAGTATAGTTAGGAATACGTTAAACAATCATACCATTAACTGACTGTATCACCGTTAGGTCCAGGAAGTGAGGCACAGGGTGATATCGAAATTAGTTATAAAATTTCGTAAAAATCACGTTTTTAAAAAACAACGTTATCAGGAGCATTTGTTAGCAAAAAATAGTTAGGAACACGTTAAGCAATCATACCACTTACTAAATTTCATTTACTTCCAGTAGGTAATCTGCAGGGTGATATCTAAATAGCAGTAAAGATTTTGAAAAATCACGTTTTTAAAAAACAAGGGAGGTGAGCTACAGGGTGAAATGAATAAATAAATCCAAAAATATTCACATATATTTACGTGAAAAACTTTTACTATTTATTTGACAAATTTACAAGTTAATATGATAAAATTTTGACATTAAAACATATTAGTTAATATAACCAAATCAACCTAAGCCCCTAACTAACCTTGGTCAAAATAAAAGTTTACAAATACACATAAGATATCCAAAAATCTCTACATTTATTTACGTAACAACATCTTGGTTCCTTGTTCTTTTACAAATTCACAAGTTAGTTTGAAAAAATCATGGCTTTATAATACATATCAAGTATAACCAAACCGAACCAAACCCATATAAATAAGGTTGGTCAATATAAAAATGTACAATAATTATTTACAGAAAAACCTGCCTGCCTTCGTTGTTAATTCACAAATTTATAGTAAATCAAAATTTTTTTACAAATATTTTACATTTGATTTGTTAATTAACAAACAATTTCAAAATCTTGGCCCTAAAATATATATTTAATGTAACAAAACGAAAGCCTTCACTAGGCTTGCCTAATGTAAACATTTACAAACATACACGATAAATATAAAAATCTGCACATTTATTTACAGGAAAAAACTGTCTTCGTTGTTATTTCACAAATTTGCATGTTTTTTAGGCAACAATTTGACACCCAAGTTATCTATTTAACATAACCAAACCGAGCCAAATCAAAACCTTATAATTATTAAGCTTGCTCAATATAAAAATGTACAAATACACATAATAAATATTACATTTATTTACATTGACAAACAACAACCTGCACACAAATATTTTTGTCCCGTACGTCGTTCTTAGTTTTATTTAATTACTAGTATATAGACTTCTTCCAAAGTGAAGCGACTCAATATTTTGCATTTCTTTCAAAAAATCTGTTAATACCTGTACCGCTACATAGCTATTTGGTTGTCTGATAAAGGGATATATTTCTTTACTTCTTTAGCTATTTTTACTGAAAACTCCAAATCAACAAAAGCAGTAGTTTCATCCCACTTAAGGTCTTTTATCTTTAAATTTTAAATATCTTTTACATAAATATTTTTTTGTATCGCTTAGGCTTTTAATTGTTTGTACAATAGTTATTTACCTAACAAGTGCGGAAAGAGGTACTTTTCCGCACGCGACGGCAGTTGCACAAACGACGCGGAGCGGAGTTCGGGCAAGCCGTCAAGGATGGAAAAGATAGTTTCCGCAAGAATTAGGTACAGTGTTTTTCCTACGAGTGTTTTTGTCCATCTTCTTTATCAAAAAACATGTTTTAATTCGCAAAGATTTTATAATAATGCTAGAAAATGATACGTAAGATAGAATAGTTACATAAATCATTTAATGAGTCCTAAATATCTTCATTTTTAACAAAACAAAAATCGTGCGGAAAAGAAATTTTTCAGCACTAGTGCGGAAAAGTTACTTTTCCGTACGTTTTTTTAACTTTTATTTTTACTTGATATTTTTATGCACGGAAAAATAATAAAACAGGATTTTTTTATTATGATATATTAAAAAGAAACTTTATGTAAAGAACATTTAATTAACAATAACGAAAAAGTTAACGATGGTAGATATTGAATTCGAAAGTGCACTTTCTGTTTGTTGCATGCTTCAATATACATCAGATGCCGCAACATCTTGAATAACGTCGTTTCTTATTGGAATTTGATTGGTTGGTGTTTGGCCCACTACAGAAATGCCTTGATCAGTTTGCTGCTTAGAATTACTACTGTAGTGAATGGAGAAAGGTATATTGGTCTGTACAGGCTGTAACACATTACAGGATTCTTCATTCGGCGCTTCTGGTAGCATCGGTACAGCAGCACTTCTTGAAAATGAAACTTGTGTGTAGGAGAACGGGTTTTCATTTGAAAACGATTGTGGACGGGAAGGTTCTTGCAATTTGGACGTGCGGAAAAAAATCGTGAGGAAAGTAAAAAAGATGCGAAAAAGTAAAATTGTGCGGAAAAGTAATTAACGTAATATTCTTTTAATAGATCGCTCAAGAAATCCTAACTTATATGTTCTTGGTTTGTAAACAGTAAGGTGAGGCCAAAAGTTATTTTTAAAAATATGATTTATAAAAAAATTTACTACTAGTATCTTACCTACTGGACCTAAATGTAACGCAGTTAGTGAATGGTGTGGTTTGTTTACATATTCCTAACTATTTTTTGCTCACCAAGACTCCTGATAAAGTTGATTTTTAAAATTGTGATTTTTACAAAAGTGTTTTACTAATTTTGATATCACCCTGTACCTTACTCCAAGGACCTAAAGGTAATACAGTCAGTTAATGTTATGATTTTTTAACGTGTTCCTAAGCATTTTTTGATAATGAAAGCTCTTGACAACATTGTTTTCTAAAAATGTGATTTTTAGAAAAATACACTAGTAATTTCGATATCACCCAGTAGCTCACTTGCTGGCTCTAAAGGTAATACAATAAGTTAGTGATATGATTTTTTAAGGTATTTCTAACTCTTGTTTGCTAAGTAAAACTCCTGACAAAGTTGTTTTTAACAATGTAAATTGTACAACTATTTTTGATATCACCCTGTAACTCACCCCCTGAACCTAAATTTAAAATAATCCGTTAATACATAGTTTAACTTTTTGGGCTATTTTCAACTTTTTATTGTTAAGTAGAGAACTAGAATTTCTAAACAAATCTATAATAGATTTTAAGGTCACCCTGTAGCAGACCTGAACCTAACCTTTATAACCTGGGTTTGGCAGATTTTTTTCTATCTCTTCTCATACCTGATCATAAGAAATATTAGACAAACATTATTTTTAATTATATGATAATAATAACAAGTTTGATATTTATATATTCAAAGGTTATTTTTTGGGCCACGGGTTGCAATAAATCCGAAAATTATTTTTTTTTCATAAATTTATCAACTTATCGTTTTCTTTCCTAAAATTCATTTGATTTCGTTAAAATTATATTACGTTGATTTTGTGGTCGGCTGTACTTTGCATGTCATGTTCGTGTTATTTGAATCCAACTTTAACGAAATAAGAAAAACGTCTCATGGTTTTGTTATTGTTTTTTTTTCCGGAAAAATACAATTTTTTAAGAACCTGTGCATCATCAACAATCCCGGAAAAATATTGAACTATCAGCAATCGAGTTTAAAGGTAGGTTTTAGATTATATTTTTCCTCATTTTTCGGTTTTTGCCGCTGTACAAAAAACTGAAATTTACGATGTTGCCATGATTTATGGCTAAAATTTGAGGCGTCAAATTTTTTCAGATTGTTTCAAATTATTTCAAATTTTAAAGAATTGCCCCCAATCTGGCGCTTAAGATTTCTCGTTTAAAAGGCAATTTTAAACTTAAAAACTTACCTAAAAGGCCATTTCCCACTTTTTGATAGATGTAGCTTCACGATATAATATTTGTTTTTAATTAAAAACCCGTAATTTGTTGAAAATTTTTAATTTAAAAATTGTAAATAAATTCAAAGCAGACAACCATTAACCACACAAACTGAAATGTCAGATTTCGTCACATTTCGTCACATTTCTTTCAAATTTATGAGTCCTATTCGTTTTCTTTATGAGGTTAGCTAAGTTTACTTTCTTTCTTTGTTTTTCACGGTAATATTAACAAAGAGGGACTAACTGCATGTCGTGGAAGGGTCGCTACAAAATTAGCTCTACGCTGTTGCCACCGTTATATTTGAACGGATTTTTAAGGGAATGTCAAATTATTTCTTTAAAATCTGCCAGAAAAATCTGACTAAGTGGGATACTGGTCAAATTATTGAAGTGGTGATTATTTTTTTACTTTTCTTATCAAATCTAGGCATGTATATAGTTTTTTATTCTGGGGGGTCCTCCCATATAGAAACTGCTGTTATTCAGTGGTTCGGCCCATGAGGTTTTGGATAGGGTAATCAGAAATACTTGCTACAGTCGCCGCCGGCGGAAGATTACAGGGGTGCTACGAACAATTTTCGTCTAAAAGACGTTACTGTTGGGTTTATAAGGATAAAAATAAATATTAAAATAAAAATAAATGTAGATTCTATTGGAAACTGTGTGTGCGAATGAAGAAGAATTACAAAATGTTGAAAGTCAAGAATCTCGAAAGCTTGGGTTATTAGATATATTAATAGAAACTAACCTGACCAGATCAGGTGCCTTTTTTTTGTAATATACTTTAAAACCTAACCTGACCTGGTTAGGTAAGTACCTATATTTATATACAAGAAGAAACTAACTTGTCTCTTTCACTTAATTTGTGAACGGATCCCTTTCACAAACAAACCTTCTCTTGCAGGCTATTTTACCACAATTTATGGCACGTTTCATTCGACCCTGCCACCAACCCAGAGACAAATTCTCTATGCACCAACCCAACCTCACTTTTTTATTTACCCGCCAACACGAGTCGCCTGTGGTCTGTTTTGTATCACAGTTTTGTATTATTTTGTGGTTTTGTGTCTCGTGCTTTGAAAATGGAAGAGGAAATTGGGGCGTTGGTTGCGCAGTACCTGAACCTGTTGCAGGAATTCGTAGGCGACGAAAGGGCGCCTACGCGGGAACGGCCCAAAGAAAACCCCAGAACTTTGTCGGACAACTTATTTCTAAAACTGTTTCGTGTTGGACTATCTCTTAAAAATTTTGGGTCCGTTTATGCCAGATCTCGCAGGAGCAAGACCTGCATCGAATGAAACCAAGGTAAGTTTATCATATTATTACTGGGTATTTATGTTTAGGGGGTGTACTGACAACTTTCATTTTACTGAACTTTCTTGCACATATCTTACAATCATTAGACAATTACTATTCATTCACAATGTTTTAATAAAGTAGGGACCATATTATGTGTTAAGACAACATTCATTATACTCAATTTTCTTGTACATTTCTCACATCAGACAAATACTATTTAATCACAATATTTTAATAATGTAGGGTGACCATATGTATTCAGTATAAAAGAGGACATACAGGAGAAAAAGTTTGATATTTTATAAAAGTATAAAAAAAAAATTATGACAAAAAAAAGGTATTTTTTCTTAAAAAGCCCCTAAAAAGCTGAACAAAGAAAAAAGGTGGTTCCATTTGGTTTGGCTTAGTGTATAAAAACACACAAATGTTTATGATTAAAATTATGAGATTTAAAAAACAAAATAAACAAAATTTTTTTCCACTCTCCTTGCATTTAGGTATAAAAAAATAACTTTAAGATTTAAATTTTTTAGAAAACAAAATACTTAACCAAACATTAGTTTGAGCATGTTTTCAGCTATTATAAGCAAAAATCTCAAAAATCAGAATCAATATCTCTACTACTATTATCACTACTAAATGTTTGATTACTTTTTATTCCTAAAAATATCGGGGTGTTAGCTCCCGCTAAATTTCGCGGTTGTTTATATATATTTTTAAAAACACACAACTGTATGAAGGACAAAGCGCATTCCGCGTATTTGGACATGCGCACCAACAACAAGAGAGATCCTTGTCAATCGCCAGAGAAAATGGCGTGTTAATTTCGTTCTCCAACTATTTCAAATATCTACACCTGAAAATGCTCGATTTTTGTGTACTGAAGCATAGAACTAGAAACTTCAACCCTTCAGCTACGTGGTGACATCATTAGATCCAATCAGGGGCCCCTTGGAACGTGGAGAAAGTGGATGCAAAGAGGTGAGTGCATTTGTTCTGATTACCGTTGTGTGCCACCAATATTTTACCTATGGACGTTTTGATATTTCGTAATTTCATATCAATATTTATGTTTGTTCGCGCTATCATCAATTAAAATTTATACAGTCCATTGCATTTAACGTTTTTCTAACCGTGGACTAACATAAAGTGTTCCTTGCGAGCCGAATTATTTAGAATAAATCCATACGACGGTATTAATAATTATTTTCATGCCAAGCCACTTATTTACCTAATCTGTGGCCAAGCCAAACAAGGTGGCCTTGAATTTTCGCACGCATCGTATTTGAAACGAGAAAGTCGTCCGTGCAGTGCACGTGCCTTTTGCGTGCTCGATTCAGTAAACAAAGCGAAGGAACCACAAAACAAAACAAACAAAAACATTTCTCATTTATGTGTTAGGGTGTTTCATATCATTTCGATATTTAAAACAATTTTCATCAATTGCGATAAATTAGTGCATATTTTCGACAATTCGTCATTTTTCTATTTCAGAAGCATTAATTTAGCGTTAATTGTATATTTACCGACAATTTCGTCATTTCAAAGGTAAAATCATGTCTGTCAAAAAAGCCGCGCAAAAACGCAAGGGTTTTTTATCTGCGATCACCGAGTGTTATGTGTTGTCACAGAACGCGGAAAAGGATGAAAGAGCGAGAAACGAGTTTCAAGTGAGGTATTCCGATTTGGATGAAACCTTCGATAAATGCATGCTGGCGCATAATGACGTCATTATGTTGATAGACGACTCGGACGATGAGGAGTTTAAAACGCAGGATGCGATCCTTTCAGAAGCTCGTAAATATTTTTATGCGTGTAAGGGGGTTTACTCTAAAATATTTCCGGTTGAGGCCCCATCCTTTTCGGGATCATATGTTCGACAAAACGAATCTGAAACTCCAAAACTCAAAGAGTTAGGTATTCCCATATTCCGAGGTGATAAAAAATTATGGCCAAGCTTTTTCGATCTATTTAATAACATTATAGATCAAAATCAAAGTCTAAGTAACGTTCGAAAACTTCAATATTTATTTTCATATCTCGAGGATGAGCCTTTAAAATTGATATCAGGGATTAGCTTATCTGATCAAAATTATAAAATTGCTTATGACAAATTAGTCAATAGATATCAAAACAAGCGAGACCTCGCAAATGATGCTTTAAGCTCAATTATGAACTCCACCTTAAAAAACGAGTCAGGTAAAGAATTGCGTAATTTAATTGACACCTTTTCTGAATCCCTAGAAATTTTAAAATCACTTAGCTTTGACGTTGACAGTCGGGACTTTATTATTTTTTTCATTTTATTAGAAAAATTGGATATTCCAACGCGTTCAAATTTCGAAATGAGTCACGCCAATACTAATACCGAAATTCCCACTTTTCAGTCACTTTTTCAATTTCTAGAAAAAAGATGTAAAGTTTTGGAATCACTTCCTCAATCAACAGCACCCAAAAAGGTGCCTATATATCAAAAATCAAATTCTATGCAAAATCAGTCTGGGCAAAAGCCTACCTATCAAAATTCAAATTCTATGCGAAATCAGTTTGGGCAAAAGCCTACCTATAAATCAACCAATTCGCCTTTTATAGGACTGGCTGGCACCTCAAATAATTCAAGTACGGGAATAAAATGTTTCCGGTGTAATCAAGGTCACGTGCTTTCGAAATGTCAAACATTTCTTGATCTCTCACCTATCGATCGCCTATCTTTCGTCAAACAGAAAAAATTATGTCTAGCGTGTTTTCATCCCTTGCATGATGTAGATACGTGCAAATCAAAATATTCATGCAGGACTTGCAATAGTAAAAGGCACCACACTTTAACTCATATCTTAGAAACTAATCAAGAGTCTGGAAGCCAAGATACTAGTCCTGTCATTCACACACCACCTGTCAATAATCTTCATGTGTCATTAAATGCCTCAGGACCTTCAGGTACCTTTCTTTTATGCACCGCCATAATAGATGTTATGGACGGTTGCGGAAATTTTCAACCTGTAAGGGCACTGCTTGATTCTGGATCACAGACAGGATTCATCAGTGAAAAGTGTATTCAGCGTCTTAATCTTCCTAGGCGAAGTTACACCACTGAAATATTCGGATTAAATCAGATGTCTTCTTTTACTTCAAAAGGGCTCGTTCAATGTCACATTAAGCCACAAGGACAAGTCACTCCTTTACTTAATTTCGAAGCAATTGTTGTTCCACAACTATGTTCCAATATGCCTACATTCTCTTTGAACGATAATCAGTGGAAACACTTGCAAAACCTTAAACTTGCCGACCCATCTTATTTCAAATCTAGACCTGTGGACCTGGTTATTGGTTGCGAGCTATTCGCACAGATATTCAAGGAGGGCAGGGTTCTTGGACAGGTAGGGCAGCCTTCAGCCCTTGAAACTATCTTTGGCTGGGTCGTCATGGGAAAGGTTGACGAAGTAGGTAGTCTTACGGAACGAACCAGTCATTTTTTAACGAGTCATTCACCTCCTTTAGAGGTCATTCTCCCTAGGTTTTGGGAAATCGAACATTTGCCTAAAAAACAAATCTTATCAAAGGAGGAAAAACAGGCAGAATCAATTTTTACTGCTAGTGTAGTACGGCAACCGAGCGGTAGATTCATGGTAGATCTTCCGTTTAAAGACAAAATAAACCCTGACCTAGGAAATACTTATCCGCAAGCTTATCGTAGATTTTTACTTCTAGAAAATAGATTAATCAAAAATCCTGATCTGTACACTGCCTATTCAAGTTTCATGCAAGACTATATCCATTCTAATCATATGAGTTTAATTTTATCTAGTCAACCAAAGGTCGACGTATCGTGTTTTTTAGCACATCATTGCGTACTAAAGCCGGAAAGCTTAAGTACAAAATTAAGGGTAGTCTGGGATTGTTCGGCAGTCACCCCAAAAAATATTAGTCTCAATGACACATTGTTATCTGGACCGAAACTTCAAAAGGATATTGCTTCTTTACTCCTTACGTTTCGTCTTAATCCTATTGCCTACACTGCTGACATCAAACAGATGTTCCGTCAAGTCCTTATCAATCCTTATCACCGTCCTTATCAAAGGATATTGTGGAGGTTTTCTCCACAAGACCCACTTTCAGTGTGGGAACTTTCTACTGTCACTTTTGGCATGACATGCTCACCTTTTCTAGCCATGCGTACCTTAAATGAGCTGGCAGAGAGAGAAAAGGAACGTTTTCCTATGGCTAGTACTGTTCTAAAAACGTCAATCTATATCGACGATATCTTGGTAACTAGCCCTTCGCTTTCTGAAGCTCTCTCCCTTCCAACAGTTTTAGGACTTCAATGGCATCCAAAAAACGACATTTTTTCTTATCAATGCCGAATGAAGGACAAACCCCCAACCAAACGTTCTATTTTATCTATCATAGGGACAATCTTCGATCCCTTAGGTTTTCTTTGTCCCTTGTTGCTACAAGCAAAATTTATTTTGCAACAGTTGTGGATATCGAAAATAGGCTGGGACGAAGACTCTTGGAACAAACTTCGTTCTGAATTCCCGCTTCTTTCCAATTTTCAATTACCCCGACAAATCAAACTGTCAAAAACCAATACCTGTCAAATCATCGGCTTCTGTGACGCCTCAATTCGAGGCTACGCAGGCGTCTTATATTTTCATGTAGAAGAGGAAAATAATATATCTGTTTCTCTCATATCTGCAAAATCTAGGGTCGCGCCTATAAAGTCACAAAATTTGGCTAGGCTAGAACTCCTAGGCGCATTTCTTTTAAGCGAATTAATTGACTTCGTTTTATCTAGCTATGAAGGAAAAATAACTTTTACAAATATCGTTACTTTTTGCGATTCGCAAGTCGTATTGCACTGGCTTTCATCCCCTCCTAATCGCTGGCAAACCTTTGTTGGAAATCGAGTCAGTAGAATCCAAGAAATCATTCCTTCAAACTCATGGCGCTACATTCCTTCTGCTTTGAATGCAGCCGATATTGCGTCACGAGGGGCCACCCCCTCACAGCTCATTTCACTTGACATTTGGTGGAACGCACCGTCGTTTTTGTGGTCTCCCGAAAACGAATGGCCCGATTTTCATAAATCAAAAATGCCGATTGATTTCGGACATATTAATCTGGAGGAAAAGCCAAAAGTCTGTTGCAATGCGATAATTGATGTCAACTTCTTAGATCAGCTTCTTATCAAATATTCATCTATATCAAAAATTCAACGTATCATTTGTTATGTCCTTCGAATAGTTAACCTTTTTCAAAACCATTCCTATCAAAAACCCACTAAGCCGCCGGACCAAAATGTTATTTTTGAGAATATTGTTTTTCCTACCACCGGTGAGATGCAAAGTGCGTTACACCTTCTTATCAAACGCGTTCAAGGTTCTTGTTTTTCTGAGCTTTTTTCCGCGTTATCTAAGGATAAACCAATACCGAAACCTTTGCGAAAACTTTCACCTTTTCTTGATGAGGATAATATCATTAGAGTCGGTGGCAGATTACAAAAATCTGACCTTTTGTCTTATTCTGCAAAACACCCCGTCTTACTTTCGAGTGACCATCGTTTAACTACTCTTCTTATCGAGTCCGCTCATCGACAATATCTTCATCCTGGGTTTAAAACATTACATAATCTGCTTTTACAGCAATTTTGGATATTATCTGCCAGACGGGCAATTCAAAGAACCATATCCAAGTGCTTGCAATGTTTTAGAATCAACCCTAAACCCTATAGACCGCCCATAATGAGTTCACTTCCCGCTCATCGAATCAATCAACTTAAACCTTTTTCGAGTGTAGCTATCGACTTTTGTGGACCTTTCTTTGTGATTCCTCATCGTTACCGTGGTTGTAAAGCTTTCAAATCGTATGTCTGTGTGTTTGTCTGTACGGCCACACATTGCGTGCATTTGGAATTAACCATGGAACTGTCCACCGAAGGGTTTGTAGGTGCATTCCATCGATTCATTTCCAGACGCGGAAGCGTGACGCAATGCTGGTCAGATCAAGGCAGTAACTTTATAGGGTTTCGTAACCAATTACTGGATTACGCAAGAAGTGCTGCCACCAGACTTTCTATTCGTTGGCATCTGGGACCTCCTCTCAGTCCACATTTCAATGGCCTGGCAGAAGCTGGCGTCAAAAGTTTTAAAACTCACTTTGTACGAGTTGTCGGCGACCAGAAGTTGTCTATCATGGAGATGTCCACCCTTACCTGTCGCATAGAAGCCGTACTTAATAGTCGCCCTTTATCTCCTGCCTCTTCAGACCCACACGATCTTCAACCTCTTACCCCTGGGCATTTTTTGACACTTGAACCCCTTAATTCAGAAATTCCGGAGTCAGATTTGTCCGAGGTTCCCCTAAATCGGCTCTCGAGATGGCAACTAATCCAAAAACTACATAATGATTTTTGGAAACGGTATTCTATAGAGTATTTGCATACGCTACAACAGCGACACAAGTGGGCTGATTCGTCCCCAAATATCAAATTAAATGATTTGGTTATCATAACAAGTGATCACTTTCAAACGCCTTTGAAATGGTCGGTCGGTCGGGTCATCGAACTGCATCCCGGCGGGGACGGTCAGGTGCGTGTTGCGACGGTACAAACGGTTACCGGTGTTTATAAGCGGCCAGTTGTAAAACTGTGCCTCTTGCCAAATTAAAAGTAATTTTAATTTTCTACCTTTTACCGGGTATTTTATTTTTAATTTTTTTTGAATTTTTTGTTTGTTTGTTTTGCCTTTTTTCGGGATTTCGTTATCTCTAAATAAACTTACGATACTTATCTATTTTCATTCATTTATATTTATCGGTCGATTCTTTTTCTTATATCTATATCTGTCCGGTTGAGATTCTAAAATTGTGTGTTTTGGAGGGCAGTTATGTTAGCTCCCGCTAAATTTCACGGTTGTTTATATATATATTTAAAAACACACAACTGTATGAAGGACAAAGCGCATTCCGCGTATTTGGACATGCGCACCAACAACAAGAGAGATCCTTGTCAATCGCCAGAGAAAATGGCGTGTTAATTTCGTTCTCCAACTATTTCAAATATCTACACCTGAAAGTGCTCGATTTTTGTGTACTAAAGCATAGAACTAGAAACTTCAACCCTTCAGCTACGTGGTGACATCATTAGATCCAATCAGGGGCCCCTTGGAACGTGGAGAAAGTGGATGCAAAGAGGTGAGTGCATTTGTTCTGATTACCGTTGTGTGGCACCAATATTTTACCTATGGACGTTTTGATTATTTCGTAATTTCATATCAATATTTATGTTTGTTCGCGCTATCATCAATTAAAATTTATACAGTCCATTGCATTTAACGTTTTTCTAACCGTGGACTAACATCGGGGGGAGATTGATCCCCCCTTAGGTACCACCTTGCACGTTACGTTGTAAGAGTTTTTCGTAATAATATTTTAACAACATATTTAAATAGTGAAACCCAACTTGTGAACAGTCCCTTTATTGGTTTCACTTGGAAACAATGAATTGGCAACAGCGACAGTATTTCGTAACTGACAGTCCCCTTGGTGATCTGTGACTGACAGTTGTCAAATGTGCCAGAAAGAAAAACCGTTGTATGATGAGGTGCTCGGAAAAATACAATTTATCAAGAACTTGTGGATTATCAGTAGCCGAGTTTCAAGGTAGGTTTTAGATTAAATTTTCCCGCATATTTTACATTTTTGGGGTTTTCAGAAATTCCTAAGTTGGCCCATTACCGTGTGGTGTAAGACGTTTTACACAAAGCTGAAATTGCAGTGTTGTCAAGATTTACACCTAAATTCTGTTGTTTCAAATTTTGTCAGATTAGTTCAAATTATTTCAAATTTTGAAGAATTGCCCCCTTATGTCAGTTATTAATAAATCACATTTAAGAAGTATTGTCTATGTAGTGATTTCTTTGTTGAAATTACTAACACTGGTTCTTTTGGAATTTAAATTAGTTTCATGGTCAAACATGGAAAAATAGTATAATCTACACAATCAAAAAAAACGTGATAATTCAGCTTGAAAAAGTTTAGACCTTTTCAAGTGGTCCATCGCGTCGACCGTTAGTTCTCTTTGTTTAAATGCGAGAATTAAACAGAGAGCACCAAAAATATAAAAAACAAGTTTAAACTTGGAGCTTAATCTAGCCTGTGTCTAACCTCTAGTTTGTTCTATATGCTCAACATAATTATGTCCTCAAAATATGCATTTTTTTTAAATACCAAACAAAAGGTTTTACAAACATCATCTCATATCATTTTTTTACTTTTAATTTTTTAATATTGGTAGGGTAATAAACTCTCATATGCTGTGTGTTTTATTTGCGGAAACTTGCAAATAATCTTTGTTTTGTCCTTTCGTTTTCAAATTTGCCATGATTTTTCCATTGGGGGGTAGTGGCAATAAAACATCACGCTTGTCAGGCGTGTTGGTGAGTTTATATAACATATAAACAAGCAAAGAAAGTAGGGTCATCGGAATAACAATACCAAATTTAGTTAGTTGACATTTTAGAACGTGAAGTTTGCAATATTAGCTTAAACGCACGTTTATTGTTAGTTACGTATTTCTTGTTGACGCGGCGTTCACGTAACGAACTGTTTTTGAAAATTAGTGCAAGTTCCTGTCAATCATCTTTCATCCCGACTAAAGTTTGATATTCCACGGAATGGTGTCTAAGAGTGTTTGACTAAAATTTAAATCTATAAAATCTATAAATTCCATTGACTTCTATACCCTACGGGCTTTTAGGGCGTTATACAACTCAATGATAAATTCATAGTGAAATCCAATACAGTGAAACCTCTCCTTGCGGACACCTCTATTAAGCGGACACTCCCTTTAGGCGGAAAAATTTGTGGGAACCAAGCCTATGCCTATGTCTTTACATGTAAAATGCCTCAAGGGCGGATCCAGAGGTGCTTCTCGTGGGGGGCACTTTAGGTGACATTCTCTGTTGGTAAAAAACGGCTACAAATTCAGGATAATTTAAAAGTGGTTGTAATTTCGATGATAATAACACTAGACACTTTCAGGCGCCGCAAGCAAAAATTTTCAATTTTTATTAGCACTTTTTACTTATTTTTTGTATATTCAAAAAATTCTCGGGGGGGGGGGGCAAGTGCCCCTAGTGCCCCCCCCCTGGATCCGCCACTGAAATGCCCTCCTATAACCGGACACTCTAATAATGGGACGCGGACGCGGTTAAAAAATTTTGAAACCTCCCTTAACCGGACGCGAACCTTTGACAACGGAACGGAGCGCTGCACGATATAGGCATATTTATGGCGCCTAGTAAAAAAACTTCTTAGTTTATGTGGAAAAATGGAAGTTGTTAACGTTCCGGAGAAGGAACATCTATTAGAACGAAAGATCACCGAAAAATTTAATGTCGGAAAATGTGTTAATAAATATATATCAAAATTTCGCAGTTCCCTCTCTTAAGCGGACACCTCCAATAAGCGGACAAAATCGACGAAACCGTGAGTGTCCGCTTATGGGAGTTTTCACTGTATTGCGTTTTGCTTGCCAAGTTGTTAACTGTTTTGTTTTTTTTTCTTTAACAGCGTACTATTTCGCTAACAAAAAGCAACAAATGAAGTTCTGTACATACACAACCTTTTCAAGGCATTAGTGTAATGGTAATTTTGAAAGTTTCTTTGCTGGCAATCTATTCTCAAGAAAAGTGGAGATCGCAGGAAAATTAAGTTTTTATTTGAGTAATATGGCAAAAAATAGTGCGTTACCAAAGTGGCAAAAAATGGCCCTTTCTACAAAAACTCCTTACAAAAAATGCAACAAACATATTTAATAAACTTTTGGGGACACATAATAGTTTAAAATCTGTCACATCCAGTTTACAAAAATTTTTGCAGATAAAAAAACTTCTATTTTTAGCAGAAATTTTTGTTTTGTTAAAAAAAAAATGCCTGACCTTAATAAAGGTCAGAACCTAGGCATTTTAGACCTGTAAACTGAATGACCTAGTTATGTTTTACTAAATAAAAAAAAGACTACATAAAGTTAAGTTTAAGTATTTTTTAATATGAAGTTCGTATTAAACTTAACCTTTCTAGATTCTAGAGCAATTGCAAAAACTTTTAATTTTAGTCGTTTTTTTAACTCAAAGCTCCGAATTAATCAAAAACCATAAATGTGGGTAAAAGTAGAGAAACACGATGCTTTGAACAAAACTATCAAACATCAGATGTTTTATGTTCGAAGCCAAAATGCACTAAAAATTGACTTATCTTTCATAATTATCAATCATTGCTAAGTTAAACGGGATTGTTACTCAAGAACAGTTTACCAAATACCAACCTTTTTCGTGATAGACAGAACAAGGAAAGACTTTTATTTTCAACTGCAACCTAGCGGTGAACTGTTTATGGTGCCCGAAAACAGAGCGAGGACAGGGCTTGTTTCAGGGTTATGTCCGCACTGGAAAAAAATTCTGGACAAATACACAGAGGCAATGCAAAATAGAAAACGAATAAACAAAAACACGGCTTTTTGAAGACTATTATGTACTGCGATTCTAGAACTAGACTGCACGTTTAAATTTTAAAATTTAGGTTACCTCATTTTTAAGTACCTGACCTGGCAAGTTTAAAAGCGGCAGTATGAGTTTTCAAACAGTTTAATACCAAAGTCGCCCCTGCGGCAAAAAATATATCATTAATTCAATGGTATACCGTAATTGTAAAAGCTATACTGACCAAAAAGATTCTGCTTAGAAAGATAAAAACTAATTTAGCAGGTGTTAGATAAAAATAGAAACATAATGGTGTACCCCTATCTCATCAAATCGCGACGGTCCGTAAACTATAAGTTATAGAAGAGGAGAACACCAGAGGAGAAATTATAGGCAGGTAGACAAGAGCTAACTAGGAATATTAAGGAAGAGCCAACGAGGTCGCGTTACAAGATCGAGACTCTATTTTTTTTATCTGCAAAGAGAAGGAAGTGAGAATTAATTGCATTTTTATAAACCAGGCTAATTTCTTTCTCGGGCATTATGCTGGCGTTAACCCAACCCCATTCGAGATGTAATAACTTTGTTTATTGCTAAGTATGGGGACCATAATATTCCTTGTAAAACTAGCATTTTGACCATAATTAACCATTTTGATAAAGGATCCCGCCCGGAGCTTATGGGCAGTGGCTTTCGGTTGGATTTTTTTTAAATTTCAGTATGTTGTAGATCTTGATGCCCTGATGAAAAGTTATCATTGCCCCATCGTCGTCCGACCTATGGTTTCTAAGATACAGGGGTTCAAAATTTCAGTTTGGAGCTTTTGTGCATTTTTCCCAAAAAACTATTTCAAGTCATGTCTACCTATTCTAAAAAATAATATTATTGTTTAGTAGAGCTTAATATACAAATAAAAAAATTGGACTTATTAACAGTTTGCTACAGTCAGTGGCGTGCCGAACATAAATATTATTAAAAAATATTTATTCAAAAAACGATGCTTTACAGAATTAACTATAAAAAAAACCAAACGGTGGAATTTTTTTTGTTTTCTCCTGTGTTTTAGGAATCTCCTCAAGAAACCAAAATATGTATAAATGGTAAAAATCCGTTTGTAAAGTTTTTTACAAAATGCTGTCAAACTCTAAGCTTTTTAGAGTTTTAATGTTTTTCTTCAGAAATGCAAAATTATTTCGCTTTTTTTAACGATAATGTTTAAAAAAATATAATTATGAGGTTAATGAAATGATTTTTGTTGCTCGCAGTACTTTTTTAAGAATTTATTCATTCAGTGGCGTGCAATTTCCCAAGACAATCGTTCGAAATCCTAACTTTTTTTGACAATGATTTTTTTGCGACATTAAAAGTAAAATAAAAAAGTTTAACAACATGATCAGTCAATTTGACATTGGCAGGTTAGTAAAACCGAGCTAAAGCTAAGCTCTACATGAAAAAAAGTTATACCGGGTGTGCCAAAAAATACCGAACAATTTTTTTTCATTATAACTCTTGAATTATATAATCGATTTTAATATAATAAACTGCACTGCAGAGAATTAATCAGAGTTTTAGCTAAATAAACCTTTTTGTACGATATCTCAAAATCCAAGATGGCGGAGGAAATTAAAATGTACTTTTCAAATATGCTCGTATATTCTTATGTTGCGAACATGTTTTAATTATTTTTTTAAATTAATAAAAAAGCTGCCTTCTTTTCACGCATAACAAGGTATGAATTAGCAAAATCGGTTAAGTGGTTTTAAAAACATATTTTAACCATTGTTTTGGTTATTATACGATTGCATTGCCAATCATGTCTGCATTTATTTCCTTATAAATTTATTACTACTGAATCGATTTCAATGAAATAAAAACATCCTGGTTAGAATTGATAGCTTTTTAAAGATCATGATCAACGTTTATCGCCATCTCTTAAAATTTAGGTTAGCGGGCAGAATCATAGTTGACTTCAAAATGGCGTGTTTATTTTTATTTTGCAAAAGTATTTTAGTTTTTTATTTAAAATTTGCCTCTATAGATTGAATAGCTAAAGTGGGTCGAGTGGCAACTTGTTTTGAAGCTGGTGAATATCTTTGCAGCTTTGTTAAACCAAAATATATTAAAATTTAATATTTTACTGTTTTTATTATTTATTTTATCAGTCACTCTTAAACTTGAGAATTTGGAAGCAAATATCTTAAAAACTAATTCACATATTTTCGAAATCTTTACATGGTTGTAAAGGTATCCTTGGGGCCTTCAAAACAAGGTATCATTAGACTTACTTCATTCTAAATGTAAAGGTAAAGTTTAACCCTCAAAATAGATATGCGCCACAAAAATTTCAAGTTCGAGGGTTTTTCCAAAATCGTACGACATATTATCAAAAAAGCCTCTGTTACCTTTTAATAAAACACCCTTTATAAGTCTATCTATCTATCTATTTAGCCTTCTTCAATCTATCTTTAGACATATGCCTCCCCTAATATCTTCCACTCTTCCCTGCCTGTCGCCGTGATCATCCATCTAGTTCCCGCACGTTTCTTTAAATCGTTCATTCATCTAATTTTGGGTCTTCGCCTACTTCTTCTATTTGCCCAACGTCGCCAGTTTACGATACATTTGTTCCATCGATCGTTTTTCTGTCTGATATTATGACCGCCAAATTTCCATTTTAATTTTGCTACATCTCCTCTGACATGCCTTACTTTTGTTTTATTTCTCATCCATTCATTCCTTTTTCTATATGTTAGACGCACATGTAACATATGTTTTTCCATTGATCTTAAGGCTTTTGTTACCTTATACATCTTTGATTTTGTAAGTGTAAAGGTTTGAGATCCATAGGTAACTACAAGAAGGATACATTGGTAAACAACTTTCGATTTGATATCGTGAGGATATTTTTAATTTTGTATGTAGCTTAATTTACCGAATTCTGGGCAGACCAATCTTACTCGTCTCTTGATTTTAGCAGTGGCGTGTCGTATAGGGAGCCAAGAAGGGCGAACGCCCCCCCCCCCCCGCCCCTCTGCGTTTGGCGCCCCTGGCGTCTTTTGAGAAAAAATAGAAAAACTAAATTTAACGCAAAGGCAAATGGTGCGTGTGTTATTATTTTTAAAAAAGGTTTGTAATTTATTTGACTCCCATACCTATATTTACGCCCCTTAAGGTCTTCGCCCCCCCCCCCCCCCCCCCGCCCTTTTATCCACGACACGCTACTGGATTTCAGCTGTTTGGTTTTCGTTTTTAGTTTAATAAATTGTCCCGGGTATATATATTCCTCTACTTGATCTATTTTTTCTTGGTTTATTCTGATCGTGATATCTTTATCTGTGTTTGTTATGATTTTAGTTTTACTGTAGTTCATACTAAAGCCTATATTTTTAGCTGCTGTATCGTTCTTCCAGCATTTTTGTTAATTCTTCTTTCTTATCTGTTATTAAGGCGATATCATAAGCATATCTTATGTGGTTCAATTATTTTCCGCTTACTTAAATGCCTATTTCTTCCCAATCTAAGTTTAAGTTGTCTGACACCTCTTCTTATCTCGGATTGGCTTGGTTCCTTCGTGGATTTTGATTGATGTTGTTGCTTCGCTCTATATACACGGTAAAAAAAATTGTCTTAGATCAAAGCAAATCGCTTTGAAGACAATTTTTTTATTTTTTTTTATTTGTCAAACACACTGTGTTTTTTTTATTACAATCTAGTCAGTAAGACTAATTAGCAATTTTGTTTTAACTTAATTTACTAGAAAAGTCAGATTTAAACTTAGGGTTCACTCAACAGTTCTCCCCGCTTTGTTTAGTCTGTAACTCACAATTGTGTTGTGTTTATAGCATTATTTTGTTTTATGTGTAATTCACTTAGTTTACTAGCTCAAACGGCTTCACTCTTTTTAGTCTTCGAACTAGCATAGTATTGTCTAGAAGCTGAATTGCTTCCACATTCACATGCCGATGGAGTCTATCTTCATGGCTTTTTGCGTACTTTTTTATAGTCTCTGCTACAGTTTCGATTTTTAGATCTCGATGAAGGTCACTATTTCGAACGTACCAAGGTGCATTCACAATGTTTCTTAATACTTTATTTTGAAATCTCTGTACAACTAGAATGTTACTCTCTTTAGCACAACCCCATAGTTGAATACCATATGTCCATACTGGTTTCAGTATTTGTCTATAAAGCAGTAACTTATTATGAATTGTTAAATTGGACTTCCTTCCAATTAGCCAGTTCATTTTTCTATACCTTATCTCAAGTTCTTCCTTTTTTTTCTTAACATGTGCTTTCCAGCGCAATTTGGCATCAAGTGTCATACCTAGATATTTTGCCTGATTCGAATATGGTACTGGAATGTTGTTAATTGTTATTTGTATGTGATTTATATTTTTGTTTGTAAAATCAACATGAATTGATTTGGTTTCATTTAATTTTATTCGCCACTTTGTGGTCCAACTGTGAAATTGGGTGACTGCATCCTGAAGTTTTTCTATGTATTTTTCAATAGATTTTTTTACCGTCAATAAACCAGTATCATCGGCAAATGTTGCTAAGTGACAATTTTCTGGCTTTGGGATATCACAAGTGAATAATAAGTATAGATAAGGGCCTAGTACGCTACCCTGGGGCACGCCTGCTTGAATTTCTCTTAAATTTGAGTATGAGTCTTCCTGTTTTACTCTAAAATGTCTATCAGATATGTATGATTCCAAAATATCCGAATATTGTTTTGGCAGAAACCGTTTTAGTTTAAAATTAAGGCCTTCATGCCACACTTTGTCAAATGCTTGTGCTACATCTAGAAAAACTGCAGAACAAACTTTTCCCTCTTCTAGTGCTTTTTCTATTATATTAGTAATTCTGTGTACTTGATCTATCGTGGAATGCTTGTCTCGAAAACCAAATTGATGAGATGGAATAATTTCTTGTCTTTCTATGATGGGTTTTATTCTTTTAAGCAATAATTTTTCATAGAGCTTGGATATAATTGGCAGCAAAGATATTGGCCTGTAAGATGACACGTCATGGAGTGGTTTTCCCGGTTTTGGAATCATGATAACTTCTGCAACTTTCCACAGTTTAGGTACATACCTAAGCCTAAAAGACGCATTAATTAGGTTGCATAGTTTTACGATAACTTTTCTGGGGAGTTGTTTTATGACTACCCCGTTAATAAGATCATACCCTGGGGCTTTTTTCGAATTAATATTTTTGATTTCTGTTAATATTTCTTATGGTGATGTAAGCTTAATATGGTCCTCGATTTGATGGGGTTCATTTAAATGAAAATGTTCATCTGGTGCTTCGTGGGGCTGAAATGTTTTTTCTAAATGACTTGCAAAAATATCTGCTTTTTCTTCGTTACTCCTTGCCCACTGGTTGTTAGATTTTCGTATGGGTGGAATTTGGATAATTGGTCTTTTAAAATCTTTGGTTGCTTTCCAAAGGGAATAGTCGGTATTTTTATCATCTGTAAGGTCATTAAGAAAATGGTTAGTAGATTCATTTTTTATTACTAGAATTTCTCGCCTAATGCGCTGCGTCATGTTGTTGAGATTTGTTTTGTCCCGAGGATCACGTCTTTGCTGCCACTTTCTTCTTAGTTTCCTTTTTTCCAATATAAGGTCTCTAATTTCCTTTGGATAGTTTTTTCCCTTAAAAATTATCTTTGGTTTTGGACTGTTTTCCCAAGCTGCTTGTTGAATATTTATAACAAAATATTCAACTTCTTTATCGATTTGTTCTGGTGTTTGCAATGGTACTGATAGGTTTATTTTTTCTGACAGACTTTGTTTAAAACTAATCCAGTCAGTCAGTTTATTAACTAGTGAGATATTTGCTTCTTTCTTTATTATGTTTTTACTAAGAGTTAGAATAATAGGTGAATGATCTGAGTGTAAATCAAAACTTTCTTCTATATCTACAAAGCTTAAAGATATATTTTTTACTATAAAAAAATCAATTAGATCTGGAATTTTTCCTGGATCTGTTGGATAGTATGTGGGCTTACCAGTTGATATCGGCTCACATTGATATTCACTAATAGCTTGCAAAAGTTCTTTTCCTTTAGAATTCGTCAGTCTAGATCCCCAGTAGGTATTTTTTGCATTAAAGTCACCTCCAACTATAAAACGGTTTCCTAATTTTCTGAGAAAATTAAGATATTCATTTTTCTTTAGTAAGTGCCTTGGTGGTATATAGACAGCACTTATGACTAATGTATATGTTTTGGTTTTTACCCTTACTAATGTAGCTTGAATCTCTATGGTTTTATATTCCATCTCCTCATAGTGTGATATATTTTCTTTAATTATTACAGCACTTCCCCCATGTGCAGTATTGCTAGGGTGAGTTGTATGATACACTTTATAACCTTTAAATTTAATGTGAGACTGGGTAGTGAAATGCGTTTCTGACACAAGACAGACGTCAATTTTTTCTATGTCTAGAATAACTTGCAAGTCTTGCTGATGTTGCAAGAGACCATTGGCATTCCAAGCTAGGATTCTAAGATTACTGACCATTTTGAGGCATATTGGTAGCTCCGTTATTGCTACTTTCTAGTTTAGTTAATCGCTCATTAAGTTCGTTCAATTTCTCCAAAATTAATTGTAGTGTTTGTTCCATAGTATTTTGACTACTGATTAATATCAGGTATAGTAGCTGTTGCTGCTACTTGGCTGTATGTCCTTGTCACAGAGTTTTGTGTGACTGTGTTTCTTGTCTGTTGGTTTTGTCTATTTGTACTCAGGTTTGGTATGAGATTCGGTTTCTTAGGTTTATTTTTCAATTTTTGTATTTCCTTAGCAACAAGGCATCCTCTGTAGTTAGCAGGATGCTTGCCTCCACAGTGGATGCATTTTGGCTCAGATTCTTTTGGTTTGGGGCATTCTACAGTAAGATGTTTCCCCGTGCATTTTACGCAACGTGGTTCTCTAGCGCAATATTTTTGCGTGTGTCCATAAGATTGGCATCTTTTGCATTGAGGGACTAACTTTGAGGTTTTTAGTGCTTTTATTTCCACTTCAATCCCAAGGATACTGGAAATTTCAAAAATTTTGTTGATATCTTCCTCGTGGCTAAATGTGAGCATAAACATGTTAAGAGGTTGTCTTGTTCTCCATTTAAGTTTGTTGCTGGCCTCCAGTGCCTTAAAACCTTTTTTTTGTAGATCAGCTACAATTTTTTGTGGGTCACATGAGAAGTGTAGCCTATTCGCTATTACTCTAATTGGCCTTATTTGTTTGTTTTCGTATGAGTGCCATTGATGCTTTATTTCATTAAGCATTTTAGTAACCAGCCGATAGCTGTCTGCGTCTTGTACATTTATTTTAATATTTTCGTTATTTAAAACTTTTATTTTAACTCCTTGTATGATATTTAACTTTTCATAAATATCATTAAAATTATTTACGCCATTTACCATAATCGGTGGAGGTAATGGAGCTTTTTTAACCTTAGTTGGGGGTTCTTCATTTTGTGTTTTATTGGAGGGCTCTCCAGTGCACGAGCTTTGTTGTGGTGGTGAGAGTGAAGTATCCATTCGACGTTTTTTCCAACCTTTTCCTTTTTGTCTGATCCACTCAGTTTCTCTTGCCAGATCGTCCTCATCAGTAATGTAGTCCATGTCAGACTCTTCTTTTTTAGTGACTTTTGTCTCTAAATCTGCAAATTTTCTTTGCATACTTTCCAGTTGACTTCGGGGATAATCCACTTGTACACTAAGTGAATTTTTTTCGTTTTCGGATTCTTTCCATTCGCTATATAAAACTTCTTCATTTTGTGTTCTAGCATGGGTATCCTGAAATAATTCGGCATTATCCATTTTTTCTTGATTTTGTTTGGGCTCTTCGCTAATTTTTAAAACAAGTTTCACAGGTGATGGTACACTTTTTTTGCTTTTAAACATGATATATTATTTATAATACACATTGTATATAGATTTTTAACAAAGTTTTAGCGCGCGCGAGGTTTATTGTAAACAAAACAAACTTCGACTTTGACCTCGTTAGCACTATCATGCAGGTACGATGCAATATAACCGTACTGAACTGCGATCGAACGAATACTTTGTGTTTTCCTATTCACCAAAAGAATATTTTCTTGATTTACACACAAAAAATGTCTTGCCCGGCCTTTTATTTTAATGTGAATCAGAAATTGTTTTATTATAAATTGGAACTGAATTAGTCTTAGGCAAAGTTTTCTCTGGAAGCAAAATATTATTTACATGAAGACAATTTGCTTTGTTACAAAATGGAGGAGCTGAAACAAAACGTGATCTATTCAGCTACTAATTAAGGATGCTTTTACTGCCCAGTGCTCAATGCTATCGAAAGCCTTTTCAGAGTCAATAAACGAAATATATATTGTAATGTTGTATTCGTTGGCTCGTCCTATTAGGATTTTCATGGGTAATAGGTGGACAACTGTACTGAAACCTATTCTAAAGCCTGCTTTGTTCTTTTGATTGATATCAGTCAAATGTTGTTGTTAGTATATCTGTCAATATATTCGTAAAAAGCCTATAATTTACATTGAGAAATCTTACGAGTCGATAGTTGTTTAGGTTTGCTCTATCATCTTTCTTGTGTAGAATAATGGTTATGGATTCTTTCCAGTTGTTTGGAATAATTTTTTTTTAGTATTTTATTTAAAAGACTTTGTCGTTTATTAGCTACAGCTTTAGCAACGTATTTGAGCATTTCGGCCGTTACTCCGTCTTTTCCAGGTAATTTGTTACTTTTAATTTTCTTTTATCCTTTCTTTATTTCCGCTTGTCCGGTGTCTATACACTGAATTTAATATACGCCAGGTTAAAACAGTTGTAGCTTTAGCAACCATTCCTGCAAGTTAGCCCAAAAATTTTCCAAGCAGGATCCTGTCGCAAAGACTTCGGTAATGGTCTACGTGTGCACCTATTTGCTACGTTTCTGGCACAACAAATAATTGACTTTTTAGATGCTTGCCACAACACTACTATACGCTATGCCACGCCCGCCGTGCGCTGGTTTTCTTCCAGGAAAATGTAAATGGTTTTTGAAACGTGCATTTTAAAAGAAATACTTACATGACGTAGCTATTTTTGTGACAAACGAGGTAAACTTGGGTCACTCGAAAGCACTAAAATATATTTCAGCAAGTGAACCGCTTCAAATGTAATGATTAAAGTTTCTTATTTATAAAATACGCACTCAAAATTGTATGTATTGTATAATTATTATAGCTTTGCCTTGGGTCCATTATTTCACTTTCTTTATAAGCTGTCTTTGAAAAATTTCGGTTTTTGTTTAACATTATTTTGTTAACTATTTTTGTACTATTTCGAGGTTTTGGATGTCGCAACTATAGGATCCTCCCCAATCTGATATTTCATCTTGTTGTATACTATCATCAAGGCAATGTAAATATTCCTTAACTGTTTATTACAAAAAAATTTTTTAAGTATTTAAAATTTTTAAATGATTAAATGATTTTTTATGTAATAAATCCCTGTAATTCGGTTATTATTGAGAGTAGAAAGTTCAAACAAAAACTGATTTGGTACATTATGATCATTTTAAACGCTGCAATTCGGAACATACTGTATATGTCTATTTTAACCCCTAGGTATTACTTGCTATCAACTTGTTTTATTTTAAATGTACTTATTTGACAGGCCGTTGTCGGTGAGTTAACAAAATGGTGGTTTTGTTCTTTTAACAAAACAAAAGGACAAACATTTATTTTTTCAAAATTGATAGATAGTTTTATGAGATCAAACAACAGTATTATACAGGTCTAGAGGTTTATAGGTTTAGGACTGAGCTTATTCAAAAAACAATTGAATTATGGCGACGTTCCGACAATATTTTTAGTCTCCTTCACAGCTACAAACAAAAAATAGTTCTTATTAAACATGATAACTACGTAAAAGTAGACTTTGTTTTTTCTTCTTTGGTATAAAAATTAATATTATTAAAAATGTAGGTACCAAAATATAAATAAGGAATATTGTAATTTTAGAAAAAGGAAAAAAAATACTACATATTAATTTTTCATTACACAGGTAAAATAAGGGATTGAAATGAATACATATATCTTAAACAATAATTAAACAAAAATAGATTTGAAAAAAATTCAACAAAGAAGACACAATGACAGCTGTTAAATATTTAAAAAATCCAAATAAATAAAATCAAAATATATAAAAAGGACTCAGCTTATCTAATTCTTTGATTTTGCTAATTTGTACGTTCCGGAATCATATTTTGCGTCGGAGTGCCAGTATCAACGGCTACGTCACAGTCAGCGCCTTATTGTAATGGTAAAAATATTAATTTTATATTATGATGTATCCAAAAAACAAAAAAATAATTTTAGATGCTAATATTTCATGGGCGCACCCAGGGGGGGGGCGGGGCCCGGGCCCACCCCAAGCCTTAGATTTTTAATATATTTTCTACATATTTGATGATAAAACATGAAAAATACCTTAAAATTTGACAGCAGGAGGCTTCGGGCCCCCCCCCAACCCCAAGCAGTGGCGGTTGCGAAAAGATATGATGACTTTTTTTTTTTTTTGGTCGCAAGTTTTTTGCGAGCACGCTTTGTAGCTGTCGGGCCCCCCCCAGACACATTCCTGGGTGCACCACTGAATATTTTATAAAAATTAAAAAGATGAAATGAAAAAATACAGTACTTGAAAGAAAAATAAAAGCACTTTTAAAGCGCACAAATAACACAAGGTGGTGCAAAAGGGAAATGTACTATTGTCCAAAATTAAAATTCATTATTTCAGTTATTTTATAAATAAACAAACACATTCCAGTCAGTTCCAATAAAATAAATAAATTTTAGTCGCAGTATTTTAAGAAGAAATTTAAATAAATGGATCCATGTTGGATATGATACCATTCTAGCCCAGTAGAAAACTAGAAGTAAACTCCATGCCATATCACCCTTAAAAACAGTTTTTTGTTACTATATCGGAAACAAAAGGTCCTACAAAGTTTTTGGTTTTATACAAATTTTTGAGAAAGAAGTGCTCTACCATTGATTCTCTGTTAAAAGGTTAGCATTGATGAATTTTAACCAAAATCTAATCAGCAGCGGTTTAGCCGTTTAGGAGCAATCGTGCCCAACTAACATTTATAGTAGCGACTACACGCTCCAAAGACTTTGCTACTATCTTATGGTAGAAATGTGGTGATCCCAACAATAATTCGGCACTGTATAATTTTGTCTACTATCTAGTATCACGAAAATGTAGAGCTTTCGTAAAAACGACCCTTTAAACTACTTCTTAGGATTGTTCTAGTCTTTTCTACCACGATAGGACGTTGCCAAAGTTTTACTTCCTTTTTAGTAATTATTTCGGTGTCGTCCTGACTTTTGTATGTTACTTAATTACCACTAGAAAGTTAAGCTTCATTCATTCGCAAACAATTGTATCCGATAACTACATTATAACTTTAATTTTTACCACAAAAGTTTGTGTCACCATAGTAACATCTGATGTAATAATGTGGAGAAAATAAGTTTTTGTTAACTTGAAAGCCATAAATACCTTGACTTTTTTTTATGTGGATCTTTTAAAGTAAACACTACATCCTTTCTTCTTTGGAAACGTAGTTTTTTTGCAGTCGCGCCCATTCTTACCCCTAATTTTGTGGCTCCTTTTATAAATTAGGAGTAGATATTCATGAATTTTCAACCGATCTAGAAATATTCAACCTTTTTTGTTATAGTATAAAATAACGTCGGTCGGATAATCGGTCTTTTTGTCCCCACCGTATTTATTTTCAGGTAGACCTGTTTCGCATTGGAAATCATCAGTACCATATACCACTTCTATATTTTCTTTCTTTTTATCCTAATTAAAATACAAATTCATATGAATACCATCCAACATTTAACAAATATTTCTTAATAATATAGTATGGGAAATACGACAAACAATAACAAAATACACCTTACCAAAGTGCAATAATGCAAGGTTTTACTAGAAACCGTAAGCAACAATTCCAAACCAGGGGTGAAAATAGTGAAATTCAAGAACGAAAAATAATAAAAATAAAAGTTTTTTGTGCCTCGGCCGTGACTTGAACCAGAAACCTTCGGATTTGTATGTCAATTGGTAGGGCGTTGGCGTACGTTCTTTAATTTCACCCCTTGTTTGGAACAAAATACTAGTTACTTAAAATTATAAAAAAATGGGTTCTTTTTACGTATACGACTACATTCTTTTAGCTCCTTGATAACACTTTCTAGAATAGGGACCATGCTTGTTCTCGTAAAATATATCACAATATTTATTTTGGTTTCTAATACAATACTTGTATAAGTTTTCATAATACAATACTTGCATTCGTTTTTGTAACGTATTCTCCCCGGTAAGTGGAGGCCCCGAAAGTACAAAATGTAAACTAAAATGTGTAAACAAACCTGTAATAAGAGGCAATAATACAGATTCATAATATACGACGCATTTTCATCAACAAAAACTCACAAAACCATGATCCTACAGAACGCCGCATGAAAAACCAGGCTCAAGTATTGTTGTTGGGAAAAATGATAAATGACAATAACCTAAGGGTACCTAGTTTTATTGCTTATCGCGTTACTACTGTGAAGGTGTTTTTATAGTGGCGGAAGCTAGGGACGAGTAGAAATTCGAGTGTGCTATCTTAAACTAAAAGGGAGCGCTGACACAAAAGTGTTTCGTATTACGTGGCCGCAACTTAGGCTTACTTTCATGTAACCCTTTCGACTATTAGTGAATATTGTTTTGTACGCCATGTTTTTTTTGTAAGACTTGATATTTCTATTTTCGTTTTTTGAGCCCATATTAAGGAGATATGCTATTTTATAAACAAATTAATTGAAACTTAACAAATGCCTATATTAAATACCATTTGTTGGAGTTAACAGAAAACCACAACAAAAAAATTCCATCAGCTACCAGAAAACGGCTCAATTTTACAGGCGCGACGATTTTTTGCAATAAATATGATGTAGGTATGTTTAACATAAACATTTGCATCGCAGTTGAATAATGGTCCTCAGCTAGTAAATTCTCGCACTTTTAGATAACATAGTACATATTATACCCATAACCAAACTAAAAAACTTAGCCAGTTTGTTTACTGTAGTATTCGCTATACTGTGTAAAAATTCTACCAAAAAGAAACGATAATATTATTTGCAACTACATCGCTACTTTTACTAAGAAATTCTTACTGGTGAGGTTGTCGTCGCGAAAACTTTAAATGTTAGTTGGGTGTTACGGACAGACATACACATACACACACACGCATACAGACATCTCATCAAAATAGACCCAAATAACAAACTTTATGCGGAATCTCGAAAAATAATTTTTCGTCGAAAATAATACCTTTTCTAGCCATTGCTGCGCGGGCTAGAAAGCTAAAAATTTAATAAAATAGCCTCCTCTAACTCGGATAATTATTTTGTTTTAACTGCACTTGATACCATTGATGGATTTTTTTCATCTAGGCAAGTAGAATGAAAAACATTCCGAAAAAATGCTAAAAAAAAATAAAGGTGTCAGTAATTTGATTTCTAAAAACTATTATTTAGTAACTTCTAATCTAGCACGAAAAAACAACAGGGTGTTTTGGGTTTAGTCAATTTTAGTTAATTTTTTACCTCTTATGCTTATCTTTACCGAAAATAAAGGTTCAAGCTACTAAAATTGGACTTTTGAATGTAACCAAAAATAACGTTCGGCGGTAAAAATGGAGACTTATTATTTATTTTTAAATACACAAAGGCCGAATTTTGAAGCAGAGCAGCTGCTTTTTATATGTAAATCTGTCACCATAGGATTGATTTTAAACTAAGGTTCAGGTTTTATTCTAATCAGTCCCTATTAACTATATCTACAGTTTAATGGCGACTAAAAAATAAATAAAAAAAAACGTGCTTATCTTATAATTTAATCTAATTTGTGGCTAATACTGCAGAGGCCTTAGTGGTATATCTTTGAGCCTAAGTGTTAAGCCTAAATCATTTATTGTTGTAATCTACAGAGTTATTTATGTGCTCGAAAGGAAAAAAATATGCCACTTTAGTCAAACTCAGTATGTAGGTACGTCTGCACAATAGAACTATATCTGGTCACAGTGCATGAAGGTCCGGTAGGGCCTGCCACCATTTTCATCATTGCCTTTTGTTACCTTTAATAAAAGTAACAGCGTGACAGAGCGCTACTGCGTCCGCGCAGAATAAAGGATGGGTAACAGACTGACACAAATTCTAAACAAACTCTTATATGGCTGCGGTTACCTATCGTTATGGCGGCTATGACGTGTGTGTGAAGTGAAGGTGTTTGGCCTGTTCATTTTGATAGCCCTCAGTAAACGAACGTCTTATCCAAAATAAAATGGAAATAGCTCAACGTAATTGAAAATCGCTGTTAAACATCCCTTTTAGGAAAGTCTGAATGGATTTAAATGTGCTACAATGGGATATCTATAATGGAAATTCTTGATGAGAAAATAGAACGAGTATTGTGCTCTTATTTGACAGATTAAATAAAATTTTGATTTATTATCAAGGTCTTTTTAATCAGTTTTATTTTTGGTTAATTTGCTGGTTAGTAATACTAGGGACATTTTGGGTCAGTTAAAATAACAGAAAATTTGGCAGCTGTTACTTTTATTGTTTTAAAGAATAACGGTAATATTCAGGGCAAAAAAAATATATTTTGGAATACTAAAAATAAGCATAACACAAACGCTAAGTTTGTAGTTTCACACACCCTTAACTTTTTTTTTATATTTTTTTTTATTTTTTTTTATTTGATTTATGGCTTTTTACAAAACTACCGAATCGACCTAAGATTCTTATACATCGTAAAAAATAACTTTTGTCTTTATCAAACTTTAATATCTATTCAAATAAACGTTTTAGATATGGTGTAATATTCAAATATCAGTAGCTTAAATAGGGGGTGACAGGGTATTTCGCTTTAGGTGACATTTTTTGTGGTGATAAAACTCAGAAAGAAATTAAAAATAACATACAGAGCAACACACAAAATTTATTGGAAAAAATTAAATTTTTGTCATAATATATTTATGTACATTAATATTCCAAAAGCATGGCACGTAGCCTAGTTTTTTAGCCATATTATTAACCATTTTTCATAAAATTTAGTAGTATAGTCCATTTTAAAAAATGTTTTAAAACTACAATAACTTAAAAAAATATTGATTTTTTATTAGTTTTCCCTTTATTCGGACATGTTTTTATATGACGACTATTACCTTTTTTTATTTCACCAAAAAGTATATCTCAGTGCCCAAAACTGAGTGCCAGCAGAACTAGAAACGATGATTTTCTGAAAGAGAAATTTCATTTAAAAAAAATGTGTTTTTGAGCGGAAAACACAAATATTTTAGAAACTTCTACATTTTTTGTTTATAAAATATGGTAGACATTTGGCACCCAAAGTGCTCTACTCTTACCAAGTTTTGTTAAACTGACATTATTTTTGCAAAAATAAAAAACAAAAAATAAAAAAAATTACGGTTTTTTTAATTTTTCTCAAACATTTTAAGGTTACGTAAAAAATTACATTTACAAACGTTTTAGACATATTTATGGCCCATAACTTTTGTATATGTCACTTTATTCTCCGACGGCAACTCTCGCCGTTTCCCTGCCCGTTTTACCCCCCAAACCTAACACGCAACGCCCCTGCTCACGCATTTATTTTTTTAACTTTGTTTTTTGCCGCCCTACAATTTCCAATGCTACAAGTTTAATAATTTTCTTTTTTTTGCCTTAAAAATATTTTAATTTCACTGGCCTTATAGAGCATTGCAAATGACCAAGTTCGTTATGGTTACGACGTAATAGGCCGCTACTGCGTCAACTCAGAATAACAACGACGATTGCTATGAGGAATATAAACGTATTAATCAAAAATAGCCCATTTATAATAGGCTGTATAACCAATCATTGTAATGGTGAAAATGTTAATTTTATATTATAATGTATCCAATAAACAAAAAATTGGTTTAAGATGCTAATATTTTCTAAAAATTAAAAAGTTAAAATTAAAAAATACAGTACTTGAAAGGAAAATAAAAGCACTTTTAAAGCGCCCAAATAACACAAGGTGGCGCAAAAGGGAAATGTACTATGTCAAAGTGAAAATTCATTATTTGAATTATTTTATAAATAAATGGATCCATGATGGATTTGATATCTTCCTTACTAAAGCCATGATATATCAGCCTTAAAAACAGTTTTTTGTAAATATTTCAGAAACTAAAGCTCCTACGAGGTTTTTGGTTAAACCACAAATTATTTAGCAAATTGTGATCTACTAATTTCGAAAACCGCATAATAATGCAATGCTCCTGTTAAAAATTATGCATTTTGTACATTTTCTAGTTGTCAAAAAACTAATTTTGACCAAAATATTACCAGCTCGTTACAGCTTCAAACAGTATTTCAAATAAATTTTTTATAAAAATCGGTTCAGCAGTTTAGGAGCTATTATCGTGTTACGAAGAGATACACTTACACAGACAAACATCACGATAATATTGCTAAGATAGGTCAAAATACACCCAAATAACACATTTTCGGCATTATTTCAAAAACAAAGCTTCCCTCGCTCTCTGCTTTTTAAGCTGATGGTGTATAAATATGATATTATAAATCCATAAATTTGAGAGAATAAAACACTAGTTTTACGAAAAACTGAATATTTTATTTTATTCAATCATGTAGCGATCGGCCGATTTTAATCTAGAAAAAATGTCAATAAATTTATTCTTAATATACGCAAACCCCTTTGATTTTCCCACTAATTCGCCCTTTGTTTGTTGTGTGGAAATTCTGTGGAATTGAGCGTCACTAAATTGCTTAGAAGTTTAGAATAGAAAATGGTCATTAAAACTATAGAAATTGACAAAATCATAAGGAATAATGAAGACATGCATATAAATGAAACGTTTAAGATAATTATGAGACAAGAAATAAAATATATAATATAAATGATAGATAAGAGATCAGTTGTGGACATAGATTAGCGTATATAGATGTATATACAGTGAAACCTCCTATAAGCGGACACTCACGGTTCCGTCGATTTTGTCCGCTTATTGGAGGTGTCCGCTTGTGAGGGGGAACTGAAAAATTTTAAGACATATTTATTAACAATTTCCGCTGCTTGAATTTTGCCGATATTAAATGTTTCAGCGATCTTTTGTGCTGATAGATGTTCCTTCTCCGAAACGGTTATAACTTCCTTTCTTTCACGAAAACTAAGAAGTTTTTAACTAGGCGTCATTTTAAAAAATCTATTACTACCCAACTGAACAATAAAAATAAAACATAGCAGTCCTGCCGAATAAAATATGTTGTAAATACAAGAAGCATTTAAACGCAAAGAGGTAATTCCCCGGCTGCAGAGTGCGTTGTTGCCAACATACTACATAATATTTATGCCCATGTCGTGCAGCGTTCCGTCCCGTTGTCAGAGGTTCGCGTCCGGTTAAGGGAGGTTTCAGATTTTTTTACCCAAAAAAAATTGTCCGCGTCCGGTTATTAGAGTGTTCGGTTATAGGAGTAAATTTTACTTCTAAAGAAATAGAGAAAAGCTTGGTTCCAACAAATTTGTCCGCCTAAAGGGAGTATCCGCTTAATAGAGGTGTCCGCAGGGAGAGGTTTCACTGTATAGTTAGTAGAACAACTTTGGAAATTTAAAAAAATTATATGGCTAGAATTTGCCTCTAATTATACGTGAATTAGTTATGAAAACAAAAAATTTGGCGTGTGCGTATTTTTTTTAAATTATATTTTGCTAACCTTAAGTAAACTTAGCAGAACACCTATAGAAATAATAAATTTATCTAAAACATTTTTAGTGCACAATTTGCCGTTAATTGTCCGTAAACTAATTGTCAAAAATTTATATAAAGTTAGCCAAACAACATTTTGTTTTAAAAACGGACACGGCAAATTTTTTATTTACACAACTAATTTACGGATAATTAACGACAAATTGTGCACTAATTTTTTTTTTAGATAAATCTATTATTTCTATACATGTTTTGCTAACTTTATATAGAGTTAGCAAAACACCATTTTTTTTTAAAACGGGCACAGCAAATGTTTTGTTTTTACAACTAGTTTACGGATAATTATCGGAAAATTGTGCACAATTTTTTTTAGATAAATATATTATTTCTATAGATGGTCTGCTAAATTTATATAAAATTAACAGAGAAACATTTTTTTTTTAAACGGGCACCGCAAATTTTTTGGTTTCATAACTAATTTACGCAAAAAACAGCAAATTGTGCACTATTTTTTTTTTAGATGAATTCATTATTTCTAAAGATGTTCTTCTAACTTTATATAAAGGTAGCAAGACACCGTTTTTTTTTTAACCGGCACGGCAAATTTGTCGTTTTTACAACTAATTTACGGATAATTAATGGCAAATTGTGCACCAAATTTTTTTTAGATAAATCCATTGTTTCTATACGTTTTCATTAAAAAAAAACAGGCACGGCAAATTTTTTTGTTTTCACAACTAATTTACGGATAATTAACAGCAAATTGTGCACTAAATTTTTTTAAGATAAATTTATTATTTCTATACGTGTTCATTTAAAAAAACAAACGGGCACGGCAAATTTTTTGTTTTCGCAACTAATTTACTTCAATGTGTACACAACCCCTATAAATATGCAACTTAATAACAGCAGCGGACAGATTACTCTGCCGTGTCATCGTTGGAACTACATGAATATACGGCAGAGCCATCTGTCCTCTGCTGTTATTAAGTTTGTTAAGTTGCATATCCATAGGGGATTTGTACATATTGTTTACCTACTCGCGTGCGGTAAAGTAATTACTTTACAGCACACTGTGCGGTAAAGTTACTTTACAGCACGCGTACCACTTAGAAACCTTAGCAACGCATCAATAAGACAGCTTCACCATTTGTTTACATTTCAATTCAAAAAAGGAACTCAAAGGTAAAATACTGTACCTAACACATGCGGAAAGTGTCTTTACCACCCTTGACGGCTTGATCGAACTCCGCTCCCCGTCGTTTGGCCAACTACCGTCGCGTGCGGTAAAGTATTACTTTCCGTACTAGTTAGGTAAATAACTATTACACAACCCCTATAGAGACAATGACTATATTATGTTTTTTAATTTCCAAAGTTGTTCTGCTAAATTTATATACATCGTACATAGTTTAACTGAATGTTTCATAAATTAAATAGAAAAAGCTGTTTATAAAAATGCAGTAACTTTATTTTAAATATGTGTATTGCAGCTATGCCAGAGCTATATACAGCTACCAAAGGGAGTCGCATTTTATTCTACTTTCCGATGCAACTTAATCGAGTGTCCGGGAAACGCTGCCAGCTTCACAAAAGCTAGTTTAGAACTCAAAAGGCGACGTTTACAAAAAAAACAATTTCCCGTACACAAAAGCTATTTTATATTGTTAAAAACTATATACTTACTTATTATTATTTAGCTGGTTTAGAACGTTCTTCTACGTTGTCCGACGCCTATTCTCCACCTCCCTCGATCCTGACAATCATCTTCGGTCAGATTTTTTTGACTCATTGATCTTTGGATTGACTGTTGCCATTCTTTAATGCGCCCTCTTTTTCTGCGCCCTATTGGTTGCCATTCTAGGACCTGCTTTGGTAATCTTTCGTCGTTCATCCGTTGTATATGGCCGTACCATATCAGTTGCCTTTTAGTAATGTCATCCGTTATGCGTTTATATATATATTTTTGGTACAAACAGTGATTTTTCGATATTTTTCGGTTTCCAAAAAAGTGTAAAATGGTACTTTTGCGCTCTGTAGGTAGTCGTTAGTATTTATTACGACTGGTCTTGCCACATTTTCAATAGATAAATAATTTTATAACTTTAATCAATAGCAAAAATGGCGGCGAGTGAGGTTGAAAAAGGTTTTAACCGACCTATATATGGTTGTGTACTGTCAATATCTTACAAACGTTTTCTCAAACTGTCGGTTATATAAAAACTCTAACACCAGTATTTACTAAAGGGTCTACAGTGCTACAATCCAAGGTCTACAAGTCTAGATTTTGGTTGAAGGTTTAACTTATTTTTCCCGTGAATACAATAGTTTTAATACTTATATAAATTATTCATAAATACCTTGCGATATGGGTCATCTTTTTTCGTTATAACAAAGACATTATTTCCACATAAAGGTTAGAAATAAATAAATTTAGTTTTAAAATAGTAGCCATATTTAAACCTCCAAACGTCACTAGGAAAGTCCAAAAAGGGGTAATTCGGTGTTACCTATTCGCTATATTTTACATGTTAATTTTTTAGACAAGTTAGCGATGATTAAACCGATTGATCAAGTCGATGTGTATTTAAAAACGGATTCTAATATATCTTGTGCTTTTTACAATATTTTAATATTGATACGTTTTTAATACGGTAATTCATCTACAGATATAGTTTAAGTTATTTTTTTTATCAATAATGAATTAGTTCTATTGTTTTTCATACTTTAAACCAGTCCTCAGGGGTGGCACTACAATTTGAGACTATTTTTAATGGGAATCCTACGACTGCACGGACTAAATTTAATTTGAATGTATATGAGTTGAAACTTACGAAATGCTTATTATCATATTGCACATTAGGTGAACCAAATCTTTGCAGTTATTTGATTATATTGGTCGGTTTCAAGTATATGGACTTGATAGTTAAACCGGGTCTAAAATGCTAAGTTTTAAGGTCTTAGTAAATACTGGTGTGAACTTCTACAAATTTGATCTAGACTGTACACCCCTGTTTCTAGAATCCATTTGAAAAATATAATTGGATTAAAATGATTTGTTATAAAGGCATTTAAAAACAAACATCCATAAAAGTTTCTTTGTTGTGTAATGTTAATTACGTAAGCGCATAACGTTTGTATTCAAATTCCAAAAAATTTTACGGAATTTCGTAAAAAATACGTAATTTCGTCAAAAAACTTCTTAAAAAAATATTAAGTTCCGTAATATGTCTCCAGTCTTTTGTAGTTTATGGCTTTTTAAAATTTATATGTATGTTAAAGTTGTCAAATATTATTCTAAATTTTTTCTGATATTTAAATCATTTAAGGTCTCAATACTGGAATAGGATCTGGTTCAAAAGAGCAACAGTGTTTTTGAAAAGAGTGACGTATCAAACCAGCAGTATTCAAATGAACGACATTTAATAAAAGCTGCGATATATTGAAAGAACGACATTTTAAGTTTTAGGTTTGGTTGGCAATATAGCTCTCCTGTCCTCGAAATGGGTTAGGTTACTATACCAAACCTAACGTGGCTTGGCTATTATACCAAACCTAACCTGGTTAGGTTACTGTTAGTCAGAGCACATTATTTTAAAATGCTTTCCGTTTTCGGTCTAGAAGCAAATCATATTACTTTTTGGCAACAGACCATTTCCCTCTAATTTGACCCCGCTGAATCCGAATATCTCTGTTGCCAACTCGAAAAATCGACAGGGACGGAGAAAATCCCCCCCAAACCCCCAAAAACCTGTTTTTTTTTTCAGTTTTATGCAATTTTCTCGAAAACTAACCTTTTTATCAAAAATTGTAAAGAACAGTTTTTTGTGGAGAATACAATTCCCTTTCCAATGTTGTATTGGTCAATAAGGTTAGGAAAAGCAAGTAGCTCTTCAGTGGCGAACGTAAATTGGGATTACTTATAAAAAACATGTTTGTTATAGGTTTTTCAAAATTTTCTCAAAAACTACACTTTTCAGGAAAAAATATGTAGTATACTTTATTGTAGAACATAACATTTTCATTTAAAAACTTTATTAAAATGTCGGGTTGTTGCCATATTTAAGGCTTCAGGGGCGTACTAATATAAACTTATTTTCAAAAATAACTGAAATAATCAGTTTCTCTTGCATATTTAAATATCTTTTCTAACTAAGATTTTCAGAAAAAAATGTGCCTTTATTCTTTATTGAGGATAAAACAATTTCTTTTTAAACGATATGTTACAAAGTGAGGTTAATGTTATGATAAATACTTCAAAAAGATTCGTAATTTATACCTACTAAAATAAAATGTTTCCAAATTAAAATAAATTGTTTTTTGATTAGATTAGATATTTTGATTTATCTAAATAAGTTCTTTAAAGCAAAAAAACACCGGTGGTTATAAGGGAAGGGGGCATAGGGGCCATGGCCCCCCCTAAGCAATATTTTTGTGCAGAAAGTAACAGTAGTAACTTTGACACAGGTGTTTTTGGTAATTTTTTTAAGCATATGGAACTAAAAATAAAGTGGTGAACTTATGCAACGGTTTGGGGGGGGGGGCATAATCATAGTTAGGTACTCATTGGGATCAACAGCCAACCTGTCAACCTGTTAGGGAGAGTTTGATATTTTTTTGCCTTATACTTATGCAATTTATGAACAGGACACTGGAGAGTTTTCTATACTATGGGTCACATTTTGTGACACACTGTTTAAAAGGACATTTTATTATCGGGCCCGCCGCCGAAGCCATAAAAGGTCGAAAGGACAAAAGGTCAAAAAAAAATCGACAAAATAAAATATTAAAAATACAAATTTACCGTATCAAGTCGAATTAACCTGTGCAGTCGATGTGAATCCGCGGCCGTACTTTCGATCTTTTGTACTTTCGACCTTTTGTACTTTAGACCTTTTGAACTTTCGACCTTTTGTTTTTTGATCTTTTGTACTTTCGACCTTTTGTACTTTCGACCTTTGGATTTTCGACCTTTTGTACTTTCGACCTTATTTTTTCAACCTTTTGTACTTTCGACCGTTTGTACTTTCAACCTTTTATCCGCCGCTCTTTATAATCCACCGAAAAGCTAATAAGACACAAAATTGATTAGTTTGGATTGATCTTAAATAATTTCTTTAAATTAAGAACACCACTGGAGCGGTAAATATAAAATAACTTCCACTTTGTTATACACTGTTTGAAAGGAAATTTGATTGGCTATGACGAAGTATGGAACACATTTTTTGATAAAGAGCTTGGTTTTTTAGAAAATTGCATAAAACGTATGAAAAACATGTTTTTTTTAATGATTTGTTGAAATCACCCCCATAAACGAACGTCGCTGGAGAGTTTGCTATAAGTCAAACCCCACCGAGCTTCACATTTTTAAAAAGGGAATTTCCTTGTCTACAAAAAAGTGTAGAACAAGTTTTTTCAGGTTAAGCTTAGTTTTTGAGAAAATTACATAAAACGTGTAACAAAAATGGTTTATTTTCTGTTTTTTCAAAATTAATTTAATTTACGGATGCCCCTGAAGTTTAATTTATAAAACAGATTTAATCATGTTATACGTCATTTTGAAGGAAATTTTATTGAGTATACCAAAATGTAATACAGGGTTTTCTGTGGATATTAGTTTTTAAAAAAGTTAAATAAATCTTGGAAAAAAACATACATAGGTATTTTTTCAACTTTTTTTAATTACTTCAATTAACGGACGCCCCTGGAGAACTTGTTATTAGTCCAACTTTATTAAGTTATACCATGTTAAAAAGGGAATTTTATTGTCTACAATAAAGTATATTATACATTTTTCTCTTAGAAGCTTAGTTTTTAAGAAAATTTGAAAAAACCTCAAACTTTCAGATTTTGGGGGGTCTGGGAGGGTTTTTGGAGGTTTTTGCAGCCATTAAAAAAAATAATATGTTATTATTTTTAATTATACAAATATATATTTTGAATGTACACCTGTGACAATTTGGGCTTTCCAGCGGCAATTTAAAATTCCGCCGCCCTTTTGGCCGCCATCTTGAATATCTCAGCCCCTGTTAATATTTCAAGTTGGCAACAGGGATATTCGGATTCAGCGGGGTCAAAATAGGGGGAATTGCCCATTTGCCAAAAAGTAATATAAAATGCTTCAAGAAAGTGGATTTTCCCTAATCTTGCCTGAACTATATAACAAACATTACTTGGATAGATTAATATATCAAACCTAAATGGTTTAGATTAAAAACAAAAAAATCGATATTTCATATATGTCGCGATTTATATGTTCCTTTTCTGAATGTTGTTATTTTAATATATCGCTCTTTTGAATGTCGCTGTTTTCAACTATCGCTTTGTTAATATATAGCTGTTTTAATTGCCGCCTAAATGGGAAAACTGGTTTAAATATCGCTTTTTTGAACTGACGTTATTGAAAAAGAATTAGACGTGACCTGTCCCTGGAGTCGGCCTTGATGTATACTTCAATGATACATAATAAAAAAAAATCACTGATCAAGACATCAGAGCACCGGTTCACATTAGCGATATTTAAAATGGCGACATTAAAAAATTTAATAAAAGCTGCGATATATTAAAACAACGACATTTTAAGTTTTAGTTTAAGTTAGCAATATAGCTCTCCTGTCCTCGAAACGGGTTAGGTTACTATACCAAACCGAAACTGGCTTGGCTATTATACCAAACCTAACCTGGTTAGGTTACTATATCAAACATTACTTGAATAGATTATTATATCAAACCTAACTTGGTTTAGATTAAAAGTTATTGAAAAAGAATTAGACGTGACCTGTCCCTGGAGTCAGCCTTGATGTATACTTCAATGATATATAATAAAAAAAAATCACTGATCAAGACATCAGAGAACCGGTTCATAAGAGCGACATTTAAAATGGCGACATTTAAAAAAGCGACATTCAAAAAAGCGGCATATCACAACGGTGACATTTAAAAGGGCGACATATCAAAACAGAGACATCTAATAAAAACAGCGACAAATCAAAAGGGCCAAATTTAAAACACCGTCATATCAAAACAGCGACATTCAAAAAAGCGACAATTCAACATCCCAAAATGAGGATCAAAAAGCTAATTTATGGAAATAATTTTTCAAAAAATGTTTTGGCTTGGTTCGGTTCGGTTTGGTTTTGCACAATCTAAGATCCAGGGAAAGAAGTCAGGGAACTTTTTTTTAAATATGTTAGAAAGAGACCCCTTAGTCAAACTGCTGCTGTTTTTAATGACGTATTTTTAAATGTCGCTATCAGATGTTGCTGTTTTCCATATTGCTATTCTGAAATATCGCTGTTTTAATATGTCTGTTTTTTAAACCGTCGCACAAAGGGGCCCATCGGGTGTAAAAGTGGAAGAAACTAAAAAAACACAAATAGACATATACAATATCTGGAACTCAAATTATGTAGCAAACTAGTGGGCGCTGAAAATGCAACAGAGTATTTTCACTTGTTTTTTAGTATGACGTGAGTTTGACACTTTAAAAAGCGTCTGTTTAATTTTTATGATAATTACATACAAATTATTGAATAATTATGTATTACCTTCTCTAATAACATATGAAGTGTTATATTTAAAACTAAATTTTTTTTACGATGGAGACATCCAGCACAGGTAATTTAACCAAGAAACACTAAATACCAATATCTAGCTGTAGGTTGTCATAGAGTAATCATATTTTTTAAACTAAGAAGTCAAGCTTATTAGAATTTACCTTAAAGAAATATAAAAAATATAATTTAGTGTGTGATAAAATTTTGTTAAGCAAAACTATTGTCACTTTTTTGTTAATTGAATGTTTCTTAACAAAATGAAAAAAAAATGGCTGCACTTTCTTGCGCCTTTTTGAGATTTTTAATATTAAAAATAAAGTGCCTACATACGACCCAAGTAAAAGAAATTAAACTATACATCTTAAATATAAAACTTGTTTGTTTATTAACGAATTTTTATTAAATAAAAAGTGTTTAATTGACTAAAAATTTGATTGATAGTTTTTTAACATAAATTTGATTAACTCATTGAATTTAAAGATGGTGGACGCGTAAAAATTAGGAAAAGCTTCGTTCGAAAAAATTTTAAAATAAAGGATTTTAATCAAATTGATATAAACAACTTTTTAGGCCTGTAAAAAGCCAAGTGAATTATGGTAGCGGTTACAGTTACTTTAGTTAAAAGGAGTGGGGGAGGGTAAATTCTTCGAAAGTCAAATTTTGAACCAAAACTTTTACAAACTTGCCGTTTTCGTATTTTTAACTTAGGGAAGGTGCCCGAAAATTTTTCAAAAATATCATTTTGACAGATCTTTGTTTTGGAAAGGGTTAAGTGGATTATCAAAGGACCACGCACTAGTTTACACACGCCTTATGGGGAATTTTTGTCTCGGTTAAACTGGCTATAATTTTAGTATGTTATAGTGGGGTATGTAACAAAAAAAAATGTAAGTAAAGTTAAATTTTCTATGTACAGTTTTTGAGATATAAACGGTTAAAATTCGTGAAATGGTCGTTTTTTTTGTATGTTTTAATAATACTAACTCTTACATCTTGACGGATAAAAATTAATTTACCATAAAAATGGCTTAGTAAACGCCTAAAGGCAAAGTCACTTGTAATGCAATTTTTTTTTAATTTGTTAGATAATATATGGGGCTTAGTCAAAAAATCAACTTTTTTATATCAGCACTACTACCGAATTTTAAAACTAGTATAATGTATTTTAACATGAATTATTAGTTTTATACCATATTGCCAGAAAAAAGTTACTTTTGTTTTTTGATTGACTCTACTTTTATAGTTGTTATGGTTGTTAAGGTTATGCATAGGTGGAAGTTTTCGGAAAATTTATGTGTGATCTTTGGTAGCTTAATGAAAGAGCATTTGCGTACAGAGCAAAAGGTTCCAGGTTCGAGTCCCAACCAAAGAGAAACTTTTTTATAATTTTTCTTTCTTTAATTTTACTTGTTGTTTAAAGTTAATATTAATAAAACAATGTTAGAAAGCAAAACAATTACACATGTGTGGAGTGTGTCCACAAAATAATAATAATTGGTCTTATTTTAACATAAATTTTACCCTTATGTCATTTTTTGACAAAGATCTTTAATACAAAACCTAATTTTGTATGTAGAGAATAGCAAAATGCAAGCAAAAAATAAACAACTTTTATCCAAAAAGCCTTTACATTAAATTCATTTTTTTAGAAAATGGTAAAATTAGTTTTTAGATGCAATATAAGTAAAAAAATATGCAAGCATATGTCTTATTGAGGACACTCTGTACAATATAGTATTTTTAGGTGACTCCTCTTCCTATTTCAAAATTGACGTGTCCATGATTTTATCTCCAAGTTTAAAAAAAAAAGGTGATTCCAGACTTTTGGGACATACTATATATTATGAGCCAGGTTAAATAACTTAAACAGAAATATTATAAAATGTAGAATTTTTAAACTCATTTTTAATAAATGTTTGGGTCTTAATTACTTTTTTGTGTAAAAATACTTAAATTTCTTTAAAAAAATCTATTTTTAAATCACCCTGTAAAAAAAACAAATATTAAAGCTTTGTAAAATATTAAGCAGGTGCATTTTAACCTATATCACAATAACCAATACACATTATTTTTGTTTCTAATATTTTGGGTGTTTAAATAATTATTTCCGACATTAGCTCCATTTGGCCCCTCTGTGCGTCAGCGTCGCCCTATTGATATGTCGCTGTATTAATATGTCGCTGTTTTAAATGTCGCTTAAATGAGACCGCTGTTTCAAATATCACCGTTTTAAATATCGCTCATTTGAACCGGAGCCCGACATCAGGCAAATGATACTTGTATCTAAGAATAACATAGTTATATGTGTGTTTTGATTGAGTTTCAAAATATAATAAAGGAATAAAATCATTGGGTTTGGCAATATACGAAAACAAATATTTTTCACCGTTTAATACTAAAAATAAAAATAATTCAGTCACATAAATTAATTTTTACAAATCCTTTGCCCTTTTTTATATTAATTATTTTAAAAAAATTTCTAAACAGAATCAGATCTTTGAAAGCTTATTAAAATACATTTTACAAGGCTTACGTTCAGTTCAGTTTAGTAGACTCTATGATATTTTTAAATTGTCAAAAGACTATTTATTTTTATTTATCACTTTAAACCTTGCCTTGGAAATTGAAATAAATAGTCAGTTAAGTGTACTAAAATAAAAGAGGACGCCTTTTATAAAACCGTATTATAAAATTACAAGATAATCTAAATTGGTACAAAGAAATAGCAAGAACAAACTCGAAAGTTCTTTTACAAATCAAATACGTTTTTTTTGTAAAGAATGTTAGAATATAATTTTTATTTCTATTTTTTTGTTAATACGGATGTTAACAATAGATTTTTTGCTGAGATAAAATTGTTTGCTTATATATTTATTTATTTATTTATTGATTACTTTACAAACATCGTTATACAGTAATAATGTAAAGTTACAAAATATAACCAACAAAAAAAGCCTAAACCTTATAAATATTTTATTACTTCGCTTAAAACTACAAGAGGAAGAATAATAAAATCTAAAATACAGCCCTTAAATTGTCTACACTGATATTAAATATGTCTGTTTGGACCTTATCTAAAGTCTCATTGGTAAGTGTCATGATTTTATTAAACGAGACATACTACTTGAATTTGAGTTAAATATTTTTTGATTTCTACTTGGATTCTTAAATTAATCTTTGATACATTAAAGTGTATATAGTTAATTAAGTTACAATTTCTTTACCTAACATTATTGTTGTCTTGTTTGTTAAATAGATCTAAAGTTAAACTATCCAACACAGATTTGTATGAGACCTTATAGGGGTATCTATTATTTATTTTTAGGCAAACCTGTTTTGTGAGAATTTGGTGTGTGTAAGTTGCCATAACATCTTATTATTATATTCTACGAGCGTGCGGAAAGTGTATGTTTTTACACGTATTGTAGTTTTGAGAGTATCACTTTTTCCGCAATGTGTGCGGAAAATTACTTTTTTTCTTGTACTGTCCGAAAAACCTAAATTTAAATCGTTGTCAAGACCCGCCCATATCAAGACATGCATCGTCAAGATTTCAATGATTTATCCGCATGACAATGATCCGACAAATAGTGCACAATTATAAAGTTTCGTAATGTGGTGTGAAAACAAAACCTGTGAATTTAATAAACGATTAAGTTAAACCTTGTGTAGAAAATGGAAATCACTAAGGCTCAAAAAAGCCCAGATCTTGTTTGCGTTCTGGATGTTATTAATTTTGAATCCAATTTAATTTTCTTATAATCTGCTATCAACTATTGCTTAGTTTCACAGCTATTGCAATTTAAAATAAGCAACCAACGGTAGCGCAAAATAAAAAAAAGAGACTTATTATACCCAGGGTTCTAAGTTCAAATGTTATTGCGCAGAGTTTAGTTTTAAACTTTACTTAACCCTAATTTCATGTTTTTATTTGTGCATCCAAGGCCAACATAAAATACAGGCCACGAGCCTGAAAAAATCAGTTGTTATCGTGGGCTTAATTTGACATTGGGTCTTATGGACGACTGGATGATTATTTGTGATATTTCCATAATGGCACTACAGATTTTTGCAAAATTTCAGTAAAATATTGCCAGATACTCTCACAATATTCCACCAAACCTTTGTAAGGATAAAATAGTAAAATGTTCAAGATTTAATATGAATTCATTTCCCGCCATGCACCGCACGCCAACCGTTATATTTGACAAGGATTTATTTAACTTATTCATCTGCGTTTGCCATGACATTTGTTTACTTGTTTCTTTGTAAACCTTTTTTGATTTTGTACAATAAAATTCATTTGTCATCCAATAATACCAGTGTTCATCCCTTTAAAACAAAATTACAGTAAAACAATAATTTTTTGATGTTGCAATTTGTGAAACAAATGTAAATAAGCCTTTAAAGTGTGCCAAATATGCACAACTAGGTGTGGGTGAGCCGATTACTTTCCACGCAGAAATGAACACATTCGCTTCTGCTTTAAATTTAATTTTTGTGGAGCTATGAAAAATTAAGGATTACTATACATTCAAGAAGAAATTCAGCCCTCGCTGTGACAACAAAGTTGTAGATCGTGGCCTGGCCGTTTGATAGCCCTGGTGCATTTAGAGATATAGATCAATGTTTTATTATTATAATCCGTAGGTGCATTCAGTTTTTGTTTTTTATATTTTTAATTATTGTTAGTTGGTTTTAATTTTGGATTAACAAATTAGGGTATGAATCATTATTAAATTAAATAGGTATTTGTGAAAGTCTTCTGATGATGCCAGAAATGACGAAATATACATAACTGGCTATTTGAGATCATTGAATTTGTGTCCATTTTCCTAAAAAATGAAAACTATTCTGCCGTCATAGGGAAAAACCACGTATTCAACATTTTTTGCAAAAACAAGATATTGTGTTTCTTTGACGTATATTATATAGTTTTCTAAACAGGTTTGTTAAAAAAAATACGCGTAAATTTCAGATTTAGTCATAAATTCGTGGTTAAGTGTTCACGTATTTGCCACATTAACCAGTCATACGAGGTATAAACCACGTACTTACACAGTACTAAGGATAAACCACGTTAAAACGACTCATATACGCGGTTGTTTCATAGCAACGGCAATTTTACGTGGCTCTTCACTGTACATTTCCGCGGTTTTTTTTGGTTACGACCCGCGTATTTTCGGGATGCATCGAACGCATTTGCGTTTTTGCAACTAATAGTGCGAGACGTTTAGTGAGTTCCGCGAAGAATTAGTATACTGTGGTTCAGCACCAAATAAGTTTGTGTTAATAAGTCGTTTAAATGAAAATGTTACCAAGGTTGATACTGACACGGTAAATATACAGCAAATTAATTTCAAAACCTTGTAGATGGGTTTTTTATCATCCCTGTTTTATTTCTAAAGTTCCGTGCTTTGCCAAAACCAGCCGAGCAATATATGTTTTTTTTAAAGGAGTACCTGGAGCAGTCCTGATACTCTAAATGTTATGCAATTAAATCCTCTATCAGTTTATTTACGATTAATGTGTCTCGTCCGTTCTCTGACTATTGCTCCACTAAAGCTTATGGAAATGTAAGTACGTGTTTCTTTCTTAGTATTGCAAATATCTTTTTCCGTCTAATACGACGTATTTTTCCTTTTTATGTTATAAAACAGATATGTATTGGTTCATTAACAAATAATCTGTATTATTCAGTCGCTTTTTTTAGTATGTAAATTTGTGCAATATAAGATTTCATTATTATTTATTATTATTCCGGAAAATAAATTTTTGTTTTATTTGCGTCCAAAACTTTACTCTCCATTTTCTCAAAATAGCAATTTTGTTGAATACGTGGTTTTTCCCTTTGACGGCAGGCCAGACTATAATAGTGTCAGGCACAATTTTGAAACCTTCATATTGTAATATCAGCTGTAATCTTTCAACACACGGCTTTTGTTTACTATATGAACCGGAATAAATAGCACCTTTTATTAATTGAAAATAAACGACGAAAGTTTTAAATTCGACTTTGGTATGTCAATTTTAAAGGACTAACTGTCAGTTTTCAATGCGAATATGTCAAAATAGTGCCTGGCACAATTATAGCCTGGCTGTATTTCAATAATTCTTTAATATGTCTTTGATAAACCAATCAACGGTTTCTGCTTAGTTCCTCACTCCTTGTTTCAGGGGTAAATTGTTTAAGCCGTTCTTAATCTATAACAGAAATGGAGGTGAAGGGTAAAATAATTTAATAGGTTCTCTAAGTAAAAGTAGTTGGTTCCATGACGAACCTTACTAGCTCATTAGCACACTTCACGCTATATCCGCCTTGTAAACAGTTTTTTGTAAATATCTCAGAAACAAAGCTTCTACTGTTTATAATACCAATTATTGAGAAAAATGTGTACTACTCATTGAGTTGTATAAGGCCCTGAAAGGAGGGACGAAAAGACAAGGCATTTTTTATTGACTCTATCCAATTTGGTTTCTAGGCGCGGGTATTTCTTTGTATACAATAAAAACAGAGATAGATATTATTGAACATGTGAATCAGACAAAGATAAGCTGATTTTGCATGCTAATAATACCCTAGATAATATATGGGTACTTTTATCTCTTTCACACTGACGGCATAAGTGCGACAGAAAAGCAGCTGGCTAATTTTAATCCACCTGCCGTATTTTGAGTGATTCAACCTGCTAGTCGTTTTATACAGGGAAAACTAATAGACAATGTTGTCTAAGTACGGAAATGATTTTTTTTGAATTTCGTGCGGGAATATTACAAAAAGAAATCTTAAAACGTTCAAAAACAAGTTTAGAAGTAACTATTTGAGTTCAAACATGGTCCAAAATTGTTTTTTGTGCAAAAGAAGAAAAAAAATCGATGAAAAAACAACATTTCATGGGTAAGCCGTCTTAACGGATGTTTTTGCTAAAACACGAGAGAGTTCAGTAGCGTAACGATAGATAGTTTTTTTTGCGACCGTGCGATTTTACCCTCACACATTTTGATTCAGAAAGTGTCACTTCCCCGCACTTATAAGATTATTTTTTAATAATAATTTGTCCTGAAATGTGTTGCAGTCTAGGACAACTGGGCGCCGCCAACTCGGCGCCACCAACTGGCCAGCGGGCCAACTGGGCGGCAGATATCCACATCATCATTTCATCTCCTTCCATTTTATGGTTATGCTCGGGCTGAATGAAGCCCTATGAGGCAGAAACGCGTCCCCGAGCTACCTTTACCTCTGAGGTCTTGCACGTGAAACTTTTTTGTAAAAACTTTTTACCTCGTGAACTTCCTTCAAAGAAATGTAATATTTTAAGCTTAAGACAAATCGGTTAGTAAATAAACATGTCTGTCATGTTGGATTCGCCATTATGATTTTTTAATGAGTTTAAGTCAAAAATGATAATCAGCAAAGTTCACCATTTTGAATCTGCCATTTTAAATTATTTATGAGTTTGATATTTGATATATATTGGTGCATAAATAAAAAAATCCGCCATTTTCCATCCGTCATTTGAAGTGCTTTCAAGCACTGCAAACTTTCACGTTTGAGACAAATCGGTTTAAAAATAAAGAAATCCGTCATTTTGAGTTTGAGTCAAAAATCATATTCAGTGAGTTGAAACACTGCCAAGTTCTATATTTGATACATATCGATGCATAAATAAGGAAGTCCGCCATTTTGGATCCGCCATTTTAATTTTTTTAAGTTTGAGGCTAAAACTGTATTAAGTGATCTCAAACACTGCAAACTTTCATGTTTGAGACAAATCGGTTTAAAAATAAAGAAATCCACCATTTTGGATCCGCCATTCTTGAAAAAAAACCTAAATGGTATTTTTACCAAGTTACCAGAACACTACACCTACCAAATTTCAACACTCGACTTAATAGATGTTGAAATTTTTGTATAAATAACATATTTATTTTGTTTTTTATCTGCACATTTTATCGAAAAAAAATAGTCCGGCGCTGAGTTGGCCCGGCGCCCATTAGGCCCGGCGTGGCACCCTGTTGGCGGCGCCGAGTTGGCCCGTGTCCAGTTGTCCCATTCCGAATTGAATTTTTTAGTTCCGAAATTTCATCTGACTCGAGCATAACTTGTGGACTACCAAGAAGAGAAGAGTTGAAGAAGACCCTTGTTCAAAGAAAGAAAATATTTTACCTGGAAGGTACAATATTTGTAAAGTTCTAAGATGAAAACAATAATTTTAATACATCCACTGCACTTAGCATAGTAACAAATTCTTTTTACTCTTTTTTTTTTTACTGAAGAGAATTTTGTAAACACAGTATACACAAGTAAGTATTCATGAATTATTTATTATTCAAACAGAAAATTGTTGATAAAAAAATGCTAGTGGAATTCAAAATTTTTATTTTGCGCCGCCAATGCCCTTTTTTATCCGAGACAAGCAAATAGAATATTTTTGCAATGTCGCTTGTCTCCGGACTTACCAAACCGAAATTCTATTTTCATCCCTGTCTTGCTCATTAAATTCTTACTTGTATTTGGTCAATTGCGATAAAAGCTTGATATAATGGCAATTTAGGCCCATGCCGGGTCTACCCGTAGAGTATAGAAATCAATGGTTCTGCTATATTTTAGAAATCGCATTTTGATGCGATGCTCCGTTAAAAAGTTATCATATTTACAATTTTAAAACTGTCAAAAAACTGTCATTAGCATTAATGTATTTTGATCAAAATCTTATCAGCTCGGTAGAGTATCGAACAATTTTTTTGTGAAAATTTTATGCCATTGCTGCGCAGGCTAGGAAGGTAAAAATATTGTTTATTTAAGCCGATCAACATTGGCTATTAATCTCCTCAAACAACGCTATTAATAATATTTTAAAATAAATAAATAATAAAGTAAAAAGAACTTTCATTCTTAAGCTTAAATTTCTTTGGAAATACACGCATGAACGCATATTCTTTTTGATAATTAGAGCACATTTATTCATTATAAACTATTTTTGTTTTGACAAAAATTTCCAAAATTTGTTTATTATGATATATGCCTCGGAGACAAGACTAAAAAAATCCACATTCCATAATGGATCGGTTAAAAAATACTATTTTATTTTATTTTTCTTTTAGAACTAAAATATATGTGTGTATTAAAAAATTTATAACTTTGCCTGTAGCATATAGTTATATACATCGTAATACTATTAAGTATCTACTTGGTTTGTTGTAACTACTACATATCTAGAACTAACATTTCAGTGGCGTATATAGAAAAAAGTTTCGAGGGGGGCCGAGACCCCATGAGGCCGTATTTTATGCTATTTTATGTTTGTATTCATGAAATGTGTGGAAAATATCTAAAAAAATCTCAGCTTCGGGGGGGCAAGGCCCCCAGGCCCCCCCTTATATACGCCACTGTAACATTTGTTTAAAACCCTTATCTTTACTACTAAAATGTTGGTAAATACTGGTGTAGTTTTTTTGTATCTATCGGAGATATTTAATTATATCTATATTTTGAGAAATATTTTATAAGGGTGTAAATATTTTAAAAATGGTATAAATTACAATATTTTCATCAAACTTAATTATTTTTAAAAGTTATAACTTTTTTCGTATATCAGAATAAGAATATTTTTACAGACGAAATTTTTTTTTATTTCATTTAGAAAAAAGAACTTTTTAATAATTAATTTTTCTTCCAATTTTTGAATAATATTTTAACAGCTTGTAGCTCCTAAATTGTCATTTCGTTAAAAATAATATAAACCTACTACATTTTCAGCTCATACTTAGGCAAAATTTTTGACGGTTTGGGACTTATTGCGGAGTATTGAAAATACTGACACCTATGTTAGATATTTTTTTTTCTTATTTAGATTTCCCCAAGAGTTAAAATATTGTGCTTTATACCGCTTGTTCCCTGTACAGTAAAAACTTTAGAGAATAAGATTATTAAAAAATGTATTCAATACAGCGTGTTTAAAATATAGTCCTTGCCATAGGCAAATACACTTTTGTGATATTTCGAACCTCTTTGTTTATCATATCGCTCATCCGGAGGAATACTGTCACAACTCAAAAAATTTTAACATTTATTTTTAAATTGCAATGTATTCCAAACATTATGTTCTGTTGTAGAAAAGTGTCACATGTAAACTTTCATTATAACCGGAAAGATGGTACTTGTGACACTTTACTACTAAAGTCACTGCATCCTGGAAGCCTGGCGTCTCCACACTACGTCTTTGTGATGCATTGACCCTATTTACTACTAGCTTACAAGTTAGCACGACATTTGGAAGAAAAGCGACGAAAAGAGTTTTTTGTGTCATTAACAAAAGCAAAAAATTTAATTCATTCAGAATAAGAAAAATAGGCACTATTAAAAAACCTGTGTTTTATGATAATCATTTCTATAAAAAAAGAGTAATTAACTTCAATAAATCGATAAATTAAATTAATGGCACCTTTAAATTGCTTTTTCTGAAAATTCTACTTTTTTAGATTGTGACAGTGTTCTTCCGGATGAGCGATATGCACACTGACAGCAACAAACAAAAATCTGAAAGCTGGTATGCCTTTCAGTTGTTTTATATGTGCGTTTTTTTTTGTAAACCTACGCATATTCTCATCCAGAGACGGTGACAGTTTTACCTTTAATTTTATACCAACATGACATATTTAATTCAAAATATATTTTCCTATGACTACATATGAAAATCTTGAATTTCACATCATTTGCGTCCTCAGAAGACGTTAGTTAAATTTCACCCGTGGGCGGAAATTTTTCCACACACTTTTGCGGTACTAAAGTACCTCTTTTAATATTTTCCCAAACTTGTGGACTGAACTAATTGTTATGATTAAAAAAAATACTCTGCCAATATATGGGCCCCTAAGCTCACACTAGCTACTATAATTATAGTGTACGTGTAAGCTAATATAACTAAAAACTGAAATATATTTTATTCAACTCCAGACTAAATTACATTTCGTATGATACCCCACAAGCCATGTTTTGACTTAAACTCAAATTTTTAAAATCTACCCCTAAAAAAAACAAAAACTAAAATGTATTTTGTTTAACTCCGGACTCAATTACCTTTCGTTTGATATCACACACGCCATATTTTCACGTAAACTCTAATTTTTGAAATTTACCCCTACCCTTTTACTTGGTTTATGTTCGGTGGATTTTGTTCATTTTTAAATGGGACCATCTCGACATAGGACCCAGCCTAGGTACCAAATTTCATTAAAATCGGGCAAGCGGTTTTTGAGTTATGCGCGTTGGTCGTTACAGACAGACATACAGACAGACAGACATACAGACAGACAGACAGACAGACAGACAGACAGACAGACAGACAGACAGACAGACAGACAGACAGACAGACAGACAGACATACAGACAGACAGACAGACAGACAGACAGACAGACAGACAGACAGACGGCGCGACAAAAAAGTTTCAAAATCTTCTGAAACGCAAAGATATATAAAAAATTTTGAAATCGGAGCAACTTTTTTTTTCTCGAAAAAATTAGGATCACCATAGCTCACACTACTATAGTATAGTATATGTGTGAGCTAAAATTCTTTACTTACGTATTTAGGTATATTACTTTTAACAATTATTTAAATTTCTTAAACACACTTGTCTTTAGCAAAATTTAATAAACGGAAGCACAAAAATCTTAGAATTTTTTGCACACTCAGACAATGGCGTTTTTTTATTTCATTATATTTCTTTTAATTTCCTTCTTTATTATATTTTTTGCCTCATTTTATACTTTCACGGAAGACGAGGAAGACATTTAAAATAATTTAAGCTGTAAAATGTATATGGAACATGGAGTAGAAGTTTAACTCAACCTGTTTAGACCAACTATTTTGCCAATGCGTAATTTTATTACAGCGCCATTTGGTATTTCGCTATTTTACTACAGCATTGTTTTGTGCCAGCGCTATGGCATGTATAGGCACAGTACACACCAAAAATTCCGGCTCATTCAGAACTTAAAAAGGCGAACTTTCACTGGAGTGTGGCGTCTGTCCCAAATATCCCGATAAATTCTTGGAATATTACAAAAGTTACCAAAGCTAAGAAAAATATTTTCAGGACGATTAATACTGCAAATGTGATATGTTGAAAAATCCTGATTTTGGACGAACCCAAAACAAGGGGTCAGCTAGCAAATAGAACTAGAATTCAACATCTCGAAAGCGACACAGAATGCGGACCCAGCACTGTTTTGTTACTACCTGTTTTCTACCGAAACCTAATGCACAGTGGATGGCATACAATTCTGGAAGGACATAACTACATATTACTAACCACTAAAACAAAACAATTCAAGCAAAAATTTTTAAAAAAACACCGTGTCAAATAAATTTTGACCTAGAACATAAATACTTATTTTTTAAGAAAATAGGATGGTAAAATTTTTTTATATTAATTTTTAAAATTTTTGTTCCTTTATTCCTACTTTATATATTGATTTGAGGTCAAACGTAAATTTTTATTATTAAATGGTTTAAAGAAAAATGTTTAATTATCCATGCTCTCAATTTTTTCCGGTACTTTAGTAAAAAGTTAGTTTTTTTTAATTTTTGAATTGTCAAAAAACTGTTATTAACATCAATGGATTTTGACCAAAATCTAATTAGCTCGTTAGAGTGTTAAAGACTATTCTACCTGAAAACTTTATGAAAATCGTTTTAGCGGTTTAGGAGATATCGTGTTATGGACAGACACACACACACACAGACATCACGACGATATTGCTAAGATAGGTCAAAATACACCCATATAACACATTTTCGGCGTTATCTCAAAAAAAATAAAAATTCGTCGGAAACAATACCTTTTCTAGTCATTGCTGGGCGGGCTAGGAGGAAGGTAAAAAAAACTAAATCTAACTAATATCGATTTGCTAATAGGATTAAGATTTTACGAGACTTAGTGGATATTTTCACTATCCGTGCTCTAAATTTTTCGCTGGCGCTTTAGTAAAAAAGCTCATCAATTCGCTAATAAGATGAGAAATCATGACAATTTACGAAATTTAGTAAATATTTTGTACGGTTTGTTATACATTATTCTTTACAAGCTATCTCTCCAAAATTCTTAAATTATACGATTTTATTAGGTTTTATTAACAAAATATAAAATTACAGTAAAAGTTTTACTGTTAATGGGAAAGCCTGCTTGAAAAAAAAACAAATTTAGCAGGTGTTTAAATAAGGGTTTACCCCGACCCTAGTCAATTCCGGCCTCTGTAGTAAGACTTCCAAGAAGAAGGGGACTACCAGCGGAGAGATTATAGTATGTAACGTTTCACTAGACATTCGTGACTCTATGCATAGTCACATTGCACAATGGGCCATCCTGTAGCAAAAAATGATATTCGCGGGTACGCTTTTCAGGATTATGTGAAGGGCAATGTGATAAGAAATTTTTAAACCATATAAATGTTCAACAGTTTTTTATTTAGTTTATTTTGTGTAGGCATTTTCGCGAGGCAATTTGTTTGCTTGCCTCATCACATGTAAACATCTTTAACATTTATTACGGCCCAATTTTTTAAAGGCTGAATTTTAAATATAAATATTTTCTTTGTGCGCCATTAAGATTTAAAAAAAGTAACCAAAAGAACTTTTTTAATTTTTTATATAATACTGTCTAAGCATTTTACTTATAAAATGTGGACTAGATGCATCACAGATGACCGCGAGTATTAAAAAATATATTTTTTAGGCGAGAGATCCCAAGTAATCTGGAAGAAAAAATTGAATAGCTCCAGTAGCGGATTCAGGGAGGGGCAAAAAGGTTCGTCCCCCCTTCTTGACATACAGCTTATATTTTAGTAAAAACGTAGCTAGATAAACCGCAATTTCTCATAAAATTTTAAAAAATAATAACGTTTTCAAAATTTTTTACCTGAGGCGCATTTGATTTCCATGTATTGCTTGACTTCAGATTTCACATTTATGAAAAACGGCAAAAAAAATAGTTTTGGTTTTTGCTGTCTACTTGGCACCCCCCCCCCCCTCCGGACATCATGGGACCGCCACTGGATAGGAAATAGGAAAGCGTGATATGTAATAACTAATTTAAAATAAACAAAAAAGTTTTGAAAAAATGATCACACAGCACGTTTATCTATTTACATGTTTAACTCGTTTTTAGGTTTTAAGATAACTTGGGCATAAAAATTCAGCTTATGATAAAATCAAACAATTTAAATAATTTTTTTTGGTTGATAAAAAATTGATTTTTTTTAGTCGACCGCGAAGAAAAATAAACATATCTCCTAAACTACCCCGATTTGAATAGTTGAATAGAGAATCAAAATACCTTCAGAAAGAAGTATTAAATGCGCTTCCTTTGTTATGTCAAATTTTTGACATTAGGTTAGTTTGATATAACCGTCACATAGCTCAAATATCAATACCTCTTTTTGTTCAAAAAAGAAGGGGGGTCTATTTAGATCCGCACTGTATATAGCTATTAAAATCACAATACCTGAAAACAAAAACAAATAAATAATAGTAATTTCGAGTGGCAGTAAATAAATAATAGGCACATAGTAGGTATGCATAAACGTACATTGACTCGATTATTAGTAAACGTTCGATGTGTATACATAAAGGCATATACAGAGTGTAGGTAAATAATGTTATTAAATTTACCCCCTCATAAATACTAATATGACAGGTCGCAATATAGAAAGGGAGATAAATTACACAAAAGCGCAAATTTTGGCACGAATATTTGACGCATGATATTAAGTGTCGTCATAAAGGTGTATTTGCATGTTATTAAATTTATTTTGTCTCAAATATGGCGATATGTATAATACTGAATTAGGATTGATCTTTTTTGGAGATTTTGTTTTCATAAGATGACAAAAAGCACAGCTCTTTACCAATGGCCAAGCGTCCATGTTACAACTGTTGCCATTGGTAACAGTTAAAAATAATTTGATTAATTTTTTTACCATTTAATAATCTCTGGGGTCATAGCGTCTTTCATGGGCTTTTTGATGAAGGTTTTACAATCGATTACCCCCCCCCCCCCCCAAACCTTAGATTTTTGTACATATTTTCTACATATTTCATGATAAAACACAAAAAATAGCTTAAAATTTGACATTATGAGGCTTCGGCCCCTCCAAGACACATTCCTAGGTGCGCCACTGTAATTGATTTACTAATGATCGATTAATTTTTTTGCACCCGAGGTACTAAATTTCTTTTATGCACTTTAGAGATAAAAAGTATACTTTTAATTCCTCCTATGAGGTACTAAAATGATACGTTTTAAGTGTACGGAGGTTATAAACAGCCTCTAAAATTCAGTAACTATCTATGCTCGGGCTAAAACATTTTCGCCTCGAGTTTTTATGTTTCCAGTCTTTAGGTTTTCAATGCACTATTCTTGTCCGACATCATTTATTGATTTCCCTAAAATTCTTTGGAATATTTCTAATACTTTCCTACGCACCGACACTCATCAACTCAGGGGCAACGGCAGGTCATTTTGGGAAAGCTTGAGCCCCATGCAGGCTTAATACAACAGAAGGGCCTGTTAGATGACTTAATAGACATTAGATAGATAAATTTAATAATTGCAAGATAGAAAATCTATAAGAAAAACTAATTAAAAATTGCGCCGCAGGCGAAAATTTGAGAAAAATTAATACTGTTTTTGAAGAAATCCCGCGATTTTATTTTTTTTGCAGACATAACGAAGGGAATCGCGCCGCCGGTGAAAACTTCTGTAAAATTACGTTTTTTTCGGGCAAAATGGCGCCACAGAATAAAATGCTTGCAGTTTAAAAAAACTACTGGAAAATTGGAAACATTAAGAAGAAAGTAATTCCATATGAAAAATACCAACTTTATGAAATATCTCAAAAACTAAAAATGGCAGGTAAAATTCAGTTTGACAGTAAAACGAAATTTTAAATAAAAAAGTTATAGGTAACCCCAATAAATGCAGACTTTTAAAAATTCCCTTTCAAGAAGCGGTTTTGATATTTGAAAACGCCTCAAAAATCGAATTCAGGATATGTTTTTGTTTGTTTGGAAAAGTCTTAAAACCAGGGGCGTACCTAACTATTTGGTTATTTAAAAACATACATCTCAATTTTTTTCTGTACACTAGGAACTAAATTCGATTCATGCACTTTAGAGATGAAAAGTGTACTTTTAGTCCCTCCTTTGAAGTACTAAAATAATGTTTTTCAATCCTTCGGAGATTAAAAGCATCCGCTAAAATCCAGTAAGTAAGTATACAACCTTCGAATATTTAACCAGCAATTTTTTTGAGGAGACAAACGCTCGGGCTAAAACATTTTCGCCATGGGTTTAAATGTGTCTAGTCTTTATGTTTTCAATGCACTATACCCATCAACTCAGGGGCGCAACTAGGCAGGCTATTTTGGGGGAGCTTGAGCTTGACTTAATACCTAGAGAATGCAAAAAAAATCTACAACAGAAGGGGCTGTGAGATGGCTAAATACACCCTAGAATGATGGAAAGTATGACAATATAAAAAAATACAAGAAAAATTATTTCTTTTATGGAAGAACTTGCGTGGAGGAAAGTTTTTGGCAGATCAAATGACGAAATTAGGTTCTGTTCAGCTAAAATGGCGTCACAGAAGAAAATGTTTGCAAAATAAAAAAAATATTTCAAAATTGAAAACAATTGACCGGGAGGCAAACAGATTTCGAAAAAAATCGCGTAGTGGAAAACATTTTGCAGACATGACGAAAATATTGGCGCCGCAGGCGAAAAGTAGTGAAAAGTTAATTATTTTTTTAAGAAATTGGCGCCGCAGTAGAAATTTATTGTAAAGAAGAAAAAGATGGGGGCAACCGAAAATTTTAGAAAAATAACATAGTTTTAATTCTTCTAAATTTAAACACATTTCGAAAAAAATCGTATTGTGGAAAACATTTTGCAGATATGACAAAAGTAATGGCTCCACAGGCAAAACTTAGAGAAAAATTATTTTTTTTTACACAAATTGGTGCCACAGTAGAAATTAGTTGGGAAAAAGGGAAAAAGGGGGCAACCGAAAAGTTTAGAAAAATAAAATAATTTTAACAAAAAAAGGCGCTGCCGCAGCCAAATATTTCAAAAAAATTATTTCAAATGAAAAAGATTTCTAAAGTTTCAAAAGAGCGGATTCGGAAATTTTTACTTACATTTTGACTTATATATAGAGTCAGTTAAAATACATACCTAGGTATGCCTATTATATAACATATGAACTATCTGCTCACAAAAACACCTGTGGGGAATCAACTTCCTTTTTCAAAAACAAGTGCAATTAACTAACATAAATACCTAAACATATGCAAAGTTACTTGCCCAGAAAACTTGTCCTCTGCAAACTCATCTATCAGTTTCTCAGACCTCAGTTTCTTCTGCCCCATATAATTTACTTTAACTTTATTATTGAATTATTTCATTTTTTAGAGGACGGCAAAATTTTGACAATATTAGAAATTGGTTGCTCTCTAAAGATGGTTGCCTGAGGCGACTGCCTCGTTGCCTCACCATTTGGAACGTCCCTGCTAAAACTTACTCACCATCAGTGGCGGCTGATGCATGAAAAATGAGATAAAAAAGCTTACCGAAACAATTTTATTTTAGTATTTTCCAAACAGCCAGCTACTTGGTGTAGTATTTAGTTTATTTGTTTATAGATAAAGTCTCTTACATGCGCAAATTGCTCAGATTAGCACCAGTTTCAGACTCATCATTATACAATCTATTAACCTGCTAAGTATATGTCCTTTTTTGTCACATTTTCATTATGTTCGGTAATGTTTTGCCTATAGACACTATTCAATTGGCACCTAATATCAGTCTTGCCTAGCAAAGAAAATCTATGTGGTTATTTAAATTAATACTACTTGCTTTTTATTTTTTCTTTACTTTACCATCTATGCAGGATCACTTCGTGGATTGTTCATAACAAGATTAATAAAGCAAAAAAAGCTTTTCTTTTTAGACAACTGCACAACCAGTTTTCAGCATCGTATAATTTTTTATTAAATTTTCTATTAGAAGTATTTTTGGAACATCCCTCGGCATTACTTGCACCACATAAAATGGAGGTTATGTGGCTCTAAAGATTTTATTTGTAATCGAAGTTCATATGTCAACGTATTTAAATTTGCACAGTTAATTATGTATTCGACAGTATTTATTTCCATTTTATAAACAAACGATAACAAAAACAAACAATGACACGCGACCGGCAAGGCTTTTAATTACTGACCTACCACAAATCAAAACAAATTCATACGTCTTTACTAAGGATAGAACCGGCAACATGTAGGAAGGGCAACGAACGTTTAAGCAGGATGAATATGGCAGACGTCAACAAAAACAAACATTCCTTTCGCCCCCGCGTGGAAACAGCCAACCACACACCGCTGAAAAACGGGTGAAATTAAAATCTTGTTCCGCACGGTGCTTACTTTTTTTAATTAAATCAATTTAAAATACTGTTTGTTGTCTAGTTTTGGGAGGGTACTGCCCCGTTGTTCTTTCCCTGTAGCAGACAATAGTCGTACTCGTAGCGGTCCGATATTGCAAAGTCGCAGCAAAAATCGCGCCATTTGGTTGAACAATACTATAACACGTAAATGAATAAATAAATTCATCGTTTGTAAGCTAAAGTACCTAACTTTATACTTTCAAATACCTACGTATAAAAAGTTTTTAATAAAACTTAAACATTGCCCATTCCAAAGTCATTGGAAAAAGTTATAAGTGGTATTATAAAACTTTTAAGCACCGGGTAGAGACGTAACGTTTGCCTACATGCAAAAAGGGGTAAAAGGGGCCTGTAATTGAAACAGTCAATAAATGTTTACTAATATTACTAACCAAAAAAATGCTGCAAAACTAATTTAGTGGTTCGAGAGCTACGCGCGCGATGCACAGAGCAATACAAAGACAAATTCGTTAAAAATTTAGTATGTCTAGCATTTGCTTGACTTTTGTGAGTTTTCTATTATTTGTCATTAAGCAAATGTATAAAAAACAGTTGTAAAATGAAACACTGGTTAGTTGGGGATGAACCTAAAATTTTAATAGAGGTTTGTCAAAAACTAAATTTTAACTTTAAATCAACATTTTTTGTGTTTTTTTTTCACAAAAATTACTTAACTTTTATGATTAAAAAAAATATGTTGTGTTTTTACTGCCTTGTTCATCCCTCCCCTACGAACATTCTGGATCCGCCACTGTACACGTATATTTTATATTCATACGGTTTATAAAATAGCTTACTTTAAAAAAGCTAGCTTTAAAATACGTAGTAAAACACGATGATAAAATAAATAATTTTGCAAATTAAAAAGCACGAAAAAGAGATTTTATTTTGTTATCATGACAAAAGACAAATTTTTATTGACAAGTCTCATATTCTTATTGTCTCATGAGGGCCCCCAAAAAATTTTTAGTCCGGGGCCCCATGCGCTACGCCGCTGCACCATTATATTCCAATACCCACGGTAACTGCCCATTCATAATGCAAACATGAGGGCCTTGGGGTCTTTAAGCAAAAAATACCTTATTGGTTGCTTTCAAAGACATATGCTTATTATTTCCATATAGTACGTATTATTGCAATACCTACGGTACCTTACGATGCAGAATGCAAACATATTTGAAATAGCAATATCAATGGGTATAAGTCTATCCTCTTTGCGGTCCTTAAGATAAAATGTCCTGATTGGTTATGCTTTTACGCATGAATATTATTTTAGTCTTGTATTCGTTACGTCAAATCATCGGCGTACAGTTGACAAAAACTCTATTTACCTATATAAATTTCGTATCTGTGCATTTTTCGTACCGTTATTTCTGAATGTTTGCATCAAACGCCAACCATTGTGTAAATTGGTAACAGGGAGTATTGGAATATTACGTATATGCGCTGCACAGGGCCATACAATTTTGGTTAAATAAGACAAAAAAAGTGGTGCTCCATTAAAACTATATACAGTGAATATTCCTTATACATATCGGTTATAGCGACGACATATTAAGGTCCCGACAGAGTTCTATAATATAACCCATTGTGTTACGTTTTTTCTCTATAACGACGCTCGGTTACAACTACCGAAATTAAGCGGTCCCTTCAATGTCGTTATATCCGATATCCACTGTATTTTTGAATTTACTCACGCTCGGTGATGACTAAAAAAATATTTTTTTTGTAAATATATTATTGATTGTCTTACACTGATTTTAGAAATCGGATAAAAAGAGTAATTATTATAGTCTTATAATTAAACAAGTTGTACTATACAAATTTAAATTTGGCACCAAGCTATATTAGTTCAGGCAAAATTCGGGAAAATCCACTTTCTAGAAGCATTTTGTATTACTTTTTGGCAAATGGGCAATTCCCCCTATTTTGACCCCGCTGAATCCGAATATCCCTGTTGCCAACTCGCAATATTAACAGGGGCTGAGATATTCAAGATGACGGCCAAAATGGCGGCGGAATTTTAAATTGCCGCTGGAAAGCCCAAATTGTCACAGGTGTACATTCAAAATATATATTTGTATAATTAAAAAATAATAACATATTATTTTTTTTTTAATGGCTGCAGAAATCTCCAAAAACCCTCCCAGACCCCCCAAAATATGAAAGTTTTAGATTTTTTCAAATTTTCTTAAAAACTAAGCTTCTAAGAGAAAAATATCTAATATGCTTTATTGTAGAGAATAAAACTGCCTTTTCAACATGGTATAACTTAATAAAGTTAGACTAATAATAAGCTCTCCAGCGGCGTCCGTTTATTGAAGTAATTATAAAAAGTGGAAAAATACCTATGTTTAAAAACTAATATCTACAGAAAACCACGTATTACATTTTGGTATACTCAATAAAATTTCCTTCAAAATGACGTATAACATGATTAAATCGGTTTTATAAATAAAACTTCAGGGGCATCCGTAAATTAAATTAATTTTGAAAAAACAGAAAATAAACCATTTTTTCTTACGTTTTATTCAATTTTCTTAAAAACCAAGCTCTTTATCAAAAAATGTGTTTTATACTTCGTCATAGCCAATAAAATTTTCTTTCAAACGATGTGTAACAAGGTGGAAGTTATTTTATATTTTCCGCTCCAGTGGTGTTCTTAATTTAAAGAAATTATTTAAGATCAATCCAAACTAATCAATTTTGTGTCTTATTAGCTTTTCGGTGGATAATAAAGAGCGGCGGATAAAAGGTCGAAAGTACAAAAGGTCGAAAGTAAAAAAGGTCGAAAAAATAAGGTCGAAAGTACAAAAGGTCGAAAATACAAAAGGTCGAAATTACAAAAGGTCGAAAGTACAAAAGGTCGAAAGTACGAAAGATCAAAAAACAAAAGGTCGAAAGTTCAAAAGGTCGAAAGTACAAAAGATCGAAAGTTCCATATGCTTAAAAAAATAACCAAAAACACCTGTGTTACTACTGTTACTTTCTGCACAAAAATATTGCTTAGGGGGGACCATGGCCCCTATGCCCCGCCCCTTATAACCACCGGTGTTTTTTTGCTTTAAAGAACTTTTTATTTTAGTAGGTATAAATTACGAACCTTTTTGAAGTATTTATCATAACATTAACCTCACTTTGCAATATATCATTTAAAAAGAAATTGTCTTATCCTCAATAAAGAATAAAGGCACATTTTTTTCTGAAAATGTTAGAAAATATATTTAAATATACAAGAGAAACTGATTATTTCACTTATTTTTGAAAATAAGTTTATATTAGTACGCCCCTGAAGCCTTAAATATGGCAACAACCCGACATTTTAATAAAGTTTTTAAAATAAAATGTTATGTTCTAGAATAAAGTATATTACATATTTTTTCCTAAAAAGTGTAGTTTTTAAAAAAAATTTGAAAAACCTATAATAAACATGTTTTTTCTCGCCACTGAAGAGCTACTTGCTTTTCCTAACCTTATTGACCAATACATCGTTGGAAAGGGAATTTTATTCTCCACAAAAAACTGTTCTTTGCAATTTTTGATAAAAATGTTAGTTTTCGAGAAAATTGCATAAAACTGAAAAAAAACAGGTTTTTGGGGGTTTGGGGGGGGATTTTCTCCGTTCCTGTCGATTTTTCGAGTTGTCAACAGAGATATTCGTATTCAGCGGGGTCAAATTAGGGGCAAATAGTCTGTTGCCAAAACGTAATATGATTTGCTTCTAGACCGAAAACGGAAAGCCTTTTAAAATAATATGCTCTGACTATATGTTCAAAACTGCAAAATTATATATTGCCGAAGACATTGCAATCTTACTTATTGTTTTTTTTTTGGTGTTGAGAGTTTAAACAAGTGTACCTTTTTTTTATAAAAGACATTAAGGATTTCAAAAAGCCCACAAAAAATATTATATGCCAAATTAAAGGCACTATAGATACCGCAAGGGCGGATCCAGAGGTGCTTCTCGGGGGGGGGGGGGCACTTTAGGTGACATTCTCTGTTGGTAAAAAACGGTATATATTTTTTAAGCAGCATTTTATTGAATTAGTCAGTGGTTGTAATTTCTATGATAATAACAATAGACACTTTCATGCGCCGCAGGCAAAAATTTTGAATTTTTATTAGCAAAAACATTACTTTTTACTCATTTTTTGTATATTAAAAAAATTCTCGGGGGGGGCAAGTGCCCCTAGTGCCCCCCCCTGGATCCGCCACTGAGATACCGCAAGTGGCACCCTCTATAAAATCTATCAAAAATTACACCACAGTCATATTTCTTGACCCAAAAAACCTCCATACACAAATTTTTGATTCAAAACACCTAAAAATCAATTTACTGGAACCGAACCGAACCAAATTAAAGGCACTATAGATACCGCAAGTGGCGCCCTCTATAAAATCTATCAAAAATTACACCACAGTCATATTTCTTGACCCAAAAAACCTCCATACACAAATTTTTGTTTCAAAACACATAAAAATCAATTTGCTTGCTGCAATATATTTTACAAAATTATTGTTAAAACAATCTAACTAGCTGTGATGGGTGAGTACTGTACTCACTCATCACATCATAAAATAAAAGTCCAAAAAAGCTAAAAACTACCTTTTATTACTACAGTCCTGGACGAAAAACTAACGCATAAATATATTTATGATTACCGGCTGACAAAAGACTAATTAAAATATGAACATTTCTTTTCCAGCCAAACTAAAATACTCTGCCAATATATGGGCCCCTAAGCTCACACTAGGTACTATAGTTATAGTGTACGTGTGAGCTAATATAACTAAAAACTGAAATATATTTTATTCAACTCCAGACTAAATTACCTTTTGTTTGATACCACACAAGCCATGTTTTGACTTAAACTCAAATTTTTGAAATCTACCCCCACCCTTACAAAAAAAAAACTAAAATGTATTTTGTTAAAGTCCGGACTCAATTACCTTTCGTTTGATATCACACACGCCATATTTTCACTTAAACTCTAATTTTTGAAATCTACCCCCACCCTTTTATTTGGTTTGTGTTCGGTGGATTTTGTTCATTTTTAAATGGGACCATCTCGACCCAAGACCCAGCCTAGGTACCAAATTTCATTAAAATCGGCCAAGCGGTTTTTGAGTTATGCGCGTTGGTCGTTACAGACAGACATACAGACACACAGACAGACAGACAGACAGACAGACATACAGACAGACAGACAGACAGACAGACAGACAGACAGACAGACAGACGGCGCAACAAAAAAGTTTCAAAATCATCTGAAACGCAAAGATATATAAAAAATTTTGAAATCGGAGCAACTTTTTTTTTCTCGAAAAAATTAGGATCACCATAGCTCACACTACTATAGTATAGTATATGTGTGAGCTAAAATACTTACGTGAGCAATATCTATAGACAAACCGTCTTTCTCAGCGGTGGCAGGCTAAGGAGGCTAAGCGATTTCAAGCCCTGGGTGTTAGAGAAAAAGGGCTGAGAGAGAGAGATACTCATTATGGCAATAAATTTGAGAATCTTCTTGTGCTTAAAAAATGCATGAAAATTCTTAATGCCCTGGCTAATTTGTAAATTAGCAGTGATTTGTTGGAAGAGTTAAATTTTAATTTAGTAACATTAAGTACTCCTAAAGAATCAGACCATCAAAAAATAACTTTTCTGTTTTCTCTGTATACACCTAAAGCATAGTTTTCAATTCTAATTAAAAGACAAAAATGCATGAACAAAATGTATCTGGAATGCCAGATTTTTCACAAAACACACCTTATTTTTCAAAAAAATTTGCATGAGGCGAATTTTAACTTCCAATAATACCCGTTACCCACGAAAACTTATTTGGTTTTAATTTACGGGTACTAAGTTTTACGTTTTTTAGTATTTGGCTTTAAACTCTGCTGACGGACGCGACGCCGACGTCTTAATGGCGGAATAGACGCAATCACCGTGGATCTGACCTGAAAGAAAATGTGTGTCGTAGGTCATGTGATGGATTCCCTCCTGCAATTGATATCTTCACCGATCGATAATATAGCAGTTTTACTCGCCAGCTCCTGTTTTAGTTTCTCTCGTATTTTGTTAGTTGGCGCTTCTTGCGGAGTACATGATTTTGTTTTCTCACTAGAAGCATAAGGTGAAAAACAAAACCGTATTCTTAAATTAGCAAGGGTGTCACATTGACCGAGCAGTGTTCTAAACAGTCTCATAAGGACGAAACAGTTAACCTTTAACACTTATTAGGTGTCCATTAGATCTTGGACCTCCGTGAGCCTTCGAGCTACCCACAGAAAAATACTAGAGAAACAAAAATCCCTTGTTTTTTTTTCACTTAGCCACGAAAACTTGTTTGATCTAAATTTGAAAGTTCGGACCTATTAGAAACAGAAAAGAAAAATATTTTGGTTTTTGGTGCGCATTCCCTCGGAAATCCTGGATCTGCCACTGACTTTGGGTAGAAAGCCAAGGCTGATAATGTATATTTATTAGAAATTTAGGTCGTGTTAATAAATAATGTTGTTTGATTAGCGTTCTTGCAATTTTGCTTTTGTGTAAAATATGGGTCGGTCCTCCAATTTTTCCCGGGTCGGTTTACAGTTCCTCATCCACCCCTGGTTAGTGCCAAGTCACTGCACTACAGCGATGTCCATATGCTTTAAAAATACATGAAACCTCCCAAAACCAAAATCTTGAACATTCTTTCGATATGTAGTAAAAATACTCTGCCAATTTATGGGCATCTAAGCTCACACGAATAATGTATAATGTAATTTTTACCCATTTTGGCCAGCGAAAATATCCTCCTATCCGCCACCCGGGGACGCATCCGATTGGAGATCCCTCCTTTAGTGTGACACCACTGAAGAAATAAACTGTAAAGTATTTTTTTATCTTCATGCACAGGTCGGTACTTTTAATATTTTAACCACAATTTTGAAACGGGACCATCTAGAGCCAAGACCCAACCCAGGTGCCAAATTTTATTAAAATCGGGCAAGTAGTTTTTAAGTTATGCGCGTTGGTCTTTGCAGACAGACATACCGGGTGGGCAAATAAAACATTCAATATTACTTTTGATCTATACAATCGAGGACAAACTGCACGTGGTAGAGAATTAATCAGGGTTTTCAATAAATATATTTTTTATCCACCATCTTAGAATCCAAGATGGCGGATGAAATTAAAATGTACCCTTCAAAGATGCTCGTTTATTCTTGTGTTGCAAACATGTTTTAATTATTTATTTAAATTAGTGAAAAAGCTGCGTTCTTGCCACGCACAACAAGGTATGAATCATCAAACTCGATTCAGTGGTTCTTAAAAAAATATTTTTGTTTCAACCATTATTTTGCATATTATACGATTGCCTTGCCAATCATGTTTGTATTTATTTCCTTATAAATTCATTACTACTGAACTGATTTTAATGAAATAAAAAACAAAGAATTGATTGCTTTTTAAAGGTTATAATCAAGGTTATCGTCATCTTAAAATTTAAAATGGCGAACATAATTAAACTTGATTCTTCAAAATGGCGTGTTTATTCTTATTTTACGAAAATGTTTAAATTTTTTTTTGATCGATAGAAAAGCAGTACTTTTCACCCGCACAAAGAGGTACAAATTATTAAAATCGGTTTAGTGGTTCTCAGAATATCTGATTTTGTTTTAACCATTGTTTTACAAATTATACGATTGCATTGCCAATCCTCTCTGGATTTATTTATATATAAATTCATTATTACTGAACCGATTTTAGTGAAATAAAAAACATAATGGTGGAAACTGATTGATCCTTAAAAAAATCTCAAAAAAAATTTACTGAATGCAGACAGGATTGGCAATGCAATCGTATAATTTGTAAAACAATGATTAAAACAAAATCAGATTTTGTGAGAATCACTTAACCGATTTTATGACTTTGTACATTGTTAGGCGGGAGAAAAGTAGTGCTTTTGTATAGATTAAAAAAGAACTAAAACATTTCCGGGAAGTAAGAATAAACTTATCTCTTTCGAGGGTCAAGTATGATTCTGTCCGACATCTTAGCTTTTAAGACATTAGAAAATTTCGATTATAATCTTAAAAGAACAATCAATTCTCACCATGATTTTTTTTATTTCACTAAGGTCGGTTCAGTAATAATGAGTTTATAAGGAAATAAATGCGGACAGGATTGGCAATGCAATCGTATAATAATCTGTAAAACAATGGCTGCAACAAAAATAGTTTTTTTGAGAACCGCTATACAGATTTTACTAATTTGTACCTCGTTGTGCGGAGGAAAAGTAGTACTTTTTTATAAATTAAAAAAATATATATTTTTAGTTTTTAAAATAAGAATGAACACGCCATTTAGAGGAATCAAGTATGATTCTGTTCGCTATCCTAAGATATGATTGGCAAGGCAATCGTATAATATTCAAATCAATGGTTAAAATAAAAACATTTTTTTTAGAAGCACCTAACCGATAATGCTGATTTTACCTTGTTGTGCGTGGCAAGAGTGCAACTTTTTTACTAATTTAAATAAATAATTAAACCATGTTTGCAACAGAAGAATAAACAAGCATATTTGAAGGGTACAATTTAATTTCTTCCGCCATCTTGGATTTTAAGATGGCGGACAAAAAATATATTTAGTCGAAACTCTGATTAATTCTTTGCCAAGTGCGCTATTTCCGTTAAAATCGATGATATGGTTCAAGAGTTGTAATAAAAAAAATTGACCGGTTTTTTTTGGCCCACCCTAAAGACAGAGACGATACAGACAGACGATGCGACAAAAAAGTAGTTTAAAAATCATCTGAAACGCAAAGGTATATAAAAATAAATGGGCCTATGATGGATCTGATACCTTCCTAGCTAGCCTATTAGCACAATTCAAGTGAAGTCCATGATATATCAGCCTTGAAAACAGTTTTTTTGTAAATATCTCAGAAACGAAAGCTCCTAAGTTTTTGGTTATAACACATATTATTGAGAAAAATGTGGTCCACTATATTTCGAGAACCGCATATTGATGCGATGCATAAGTAATGAATTTTGACCAAAATCTAATCAGCTCGTAACAGTGTGGAACACTATTTTACTTAGAAATGTTTGATGAAAATTCGTTTATCGGTTTGAGGGCTATCGTGTTACGGATAGATATATATACACACACACAGACAGACGTCATGACGATATTGCTAAGATGGCTTTAAATACAACCAAATAACACATTTTTGGCGTTATCTCGAAAAAAACATTTTCGTCGAAAACAATACCTTCTCTAGCCACTGCTGCGCGGGGTAGGACGGTAAAAATATCTACTTTCTGACATGATCACCATAATAGCTCACACTACATTATAGTAGTATACGTGAGAGCTAAAATACAAAATTAACAAAATGGATGGATAAGTCAAAGCACGTAGGCATGTTATTTTTGTCTCACTCCGATAGCTCAAAAATTTGTGGTTTACCTAGTGGACTGTATTTAAACAAGTCCTCCGCTTTCATTTGAAGGGTATATGAACGCACGCGAAATCGTACCTTTCTGAAGTGAAATTTAATTGAGACATAAAAATAATATTGGTATATGATGACTATTTAAGAGCGAAATAATAGAAAAATATTAATGATGCGATCTTATAGGAGAGGGACTTACCGGTGATGTCTTGATCTCTTCGAACTGGTGCACCAGATTCGCCAGAGGTCTTCTATAGCGGTCCAGCACTCCCGAGTTTAAATGTTTGGAGTTTTAGAGGAATTTAATGGTTTTTAGAGTTCACCATTTTTTATAAAAGCGTTGATCGTTCAAAATATTCCGATCGAGAGCGTGTGTGTATGGCGACCCACTTTTAGGTTCTGTGGTTTTTGCGGCGTGTTTCTTCGCCCTCTATAGGAAAATCGCATCACTTCTAATAAAAAGAATTTAGAATTCTAATTTTATTAAAAAGAATAAAAACGCGATTTAAATTAAAATATGCAGAGGGCGGTAGTAATATGAGGATTGAATTAAAATTAGAAATATATTATTAAATGCGTTTGGAATTTAAATATTAAACTATGCCAAATTGATAGTTTATAGCTAGTTTGTAAGTTTTAAATTTAACTTAACCTATTGAGTAAAACTACAACCCAATTATACCCAATTGTAACCCAAAATATGAGTTTTAAAAATAAAAATAAAATGTTCTGAAAAAATAATAAAAATTAGATTAAAAGAAAAAAAAGGTTTTTTGCGAAACCGAAACATACTGGCGGCCGAAAATGCTATGCATTTTCCAAGGGGCCAATAGGTAAAGGACACAGTTTAGAGATTGGTCTCTTTAACAAACTATCCTTGGTTTCGACAGAGGCTACTCGATTTATCCCATCCTTACCGGGAAAAATTTCAACCACTCTGCCGAGTTGCCACTGAAGGGGCGGTAATAAATCGTTTTTAATTATAACTAAGCGTCCAACTTCAGGAGTTGAAGTGGGTTCCAACCACTTACTCCTTTGTTGTAGAGTATGGAGATACTCTTGTTGCCAGCGTCTCCAAAAATCTTGGTGGATTCGTTGGAGGAGCTGCCGACGCGTGAGACGATTTATTTTAATATCAATAAAGTTTGCGTCAGGAACGGCACTTAGCGGTTCCAGAGATAAAAAGTGACCTGGGGTCAGCGCGGAAATATCATTTGTATCGCTAGAAATTTCAGTGAGAGGACGCGAGTTTAAAATAGCTTCGATTTGACAAGTTACAGTGTATAGTTCTTCGAAAGTTAATATTTGATGTCCTATTAAGCGGATCAAGTGTTTTTTAACTGACTTGATTCCTGACTCCCAAAGTCCTCCAAAATTTGGACTATTACTCGGGATAAAATGCCATTTAATGGGACGCGTAGAATCAAGCTGTAAAAGCTTGCGGTTAGCTGAGAAAAAGTTAGTTGCATTATCACTATACAAATCGGATACGTAGTTTCGGCGCGCAACAAATCTGCGAAGCGCAGCAATAAAACAATCAGCGGTCAAATCGCTTGCTATTTCTATATGAATGCACTTAGTACTTAGGCAAACAAACAGACATATGTAAGCCTTTGTAGTACGATTTCCACGATGTCGACTCATGACTATATTTATTGGACCTCCGTAGTCAACACCGGTGTGCAAAAATGCTCTCAACTGAGATACGCGGGGAAACGGTAATGAACCCATCATAGGCTGAACCGACTTAGGATTGCATTTAAAACATATTATACATATTGATAAAACATGTGCAATTTCGCGTTTTGCGGCAATGATCCAGTACAATTGACTAAGCAAAAAATGTACCGTCCTCACTCCTGCATGAAGATATTTTATATGGAAATGTTCGATAATCATGAGGGTGAGTTTACTCTTGCGTGGTAATAAAATTTGATGTTTCTTGTCATATTGCAGAGAGGAGTGATGCAATCTGCCCCCTACTCTGATTAAATCGTGAGGATCTAAAAATAAATTTAATTTTTGCATTGATTTATTTAGTTTTAAGTTGTTTTTTAAAGCGTGAATTTCTTCTGAGAAATAAATTGACTGTTCATTTTTTATGAGTAAATGAATTGCGTTTGATTTCAACAAATGTCAGAAAATCTTCATTAATTTTTAAATTAGGCGGTTTTAAGAAAAACTTATTATTTAAAAAGCGTAAAACATAGGCTAAAACTCTACACATTTTAGAAAAATTAGAGTTTTCCATTAAAAGCGTGTCCAAAAAATTAGGAGCTGTATTTTGCGTTGCAATTAAAGTTAAATTAGGCAATGATTTCTCCTCTAAAAGAGTTTCAGGAGAGTCATTTTGTTCACAGTCTTTAGGCCAGTATTCATAAGATTTTCTCAAAAAATCAGGGCCGTTAAAAAATAATTTGTGATTAATTAATTCACTGGGATAAACTCCTCTTGAAGCAACATCTGCGGGGTTTTGTGACGTTGAGATGTATGACCAATTTTTGGGTGGTACTTTATCTTGAATTTGTGTAACACGATTTTGAACGAACGTTTTCCACCTAGAAGGGTGCGCTCTTATCCAAGAAAGTGCTACTTGTGAGTCACTAAAAGCAAAAACTTGATGTATTTTCAAGCGGGACTCAAAAGTGTTTAAAACAAAGTGAACTAAATCAGCCACAAGATTACAAGCGGCTAATTCAAGTCTTGCAATACTTGTAAATTTGAGAGGAGCAACTCTAGTTTTAGAGCATAAAAGGTAAACTGATATTTCATTTTTGTAAATAACGCGTAAATATACTATTCCGGCATAAGCTTTATTACTAGCGTCCGAAAATGCGATTATTTCAATGCGTGCATTACCAGAAAAGCTATTTATAAATCTAGGCAAGCGAAAATCTTTGAGTAAGGGTAGTTCCGATTTATAACGTTCCCAAAGTCGAATAATTTCAACAGGTGCTTCGGAATCCCAGTCTAATTTAAGTTTCCAAAATTCTTGAATTAGACATTTTATTAAAATGGTTACTGGCGCGAGCCAACCTAAAGGGTCATATATTTTAAAAATTTCAGAAAGTATATTGCGTTTGGTACATTCGCGACTCAAGGGTTCTACCGAGTAAGAAAAATAATCAGAACAAGGCTGCCATCTAAGACCTAAAATTTTAGTGGTCTCGTCCGTATCTAAAGAAAGCGCGGTTGGGTTTATATCGGATTCAGACAAGTTTTCTAAAACTTTTTTGTTATTACTAGCCCATTTATGAAGCTTAAAGCCTCCAGAGTTAAGCAAACAAGATTGCTCTTTTTGAAGCGAAATAGCTTCTTGTACGGAGCTAGCGCCAGTTACAAAGTCATCGACAAAATTGTCAGACATTAAGACTTGAGAAGCGCGAGGAAAATTTTGTTTTTCATCTTCAGCCAATTGCTGTAAAATTCTAAGAGCTAAATAAGGAGCGGGGGTAGTACCGTATGTCACAGTTTTTAAACGATAATCGCGAATAAGTTCAGAGTTATTAGAACGCCACAGGATTCTTTGATAATCCTGGTGCTGAGGTGCAATTAAGATTCCACGAAACATTTTAGAAATGTCGCAACAAAGAGCTACTTCGTGTAATCGAAAATTAAGTAAAATGCTGCAAATGTCCTTTTGCAATTTAGGACCAGCGTAAAGAGTATCATTTAAGGAGAGGTTTTGGTTATTTGATTGCATAACTGTACTCGCATTAAAAACGACTCGAAGCTTAGTTGATAAGCTTTCAGGGCGTTCAATATGATGATGAGGAATGTAATAACTTTTTTCTGTAACTTCCCGGTTTTCGATTAATTCCATGTGATCAAGGGTTAAATAGTCTTCCATAAAATCGGAATATTTTTTATAAGTTTCCGGCATTTTTATTAACCTTCTTTCTAGCGAGAGAAACCTCTTTAGCGCAAGATCACACACATATTTGGAAAAATCGGTTCAATATTATCGCGAAAAGGAAGAGTTACAGTATAGCGGCCTTCATCATTACGAGATACCGTATTTTGAAATATTTTTTCACACATATCATCTTGAGGTGAAAGAATACGTTTCGTTTCAGGGATATTTTCTATTTCCCAAAATTTTATAAGCGAATCATTTAGCATTTTATTTGAAATTTGACAAAAAAATGATTGTGAAATTTGCTGCGTAGCGAGAGAATTAACTTTTCCCATTAAAATATATCCAAAAATGGTATTTAGCGCAATCGGTTCCTGATTATTTCCAAAAATTCGTCCATCTTGAATTATATAAGGAAACAAATCAGCTCCGATTAAAATGTCAATAGCTCCCGGTCTATAAAAGTTCGGGTCCGCGAGATTCAAATTTTTAACTATTTTCCAGTCATTTATTTTAATCTCACTGCTAGGAACTGAAGAGCATATTTGCGGCAAAATTATAGTATTAACCGATAAAGTTTGCGTGTCATTACAAGGCCTGATAAATTAACAGAACCCAATTTTGACTGTAAATGCGTGTCACCAATCCCCTGGACTTCAGTAGTCACGTATACGCGGGGTAACCCTAATTTATTTGCACATTTCAAGGATAAAAATGAGAGCTGCGACCCAGTATCCAAAACTCCCCTAACAGTCTGAAAATTTCCCCTAACATCTTTGATTTCAAAAATCGCGGTTGATAAAAGTACAGCGGAATTATTCATATAAGACGAATAGCATGCACCACCGTTATTTTGGAAATTTTCGACCGTTGGTTGTTGCTGTATGTGCGCTTCGCTGCTGGACGTCGCGACGCCTGAAATTGTTTCAGTGGCAGTGGGTGCGTTTATATCGAGAGTATTAAAGTGACAAGAACTGTGGTGTCGTTTCCGGCAAAATCGACATGAATGTGTGCTTTTGCATTGGAAAGTGCGATGCATATTAGAAGTACAATTTATGCACCATTTTTTATCCTTCAGAAAATTAAATCTTTCTTGAGGAGACTTAGAAACGTAATTTGGACATAAACTTAAAGCGTGATCGCTTGAGCAAATAGGACATTTTAATTTTTGAGGGGTTTTATTTTGCGGCGAATTATTTGTACCAAAAAAGGCACGTGGAGATTGTCGCGTGTTATATTGATGCGTGGATTGCGTTTTAAAATTATTATTTTGCGATTTTGCGGGTTTATTTCTAAGAGAAACTTCCATATTAAATGAGGAACTAGCGTTTACAGTAAAAAGAGCGTTGCAATGTTGATCAAAGAAATTGTAGATACTCCTATAGGAAGGAATTTCCGTAGTTTTTCCGTGAAAAACTTCAAAGCGGGTTTGAATATTATGGTCAACCGATTTAAGCAGTTTTTGCGCTAAAATAAAATCCCAAAAATCAGGTTCTAAACCAACTGTTTTAAGAGCCTCGAGATTTTTTGTAAAAATATCAAGTAGATTTCTGAGAGCTAAAGGGTCTTCAGAATTAACTTTTGGAGCGTTTTCAATGGCATTCCAATATGTTTGGGCTAAGAGGCGATCATTTTTATAGCGTTTTACTAATTGTTCAAAAGCAATAGGATAATTCGCGTCTGAGAGGGGTAATTGAGTGACCAATTCTTTTGGAGGACCTTCCAAATTTGTAACAAGCAAAGAGTATTTTTGCATATTTGGAATATTTGGATTGTCGTGAATCAAGCTTTTAAACAAATCATAAAAAGCTGGAAATTGATTCAATTCTCCATTAAATTTAATTAAATCGATCCTCGGTAAATGATAAGACATATTGTCATTTTGTTGCGAACCACCCGGAGAATGTGGATTCATGGTAAGACGGCGATTGCCACTAGAAGCCTGTGCAGAAGTTTGAAAAAGATCATTAAACATTTCTTGAATTTGCGTGACACTTTTCTGAAAATCGTGAAGTTTTTTCCTAGCTGATTCGACTTCATTTTTATCAGCAAAAATTTCATTTAGCAAAGTAGAATGCTTTTTTGAAAACTCCGCGCGAATATCTTCAAGTTCTTCAAAGCGAATTTTAAAAGTATTGCGTTTTGTGGCGTCAGTTTTAGCTTCTAGGGCTACCGCTAAAATTTCATTAACATTGGATTCCTCCATATCTCGAAAAACTTTAATTTTCTTGATTTTCTCAGCTGCCATTTTGTATTATAATAAAAGCGTATATTAAAAGCGAATATCAAAAGCGTTTATAAAAAGCGTTTATAAAAAGCGTTTATTAAAATTAAACTGTAAATCAAAGCTATTTTAAAAGCGAAAATAATTTAAAAATATTTTTATAATTTTTTAAAAATATTTATAGAAGCGATATAAACGTAGTCATTTTTTCAGTATACCACTGAAATAATTCCTGAAAATATATGCGTTTATCTTTATAGCGAGGTGACCTCAGATCAGTGATCCAAAACAACCGAATAAACCTTTTTTGTTAGCCTGTCGAGACCAAGGATTTTATAAAAAAAACTGATATGGCGTTACCTACTACACGAGCAGTAAATAAATTTATATTTTTATATTTTAAAATTTAAAAATTCTTGTAAAAAACAGTCCTCATGTTATTACCAATATTACCTGCGTTTCACTTTAGAAAGGATGATTTTTTAATTTCAAACTAATAAAAATCAAAATCCGGCGATCGAAGTGATCAAAAATATGTCTCACTCCGATAGCTCAAAAATTTGTGGTTTACCTAGTGGACTGTATTTAAACAAGTCCTCCGCTTTCATTTGAAGGGTATATGAACGCACGCGAAATCGTACCTTTCTGAAGTGAAATTTAATTGAGACATAAAAATAATATTGGTATATGATGACTATTTAAGAGCGAAATAATAGAAAAATATTAATGATGCGATCTTATAGGAGAGGGACTTACCGGTGATGTCTTGATCTCTTCGAACTGGTGCACCAGATTCGCCAGAAGTCTTCTATAGCGGTCCAGCACTCCCGAGTTTAAATGTTTGGAGTTTTAGAGGAATTTAATGGTTTTTAGAGTTCACCATTTTTTATAAAAGCGTTGATCGTTCAAAATTTTCCGATCGAGAGCGTGTGTGTATGGCGACCCACTTTTAGGTTCTGTGGTTTTTGCGGCGTGTTTCTTCGCCCTCTATAGGAAAATCGCATCACTTCTAATAAAAAGAATTTAGAATTCTAATTTTATTAAAAAGAATAAAAACGCGATTTAAATTAAAATATGCAGAGGGCGGTAGTAATATGAGGATTGAATTAAAATTAGAAATATATTATTAAATGCGTTTGGAATTTAAATATTAAACTATGCCAAATTGATAGTTTATAGCTAGTTTGTAAGTTTTAAATTTAACTTAACCTATTGAGTAAAACTACAACCCAATTATACCCAATTGTAACCCAAAATATGAGTTTTAAAAATAAAAATAAAATGTTCTGAAAAAATAATAAAAATTAGATTAAAAGAAAAAAAAGGTTTTTTGCGAAACCGAAACAATTTTATATAAAAGTTATCTAGGTGTATTAAAGTTATTATTTATAATATGTTTATTCAATATTTCATTTCCATTTTTGACGAATAAATATGTCACGAAATATTATATAACTTTTGAATTTGGCTTGATGCCAGAAATTTATAAATAATAGAAACGGCTATATTGATAAATTCGTTCATCAGTGCAGGACTTTTTTGGGCTAAAGATTAAAACAATCACCTGGTGATCCGTGGCTATAGTGTCTAGGTAGGCAGGGAGAATAAATTGTTGTTGTTTATATTATATGTATTATATTCAGTGGTGTAGCTGAATTGGTGCCACTGCACCAGGCGCAGTCATCAAATGGCGTAACAGGGCGTATATATAAACAACAAGTGAAATTAAAGAAAGAAAAATAAGAAAAAAAGTTTTTCTGTCTTCGGCCGGCAAAAACTTTTTTCTTATTTTTCTTTCTTTAATTTCACTTGTTGTTTATAGTTTTAGGTCTTTGCATTATTTGCAATTTGGTATTTGGGCATATATACTTATAAAAAAAACTAGGACTGCGGCTTATAAACAAACAATTTTTCGTGTCTAAGCGGGTATAGAAATGTTTTGTTTATCTTGTATTTTTCCGTGGCCAGCTCAAAAGATGTTCACCCACCACGGGGGTCCAAGATCTAATTGACACCTATTAAGTATTGATAGTTTACTGTTTCGTCCTTAAGGGACTCATCAGAACACTGCATGGTCGATACACTTATAAAGCCAGAGAGACGATATATAAATCTCATGTTATACTGTTAGTAAGAGAAATAAAAATAGTGCCTGCGAAACAATATGCTTTTAACACAAGTGGCGACATCTACTGAATACAAAAGACACTATCAGAAATGAAACAAAAAGCAGGCAGATGATACGAAATACCGTACCCATGACCATGACATAATTAGTCCCTTAGGTCGGGTCAATGCGTATTGCATTTTTGCCCCCATCGCGACCTTGTCGGTCCGGTCAGCGGAGTGTACTCCAAAAATACTACAAGCCTAAATAGTACCCGTGAATAAAGAAAATAATTATTTTATATTTATTCTTTTTATTTATATTTTTGCGTGGGCAGTTCGAAAGCTGTCGTCCATGGGGGTCCCAGTTTGCATGCTTTTGCGGAGGCAATAGCCCAAAGGAAAAGATCAAAGTTTCATGTCATGCGCAGTGCAGCTAAAAGTTCTTACCAAAATAAATTTCAATTGGTTCCTATAATAATTCTCATCTCAATCCATAAAAAACATTTTTACCAAATAATTTAATAAATAGGCAGTTTTAGAGAATTTTTCCCCAAATTTAAATCAATAGTAATATTTTTAATAAGAATTCATATTGTATAAAATGGAATGTATTGAAACATAATTCGAGAAACTTTATTCTAAACATATTTTAAAGTTGACTTTTTATCGTTATTTTTAGCTTTTAAAGAAAATAGCATGAGAACTTTTTTTAGAATTCCACAATCTACTGGGGTTGCCAATTTTAGCATTCCACAATCTTTTAGAAAAAAATTAATATATCTACTAAGGTCAGGATTATTAATTGTTTTTTTTAATTAACCATCTTAGAGCGTTTAGACAACTTGCATGTTTTTTTTAATACTAAAAGAAAATGTAAAATCAACTAATATATTGTAGGTAGGTACCTATAAAGTGTATTTACCGCCCTTGATGGCTTGAACAATTTTAATTTGAACTATTGCATATTTTTAATCCCAAGGAAGTTAGCAATGGCGGCCAACAGCCGCACGTGGCCCTAAATAGTAAGGGCCGTATAACTTTTGAACTAGAAACGTTTATATTTTAAAAACATATTTTGGATTTGAAAATAGTGGGCGACCCGGGCGCTCCTGATGGTGGATATTTTATTTGGAACAATTTGTACACAGATAAGTTTTATCTAAATATTAAATAATAGAGTACACCACTGGATAAAAAGTCGAAACACCTAGATTTATATTCCATTAGCATTATGACCTTGAATAAATCTAAAAAACCAATTATTTTAAGCGTTATATTGTTAAATATTTAATTTTGTTGGGGAATATTTTACTTTAGTTGGTATAGAAGTTGGGGATAGCAGAAAAAAAAACAATTTTTCTTCAGCAACGTTTCAATTTGTATTAAATCTTTATCAAGCCCTACGGAGAACAGATAAAATTATTCTAGTTTTTTATTATAAAAAGGAAAAAAAAAACATAATTATAATAATAATTTCTTTATAAGATAAAACAATTTAAGATTACTTACACAGAAGCCAGTCTCAAGCCATCGGAGAAAACATCACTACCAACCAAATCTGGTCGCATTATAATATTACAAATTAAAGAAGTTTAGTGGCTAATCGGGTAAAAAGGAGTTTTAGTTTCTCTCATTTTTTTCCGTGGGTAGCTTGAAAGCTTAACGTCACGGGGGTCCAAGATCTAATGGACACCTAATAAGTGTTGACAGTTAACTGTTTTGTTCTTATGAGACTCCTCAGATCACGAAAATTATTACAGTGAAATTTTTAATCATTTTGTAACTTCATACGGTGCTATAATATGTATTTGTTTTTTTGAATAGGTTCGGTTCTCTTATCGCTACTCAAGTAAGCTTAGGTTTCACCACAGATAGCCCAGTCATATTAGGAATTAACCTGGAAAAAAATTGGTGCAAGCTGGATTTTTGTATAATTAATCCTTAGCATCTAAGACTTATACCCACATATTCTCCGCCAAAATCCTCCTTGAGCTTCGCAAAATCATTCGGTCTATACTATAAAATTAAGAAAAAAACGTAATATTTTTATTTAATAAAAAAATGTTCCCACTCTGTATGTAACTTGTTTTAAAATGTTAATAGGTACTTTATAATATTAAGCTTGATCCTCACTTGTATCAAACATCATTTAATAAAATTTAGTTTTTATTTTTTTAAAGGTAAACAACTTTCAGTAAAGGTTAGGAAAGTAGTTAATACCAGCCGGACCACCATTGAGATTTTGAAAATTTAATTTTTATAAAAAAGCGTAATATTAAAAATATTTCACTTTTGGTTAAAAACCAGTGTTAACATATGAAGAGAAAAACGATGAAAGTCAATTTTAGGTCGAAAATAAAGTAATCAGTATAAAATGTAGATTTATACATATATTTTACTATACCATACCAAAAGAAGGAAAAAATGCTGAGAGACAGAGTTACCATGGCTTGAAAATACATTACACGTGGAAAGAACGATGAAAGTCCACAAAAGTATTCAAAATAAGGGGAAATATCGATGAAAGTCACTGGACTCCCATCGTTTTTTCCTAATTTGTTCTAATTAAACATTGTACCAATTTAAACATTATAAATAACTATCTAAGAGTGACCTATTTACGCAATGAGTTTTCAGTATGAAACCAAAGGGTTTCTAAACTAAAATTTGAGTTTTCTCGGAATCATGGTCCATTGACTTTCATCGTTCTTTCAATATAAAATATTTCAATATAAAATTTTAGAAAAAAACGGGTTTAACTAAACTTAAATGTGACAAAGCAGTTTAGACCAAATAAATGGGCAATGATCTCTATCATAAGGGTGGTTTATTAAGGGTTGAAAATTATAAATGAAGGTACTTACATAACGTTTTAACACATACTCGTATTAATATGCAATGTTCAGTTTTTTGTCAAGATTTTTCGCCAAGGCTGTCAAAAACTGGGCTATATGTAAATGGATAAATTATTTTTGTAGATATCTTATAAACTAAAGCTTTTAGTATACATATATATTTGGAAAGAAATCATGATCCAACGAATATTCGATAAAACTTTATGTACTCATGTTTATAATTTTAAACCCTTAAAAAACCACCCTTATGTTACATTTATTTTGCTTAAACCTCTTTGTCCCATTAAAGTTTAGTAAAACACTATTTTTGCTGTCAATAGCAGTTTGGCTGGAATTTCAAATATAATAAAGGTCTGCACATTTGCGCATATTTTAAAGCTGTTTTTACCCAGAAGTTGAACTTTTTATATGTATGCTTTTTTTTTCTCATATAGTGCTTAATTGTATAAAAATATTTTTTGCCATTGGCCTTAGCCCTACTTAAAGTTGTTTAACTTTTAAGAAACAAACATTAGGTTTAAGTACAGAAGGGCAGGGACCAAGCTTAATATTATAGAGTACTAACATTTTAGAACAAGTCACCAACGGGTTGGAAAAAAAATCAAATAAAAAAAATATATTTTTTTAAATATATTTTTGAAAATGTTAGGTTAGGTTTTTTCTTAATTTTATGTTATGACCCAATAAATTTGCATCTTTTTGCTTTCTTCATTCGTTTTTGAGAAAATTGCAAAAAACTGATTTTTAGGACCTTAGGAGGATTTTGGCGGAGAATATATGGGGACGTTTCCTAGATGCTAAGCATTAATTATGCAGTGTACCAATTTTTTTCCAAGTGTCAGGGTTTTTTCAGCTAATTTGACTGGGCTGAGAGTGATTGTGTCTTTAAAGGTTTTGTTTTCGTTTTTATTTTCTTTTGTTTTATTTTTCATATTATTTTAAGAAAAATTTTAAACTTTTAATTTGATTTTTTAAACATTCTCAAATTTGTTAGATTTTTTTAAGCGCTTCCATGCTTTATGTTAGCTTGTTTTATTTTGATATTTGATAATTGTATCTATCTATCTAGTATGTGTGTGCAATAAGCGCCAAAACAGTGCCAATTTTTGCCCACCCTTCTTTGATTACCACTGCACGCCACTGTCCAATAGTGCACTTTACGCATTTTTTCTGAAAACTAGTGCAATTTTTGTATTTTTTTGAGCAACTGACAAACCCAGCAACGCCAACCCTCCGAGCTCATGTTGCACCAGGGCTATCAAAATGAACGGGTCACGATCCTCCACTTTGTTGACGTCACATCGGTGGCTGATTTTTTTTTGATGGTCACGTCACGACACAGCTGATCAGTGTTGCCAGGTCGGGTGAAAATTCACCAGATTTAATGATTTATCAACCCATTTCGTGAAATTGTGAAGACTGAATTTTAGTGATTTTTTGACACTGTTTTATTTGAATTAAAATTTGAAAAAATATATTTTATATTTCTTCTTCTTGACTATAAAAAAATTATTACGGGACTGTAACGATAACTCGTACAAAATGCGTGGTAAAATGTCTAAATAGGTTAGAATGTGTTTAATTTTTTAACTTTGATTTTGTCTACAATAAAACATTTTAAAACAGTAATTTTGTATTTTTTTTATTGTTTGTATCTCGTTTAATTTAAAGATCCTGTATGTATGACATATTTTTTATATCGTACCTACATACTCTCTAGTACAAATATACGATTTGTTTTAAACTGGTGATTTTTGGCAAAATCTTTAAAGTTGTATAGCAAATGTCTGGTGATTTTAATTTTTTTGATCTAACAACACTGCAGCTGATGTCTTTAAAATATTAAAGTTGGAATATCGGTTCATAAATATTTGATTTTTAAAAAAATAAAGCCGGTTTTAAGATTGTTTTTACTATATTCTTGCAGAACTTTTTTTTAATGTATAGTAATCCTTAATTTTTCAGGGCCGCTTCATTAGCCCACACAAAAATTTAATTTAAAGCGGAAGCGAATGTGTTCGTTTCTGCGTGGAAAGTAATGGGATTACCTACATCTATTTGTTCATATTCGGCACTCGTCAGATTTTCAAAACTTAATATAGTTATTTAAATGTGTTTTGAAAAGATTAACGCTGGTATTTTTGGATTCAAAATGAACTTGGAAAAAATCATTAAAAAATCGAAAAACTTTTACAATACAAACAAATAAAAAATGCCATGACAAACACAGTCAAATACATGTCAAATATAACAGCTGGCATGCGGTATATGGCGGGCAATTTGAATTCAAAATAAGGAATGCTAATAATTCTTGAAGATTTTAACATTTTAATCATCTTGCATCCTTACAAAAGTTGACTATCGGGATGGTGTCTGAGAATATTTCACTAAAATTTCGCGGAAATCTGTAGTGCCTCTTTGAAAATATTATAAAAAAACGTCTAACCTCCCACAAGACCCAATGTAAAAGTCAGCCCCCCGAGAACAGCTGATTTTTTCAGGGTTAGTTAGTAGTAGTGGTGGGGAGACCATTTTTGATCTAGCGACTAGGCACACGGCGCGCCCTTTTCGCAAACCCCGATTTGTCCGTACATCACTTTTCTTTCTCTAAGAGGACTTAATTTTGCCTGACACCTCTTTGTCGAGGGCAGGGATCTTTATACTGCGTAGCAAGTATACACAGTGGACCCACGCTTTTACACTCCTTCCGAAAGGTGGTCCTGCTACATGTTAGACTTGCATCCATCTAACATGGCTATCGTCCCAGCAGAACTTGGTTATAGACGATAGACTTCTTTCCTTTTCAACGCAACAGTCGTGGTCGTCGTGAGTTGACTACTGTAGGAGATTTATGCTGGCGCCGTCCTAGTTCCGACTATATAGCACTTCTTATAGCAGGCTCCTGGGTTATTATCCCTGGTTCCTCGGCTGGCTCACAGTCTTCGTAAACTTACGAGCCACGAACCAGAAGAAACGGCAACACAGCCTGGAGGCCGGTCATTTTCGTCTACGTGCGTCGCCCACCACGCTAGTTACTGGCCGTTTCCGCGCAGATAATGTTTTTTTTTTAACTTTTAGTATATTTCAAATCGCGTTACCAAATAAAACAACTGTTCTGGTTTTAGTGAGATGTGTGGTGAACTTCAAATTATATTACCTACTTAATAAACGCTGTGTAAAAAAGACCGGTCTAGGACAACTGGGCGCCGCCAACTCGGCGCCGCCAACTGGGCGCCGCCAACTCGGCGCCGCCAACTGGGCGCCGGGCCAACTGGGCGCCGGGCCAACTCGGCGCCGCGAACTGGGCGCCGGCCAACTCGGCGCCGGACTAAAATTTTTTTTTTTATAAAATTTGTAGATGAAAAATGAAATATATTATTTATATAAAAACATCTTTAAAAAATCCTTTACGCAATATTTTTTACAAGATTTTATTTAGCTTCAGATGTTCTGTCTAACTAACTATCTATCAAATCTTGTGAAGCGTTTTTGACACACGTAGTGGTCCCATGACAATACAACATTAAGAAAAAAATATCCTCCCACCCTACCCCCACCCCTTCTATAGAAAAATGTGTTTTTGACACACTTCCCGTTATCCGATTTGGATAAAATTTGGTATACACATAGTGGTCCGATGATAATACAACAATAAAAAAAAATATCCTCCCACCCCTACCCCCACCCCCTTCTATAGAAAAATTTGTTTATGACATACATCCCGTAATCCGATTTGGATGAAATTTGGTATACATATAGTGATCCGATGACAATACAATATTAAGAAAAAAATATCCTCCCACCTCTACCCCCACCCCCTTTCATAGAAAAATTAGTTTTTGACACACTTCCCATTATCCGGTTTGGATGAAATTTGGTATTCACATAGTGGTCCGATGACAATACAACATTTAAAAAAAATATCCTCCCACCCTACCCCCACCCCTTCCATAGAAAATGCGTTTTTGACACCCTTCCCATTATCCGATTTGGATGAAATTTGGTATACATATAGTGGTCCGATGACAATACAACATTGAAAAAAAAATCCTATTACTCCTACCCCCACCCTCATCTATTGAAAAATGCGTTTTTGACACCCTTCCCATTATCCGATTTGGATGAAATTTGGTATACATATAGTGATCCGATGACAATACAATAATAAGCAAAAATATCCTCCCACCTCTCCCCCACCCCCTTTCATAGAAAAATGAGTTTTTGACACACTTCCCATTATCCGGTTTGGATGAAATTTGGTATTCACATAGTGGTCCGATGACAATACAACATTAAAAAAAATATCCTCCTACCCTACCCCCACCCCTTCCATAGAAAATGCGTTTTTGACACCCTTCCCATTATCCGATTTGGATGAAATTTGGTATACATATAGTGGTCCTATGACAAAACAACATAGAAAAAAAAATCCTACCACCCTACCCCCACCCCTTCTATAGAAAAATGTGTTTTTGACACACTTCCCGTTATTCGATTTGGATAAAATTTGGTATACACATAGTGGTCCGATGATAATACAACAATAAGAAAAAAATATCCTCCCACCCCTACCCCCACCCCCTTCCAAAGAAAATGCGTTTTTGACACTCTTCCCATTATCCGATTTGGATGAAATTTGGTATACATATAGTGATCTGATGACAATACAACATTGAAAAAAATCCTACCACTCCTACCCCCACCCTCATCTATGGAAAAATGCGTTTTTGACACACTTCCCATTATCCGATTTGGATGAAATTTGGTATACATATAGTAGTCCGATAACAATACAACAATAATGAAAAAATGTCCTCCCACCCCTACCCCCCACCCCCTTCCATGAAATATGCGTTTTTGACACACTTCACTTCAAATGACTTTTATAAAATTTGGTATATGCATAAAGGCCCGATGGCAATACAGCCCAAACAAAAAATATATTTCTAACTCTACCCCCACCCTCTCCTTCCCCCAATAGAAAAATAAGTTTCCAAATAACTCACGATCAGCGATTTCATTATAATCTAGAATAAACTCTATTTATTTACTTCTGCATTTTTCTGCTAGATTGATTCTTGCAAATAGTGATATTTTATTGATACGGATATCTTATCGTAATAACATCATCAAAATTATATATATTTTTTTTTAATGTTGTATTGTCATCGGACCACTATGTGAACACCAAATTTCATCCAAATCGGATAATGGGAAGTGTGTCAAAAACATTTTTCTATGAAAGGGGGTGGGGGTAGAGGTGGAAGGATATTTTTTTATTAATATTGTATTGTCATCGGATCACTATATGTATACCAAATTTCATCCAAATCGGATTATGGGAAGTGTGTCAAAAATGCATTTTTCTATAGATGAGGGTGGGGGTAGGAGTGGTAGGATTTTTTTTATTGTTGTATTGTCATCGGACCACTATGTGAATATCAAATTTCATTCAAATCGGATAATGGGAAGGGTGTCAAAAACGCATTTTCTATGGAAGGGGTGGTGGTAGAGGTGGGAGGATATATTTTTTTAATGTTGTATTGTCATCGGACCACTATGTGAATACCGAATTTCATCCAAATCGGATAATGGGAAGTGTGTCAAAAACATTTTTCTATGGAAGGGGGTGGGGGTAGGGGTGGGAGGATATTTTTTTCTTATTGTTGTATTATCATCGGACCACTATGTGTATACCAAATTTTATCCAAATCGGATAACGGGAAGTGTGTCAAAAACACATTTTTCTATAGAAGAGGTGGGGGTAGGGGTGGGAGGATATTTTTTTCTTATAATGTATTGTCATTGGATCACTATATGTATACCAAATTTGATCCAAATCGGATAATGGGAAGTGTATCAATAACTCATTTTTCTATGAAAGGGGGTGGGGATAGAGGTGGGAGGACATTTTTTTCTTAATATTGTATTGTCATCGGATCACTATATGTATACCAAATTTCATCTAAATCGGATTATGGGAAGTGTGTCAAAAACGCATTTTTCTATAGATGAGGGTGGGGGTAGGAGTAGTAGGATTTTTTTTTATTGTTGTATTGTCATCGGACCACTATGTGAATATCAAATTTCATTCAAATCGGATAATGGGAAGGGTGTCAAAAAAGCATTTTCTATGGAAGGGGTGGTGGTAGAGGTGGGAGGATATTTTTTTTAATGTTGTATTGTCATCGGACCACTATATGTATACCAAATTTCATCTAAATCGGATAACGGGATGTGTGTCAAAAACAAATTTTTCTATGGAAGGGGGTGGGGGTAGGGGTGGGAGGATATTTTTTTCTTATTGTTGTATTATCATCGGACCACTATGTGTATACCAAATTTTATCCAAATCGGATAACGGTAAGTGTGTCAAAAACACATTTTTCTATAGAAGGGGTGGGGGTAGGGGTGAGAGGATATTTTTTTCTTAGTGTTGTATTGTCATGGGACCACTACGTGTGTACCAAATTTCATCCAAATCGGATATTGGGAAGTGTGTCAAAAACGCTTCACAAGATTTGATAGATAGTTAGTTAGTTAGACAGAACATCTGAAGCTAAATATAAAAGCTTGTAAAAAATTGCGTAAAGGATTTTTTAAAGATGTTATTATATAAATAATATATTTTATTTTTCATCCACACATTTTATCAAAAAAAAAATTTTTAGTCCGGCGCCGAGTTGGCCGGCGCCCAGTTGGCGGCGCCGAGTTGGCCCGGCGCCGAGTTGGCCCGGCGCCCAGTTGGCGGCGCCGAGTTAGCGGCGCCCAGTTGGCGGCGCCGAGTTGGCGGCGCCCAGTTATCCCATTCCGTATTCGATGACGGCTGTTGAACGCTGAAAAGGAACTCGGCGACAGGGCGACAGATTTTTTTTTTGTTTTTGCATCGTTCGAGACGCGAGCCTGGTACCTTCTGCATGTGAAGCCGACGACCATACCAAGGCACTACCCTGCCTGGGGCCAGGGTCGTGGCCTATATTTTTTTGTTGGCCTTGGCTGCACTGATGAACTGTTGTATTCTTTTAAAACTGCACTGGGGCAATTTGTTAACAGCACCAAAAGTGTCAGTGGCCCACTGACTGACTTTCTCTTATACAAATAAAATTGAAAAAAGAAGAAAAATATCTAAAAAATAAAATAAAAGTTAATTTTGTATCGACGAGCTCTTTGGAGTGCTAAAACCGATGCGGAATTTTTTGTAAAGGCTGTAGGCAGGCATCGTTAAAAACAACAATAATTAACCTGTACTAGAATTTTATAGGTCGACAAAAGTTTCAAGTTAAAAAGTTAACTTCGCGTCGTCCCCCAGGGAAGATTGTAATTTTAGATTGGATAGAAGTTTCGCTTGGATTACGTCAAAAATCATTAGTTCTTTTAATGAAAGCATAATAGCTGTAATATAGATTTTTTTTTCAAGCGCAGGATAATTAAGGAGACTTTTTATATAATAGCTTTTTTACGTTATAATTACAAAATGGTACCTACTTTGTAGAGGGAAACTTCAAATATAATTTATTCATTAAAAAAATAGTGATAAGTCCCGTATAAAATGGGGAGAAGGGATCAGGCACACCTCTTATGGGATTTTTGTAATTCGTCAAACTTCATGAAATTTTGGTATGTTATAGGCTGAACCTTTCCTATTAAAAGTTCTAATGGGCTTAACTTAAATTATTGACCAGTTTTTGAACTACAGGGTGTTGAAAGTAATAATGTCCAAGGAGCATTTTAACTTTTAAACGGATTTTCCAAACACTTACGCAATGTTACTTTTACATATATTTACGATTTATTTATTATTTTTAATCTATACCTTTATCTACAGGGTGTTTAAATAAATATTAGTCAAATGCTTTAATGAGAAACAAGCATAATACCTTTTTACAGGGCACGCCACATACGTACAAAACGCTTAAATAATTTTTAATAGTATTTAGAAAAAGAAATATTTGCCGAAAAATCCTGTATTAAATACTTAATAAGTCAAGAAGCATTAAAAACTTATATATACTCTATATTATGTAATAGTAACATTTTGTATATGTTTGGAAACCCCATTTGAAGAGCTATTATGCTTCTTAACCATTATAACTTTCAACACTTTGTATTTCAAAAACTGGAAATTAATTTAAGTTGGGCCTATAAGAACTTCTGATGAGCAAGGTTTAATCTACAACATACTAAAGCTTTAAACAACAAGTAAAATTAACGAAAGAAAAATAAGAAAAAAATTTGCATACAGAGCAAGAGGTTCCGGGTTCGAGTCCCGGCCGAGGACAGAAAAACTTTTTTCCTATTTTTCTTTCTTTAATTTCACTTGTTGTTTATAGTTTTAGGTCCTTGCATTATTTGCAATTTGGTATTTCAGAATTATATTGGCAATCGCCCATTGCGATCAGAAATTTTCACACACGAAAAGGTGATCTCATGCTTTCAGACGTTGATTCTTTACCTCTAATTTGAGTTATCATACCTTTGACAGTGGGAAAGAAGAATTTAAGAGATCAGTTGGATGACTTGACACCGCGCACCTGCATAGATGGAAGTTTTCCGAAAATTTATGTATGGTGCAGCGTTGACTTTTGCTAGATTTTAAAAAAGCTAAGTTAACCCTACTAAATGTAAATAATCTTGTTTAAAGAAAACAAAATTCTCTACATTACCCAACTAGTCAGTGTCTCATAAGGGCGTGAGTCATGAATTCTAGTTTTAGAACAACTTAGGCCTGGACGCCACTGTATTTGATTTTTTGAGTAAATGACCTCAAAATAGTAAATACAGAAATCTATATAAAAAAAATTGATTAAAATTATTGTCATTAGAGTTATTAACAAATCAATTGTCTTAACAAGGAAAAATGATATTTGCTTTAGGTAATTATACATATATATAGAGTAACACCAGGGGATATAATTTAAAGATCACTGTATTATGTGAAGAAGTGTATACAATGTGATGTCTTAAATTACCGGTCCTAAAATTATATGAACCTTGTTTACCCGAACCCATATGTAACTAAGAATTTTTCTTGTACATAAAAAAAAATCGAAACTATTTCCTATCATAAGAAGTTTGAGATCTCCTTTATTATCTATTATTAATTATTGTTGTTGAAAAATAGACGACACAGCCTATACAAAATTTACACAGTATGTATGTTACTAGGTAACATCATGGGGAATATATGTACACTGGTACCAGGGAATTTTTGCTAGCAAAAACACAGGACCTAAAGTGTAAAAAAAATTATCACACTATGGTGCCAAGGGATGATTCTTTAACATTAAAAAAAATCTATATAAGGGAATGTTATATAACAGAATTTATAAAACAAGGCAATGCTTTTATAATAGCGGAGTCTATAGCAATGATTGAGTCTCTCACAGTACTCGGACTATGCTTTAAGATAAAACCTATCTTAAAATTATTTTATAAGCTACTATCATAGTAGGTATTACTTTTATACAGGTAAAAATCGAGAAAGGTAATTCACATATTCCATATAATGTGCCAGTCAAAATGAACCTTCATGGGCACTTTATATAGGATCTATGTTACTAATTATTTATAAGATAAGGTAGTTAACAGGTAATTTACACCTCGGAAAAAAAATAAATAAAATTTATATAAAAAGACTCTTATCACGTCCATCGCGGCAGGTAATCAGCTTTACTTTACTGATGCGGAATAGACAGCAGGTAGCACTTTGTGCACAGATAAGAGTAGGTATGATCCCTACTTTTCGCCAAGAAAATAGGTATTAGATATACGACCTGAACTCTAGGTATTGGACTGACAACTGTAGGGCTGCGATTCTGAATTGCTAGGAGCTGATAGATGCAGTATGACCCATATTTGTCAAACGTGACCCGAGCTAGGAAATAGGTATCGAAAATGCCAAGTCGGTCGCCATCATTGGAGTCCGGGTTTTTCAGGTGAACCTAGGACCCTGTTTTAACAAAAACATGATCTTAGAAATAGGTAATTTAATAGGAAAATAGATAAGAAAAATTTAAGAACACGAGGTGTCAAAGGTATAAACAATTTCAGTCAGAATCTTACCTTAAACAAGGGCATCCTTCACTAAAACACAACCGTGGTTAATTTGAGGTATAGCTGAGAGATACAGCTAAAATTTAAGCCCATTTTGTACTTGAAAAATGGCTTAAAATATTTTTAAAAAATTAAACGAAATTTTTATGTCCGATCCATTGGACGTTTTCTAGCAAAAAGAACGAAAAAATTGGCACTCCACATGGAGCTCACATTTTTAAGAAACACTAGATGTCGCTAGCTACGGGAGTGCTCCGAAATTTTTGGGGTGACCAAGTGCGCGAGAGTAGCCCCAACTCAATTTGCTGACATATCTCTTAACACAACTCCAAACTCATTAGCCTATCTCGACTCAACCAATCATACCGGGTAACACCCTGTACAAAACGAAATCATGGAAAAAATAATCAAATTCGTGCCTCGGCCGGCACTTAACTCATGCATAGTGCAAATGGGTCTTAAGCTTTTGCGAAGCAGGTCGACAAATATGTGGCCAGTTGACCATGGTCGATACGATTATAGTGGATTTGTGTGATTTTCGCGGTTGGAGAAATTCTAACCCCAGAAGAATCGAAATATTTATAAACAATTTTGACTTTAATTTTTCGATGATCATTGTTACTAATGTGCAATATTTCTGATAAAAAGGACGTCTAAAATTCTCTAAAAGACATATGTTTATTCTATACAAAACGATGACAGTGTTGTGTCCTATTCATAATAAGGTTATGGTAGACTTATAGAAAATTGTTTATTGTTATTGAGAAAGAATATGATTCATAAGACCAAGTGTCCATCCAGAAAATGTCTGAGGTAACATCCTAGTGAAAATTGATTTAAAACCAGGTTAGTTATTTATTTATCATCAGATAAAATATATAATTTTGTTGAAATAAATATTGAGACAATGTAGCGTTTTTTAAATGCTACACGCCCCCCTTCCGTGAGTAAAAAATAGTATGAAATGCTATTTTTTTTTAGGCTAAACAGAAAACATAAGCACAAAGTTTATTCCAAGAAAATGTAACAATCAAGATTTGTAAAAAAAACAGAAATGGAAGATAATATTTGGTTTTGGATTGATATCTTTCGCGTATCACACGTCTTTTACAAGTCACAATTGATATGTCAAAATCAGGTAAATGTCAAAATCAGGTAAATGTCAAATTAGGTGTGGACTTCCAAAACCAAATTTTAAGGACTCAAAAGAAGATAAAGATACACAAATGTAAAGATATGAGTAGTGAGAAAATTTTATCCAACTGAAATGTCGGAATTGGATCCTAGGTAAACTTTTAAATCTTTGATATGCCATTTGCCAACATCGTTGCCAGCAGAATCAACTAGATCATATACAAGGTTCAAAATACGTTTCTTCACCTTACACAAGATATATTTTGGTGCTAATTTAGCAGAAAATTTGTTTGCGGCATCAGATAAAACTTTGTTTCGACGCCAAACTTTGTCACCTTGTTTAAAGGAAATTTCTCGTTTTCTTAGATTGTATGCCTTAGCGTTTCGTGAATAAGAGTTATGAAGATGTCTACGCACCTCTACAAAAATATCAGTTAGACCCTTTATATCACGAGCGTAAGATTCAGGATCGCCAGGAGTAATCTCAATATCCTGTGTGGAAGGAATATCTCCATAATAACGACCAGATATTGGTACATGCCGTGCGAAATTTAGAAATGTAGAAGAGTGTTTAGTAACGTCATGTACTACGGTATTTAAAGCATGTTGTAACTTAGGAAGTTCTTTATCCCAGTCTTTATGTTCTTTAATGTAGCATCGTATTGAAGTACCTATAGTTTTATTATTGCGTTCAACAAAATTAACTTGTGGAGAATATCTTGGAGTAAACCAGATTTTCTGTACTTGATACTTATTGGCTAGATTTTTAAATACATTTCCAGTAAATACAGTACCATTGTCGCAAATAATAAACTGAGGGACGCCATATACTAAAAACACGTTACTTTCCATAAATTTTACAATATTATCTGCAGTGGCTTTTCTTAATGGAACCAATAAACTATACTTAGTTAACCAATCTGATACAACTAAAAGATAAGAGTTTTGTTTTGGACTCATTATAAAAGGACCCATTAAATCTACTGCAATTATTTGCCAAGGATAATTTGCTTCTTTTTCACCACCCATAAATCCCATCTGAGCAGTGTTAGGGCCTTTTTGGCTGCCACAGACATGACAATTACGTATATACGATAAGATAAGTTTTCTCATTTTAGGCCAATAAAAATTTTCTTGAATTCTATGGAGTGTTTTATAGAAACCTAGATGAGCAGAAGGATCGTGGTTTTCTTGGATTATTTGTTTCTGTAGATATTTAGGTACTAGAGTTTTCCACTCCACTATGTTTGTTTTAACAGGTAAACGAGAATGAACGAATTTGTAAATAATGTCGTTTTCAACTCTAAAATCGGGATAAGAATCTGGAGAATTTATAATTTTTTGTTTTAACTTAAGGTACCAATCATCAAGTTGTTCTAAATCAATATCAATGAGGGAAATTTCAGAAAGTTTAAGCTAATTTTCATCTTCAAATTTGTAATCTGCAGATTCAGGTATACGTGAGAGTGCATCGGGTACCACATTATTTATACCTTTGCGGTGAACTAAATCGAAAGAGTGAGAACTTAATTTCATTGCCCAACGAGCAAGTTCTTCTGTTGTGTTTTTTAGATTATTTAGCCATAATAAAGCTTGACAATCTGTCACAACTTTAAATTTTACTCCCTCAATATATCCTCGGAATCTTTCAATATTGAAAAGTAATGCAAGACACTCTCTCTGTACAGCACTCAGATTTCTTTCTGCTTTAGTCAGAGATCTACTTGCGTATGCAATAACTTTTTCCTCACCGTCTATATTTTGAGTAAGTACACCACCTAAACCTACCAAGCTTGCGTCTGATTCAATAGTGAAAGGTAAAGAAAAATCAGGTTGGCTTAGAATAGGGGCTGAAACTAGAGCTTGTTTTACAGTAATAAAAGCATTTTCGGCTTCAGTTGTCCATTTTATTGGCTGATTCTTTTTCTTTTCTTTTAAAAGATCATGAATAGGGGACATTATAGTAGAATAATCCTTGATAAATCTACGGTACCAACTACACATACCAGAAAATCTTTTAATTTGGGTTGTAGTGGTAGGTCTCGGATAATTCACCATACAAGATACTTTATCAGGGTCGGTTCTCAAAGAATTATTTCCTACTTTGAAACCTAAATACACAACTTCCGTCTTAAAAAACTCAGATTTCTTAATATTAATTGTCAAATTTGCATTTTTCAAAATTTCTTTGACTTCGTTCAATAATTTGATATGTTCTGAGAACGACGAACTTAAAATCAGGATATCGTCAAGATAACAAAACATATTTGGCTCGTACTTCTCACCAAATAGTGTCTCAACTAGTCTTTGTTGCACCTGCGCACTGTTACAAAGTCCAAATGGCATCGAAGTGAAATGATAGAGTCCTCGGCCAGGGATTGCAAAAGCAGTTTTCTCTCGAGACTCTAAATCAAGCGGAACCTGCCAAAAAGCTTTGCGGAGATCTATAGATGAAATATATTTCGCACCACGTAACATATTAAGAATTCTTTCTATATTTGGCAGAGGGTAACTATCAGTTTTTGTGATTCCGTTCAAAATTCTCGCATCTAGATAGAATCTAAGTTCTCCATTAGCTTTCTTAACCAATAGAACAGGTGAACAATAAGGACTCTTAGATGGTTCAACTACTCCGAGTTCAATCATTTCATCTAGTTCCTTATTTAGGATTTTTAGCATATAGGGTGACATAGGATATTGTTTTCTCTTAAATGGTTTAGCATCACCGGTATCTATATTCATAGTAATTTTATTTGTTCTACCTAAACCTCTCTCACTAGAAACTTCTTGGAAAGAATCAATTACTTTTTGTGCAATAAGTCTTTCATGAGGGGCTAAGTCTTCTATACTACATAGTGAGTCAACGATATTATCAAAATTATTTAGATGCAGTCCAGAAGTATTTTTACACATCCAGGAATTTTCACTAAAATCAACAATCAACGAAAATTGTCGGGCAAAATCACTGCCAAAAATAAAACTATGTTTCACAGTAGGTACTACTAAAGTTTTTAAAACTCTACAGGTATCATTTATACAAATAGGCAAATCAACTAATCCACTTACTTTTTGTGGAGTTCCATCAGCTACAGCAATATTTTGAGTAGTACTAGGTTGAATAACAATATTAAGTTTTTTCAAAAATTCTAAACCTTTTGCTCCAATTGTACTTACAGTAGCTCCAGAATGAAAAAGTCCGATAACCTCATAGTCAAAAATATTTACTTGTATATAGGGTCTGTTATCATAATTTTGTGAAACGAAAAGTGGACTAATTTCAGATTTTAAAGTAATTGTTTGATTTTTTCGGCATTTAAGATCGTTAAAATAGTTTTTCGAAAATTTTAGGTAGTTTGATTGTTTTTTAGAAGGATATTTTACATAGTTGGCCTTAGAAACAGTTGATACTCGATGGCCAGTGTTTCGAGTACCAAACTTATTTAGTTTTTTGAGCAGGTAGGGCAAGTAAAAACTGTCTTGTTTTTATAGCCGCATTTATAACAAAATCTGTTTCGATTTTGTTTACATTGGTTATATTTATGCCCTGCTTTTTCGCAATTAAAACATTTTATTTCTGTCTTTATATTATCGGTAGAGTCATCGTTGTTCCTTTTATTATAGAATACGCGAGAATCGGGATTGTTTTTATACTTATTATTATTATTAAAATCGGAATTTCTTGTTTGGTTTTTATTATAATAAAATTCTTTTTTATTTTCTGATATGTTTTTATTTTCCCTATAATTATTTTCATTATATTTATTTTTATTATTATAGGTATGTGAATAACGGTAATTCATGCCTGAAGAGCCTGGTGAAGAAAAATTGTTGTACGAATTGATATGATGTTTTAGAGACTGTCTTTTGTGTTTAAGGAAATCATTGTCTTCTAATCTTTTTTACTAATTCTATCAATCGATCAATAGAATGTATTTCTTCGAGTGCTAAAGCTTCAATATATTCCGAATGTCAATTTCCGCGAATAAATTTTACTTTAGTAGTTATGCAGGGATGTCGCGATAATTTAGAAAATAAATTCTCCATTTGAGCTACAAAAATGTTCGTAGTCTCATTATGTTTTTGTTTTCGAGTTTTAATCAGTTCCCAGATGTCATCATCTGAAGTTTTCAGCAAAAAGTCTTGTTTAAGTCGCGCGGTTAAATCACTCCAAGTTTGGCATGTGGTTTTAGCAGATTTTAACCAAACTGAAGCATCTTGAGTAAATAATAAAATCGCGGATTTGAAAAGTTGCTCATCGGTAACGTCATAGGCGGCGGCGAGTTCTGTTACGTTTTCTAGAAAATCGTAAACTTTCTTTGGATTGCCATCGAATTTTAAATTCCAATCGGCTATAAAAATTTTTCCACCTGAACAAGAAACTGTAGGGGAAGTAACATTAATTACCGGAACTGAAGAGTTCAGTATAGTTGTGTTCGGGTCTTGATTCTTTTCTAAATAAGCCTCGGCTTTTCCGTGAACGTCGGCTTCAAGGGATAAACAAGTTACATATGCGTCACGCTTAAATGATTCTATTTGAGCGTTGCCTTCTAGAGGTATTTCTATTCTTTGTATTCGCGAGGTAATATGAGCTGTTCTAGATTTCAATCTTTCAAAAAGACTATCAGCTGGGTTACCTTCAAATTCATCTATTAAGGTAGTTAAACTACTTATTGTATTATTTATTTCCTGACATTCTGTTTCAAAATTAAAAGTATATTTTTCAGTTCCAGTTATTTTGTGACCTTGCTTCCCTTTATCTAACAACCGAGCGAGAATTTTATTTTTTTCTTTTTTTTCTTTATTTGAAATCACTCCTCTTATTTTCAATTCATAGTCAATTTCGGGCAAAAGAAGATTTCTGGCTTTAAATGAATCCATTGTAAAATATCTTTTTTTTTTAATTAGAGTGAACTATATTTAAGGTAAGTATATATTTTTAAGCTAGTAAATAAAAAAAAATTAAATTATTTGCTTTGGAACTCTTATTTATGTAATTATTAAAAAATTAAAAGTTGGATTTATTTTTAAATTTTCTTAAGGTATTGTTACCGAAGACAATAAATAAACGTTAGAGAGAAGTTTGTAAATGCAAGGTCTTTTAAAGAAATTAAATTTAAAAAAAACTAGAAAAACAAAAAAATGTTTGCTGGACTGACAAAAAAACTTGGGTATAAGACACGTTTTAGACACGGTAAAAGAAATAAATTGGCTTTGTTCCAAAATTAAAAATTTGTTAATTTAATTTTAAAAAATTCTTCTATCAAGAAAATTTTGTAAGGGGCTTGTTTAACTAAACTAAAAAAGTTCTAGAATTTATTGAGAAAAAAAAATTCTAAAATTATCAAAGTGTATATTTTACCTCAGCATGACAATGCAGGGTTATAAAGGTAAAATATTTTGGATAATGCGCGGTAAGGTAGGAAAAAATTATTTTCAAGTTTCGAAACTGTTTTCTAAACATATGAAAATAATTTACGCAGAGATTTTTTTAAATTAAATTTTAAAAAAAATTATTATGTATCTTAGGAAGACTAAATTTCTTTGTTCTAACTGTTAACAAAATTCAAGAAATTAAAAATTATGCTAAACTCATCTGCAAAAAAAATCAAAAAAAATTTTTTTTTTTTTAGTGTAGGTGGATTAACTTGAAAAATACTGTAAATATAACACGGGTTTTTTAATTGTAAAACAAAAAAAACTCTTTAAAAATATTTTTAGATTTAGTCTAGTCAGAAACTTTTTTTTTTTTTTTTAGTGTAGTTTAAACACATCAACACTATGCTAAGTATGGCATGGGGTATGTTAGTGATTGGGGACGGGCAGAATCGTTTATAAAAGAAAATAATTTTATTTATCTAAAATATTTTTTTTAGTGTAGGTATTCTGGTTCGCAATTGGGATAAGCACAAAGGGAATTCTAAACCGTTAAATCAAAAAAATTGTTCAGGGAAAAAAATTTTGTAGTTGAAAGTTTTTTTCAGTGTAGGTATACTAGTCTGCAATTGGGGCAGGTACAAGAAAAACTTTAAACCGTTAAAACGAGAAAAAAAATTGTTCAGGGAAAAAAACATTTTCAGTAGTTAAAAAAAAAATTTTCAGTGTAGGTCACTATAGGGAATATATATATATTTTTTAACATCTTTTCAGGGGCTTATTTTAAAATTATTTGGGAGAAAAAGGTTCCAAGAAACTTTTTTTTTTTTTTTTAATTTTGTTTTTGGTAATTTATATAAGGTTTGGTTTCTCTATATATACTTCTCTCAAAGTTTATGAAATTAAAATCAAAAACTATCTAATAGGTATAGTAAGATAAAAAAATTAGAAAACTAAGTTGTTCCAAAATAGTTTAAATTTGAACGTTGTGGCGCCACTTTGCAGCGTTTACCACATTGGCGCCACTTTGCAGCATTGAACGTTGAGGCGCCACTTTGCAGCGTTTACTTTTGCTAGATTTTAAAAAAGCTAAGTTAACCCTACTAAATGTAAATAATCTTGTTTAAAGAAAACAAAATTCTCTACATTACCCAACTAGTCAGTGGCTCATAAGGGCGTGAGTCATGAATTCTAGTTTTAGAACAACTTAGGCCTGGACGCCACTGTATTTGATTTTTTGAGTAAATGACCTCAAAATAGTAAATACAGAAATCTATTTAAAAAAAATTGATTAAAATTATTGTCATTAGAGTTATTAACAAATCAATTGTCTTAACAAGGAAAAAGGATATTTGGTTTAGGTAATTATACATATATATAGAGTAACACCAGGGGATATAATTTAATGATCACTGTATTATGTGAAGAAGTGTATACAATGTGATGTCTTAAATTACCGGTCCTAAAATTATATGAACCTTGTTTACCCGAACCCATATGTAACTAAGAATTTTTCTTATACATAAAAAAAAAATCGAAACTATTTCCTATCATAAGAAGTTTGAGATCTCCTTTGGCAGGATAGTCAAAAAAATAATTATTGTTGTTGAAAAATAGACGACACAGCCTATACAAAATTTACACAGTATGTATGTTACTAGGTAACATCATGGGGAATATATGTACACTGGTACCAGGGAATTTTTGCTAGCAAAAACACAGGACCTAAAGTGTAAAAAAAATTATCACACTATGGTGCCAAGGGATGATTCTTTAACATTAAAAAAAATCTATATAAGGAATGTTATATAACAGAATTTATAAAACAAGGCAATGCTTTTATAATAGCGGAGTCTATAGCAATGATTGAGTCTCTCACAGTACTCGGACTATGCTTTAAGATAAAACCTATCTTAAAATTATTTTATAAGCTACTATCATAGTAGGTATTACTTTTATACAGGTAAAAATCGAGAAAGGTAATTCACATATTCCATATAATGTGCCAGTCAAAATGAACCTTTATGGGCACTTTATATAGGATCTATGTTACTAATTATTTATAAGATAAGGTAGTTAACAGGTAATTTACACCTCGGAAAAAAAATAAATAAAATTTATATAAAAAGACTCTTATCACGTCCATCGCGGCAGGTAATCAGCTTTACTTTACTGATGCGGAATAGACAGCAGGTAGCACTTTGTGCACAGATAAGAGTAGGTATGATCCCTACTTTTCGCCAAGAAAATAGGTATTAGATATACGACCTGAACTCTAGGTATTGGACTGACAACTGTAGGGCTGCGATTCTGAATTGCTAGGAGCTGATAGATGCAGTATGACCCATATTTGTCAAACGTGACCCGAGCTAGGAAATAGGTATCGAAAATGCCAAGTCGGTCGCCATCATTGGAGTCCGGGTTTTTCAGGTGAACCTAGGACCCTGTTTTAACAAAAACATGATCTTAGAAATAGGTAATTTAATAGGAAAATAGATAAGAAAAATTTAAGAACACGAGGTGTCAAAGGTATAAACAATTTCAGTCAGAATCTTACCTTAAACAAGGGCATCCTTCACTAAAACACAACCATGGTTAATTTGAGGTATAGCTGAGAGATACAGCTAAAATTTAAGCCCATTTTGTACTTGAAAAATGGCTTAAAATATTTTTAAAAAATTAAACGAAATTTTTATGTCCGATCCATTGGACGTTTTCTAGCAAAAAGAACGAAAAAATTGGCACTCCACATGGAGCTCACATTTTTAAGAAACACTAGATATCGCTAGCTACGGGAGTGCTCCGAAATTTTTGGGGTGACCAAGTGCGCGAGAGTAGCCCCAACTCAATTTGCTGACATATCTCTTAACACAACTCCAAACTCATTAGCCTATCTCGACTCAACCAATCATACCGGGTAACACCCTGTACAAAACGAAATCATGGAAAAAATAATCAAATTCGTGCCTCGGCCGGCACTTAACTCATGCATAGTGCAAATGGGTCTTAAGCTTTTGCGAAGCAGGTCGACAAATATGTGGCCAGTTGACCATGGTCGATACGATTATAGTGGATTTGTGTGATTTTCGCGGTTGGAGAAATTCTAACCCCAGAAGAATCGAAATATTTATAAACAATTTTTACTTTAATTTTTCGATGATCATTGTTACTAATGTGCAATATTTCTGATAAAAAGGACGTCTAAAATTCTCTAAAAGACATATGTTTATTCTATACAAAACGATGACAGTGTTGCGAGCAGTGTTGTGTCCTATCATAATAAGGTTATGGTAGACTTATAGAAAATTGTTTATTGTTATTGAGAAAGAATATGATTCATAAGACCAAGTGTCCATCCAGAAAATGTCTGAGGTAACATCCTAGTGAAAATTGATTTAAAACCAGGTTAGTTATTTATTTATCAACAGATAAAATATATAATTTTGTTGAAATAAATATTGAGACAATGTAGCGTTTTTTAAATGCTACAATGGTCTTCGGAAGTTCAATGCTGAGAACGTTTGCGTACAGAGCAAGAGGTTCCGGGTTCGAGTCCCGGCCGAGGATAGAAAAACATTTTTCTTATTTTTCTTTCTTTAATTTCACTTATTATTATTAGTTTTAGGTCCTTGCATTATTTGTAATTTGGTATTTGATATTAAAGCTTGTTTCTCATTAAAACATTCGACTAATATTTACTTAAATACCCTGTAGATAATGTTTTAAAGGTACAGTAATAATAAATAAATCGTAAATATATGTTACAGTAACATTGCGTTTATGTTTGGAAAACCCGTCTACCGAGCCACTATGCTTCTTAGACATTATTACTTTTAACACCCTGTATTTCAAAAATTGGTTATTAATTTAGGTTGGGCTCATGAGAGCTTCTGATGTGCAAGGATTAATCTACAACATACTAAAGCTTGTTTCTCATTAAAACTTTCGAGTAATATTTACTTAAACACCCTATACATAATCTTTTAAAGGAACAGATTAAAACTAATAAATAAATCGTAAATATATGTATAATGTATTAAAGGTACAGATTAGTAATAATAAATAAATCGTAAATATATGTTACAGTAACATTGCGTTTATGTTTGGAAAACCGGTCTACCGAGCCACTATGCTTCTTAGACATTATCACTTTTAACACCCTGTATTTCAAAAATTGGTTATTAATTTAGGTTGGGCTCATGAGAGCTTCTGATGTGCAAGGATTAATCTACAACATACTAAAGCCTGTTTCTCATTAAAACTTTCGAGTAATATTTACTTAAACACCCTATACATAATCTTTTAAAGGAACAGATTAAAACTAATAAATAAATCGTAAATATATGTATAATGTTTTAAAGGTACAGATTAGTAATAATAAATAAATTGTAAATATATGTTACAATAACATTGCGTTTATGTTTGGAAAATCCGTCTACCGAGCCACTATGCTTCTTAGACATTATTACTTTTAACACCCTGTATTTCAAAAATTGGTTATTAATTTAGGTTGGGCTCATGAGAGCTTCTGATGAGCAAGGATTAATCTACAACATACTAAAGCTTGTTTCTCATTAAAACTTTCGAGTAATATTTACTTAAACACCCTATACATAATCTTTTAAAGGAACATATTAAAACTAATAAATAAGTCGTAAATATATGTAATATATGTATGTATGTAAAATATGTAACATTGCTTATATGGAAAACCCGTCTAAAGAGCTATTATGCTTCTTGGACATTATCACTTTCAACACCCTGTATTTAAAAAACTGGTCATTACTTTGAGCCCATAAGAACTTTTGATAAGAGAGGTTTAGTCTACAACATACCAAAATTTTGTGAAGTTTGACCAATTTCAGAAATTCCATGTGTGATCCTATAGAAATATTAAAGATATATTGATGTTCAATTTATATAAGGTCAGATGAAGGTTTGTAACGTCAAATTCTAAACTATGACAGTAAAGTATATTTTCTTGTCGTCAGGGTCGTCAGAAAAATGAAATTTCGGTTGGTAATTTATTTTGCAATAAACATTCTGAATAGAATTACCGACTACTACTAAGGTCACTATATCAGGAAGATCCTACTGCGTGATATAGTGACCTTAACTACTACATATAAGAACAAACGATTTTCTTAGCCAAGTTGTTTTCGACAAATATGACTAAAATCAATTTTTGCACATCCGTAATTTTGATTTTAAATTCCAAAAACTAACTGGTCAATTTCAACCTAATTTTATTAATAGATTGTGAGAAGTCTGGGATATAATCATTTCAAAATAAGATATGTCTATGTTCAGTTTCGAAGATTTTATGTTCAATTCAGTTTTCTTTGGGACCACTTTTAATAACTGACGAGTTTTTGGATAACTCGTTTGGGTGTCCTTAGCTACTTTGCTACGCGAGTGCTTGTGAACATTTTTCGACATGGTTAGACCAGGTGATCTGTGGTTAGACGGTCAAGAATCCTTTCTAAACCTCAAAGTTTTTTCACATTTTACTATTTATCTGTTACCTACCTAAATAAAACCATATAAATATGATAAAACTTTAATAGAATTCATAGACATTTTAGTCCACAGTATACCGGTCTATTTTTTAAGTAATGAGTAACAGGCTGCCGAGAAGCCCAACTTTTTCCTCGACGGAAATTCTTGAATCTATTTCCCAGCTAACGTGTTGTCGAAAAATATGACTAAAATCAATTTTTTCACATCCATAATTTTGATTTTAGATTTTATTTTTTTGATAGATTGTGAGAAATCTGAAATATACTTTGCGAAATAATATATGTTTATGTTCAGTTTCCAAGATTTTATGTTCAATTCAGTTTTCTTTGGGCCTACTTTTAAAAGCTGACGACTTTTTGGCTGTTCTTAGCTAATTCCTATTCTGTTGGAACGAATTCGATGAAATCTCGAGAACAGTTTTCGAGAATACTTCCCTCAAACGCACGCACTATAAGAATTGGTTTTGAAAAGGAGGCTTCTCCTAAATTAATTCAGAGAAATGTAATTCAATTTAAAGCATTATTAGGCCTTAAACAGTCAATAAAACACAAATTTTGTCAAGATGATTTTTTTATTACAAAAATAGAGTTTTTTTTGTTTTTATAAGGAAATTTCATCTCTGCGATTAAAAATAAATACAAAGTATAACTTGCAAATTTTTTAAATACCAAAAACAAAACTACCACCTTACATTCATTGTTTATTGAAAAAGCCACATTATCAATGTACTCTGGAAAATAATTGTTAATTTTCTTCTTATTAGCTAAAAGTTAAACCTTTTGTGGACGTCGTCTAGCGAATATTTCTTACTCAATGTTGGTCAAATTTAAATTTGGGTATTGGTGTGTATGTGACCCACAGTGGCGCACCCAGGAATGTGTCTTGGGGGGGCCCGACAGCTACAAAGCGCGCCCTCAAAAAACTTGCGACCAAAAAAAAAAAAAAAGCTCATCATGATGCGTGGGGGAGGCCGCAGGTACCACGCGCACCCTCCAAAAACTTGCGACCAAAAAAAAAAGGTCATCATGTCTTTTCACAACTACGCCACTGCTTGGGGTTAGGGGGGGCCCGAAGCCTCCTGATGTCAAATTTTAAGGTATTTTTCATGTTTTATCATCAAATATGTAGAAAATATATTAAAAATCTAAGGGTTGCGCCCATGTGACCCATCAAGAGTGGCGACCGGCGAGCCTTGCAACATTGAGGGGCAGATGGCGCTGAAATCTGGGGTACGGCACACAGTGTGACGAAATTGAAAAAAAATGGACATCAATTATTTTAAACTAACAAATGTTTGTATTGATATAATAATCATGAATATGGATAAAATTGAGCGAAAATATTTGTTTTATAGTATATTTTTAATTTATTTTTACACAAATTGTGGTATAATTTTATTTGGAAAAAAAATTCCAGATTTAAGGCCTACTAAAAATAAAACAGCATTTCTTTACCTAGTTATAAATATTGTTAATCCGAATCATTATACTCATCCCCTACTTCAATATTCATATCATCTAATAATTCCTGCGCTTCTGGATATAGTGAAACATTTTAGCTCACACATATACTATACTATAGTAGTGTGAGCTATGGTGATCCTAATTTTTTCGAGAAAAAAAAAGTTGCTCCGATTTCAAAAATTTTTATATATCTTTGCGTTTCAGATGATTTTGAAACTTTTTTGTTGCGCCGTCTGTCTGTCTGTCTGTCTGTATGTCTGTCTGTCTGTCTGTATGTCTGTCTGTAACGACCAACGTGCATAACTCAAAAACCGCTTGGCCGATTTTAATGAAATTTGGTACCTAGGCTGGGTCTTGGGTCGAGATGGTCCCATTTAAAAATGAACAAAATCCACCGAACACAAACCAATTAAAAGGGTGGGGGTAGATTTCAAAAATTAGAGTTTATGTGAAAATATGGCGTGTGTGATATCAAACGAAAGGTAATTGAGTCTGGAGTTAAACAAAATACATTTTAATTTATTTAAAAAAGGAAAATATGGCGTGTGTGACATCAAACGAAAGGTAATTGAGTCCGGAGTTTAACAAAATACATTATAGTTTTTGTTTTTAGCTCACACATATACTATACTATAGTAGTGTGAGCTATGGTGATCCTAATTTTTTCGAGAAAAAAAAAGTTGCTCCGATTTCAAAAATTTTTATATATCTTTGCGTTTCAGATGATTTTGAAACTTTTTTGTCGCGCCGTCTGTCTGTCTGTCTGTCTGTCTGTCTCTCTGTATGTCTGTCTGTCTGTCTGTATGTCTGTCTGTAACGACCAACGCGCATAACTCAAAAACCGCTAGGCCGATTTTAATGAAATTTGGTACCTGGGCTGAATATTGGGTCGAGATGGTCCCATTTAAAAATGAACAAAATCCACCGAACACAAGTCAAATAAAAGGGTGGGAGAAGATTTGAAAAATTAGAGTTTATGTGAAAATATGGCGTGTGTGATATCAAACGAAAGGTAATTGAGTATGGAGTTAAAAAAAATACATTTTAGTTTTTTTTTCTATAAAAAGGGTGGGGGTAGATTTAAAAAATTAGAGTTTACGTAAAAATATGGCGTGTGTGATATCAAACGAAAGGTAATTGAGTCCGGAGTTAAACAAAATACATTTTAGTTTTTGTTTTTTTAAAGGTGGGGGTAGATTTCAAAAATCTGAGTTTAAGTCAATACATGGCTTGTGTGGTATCAAACAAAAGGTAATTTAGTCTGGAGTTGATTAAGATATATTTCAGTTTTTAGTTTTATTAGCTCGCACGTACACTATAACTATAGTACCTAGTGTGAGCTTGGGGGCCCATATATTGGCAGAGTATTTTTAAGGGTGGGGGTAGATTTCAAAAATTTAAGGTTAAGTCAAAACATGGCTTGTGTGGTATCAAACAAAAGGTAATTTAGTCTGGAGTTGAATAAAATATATTTCAGTTTTTAATTATATTAGCTCACACGTACACTATAACTATAGTACCTAGTGTGAGCTTAGGGGCCCATATATTGGCAGAGTATTTTTTCTATGAATAGCAAATATTAGCAAATACAAAATTTCCGCTTTTCTTCTCTAAAGGTGGCTCTGTCAAACGAGATATTTGCCAACTTATACAAATTTAAACATTTTTTTTTAAGCCCACGGAAACGTTAACTTTGAAAAAAAAAATGTAAAGAAAGAAAAACGTTACCCGTGTAGATACTTACTGCGTAATTTTTCAACAAAATTACAGAAATACTTTACTAAAGGTGTAAAGATTATGCAAAAAAAAATTATTTTTAAATAACTAATACTAATACTGTAATTTTTTTTTAAATGAGCAACTTTTTTGCATAAATTTTTGTGACTCACGGACGGGCCAGTTTTAATTAAATTTATTTGAAAATTTAAAGTTTAAAAAAAAATAATAATGCGAACCAACATAGCCTAGGGTGTTGCCAATTTGTGATTATGAAAAAAAAAGTACTTTTCAATGTTGACTTTATACCCAGATGATTTTTCCCATATCGATACACTGTGCGGCAGTGCCCCGTCAAGTTCGCGCGGAAACTGCTGTACCATATTTTCTTGAAACATATCAGACTTCCATAATGTAGTAAAGTAGTCACTAACTCATGTATAGATCATCAAAATTCAACTGTACTGTACAAAGTTGAAATTTGGCAGACTGATTATAACCAAACCTTTGGAAAAAATCAAAAAACCCTAAAATTCTAATTTACTTCCCTCCCTTATAGATGTAAAATTATGTAAAAGTAACATTGCCTACTTCCAGAAGCGCTAGAGAGCTGAGCTTTGTCAAACTGATGGGAAATATGATAAAACTGTAAAAAAAAATAAAAACCTCAAAATTTTAATTTGCTTCCCTCCCCTATAAATGTAAAGTTCAGAAAAATTAACATTGCCCACTTCGAGAAACTACTTTTATCTCAATTCTTTTTACGGAGTACTATTTTCGCATACTTGGCTTTTTTTTACATAAAATGTTTTTGTTATGATAAATTTGTCTAGTAGGCAATATTCCGAGACAACTACAATGATCTAATTGTGGTGTGTGGCATTTGTATGATAAGCCTGAACCTCGGAACTCGCTGATGCAACTAAATCGTACTAGTAGTCCCTGAATACTGCGTACCAGATGAGTTTATTTCAGCGCCAACTGCCCCTTAATGTTGCAAGGCTCGCCAGTTGCCATTATATATGGGTTATATACTCATTGGTATTTGACTAACTATTTGCAATGCACTCCTTAGCGGGGGATTGTGGTTGTGTGGTGTGGTTACCCCCTCGGCTTAAATCTTTATTTTTTTAGACTTGAAAATATCCCTAGAAAAATAGTTTACAGGTAATAGGAACACAATCAAAAACCAAAATGTTATAAAAATTCGCAAACCAAGGAAAATATTTCAAAACTTAAAACTAAGTTTGTAATACTCATGCAGCAATAAAAATATTTTACTGGCAAGTTGCTGTAAATAAATATAGAAAATTAGGTATTTTTCCAATGGGAAACAAAATTCAAGGCAATTATTAAACAAAATAAATTATTTAAATAAACTATTTAAAATAAAAATATTTAGTGATTCTTTTGTAGGGTGATAAAACAATAATTGACACATCAAGTACAAAAAAAAATGCAATATTTTTGTTATAGACAAATATTTGTTTTTTATAAAAAACCAGTAAAAAGGCAAAATAGAGTGTATTTTAAAATATTAGCTCACATAGTAATATAAGTAGTGTGATCATGTTAAAAATTAGAAAAAAAAAAGTTGCTCCGATTTCAAAAAGTTTTATATATGTTTGCGTTTTAGATGATTTTGAAACTTTGTTGTCGCGCCGTTTGCCTGTATATCTGTATGTAACGACCAACGCGCTTAACTGAAAAACTACTAGCCCAATTTTAATGAAATTAGGCACCTAGGTTGGGTCTTGGCTCTAGATGGATTAAATAAAAATAAATAAAATCCACCGGACATAAGCCGAAGAAGAGGGTGGGGGTAAATTGCAAAAAATAGTTGTGGTAAAAATATTACTTTTGTGGTTCTACATTAAAGAAACTGTGCATGAAGATATAAAAGTACGTTATAGTTTGTTTTGTTCAGTGGTGTCACACTGGTCTTGAGCAGGGTTGCCAGATTTTTCAAATTAAAAAGCGGGACAAATTAAGTAAATGCGTAAACACAAAAATTTAAAATAGATACTAAAAATTTACATCGATTTTAACATAAAGTTAGTGTAGGAGTCTTTTAGAAACCAAATGGTGTGTTTATTTATTTTCGTTTCCAAAATGCATTCAATAATTTAATTTTAAAATTTAAATGTTATACCTACCCATTTAAATTTCGTGAGTTTTTTTTAATTGAAGAAATGAAAAATTTTTAAGTTAAGTTGTGTTTCAAACTTCCGTTGTCTTCATTATATTTCGATTATCAAAATTCCATGCATAATAAAATATATGATCTGTAATTTCTTTTAGTGATTTGTGAATTTTATTTAAAATAAACAATTAAGATAAGTATGATAGATAAGAAATATCCGCCCTAAAATGAGAAAGTAACTTAAACGAAAAAGTAAAACATTCCTCTTCTATTGTTTGTTGAAGTGTAAACTTCTTTAGGCGCGTTTAGCACTTTTTGTGGGTACTGAATTGAACTGAGCCGTCACGCTCGGCTATGTAGCGCTTATTCGGGTGAAGTCGGCTCGAGTCGACTAACTGTGAGAGGAACAGTTAGCAGAGCGATATGATGATGCAGATGAAGGCCACTCAGAGCAAAATTGACCAGAGTAATTTATACCAAATTATAATTATGTAAATGTTATTACTTTGTATATTACTTTGTCAATATACAACGCAAAAAATCTCGTATTTCGTACTATTAATTGCGTCTTGTTGAAGTTTACACTTCTGCCGTGTGGTCTTAAGTTATATATAAGAAGATACAGACAGGTAAAAAAATAGGACAGAAATGAAAAAAAAAGCGGGAAAATCGGGACAATTTGCATAAAAAGCGGGACTTTCATAGGATTAAAAAAAAGCGGGACCGAGCTACAAAACGCAGGACCGTCGCCCCTACGGCGCACAGTGGGCCAGCCGGACTATATTTTATTGAAAAATTATTTAGCACGAGATATTTTTCAATATGTGTTAAAATTACAATATTAATACAAGGTGTACAAAAAATTATAATTATTAGCCTACAGAAATTTTTTTATATAGGGTGTTTTAATATTACCACATAACCAAATCTTATTTTCGTTGATTCATGTTAAAATTATACTTTAACTAATTTTTACCTCTTTTAAAAAAATTTATAATTCTTAAGCACATCAAATAAAAACATGCGAATCTTTTATTATACAGAGTGTCCCAAAAGTAATCAATTTTTTAGAAATAAACTAATTTTCTTAAAAAATCAGCAGCTATATTCACAGCTGTATGATTTTATTTGTAATTATTTAAAACATGCAAAGAGTTGAACTTAAAACCGACTTAATAACTTTTATAAGTTAAAAAAATATAAAACTAGTACTTAGTTATATTTAATTTAGTTGTATGTATGTTATATAAAAAAACCATTTTAAACTCTGTAAACACAAGATAACATAATAATAGATAAGTTTTATATTTTAATTAATAAGATTAATTTTTAAGCTATTATAAACAACAACAACAACAATATTTGTAATCTGATATTACCTTAAAATATAAATATAAAACAGATAATTAATGTAGAAATCATTAAGCCATAAAGAAAAAATAAACAATTTTTATATTGCAGAACAAAATTGACTATTCGTCATTTTCTGAATCGTCATCACTGTAATATGTTCAATCACCCTATACGTTATACTTTACAGGTCTCCCCAGGTCGCCCTGTAAATTTCCTGGGTCGACCTATAAACTACACGTTTCCGGTCTAGTAACGTAAATAGCTAAAAGTGTAGGTCAACCGACAAGAGCTGCTATACAGAGTGAGATCTAGGTAATAGTCCAAAATTGCAGGAACGATTCAGGAGCTCAAAATATTACTATTTGTTTATGACAGTCCAAAAGTTGAGTATCTTTTTTGATATAAAAAACATCAAGGATTTGAAGTGTGCTATCAGATTTGTAATAAATAAGCGCACAAAAATTATATGCCAAAATTCACTAGTGAAACCGCAAGTGGCGCCCTCTACCAAATCTATCAAAAATAATATCATATTCGTATTTGTCGACCCAAAAAACCCCTCTATGCCAATTTTGATTATAAAAGACTGAATACATAATTCGCTAGAGACAAAATTTGAAATTTTAAGAATAAATTTAACACCCTGTATCTTCTAAACTATCAACTTTCGGACTAAAGCATTTATACATAAATAGTAATATTTTGAGCCCTTGAATCGATCCTGCAATTTTGGACTATTACCTAGAACTCACCCTGTATAGTTCTTTTATTAATGCCAATAGGGCTTCAAGGCATCTAGCAGAAAATAATGTTTTACCACACAGGGTAGCAGTGCAGATTTTTTTTGCGCGACATGAAAGTATAAAGACTACTTAACTTAATAATATATATACGAAAAATATGATAATCCTACATTTTTTTAAATCGTTCGTAAATATTAAGGATTTATTTTGAAAAATATGTTTTAATAAAAATGGTCGTTATAGAAATATGGGAAATTATTACTTAAATATAAAAGTGCAGAAAAACAGCAAAAACTTACCTCTTTTATCTTCATTCATCATAAAAAATTTATTTATAAAATATAAGTTTTAAAAAAATTACAAAGTTTAAAAACGTCTGCTGCAATGTAATAATATTTTGCAGAACCTACCACTAAGTGAAGCCTTTTTGACAAGTTACGGCAATTCTTTTATTTTTTTGTTTTTGTTTTATGACTCACCAAAGCCTACTCGTTTCAAATTAATGTCAAGAGTTGGGTAATAGTGCTAATTTTTTTTTTGGAGATATTCAATATTTTCAGGGACCTCTGGCCCTCTGTGCGGCGGGACGTCTGGCAACCCTGGTCTTGAGTAGCTAAAGGTAATTAAAGTTTTGTTTATACCCTAGTTATTAAAGAACCCATTACATAAACCGATGTTTGATGGCTCCATCAAACAACGCATAAACGCTTGAAAATGTCACTTTACTTGCTTATTTATGAGCAGTTTCCTTTTTGAATTTTTGCCCCTCTGATGATTTGATAAGGCATCATTGACGCTGTAAATTGAATGAGTCTCGTTTTCTTGTGACTCCCAAAGACCGACCCACCTATTACGCATAATAAAAACAGCAACACTACTTTCATTAGAGACTCATTGCAATAAAGCCAGTCAGTAATTGTGCCGGGCACTATTCTGACAGTTTTCCATTGGAAACTGACAGTTGATCTTTCAAAATTGACATACCAAAGTCGATTTAATAAATACAGTTGTTTATTTTTCATTAATACTTCCGGCTCTTATAATATACAAAGGCCTAATTTTGAAAGAAGACAGCTAGCTGTTCTTATAATACGAAACTGTCAGAATAGTACCCGGCACATTTATTGCCTGGCTTTATTGCAATAAGTCCCTATTAATAAAAAATTTTAATAAAAAAAACACCCAACTGCTAAATCTACATGTACAGGGTGTCTCATTATATTTTTTCCTAACTACAGAGCCGGAATTATTAATGAAAAATAAACAATTGTATTTATTAATTCGACTTCCTACAGCAATTATTAATGGTCTAAAAAGGGTGGGAAAAAATATAATGAGACACCCTGTACCTACTGGTCGCAGTTGGGTACAAAATTGTTAGGTATACCTATAATGTACGACATGCTTCAACTTTTAGTTTTGATGGCCAAAGCGCACTTACTTAAAATTGGGTAATTTCGTACCCAACTGCGACTAGTAGGTACATGTAGATTTAGCAGTTGGGTGTTTTTTTTCTTAATTTTTTTTGTTTTCTACTTTTAGATTTAATTCTGCTTCAGCCATTGATTTAACTAAATCAAGGTACCTAATTATGACCTATATCATTCATTTGTGTCAAACATTGAACTATGCCCAAAGGGTAGATATGTGCGTTTCTATAAACATTAAGTGAGGGTGGAGGGGGAGGAGAGAGGGAGGGGGGGAACTAGTGAAATTGTGTTGAAAAAAATCTTGAAGCGTGTGTAGAAAGAATGTTTCAAATGGCTTTCTATTTGTGAAAGCTTTAGCTAAACTATTACTAATAAGAGGAGAGGGGAGGAGAGAGGGAGGGGGACTAGTAAAATGGTGTTGAAAAAAAAATCTTAAAGCGTGCGCAGAAAGTATTTTTTAAATCGACCTATATTTGATAAAATTATGCGAATATAATTTTTGAATAGGGTGTGGGGAATGACAGGAGGGCCGATAAGTGCTGTGGACTACAAAATCATTACAGCAAATAAGAAGAGATTTGCCAAGGGTGATCAAAAAAAAATCATTAAAATCCCCTGAAAATGGCGTCTGAAGACCGCCCTGTTGATTCCTGTTTAAAAAAATATATACTTTAGCACCTTCGGGATCAGTAGAAATTCAACGACACCTTTTTTGTCACAATCGAATCAGCCGTTTAGTCTCTAGCGCGACACAAACATACATATTTACATATATATCCCAAGCGAAAACCATAACCCTCCCTTTCGCCGTGCTGCAGTTGGGTAAAAAAATGTTTTTTTCAACCGATAAGAAAAGTTCATGTTCTATCCAAAATTCTAACCTTTAAAGAATTTTTTTAAACATCTTAAAAACTAAAACTTTGACAAATTGATTATAACAAAAAATATTTAAAAAAAACTTTCGGTTTCGGTTCGGTTCGGTTTTGGTTTAATAAAAATAAAATTCCGTCTCATTAAAAAATTTTATTCTTAAAAAAAACACACGTCTCAATAGAGTATTTGAAAAATGACCATTTTTTCTGCTCATTGAAAATTTAGCAAGCACTATTTATCCAGGAAATTTAACGGAAATCGGTCTAGCGGTGTAGAAAATTTTTAGTACGGATACACACGTGACAACAGACGTATACGCCGAAAAACACTTACATAATGCAATTTTGACTTTACCTCAAAAGGTATCGAGGTAAACTTTTCCCAGTCACCGCTTATTAAATATCAAAAATATTTAATTCTTTTAAACAGGGTGTGAATTTTTTTTTGCTTATAGCTTCTGCACTTTACAAGATATTTAATCAGTCGACTAGAAAGCACATTTCTTGATAAATAGCATAGTTTCTTAGAAAATTGGGCAAAAAATGTGAGAAACATGTTGGTTTTTCTTTTAATTTTTTAAAATTTTCTTAACAGACGCCACTGGAAAGTTTGCTATTAGTCCAATTCAACTGACTTATACATTCTTTAAAAAAGAATCTCATTTCCTAATAAACGTTAGCATATTTTTTTTTCACTGGGCTTTGTGTCTGAGAAAATTGGATAAAACTTGTAAAAAAAAGTTTGGTTAGTATTTATTTATTTACGGACGCCCCCAAATTGTTATTTATAAAAACACTTTCCTTATGTTATACAGCATTGTAAAGAAAATATTATTGTCTACAATAAACTATAGTACACATGTTTTTTGATGGAGGGCTTGGTTTATAACGAAATCAGATAAAACCTGTGACAAACATATATTTTTTTATTTTTTACATTACCTCCATAACGACAGTCACGAAAGAAATAGGAGAGTGGGTTGTTAGAAAGGGGACTCAAAACTGCCGGGCAACTCCAAGACAACAACACTCCAAAACTTTTCTAAACAAGCCAGACAAACACAGAAAAAACCAACTCCTGGAATTAAACAGGAATAGCCTTAGAATAATCACAAGGCTATACACAGGCCAATGCCGACTCAACAAACACATGAACAGACTGGGAGTAAGTAACACACCAGTGTATAGGTTCTGTGGTGTTGAGGAGGAAGCGCCATGTCATCTAATCTGCCACTGCGTAGCAAGACAGAGAACAAGGGCGAAAATATTCGGACCTAGACAGATAGAGCCTCAAGATCTTGAGGAAATATCTCCAAACTGATCTGCTTCATAAAAGAGATAGGTATTGGTTCGGTTCGGTTCGGTTCGGTTCGGTTCGGTATTGGTGATATTTAAGTTGGGACGAGCCACAATAGACCACTTAAGTCGCAGTGGAGGGGCAACATTCGCACCACTCATAATCAAACCTAACCTAACCTACCTCCATAAACGGACGCCGCGCCGCTGGATTGTTTGTATATACATTGCTAAGAAGTGAATTTTTGTGTCTACAATTAAGAGTATTACATATATTTCCATTGAAAGTATAGTTTTTGAGGAAATTTTAAAAAACTTAAAATCATCAGGTTTCGGGGGTCTGGGGGTTTTTGTAGCTAAAATTTAAAAAGCTAATATTGTTTTATTTTATGGTTAGATTCTACACATTGTGGATACATTTTTGTGTCATTGTGGCTTCAGATAAAAATAAATGGATCCATGGCAGATCTGATACCTTCCTAGCTAGCCTAGATGTCGAACACTACTTTACCTGAAAAATTTATCAAAATCGGTTAGCGGTTTAGGAGCTATAGTATTACGGCGGATATACACACACACAGAGACAGACATCACGACGGTGTTGCTAAGATAGGTCAAAATACACTCAAATAACACATTTTCGACGTTATCTCAAAAAAATATATTTCGTCGAAAATAATACTTCTCTAGCTATTGCTACTCTGGCTAGGAAGGTAAAAATTAGTCCGGCAACATCCGTAGCGGTAATCTATGACTTATTCTCAGCTAGTAACCATTGTCAAACTGCGGTCCTCATATTTTTTATACTCATTTACTTCTAGCGACTGCACTATTTAAACTTATTTTCGGTTCAGTTCGGTCTCAGAACTTTCCCGGTGGTGGAAACAAGGTATTAACAAGTAACCGGGGTGGTAGAGTAAAAGGTCTGTATCTTCCGCCCCTATTCTGAGAAAAGGGCCATTTATAACGATGTTGTAAATAAATTAATGAAGAGTTTTTCTCAATGGCTTTCAGGACTAATTATGAGGGGATGATTTTAGGGAGAGAAAAGGTCTTTAGGTGCTTTAATATATTCACAGAAGAGATTCCTTTGACTTTTCCACTTACTATTTATGTTCAATTTGTTTTCATTTATAAGTACATATTATAGTATACCTACTTATACCCCATTATGGAGATTTTTGTCAAACATAGCCATTTCCTCTGACAAAAAAAACCAAAGTTGCAATTAGTTTATTAATGTAACCAATTTTGAAAGCACTATTACACAAACATTTTTAAATTGTAAAGAACATTACGTAGAGCAGGTTAAAGTGGTCAAGCCTCTGAAAGTTTACCTGTAAAATAATTAAAAAAAAACAAAATCACGGTAAAAGAACAACAACATCAACCTGAAGTCTAGTTTTGTAATAAAAAAATAAGTTTTAAAAACTTTGTCTAAAACTTTTAGTTCTCAGTTTTTACTTTATTTTTAAAATCACGAAAATTAACATTTTTAACTCTATATTGTAATTTTGACAACCGATATTTTCTTTTAAATTTTACAAGATAGTTTAATTTTAAATTTCCATTTTTTTAAACAAAATGATGTCTGATTTTTAACATATTGTTTTGTTTTTCACAACTAAGATTAACAGATGGAAACTTATTCTTAAAATGTTTAATATTTTATTTTTAAGCACGACAAAATTATTTTCCTTTAAACAAAAATTCATATCGGTATTTAACTTTATAACATAACTAAAATCAATGCATATATAAAGGAAGAATACTTCTATTTTGTTACTGCTAATCGCAGTAACAACTTAACCGATTATAATGAAATTTGGGATACATGTTCTATGAGCTATTCTGTCTCGTTAAGGCAATTTTTTTACGCCACGACGCACGGAGGTCAGCTTGTCTAATTTAGACGATCGAAACCTCAATATCGAACTATTTTCTATCATAACCACTAAGTCTTAAAAAAGTGCCTTATTATTAGACCCCAATGCAGAAAAATGATCAACTAACTCGTTGTCACTTGTTACGACGACAAGTCATAGGCTGTTTTTATAGCCTGCAATGAACCGCACTTATTCCGCGCGGAAAGGCGATTTTCAAAAGTGCTTCAAGTTGGTGAACCAGAGATTATATGGTGATTTCTTCACGTATATTTAAAATACGGGTTAGTATCTTTAATTTTTGCTATATTTGCAAAGTTTCAATTTGCTTATTAAAAAAATTAAATAAAAGTTTAGAATTTTTCAAATATGTATTATATATATTGGACTGAAAAAGTCTGGATCGTTACGTATCAATTGCGTTTGTGACTTTATTATTTTAATCATGTATCAAGGGTTGTATTGGTGCTACATTCAGCTGCCGCTTCTTGCCGCTGTATTAGCTATGATTTATTGTTTCAGCGTTGGCGCATTGGATTGGCCGACGTAATTTATTTAAAATGTGGCGCAAAACACCGGTTTCACAGGATAAAAATCAATCCGTTTTGAACTATGTATGTGAAAATAGTGAATATAAAGACTACGATAAAAGATATCAGTGCATGGTAAAAAATTGATACATAGTATAACAAGATTAATAAATTTAGTTAAATTTTTATAAAAAAGCTATGTTAAATAAAAAAAGCTATAAGCTAGTTACGTACACACACTCTCAAAGTATCAATATTTCAAGTTTTTTTGCTTAAGAGGAAGAAACGATATGGAACATTATTTTTGGAGGCGACTGTACCATCTCAGTATATTAAAATCACATTTTTTAAACGCTAGTTGACATTTCCTAACTTTCAGCATCAATTTATCAAAATTAAAACCATAAAATAATTTCGATCGTTCAGAACCCACAAGCTGACCACCGTGCGACGTGTGCAAGTCGAGCTAACCGGCAAATATGGTTAATTTTAAGCTAGTGGTTTAAAAAATAAGCAAGATACATAAAGGTTGGATGAAATTACGAAATTATTAATTATTCTCCTTATATAATAAACAACGAACTATGGGAAAAACTGATATCGTTGTTTTTAAATACTCAAAAAAAAACACAAATGGCTGAAATCCGCGGACTGTTCTCTTGACTTATATAGTCAGATATCGTCTACTTAAGATGTGGGTTTTGGACATATATACAGTGTGTCCATGGATTGAGTTACGCTAAAGTAAAAATGATAAAAAATATTAGATTTAGATTCTGATTGTCTAGGAATTGCTCCTGCTTGGTCTTAAACTTAAATCAATTAAATAACGTAAATAAGTAGTTTGATTTGATAAAAAGTGTTAAGAGTAATGTACCTGTGTTGTGTTAAGAGAAAAGTTATTAGGCAAAGTTGTTTAGAATTAAAAGTAACGACTGATTTCCAATTTTCAGAAAAATCAGCTTAAAATCGTCTAAACAAAATTTTCATAATCGACTTAAGCGTTGATTTTTATGAAAATTAAGAATCAGCCTTAACTTTTGATTCTTAACTACTCTTCTTAATAATATTTTCCGATATCTTTAAAAACAAAGGTATTTTACTCTAAACACTTTTTAGCAAATCAGCATACTAAACGACCCTTTAGATTAATTGATTTGATTATTTTTTTTTACCATCGTAGTCTCAGCTAAGCAGGAGCAATAGGGTGTTTGACAGTAGTAAAAAATAAATATATATTTATTTTTAGACATCTCTTTAGGTCTTGGGAATGCTAAAAACAAACTTTTTTGTTTAATTTTTTCTCTAATTCATGGTTCTTTTAATTAAATAAATTCATTGAATTAAAACAATTAGCCACGTGATTCAAAACAAGCGGTCTACCAATCAGCCGCGAGTGACGCCACGAAACAGTAAACGCCTCGAACGAACCTATTTCCTGTGTTATTTTCTTATGGAAGGTAATGTTTGCTTTGGTTTAAAGTGCGAATTATCGTCTTACATCAGATTTTATTTTGTGTTTTGCTTATAAAAACATTTTCAATGGAAAACGGATTCTCCAAAGCCGATAGCTTCAACTTGCCAATGTTGAACTCCTTTATGGTGGCAGGCGTCTTTGCCAACAACAGTGATTTTTGTTCTGCGGAATTTAGAAACGTTAAAATGTAATGTAAGTATTCGATGAGTTGTTTTGTATATAACTAAAAGTTTTTTTACGATATTCTTCATCTACTTTTACTCATTTAGATTTTGAGGTTAATTTATATGTTTTGCTTCTTTGTTTAATATGCCACTTACAATAGGTTCATTATCTGAAAAAACAAAATAAAAATCATGTAATAAACCGAGGGAGGGACAGGTAGGCAAAAAGTATACAACGACCAGCAATACTTGAAGTACTGCAACAAGACGCTAGCGCTACCAAGTCCACTTTCAATCCCTGGCTTCGCAAGCGCAGATCTACCAATATTATTTACCTCATGTCTTAGAATAGATGCATACAGGGTGATTTTCACTTGAATAATTCTAACCACATGAAAATAGAAAGTTTCAAAAACCTAACCTAACAAAACCTAATCAAATCTAACCGAACCGAAGGAAACTGAACCAATAATTTTTTTCAAAAAAAAACTTTCCTGACTTCCTGCCCGGGATCCTAGAGGATGTGGAACCGAACCAAACCGAACCTAACTAAACTGAACCAAACCTAACCTAACCAAACTAAACTACAACACGTACTGCTAATTAGGTTTAGTTGGGTAGGGTTAGGTTTGGATAGGTTCGGTTCGGTACGGCCCGGTTCGGATTCACATCCTCTAGCATCCCAGGTAGGAAGTCAGGAAAGTTTTTTTTTTTTTAAATATTGGTTTAGTTTGCTTTGGTTCGGTTCGGTTAGATCTGATTAGGTTTCGTTAGGTTAGGTTTTTGAAACTTTCTATTTTCATGTGGTTAGAATCATTCAAGTGAAAATCACCCTGTACATCGATTCTAATACATGAGGTTAATAATATTGGTAGATCTAGCGCTAGCGTCTTGTAAGTACTGCATAGGTTACACATAGTCCTGCGTAGGTACTGCCTAGTCCTGCCTATGCACTGCCTAGTCTTGCATATGCACTATGCACTGCTCAGTCCTACATTTAGCCTGCATGTGCACTGCCTAATCCTGCATTTAGAGGTACTCCCTAGTCCTGCCTAATAACTGCCTAGCACCGCCTAAAATGGCTCTGCTACATAATAGCGCCCTACAAAACAGCGCTGCTTCAAAATGGCGCTGCCACAAAATAGCGCTGCTACAAAATAGCGCTGCTACAAAATGGCGCTTACAAAATAGCGTGCATCAAAATAGCACCTTACAAAATAGCGCTGCTACAGAATAGCGCCTTACAAAATAGCGCTGCTACAAAATGGCGCTGCCACAAAATAGCGCTGCTACAAAATAGCGCTGATACAAAATAGCGTGCATCAAAATAGCGCCTTACAAAATAGCGCGCATCTAAATAGCGCTGCTACAAAATAGCGCGCATCAAAAACGAGCTCAAAAAGCATTATTAAATACAGCAACAGTTTGACTAAGGGATCTCTTTCTAACATATTTTTTCAAAAAAAAAAAACTTTCCGGTCTTCTTTCGCGGGATCCTAGCCGGTGTGAAACAAAACTGAACCGAACCGAACTGAACCGAATCGAAGTATCGGTTTAGTTCGGTTTGGTTTCACAACCTCTAGGATGCCGGTTCGGTTCGGTTTGGTTTCACACCCTCTAGGATCCCGGGAAAAAATCAGGGAAGTTTTTTTTTTGAAAATATCTGTTTCAATGAGGTCACCGGGAGAATAGCGCGCATCAAAAACGCGCTCAAAAAGCATCATTAAAAACAGCAACTGTTTGACTAAGGAATCTCTTTCTAACATATTTTTTCAAAAAAAAAAAACTTCCCTGACTTCTTTCGCGGGATCCTAGCGGGTGTGAAACAAAATTGAACCGAACCGAACTGAACCGAATCGAAGTGTCGGTTTAGTTCGGTTTGGTTTCACAACTTCTAGGATGCCGGTTCGGTTCGGTTTGGTTTTACACCCTCTAGGATCCCGGGAAAAAGCGAGGGAAGTTTTTTTTTTGAAAATATATGTTAGAATGAGGTTACCGGGAGTAGTAAGTTATAAGACGCTATTTTGAAGCAGCGCAATTTTGATGCGCGCTATTTAGTAGCAGCGCTATTTTGATGCGCGCTATTTTGTAGCAGCGCTATTTTGTAGCAGCGCTATTTTGAGGCAGCGCCATTTTGATGCACGCGATTTTGTAGCAGCGCTATTTTGTAAGGCGCTATTTTGTAGCAGCGATATTTTGATGCGCGCTATTTTGTAGCAGCGCTATTTTGTTGGCGCTATTTTGATGCACGCTATTTTGTAGCAGCGCTATTTTGTAGCAGCGCTATTCTGTGGCAGCGCCATTTTGAAGCAGCGCTATTTTGTAAGGCGCTATTCTGTAGCAGAGCCCCTAAAAATGTGTACACCTTTCTGCCTATTATAATTGTTCACCCCTTGTAATAAACATAACCTCAAAAATGTCATCGTCATTTACGAAATAGTTATATATATTATAGACAACATGAAAAAAATTAAAAGAAACAATTTAGTTATACTCACATCAAAGTGATCTTCACAACTGTAAAGTAAGGATTGATTAGATAAAGCCCTTGGGTCTCTTGGCACAAGTTCTAGCCACTTTTTTCGTTATTTTACTGCTGTAGGCACATGGATAAATAGTTTTTTAGGTGTTTTATACTAGTAATCGAACACTCAGGCACTATACACCACAAAAACACAAAGCAAAAACAAATAAACACTTGAGTGCCGTGTATCTGTCCGCGAGTTTACTGCGCTGTGACGTCATTGCAACGCCATGCTAGAAATGAGCGTTTTAGCGGCAAATTCAAATCGGAAATTAGAAAACTTGATTTTAAATGTGTTCCATGATAAAATATACTATTTTAACAATTTTGCATAGCAAATTAAGGATCTATGTATCATTCTAAACTCTTTTCTAAAATTTGTCAAATACCCTATTTCCAGAAAATCAGATTCTAAATCGAACATTTTTTGTCATTTATACCTGAAATCATCAAATCAGCCTGCTAAACCACTCTGTATATCAATGGATTTGGCTCATTTTTTGAACATCTTAGTTTCAGATCAAGCAGGAGCGATTTCCAGAAAATCAGAATACAAATCAAAATTTTATCATTTATAACTTACCGGCACTCAATCCGTGGACACACTGTATACACCTAAAAATCGCTTTATATCTTAGTTTCCTATATCATATTTGCAAAGTTACCGTAACGTGTTATGTTAATTTTTTTCCTCCCATCCTGGGACACTCTGTACTTAACAATAAAATTAATGTTTTTATTATAACTAAATCTAAATTGCAGTCGAGTAACATAAAATAAACTCTCTAAAATCAGCAAGCCAATTTTTACCAAATGTAGGTTAAAACCCTCTCTGATAGAGTGGCTTTAATTGAAAAAATTGCATTTAAAAATTCGTTTAGTGGCTTGCTGCTAGGTACATGCACTTAACCCATAATATTTAAACTCCATATGGTAGGGTAGGCGTACAGAGAAAAAATTGGTAGTGCAAAATCCACTGCGTATATGAAACACGGTATATAACATGGGCGCACCCAGGGGGGGCCTAAGATTTTTGTAGATATTTTCCACATATCCTCGGGCCCCCCCCCAAGACATATTACTATGTGCGCCACTGTATATAACCTTTTAAAAAAATTACCTTTCCTGATAGGCAAAAATCCTCTTTAAATAAAAAGACCCAAAATACTTTTTTAAAACTAAAGCAACCCAAATAAACACAAACATAATTCAAATCCACCAAAAATTTTAGTGCGGCATATACAGTGTATCCCAAATAAAAGCAACTACATGGGGATTTCGGAAACGATAAGAGATACTATCGGAAGGGCTAAAAAATATCAAAACACAAAATATCGAACGCACAAAATATCGAAAATACAAAATATCGAAAACATACAAAATATCGAAACTACAAAATATCAAAACCACAAAATATCGAAACTACATTTTATCGAATTACAAAATATTAAAACTACAAAATATCGAAACCACAAAATATCGAATCACAAAATATCGAAAAAACAAAATATCGAAAATACAAAATATCGAAAACACAAAATATCGAAAATACAAAATATCCAATCTCAAAATATCGAACATACAAAATATCGAAATTAAAAAATATCGAAAATTAAAATAGAAAATTTCGAAACCTTAACCTAACCCAACCCTGACGTAACATAAACTAATCTAACTAAACCTAAGTTTCAAAAACCTAACCTGACGAAACCTAATCAAATCTAGCCGAACCGAACCAAAGCAAACTTGGTTCGGTTCGGTTCGGTTCGGTTCGGTCCGGTTCGGTTTTAATTTACACCTTCTAGGATCCCGGGTAGGAAGTCAGGAAAGTTAAAAAAAAAAAAAGTTGTTGGTTCAGTTTGCTTTGGTTCGGTTTGATTCGATTCGGTTCGGTTCGGATCAGTTAGATTTGATTATGTTTCGTTAGGTTAGGTTTTTGAAACTATCTATTTTCGTGTGGTTGCGTCATATTAGGTTGAGTTAGATTAGGTCAGAGTCAGGTTAGGTGAAGGTTCCGAAATTTTCTGCTTTTGATTTTCAATATTTTGTTGTTTCGATATTTTGTATTTTCGATATTTTGTATTTTCGATATTTTGTTATTCGATGTTTTGTTATTCGATATTTTGTGTTTTCGATATTTTGTATTTTCGATATTTTGTTGTTTCGATATTTTGTTTTTTCGATATTTTGTATTTTCGATATTTTGTAGTTTCGATATTTTGTTATTCGATATTTTGTAGCTTCGATATTTTTTCGCCCTTCAGTTTGTTTAAATAAGAAAAATGTTGCGCGATTCTAAGCCCAATCAGATGCCGTATCAAAATCAAAAATATCAACAGGGATTTGTTTTTTGAAAAATTGAAATATCACCGCCATCTTGCAAACAAATTTAATGAAATTTGGTAGTTTTGTATAAGCAACTGCGGCCAATTGAATGACGTTAACAATTTTTTTTTAGATCTTTTAGTTTTTTTGAAACCATGGCCAACTTTGTTATCTCTTACGACCGCCATATTGGATTTATACTTCAATAAATAGAGCATACAAGAGCTTTTCAATCATGTTTAATAAGCCTATCTTTGGATGACGGAAAATGTGAATTTATTTTAAAAATAGTTTTTCACTTGGTTGGCTGTGAAACAAATGCCTTATTTGTGTTTGTTGTCATACCTACGTAACTACCTTTCAAAAATTTTCCATTTATTTAAGTAACCCTTGTAGATATCTTTAATATTGATACAGCACCTGATTGGGCTTAGAACAGCGCAACTTTTTTCTTATTTAAACAAACCAAACCGAACCGAAATCCCCATGTAGTTGCTTTTATCTGGGACGCCCTGTATTTTGTCCCTAGATTTTTCGACCATACCACAGGCTCGGAAACATTACGGAATAATTTAAAGGTCAGTGGCGTAGCGTGGGGGGGGGGGGGGGGGCGGGGGGTTTGTCGCCCCTCCCGCCCCGAGGGTACTGGCGCCCCATGGGTGCCCGAAGCGCACTAAGCTTTATTAAGTAGCAGGGCCGGCAAATTGAGAGGGTGGCACAGCTGTCGCTAGGAAACGAAAAGACACGATGACCTTTTTTTTTGGTCACAAGATTGGAAACACTCAAAGACATTTAGCACATTTTGTCGCAAGATTTTTGATGGTCGCCCTTTTTATCTGTCGACCCCCCGCCCCTTCAGGCACACTACGCCGCTGTTAAAGGTGTGTCTTGAAAAACAAAATTTTCAAGGTATTTTTGGCTGTATTTTTTTAAAATAAATAAACCAATGCAATGCGTAAATGTTGCAGCTGCTTTTTTGTTCTGTTTTTTCCTTTCTTGAGAGTAATGATAACGGAGCAGTATTTTATGATAACAGAGCAAGCTTTATTTTCTCATTTCTATTTATATTTATTTCTTTCAGAGCTACTCTTTTACGTCCAGCATAAGGTTTTATCTTGTTGCTCTATAAGCATACAAAATTTTCGTAATATGTTATCGTCTTGAAATTTACTAAATTTGCTGGATTTTCTGGAAGAACTACTTAAAATATTATCTTTTACAGTCAATAAATGAAACACAATGAAACAGGTTGAGATTTCATTAGTATAGGAGAAAGGGGGGTAAAATGGGATACGGGGGTAAAACGGGATACCGCAGTTTTAGCTAAACTGCGCAATAATAAAATCTCTTCATATCAGATATTTTATCACCATGACAGTTTCAACTATCTGCAATATGATTGGTACCGATCGGCTGAGCTTAAGTTGGTTTTTGCTCAACATGTGATGTTGTGCGCGGTTTATTGTAAAAATAGCTTGCGCATTTAGTGACGGTACGTACATTTTTTACAGACTTTTGAAAATTTTGTTTATATTGAACAATTAGTGGGTTTATGTATTATTCATAATTAATCGCGTTGCCCGTAAAATTAGCCTTTTATTGTGTATAATTTTAGTTTGAATTTAATTTTGAAGAGGGCAAAACGGAATACCTTGTTATACCTAGTCACTTATATCCCATTTTTGCTCAAAATTTTTTAGTGTTTTTTTGTACCGTCACTGAAAGATTAATTTTATGTTGTTTTGCAAGAAATGGGCGCAAAATTCGTGTAGGAGAGTCGACAGAGACTCGGTCGCTGTAATTCTTTATAAACTTTGTAAATACTACATTTAATTATTATAAATATATTTTTTATTACAACTTTTTATTTTTTAATTAAGTATTTTAATCTTGATTGCCCCGCTCGTTTTGCCACATACAGATACCCCATTTTACCCCGTATGCAGAGTAAAATAGCCTTAAATACCATGCTCTCCACCAACATGAAGCAAACAGACCCATAGACCAGGGTTTCAAACTTATAACACACTTATCAATTGCTTTAGAATGGGGGGTTAAAAATCATTATTTTGTTTAAACTACTCATGTTTCATTGTTACCGAAATTTTGAGCACAAAGTTTTGTTAATTAAAACTTGTAACTATTCGCATTAAATTTTAGAAATATAAATAATTTTGGAATCATTGACGAATTATTTAAATTTTTTCAATTAATTAACAATGCATTTCTGTAATAATTACATCAAATTTTGCGTGCTAAATCCCTAATGCCACGAATAACAAATAAGCGAATTACCGGAAAGAATCCCTAAAATTTTAGCCATTTTAAGCTTTGGATTTTGAATCGAATATATTTCCCCTCGTTTTAATGCAACAACTGGTTTTTGGTTTAATCTCATCTTTCTCAACGACAATGACATATTTTTGGAGCTTACAAATATTATAAACAAAAAAAAAATATTGTCGATCCTAAAATAACCTGAAACGAGTTTGGTAAAAAGTCATCATAGCTAAAGATAAGTTGTTAAGGTTAGGAAATTATCAAAAAGTCTAACTTTTGAACGAAGCTTTGTCCTAAAATGCAGCCTGGATTATTCTAAAATGTCTCCTTAAAAATTTGTGTTTTGAACAAATAATAAGTGTTTTTGAGTTGTGTACTATTGTTATATATTTATTGTGAAACATAAGATAGGATTAGGTCAATTTATATATCATTAACCTAAATGAGTGATCTCCTTGTGGCCAGTGGCGGTTTCTCCATAGGAATATTTGTGCTGTGGACACCTAATAAATTAAAAAAATACAATTTTTTAAATACTCATGATAATCAATAAAATATTTACCGGGTGGGCCAAAAAAAACCGGACAATTTTTTTTTCATTAACTTTTGAACTATACCATTGATTTTAATAGGGCAAACTGCACTTGGCAGATAATTAATCAGAGTTCTGACTAAATGTATTTTTTTCTCTCAATCCAAAATCCAAGATTGCGGATGAAATTATATTGTACCCCTCAAAGATGCTCGTTTATTCTTGTGTTGCGAACATGTTTTAATTATTTTTTTAAATCAATAAAAAAGCCTTATTCTTGCCACGCACAGCAAGGTACAAATCAGCAAAATCGTTTTTGTGGTTCTAAAAAAAAAAAAAAAATATTTTTGTTGCAATCATTATTTTGATTATACGATTGCCTCGCCAATCATGTCTGCATTTATTTCCTTATAAATTCATTACTGCTGAACCCATGTTAATGAAATAAAAACCATCCTGGTGAGAATTGATTGCTTTTTAAAGATCATGATCAAAATTTATCCCTATCTTAAAATTTAAGATGACGGAATCATACTTGATTCTTCAAAATGGCGTGTTTATTCATATTTTCTAAGAATGTTTTAATTTTTGTTTTAATTTATAAAAAAGCACTAGTTTTCCCCCGCAAAACGACATACAAATTAGTAAAATCGATGTGGTGGTTCTCAAAAAGTCTGTTTTTGTTTCAGCAATGATTTTACAGATTATACGATTGCACTGCCAATCATGTCTGCATTCATTTCCTTATAAACAACCGAACCGAACTCATTATTACAGAACCGATCTTAGTGAAATAAAAAAAATCATGGTGAGAATTGATTGTTCTTTAAAGATTTTGATCAAAATTTGCCACCATCCTTAAAGTTAGGATGTCCCTTCAAAGAGGCAACTTTATTCTTATTTTCCGAAAATGGTTTAGCTTTTTTATAATTTAAAGAAAAGCACAAGGTACAAACTACTACACACTCGGCAACAAAAAAAGATTATTTCTGTTCCAACTTTGACAAAGAGGAATTTACTTGTCAGGTGGTTCCCTCTGGACTCTCTGACCATGAATCTTTGGTGGCGGAACTAAAAATTAAAGCTTGCAAAACAAGTAAAAGGCAAGAAAAACTTAGAATCTTTAGCAAAGCAAATTTTGATACGTTCAAAAAACTGGCTAACGATATAAACTGGGAACAGGGACTGCTTTCAGGGAATCCTATTCAAGTTTTTTAAACGAAAGTCACGAAGATTTTCGAAAAAAGTTTTCCATTAAGAAAAATATCGAAACGAATAAAAAAAAATTGGCTAACCAAAATGTATAAAAACTTCGGGAAGAAATTTGAGATCTCTTCATACAATAAAAAAATTTACTAACTGCCAACAATTTATTCAATATTTTAACAAATATCGCTCAGTATATAAAACAGTAATACGCGTGGCAAAAAATCTTTACTATGAAGAAAGAGCTTCTAAAGCTGAAAATAAAACTAGGGAGTATTGGGAAATAATAAACGAACTTCGAGGAAAGGAAAAAAAGTGCAATGGTATTGAAATTTCACCGTCAGACTTAAATAATTTCTTCACGTCCATTGCGGGTAAACTTTCGGGTCAATTGAGTTCCAACATAGATCCTATAAGTTATTTGACACCTACAATATATACTGATAAATTTTCTTTTACCTTAACAAATGTACTAGAAATCATACATATTATTAGAGACATAAGAAAGCAAAACGCAGCTGGACACGACAATTCAGGCAATGGAGGCATTGGCGACAGCCATAAATGTGTCCATAAGGGGAGTTTTCCCTAAATGCTTGAAGACCGCCGTTGTGGTTCCGATCCATAAGTCTGGACCCAAAGACGACCCGGCAAACTATCGCCCAATTTCACTTTTAACAACTATCTCAAAAATTGTAGAAAAAATCGTTAAAAAACAACTCTTGGCGTTTTTAGAAACACATGATATCATAGAGAGAGGCCAATTTGGATTTAGAAATGGCGTTGGCACAAATGACGCCATGTTTTCTTTCTTTGAAGAGGTTTTTCTGAGACTGAACGAGGGCGAGGTGGCTGCAGCGGTGTTCTGTGATTTTTCGAAAGCCTTCGATTGTGTGGATCACGGAATACTGCTGCGGAAACTAGAACACTTATTGCGTTCAGGGAACGCATCTCAATTGGTTCAGATCTTATTTTTCGAATAGGGAACAGTTTGTTCTTGCCAACGCTGAATTATCTGAGACGTTAAGGGTTGTTCACGGGGTGCCGCAGGGTTCGGTGCTACGGCCTCTACTGTTTCTAGTTTTCATTAATGACTTGGCCAATCTCCCAATATCGGGAAAATCTACAACATTTGCAGATGACAAAACAGTCGTATGGAAAAATAAAAATCAAAACAAGCTAAAAAGTAATACCCAGCAAGATCTTGTCGTAATAAAAACGTGGTGCTTCTCAAATAAATTATCTTTTAATCTTCATGTCTTACATTTAAAGGTTCACTTAAAGAGATTAAATTAGATAATGTTCCTCTTGAGCAGAAAACGAAGGTTAATGGTTACAAATAGATACAAGACTGAGGTTTGAGGCACACATAGAAGAACTAAACAAAGAACTGGCTAAATGGTGCTACATCATTCGATCTTTAGTACAGGCACTTGGCAAGGAAACCGCAAAGATGGCGTGCTTTTCTCTGATGGAATCACATCTGCGGTATGGCATTGCTTTTTGGGGGTAATATACTCAGGGGTCAGTACAATCAGTTTTTGTGCTTCAAAAGAGCAGTGCGTTATCTTTGTAAAAAAGGATGCAGCGAATCGTGCAAACCAATATTTTTACAGGAAAACATACTAACTGTACCATGCATCTTCATACTCAAATCAGTATGTTTAATTTTCAAAAAGTTTTCGGAAGTTACACAAAACAGAAACTATAGCTTTTGAAACAACAACCTACCACTGCCAATTCCAAAATCCACATTAACAAAAAACTCCATTATCAATGAGAGCATCAAACTATTCCATCATTTACCTAAAGATTTGAAATCTATTCAAGATTATAAACGATTTCGGATATCAGTTAAAAATCTCCTAGTTACCAAAGCTTTCTATAGTCTGACTGAGTATTATGAAGCATCATTTTAGGTATATTTTGTTTTTATTTTAAAATTTTTATAGTTGTTAGTTTTATAAAGTTTTGCATAGGTATGTTTTAAGTTTTTAAATATTTGGACCTCTACACTTTTAAATTTTTAAACATTTAATTAATTTTTAAATATGTGTGTTTAAGATTTGTATTACTTGTGCTATTTATTTATTTATTGTGGTTTCGTGACAATTTTATTCTTTGTAATCATTGTCTTCTTAGATTTAAAGCATTGAATTATATACGATATATAGAGATCACTGATTTAAAGTTAATGAATTAATGACTTAAGGTAAGCATGGGTGTAACCTGTAAGGACATGAAATATTTGTTTGTTTGTTTATTTTAGTATATTTTTTGTTATTTAATATTTTGACCGGCTTTTGAATTATTTTAATTTTAATTTGGTTCCGAGGTTGATATGGGCAATTTAAAAAACTGTCTGAATTATTATTATTATTTATAATTGTGCAGTTAGAAGTGATAGTAGTACTAAATTTTATTTAGCATACAAAATATTTATATGTTTGAACTAAATTATAAACTTTAACATATTGAATATTTTTAGTTTAAATAAGGAGTGTTATGTTTTTGGTGACAAACGTGTTTAAAAACTCAAATTCGCTCTCAATATTGCAAAAAAAGGAAAACATGTTAAACAGCGCCAATAATAATGTGTTTAAAATAATAATAATACATTGAAATTAACGACTATTTAGTGTATGTATAAATAAAAATTGCTTTGTCAATAGAAATTATGATTTTTTAGACAATAAAGCTTTCCGAATTGAATTGAATTAAAATTGGTGAAGTGGTTCTTACAAAATCTGATTTTTCTTAAACCATTGTTTTACGAATTATACGATTGCATTGCATTAAGTATGATTCTGTCAGACATCTTAATTTCTAAGATGGCGGAAAATTTTGATTACAATCTTTAAAGAGCAATCGATTCTCACCATAATTTTTTTATTTCACTTAAATCGGTTTAGTAATCGAATTTATAAGGAAATTATTGCAGGCAGGATTGGCAATGCAATCGTATAATCTGTAAAACAATGCTTGAAACAAAAATAGATTTTTTGAGATTGTCACACCGATTTTATTAATTTGTTCCTCGTTGTGTGGAGGAAAAGTAGTGCTTTTCTATAAATTAAAAAAAAAACTACATTTTCGGAAAATAAGAATTAACGAGCCATTTTGAAGAATCAAGTATGATTCTGTCCAACATCTTAAATTTTAAGATGGCGATTTTTAACCAGTATGTTTTTTATTTCGTCAACATCGGTTTAGTACTAATGAATTTATAAGGAAATGAATGCAGGCTGATTGACAAGGCATTCGTATAATATGCAAAACAATGGTTGAAACAAAGAAAATTTTGTAAACCATTGAACCGATTTTGCTGATTTTTACCTTGTTGTGCGTGGCAAGAATGCAGCTTTTTTAGTAATTTAAAAAAATAATTAAAACATGTTTTCAACACAAAAATAAACGAGCATCTTTGAAGAGTATATTTTAATTTCGTCCGCCATGTTAGATTTTGAGATGGCGGAAAAACAAATATATTTAGCTAAAATTCTGATTAATTCTCTGATAACTGCAGTTTGTCCCATTAAAATCGATCGTATAGCTCAAAAGTTATAATGAAAAAAAAATATCCGTTTTTTTTTGGCTCACCCGGTATATTTTAATCCTACTATATATACATATTTGTAATCCTGAAAGCCTCGCGGTAGCCCTCGATCGTCGCTGAGTGTCGCGTGAGCGTGCGATATTCACATTGAACGCGACGTTTTCTGTAAATGCCTGTGATTAAGAAAGAGAAGTACATAAATCCATGAAACAAATAATGCGTTCAAATAAAACATTAACCATTATGGAATCGATTCGGGCAGCGCACATTCATAAATACATTCTATAACTGCAGGCGCTTTAACGTGATCTCACCGGCTTGTTTGTAGTTTTGTCATTTTTATTTATTATTACGTAATTATAATTTTAGATCTTTTAATTAATAATTATAGATATTATTTGAGGTTAATTCCTAAAGACATAAAGCTTTGTTCGATAGAACTTATAAAAAATCGCAAATATTTTCTAACATCGAGTCCTAATAAAAAACTGAAATTCCTCTGCCGGAAATAAACTTAGTAAACTTTTTGTTCTTGAGTTAAATGTCAAAATTTAGTTCCAAACGAGTAAAAACTACTCGTTTTGTTACAACTTAACCTTAAGTTGATCCCTGTAAACTATAAAAAAATAAAAAAAATTCAAAAATTTTGAAAAAAGGAAAATGGAATTAGTTTTTGGCACCATTTTTATGTTACCTAAACCTCATTCAGGCACACCGTGTTACATCCCCACAAAATTTTGGTGAAATATGAAGACAGTGTCAGAGAACATTTCGCTAAAATTTCACAAAAATCTGTGGCGACATTTTAAAAACCTCTATCCCTTCATTCTGATTTTTTCATAGTCGTTGCCTGTATTTTTTCATTTTTTTTGTTTTATCTCGTCATAAAGATATATAGAATGCGCCGGGTACATATCAAAAATATAACCAATCCTGTAAACTTCAAAGGAACAAAAAAAGCTTAATTGATTATTTGATTGAACAGCGTTTGTATACATTTCAATTTGCCAATTATTTAAAATTTCCATTTTAATTGCCTCCAGACTTTGTCAACTCCGTTTTTAATGTTTGCAACGTTTTGCATTTGTAAGAAATTGTCCCTAAATGTATATTTATTATTTTATTTTATAAAGATATCACTATCACCTTTGATAAGCTTCTACTTCCAAAAAACCAACTACTATCACGTTCACCTGCCTTCTATGACAAAAAAACAACTAGCTCCTATTATTAAAAAACCAACTACTATCACCTTCTTCTAGCTTCTACCAGCCTAATAAACCAATTACCGCGACCTTGCCCTAGCTTCTACCAGCAAAAAATTAACTACAATTACCTTCTTAAATACCAAATTGCAAATCATGCAAGGACCTAAAACTATAAACAACAAGTAAAATTAAAGAAAGAAAAAAAGGAAAGGTGGGATTAGTTGGTTTTTTGGTAGTAGAGGCTAGTTGGTTTCTTGGTGGTAGAAGCTAAGGGAAGGTGGTTTTTGGGATAAAACTTGGTCGCAGCTGAGTAATAGGTCACTGTAGCCGGGGTAACAAATTAGATTCATAAGTTATTAAAGAATTATTGGAATAAAACCAGGCTATGAAAGTGCCAGGCAGTATTGTGACATTTACATTAAAAAACAGTTGATTCTTCAAAAGTCTAATTTAAAACTAAGTCGTGTATTTTTCATTAATAAAGCAAGGCAGTATTTATTCTGGTTCGTATATATATTCGGACTTATTGCAATAAAGCCAGGCAATAATAGTGTCGGGCTCTATTCTGACAGTTTCGCATTATAAGAGCAGCTGTCTTCCTTCAAAATTAGGCGTTTGTGCTTTATAAGAGCCGAAATTAAAAGTACGCCATAATTAATGTAAAATAAACGACTGGAATTATAAATTCGAATTTGGAATGCCAATTTTGAAAGATTACCTGTCAGTTTTCAATTGAAATCAGAATAGTGTCCGCTACTACTAATTGCTGGCTTTATTGCAATAAGTCACTATTCTCTAGTACCTATTTGTTTTTACCACAAACAAGGCGGCTTTACAGCGAAAAAAACGAAAATTCGTTGGTCAGTAAAATCTTTTTTAGTAAAATAGGCTTCTGACAAGTAAATAAAAGAAAAATAAAATAATGTTGATAAAAATTGTGTCTGCAAAAGGTCAAAATTTGACTTCTAAATATCACATGACATCTGTCATTTAGTGTCGCATTTATAAAGGATAAAGTTAGCTAAAGGATTGCGTGCAAATTTCCCTAATATGAGAACATTTTATTAAATGCTGCGAAGGAAATAATGTAAAGATATCAAAATAAGTTACAGTAGCATTAGACATAAAATTCTTGGTTTTGTTGAAGTGTGCGGAGGAGTAGAAGACAGAACGGGCATCTGAGGAGCAGCAAAGCAGGAAAAAATAAATTGCCGAAATGTAATTTGTCTTCGTCAGAGAATTATATCAGTCCAGATTACGGGGCTGAGAGCTGAAAACGCCAGAAAGAAAAACCTCAGAACAGAATAAAATAAATTAAGAATGTTTTTTTTTCAGAAAAAAAATCTACAAGCGTGCGGTTAATTTTTTTCTGGAACTTTTTAATTCTTATAGAGAAATTAGTGACCTCTGACTAGGGTTGCCAGATGACAATTTGATATACACCTCCGGCGTTAATCTAGAATATCGCCAACCTTCAGAGGATGATTTTTGAGTGATTAAAAAAAAAACTAAATAATCATGGTTCCCAAATGCTTAGTTTTTGAAATACAGGGTGTCAAAGTTTGAATTTTTTGTTTCTTTTTGTTATATAGCTCGTGCAGATTTTGAGATATTTGGCTTATATTTGGAACGTGTATTTAGCTATAAGGCATACATGATTGATCATCATTGAGCTATACATTTCAAAAACTGCACAAGTTATAAAGAAAAAACAAACAAAAAATTTAAACTAATAACAAGTATCTCAAAAACTAAGCATTCGCGACCCATGTCTATACATAGTTTTTTTCTTAAAATCACTCAAAAATAATCCTCTGAAGTTTGGCAACATACTATGTAACAAACACCCTGTATATTACTTCGTTTTAGTCATATTTAGCTGAGCTGTCAATTTTTCCAAAACAATATTAATTTTTTAATAAATAGATATAACAAATTTTAAAGTTGTATTGAAAAATAATCAAAGATTTAACTAGCTCCAAACGTAGAGAATTTCACTTTTTGCTTCACTGACTTTAGCGAAAACACCCTCTTCACATTCGCCTTACTTTCGTTACAGAAACTAGAAATATACTAGTTTGTCTTCATTAGATTAAAAGGAGGTATTACAATTCGTATTCTTTTAGTCATCTGGCAAACATACCTCTAACTAAATATCTTTTTAAAACTCAAAAATTTCTTAGTGGCCCTAATTTCATCGGCAACGCATTTGCCGCACGCTTAATGCGATGCTTACTGCACGAAAATGAGTGTCGTAAAGTACAATGTATCGCACCTTTATAGATAAAATGATGTTTTATTACCAGTGCCAGTGCCCCACCTCTCCTTCTTTTTCTCTTAGATATATGCAGCGCCGTAACTAGGGTGATTGCAATATTAGATTTTGTCGCCCCCCCTCTACAAAAACTGACTCAGAAGGCGCCTAATGGCGCCCCCTGGTGATGAGGCCCTGTGCAGGGTCACCGGTCGCACCCATCTGCGGGGAACTGCTATGGCCCCACCATAACGCAACTCGGTGCTTTTACTTGTATAATTTTGAAAATATGAATTTTCAAAATTTGACCATTATGATCTTCTCAGATTACCTACCGTAAAATTCGCTAAAGGACGTTTTTACGAATTTTAACCCAGGTTGTGTTTTTGAAGTCGGCTCGAGTCGACTAACTGTAAGAGAAACATTCAGCGAGCGGTATGATGATGCAGATGAAGGCCAGTATTATTAATTTCACCTTGTTAAAGTTTACACTTCTACCGTGTGGCCTTCAGCACACACAATTTTTTTTTGCATCTCTATGGCCCAGTATACTGCAACTCGGTGCTTTTGTTGATAAACTAGGTATATAGTTTGTGAAATATGAATTTGGTTATTTTGTTTTTATGGGATTCCCTATCCTAAAATTCGCTAAATGACGTTTTTCCGAATCCTAACCCAGTATGTAGTTTTTTTGCATCTCTATGGCCCTACCATACTGCAACTCTATGCTTTTGTTGACAAACTATATAGTTATTAAAATATGAATTTACAAAATTTAGCCATTTTGGTCTTATGGGATTCCCTACCCTAAAATTCGCTAAATGACGTTCTTCTAAATTTTAACTGAGAGTGTAGTTTTTTAGCATCGCTATGACCTCACCATATTTTAACTCGATAATTTTGTTGATAAACAGTATAGTTTAAAAAAAATGAATTATCGAAGTCTGGCCATTTTGGTCTTATGTGACCTTTTCCGAATCTTAACTGTGTGGTTTTTTCGCATCTCTATGGCCAGCGCCGTAACTAGGGTGATTGGCGCAATGTTAGAGTTTGTCGCCCCACCCCTACAAAAATTTACTCAGAAAATGCCTAACGGCGCCCTCTGGCGATGAGGCACTGAGCGGGGACACCGGTCGCACCCCTCTAGTTACGAAACTGATATATGTTGTTCGTATTAAATATTAGAGACTTATTGGTATAAACTCATGCAATAATAGTGTAAGACCGTTTTATGAAAGTTTTACATTGAAATACGACAGCTAATCTTGCAACATAAGGACTGTTTATTATACGAACCGAAATAAATACTGCCGACTTTAATTATAGATCAATAAACGACTTAGTTTTAAATTCGACTTAAGTATGTCAATTGTCAAAGATCAAGATCAACCTGCAATAAAAATCTGTCAAAATACTGCAATTATAGTGTCATTGCATGGCTTTATTCAATTAAGTCCCTATTATTTTTACCAGAGGACTATCAACTATCCTATTGTCCTACGATTGTAGTAAGAAATATGCTTACCAAAAAATACTGGATTAAATATTTCAATTTAGTCAATTTCTATTTTTGTAATAATTCTGTTCGAAAACTAACAATCTGGCCTCTGCTGCGGGCAAAGGAAATAATAAATAGTTTTTTTTTGGAAGGACCGACCGATGCAAAATTGCTTAGTAATAGGACGATTTATTTCCGCAATTTAGGAAGTTAAGAATAGTTGTTTTAGACCGATAACATGTACGAATTACTGCGAATTTTTTTTTCTATCGCAGGTTATATCCCGGCGCAAGCCATTTATCATACAAAGAAGCTACAGCGTAACATATTTGCCGCTTACGATAAACCGCAAACTTATCCAAACTCACCGAAATGTATACTAAGTGACAGTGGTGCACCCAGGAATTTGCCTTGAGGGGGGGGGGTGTGGGCGAGGCCTCATAAAGTCGTATTTTGTGCTATTTTGCCGTTTTAGTCATGAAATATTTGGAAAATACCTAAAAAAATATTATGTTTGGGACGTATAATAGCAATAGCCGGTATCATAAAGGTATGAATCATGGATCCCCTCATATATTCCAATACTCCCTGTTACCCATTTACACAATGATTGGCGTTTGATGCAAACATTCAGAAATAAAAATACGAAAATATATAGATACCAAATTTTCATAGATAGAGTTTTTGTCAACTGTACGCCGATGATTTAACGTGACGGATACACAAATAGATTAATATGCGTGTGTAAAACTAATCAGGACACTCTATCTTAAGGACCGCAAAAGGATATATGCCGATTGATATTGCTATTTCAAATATCGATGGCCTAACTGCAATACCCCGTATCTAACATGTTGATAATTTTTAGATAATTTGTGATTTAGGCAAAATGAGCTGGCTACTTTCATTGTGTAAAGTGAAATAAAACATATATGCGTGGGAAATCACAAATATAGCAAATATATTTTTTTATACCATCATAACCCTATTCGTGTTAGCTAAACTGTTTTTCGCTTTCCTTGTAAAGTTCCATTTCTTCAGATAAGGGATATTGCAGTTAGGCCATCGATATGTTATCATGCATCTTAGCGCCGGTACACACACGCGTTTTTCTGCAACGCGACGACGCAGCGTTACCGCAATTGCGGTCCGTCATACTATGAAATAAATGGCGCGATTCATACAGTTGAGCGGCAAACGCGCGTTCGTCTTGCGTGCATTCTTTAGAGAAACGCGGTAACGCTGCGTCACCGCGCTGCAAAAAAACGCGTGTGTGTATCGGCGCGTAAGGTACTGTAACAAAACGGGATTTGAGCATAAATGGTATTTTTGCCATTTATAAGTTTTTAAAGATTTTTAATTAAATATTGTTTTGACATCAACAAGCATTAATTATATGCAAGACTAGGTTAAGATTAAGTAAAATTTATGGCAACTCGGCGACTTGTTTTTAGGCATGTTTTCAGGTTCGCTGTATTTTAATAAAAGTTGTATTCGGCTAATGTGTCCTTTGAGCCACTAACATCAAAATAATTCTTATTTTGTAACTGGAAACAAATTTTAAACTATTTTCAATAAAAAAAAACACACTGTGTAAATTTACTTTCTAACGGGTTTTTAAGTCTGGCTTACATTGCTATTTTGTCTCTTAGTGGAGCGCTTAAAGCGCAGTCTATCTCTTTCTCGCCAAGGCGAAAGGGAGTAGAATTCTAGCCAATCAACGCCAAGATATTTGTCCCTTCAAGCGCAGCGTGGCTTTAACTGAGACGGGAAACTTTCGAAAGTCGTCAGGGATTTTACTCTTTAGTTTGTCGTTGCCTAGTACGGTATACTTTCATTTACACTTCTTAAGGGGGGGTTTTATTTCAACTGGGGAAATTTATCAATTATTTTAACATTGTATAAAACTGTTAACTTTGATATTCATAATTATTTTGGTCTTTTCTTTTAGAGTTTATTGATTGTAAAGTCATTAATTATTACTGTTTCCAGTGTTTTGAAATAATGTGTTTAACTGTTTTATGGTTTTTTATCAACAAAATACAAACCATTCGTTGCCCTAAAATCGGCATTTTCAATTAATAACATATCCCAAACCTATACAGTAATATTAAGTAAATTAAACAGTTGATTGAATAGTTTCACTCATTCAATCAACGTTTAAGATGTTGATAAATATATATATTTACAACAAATATATAAAAGGTTTATAAAACCTAAAAGTTTAAGAAGTGTGAATATTTGAATATAAAAGTTCAATGGTAGAAAAAATTTGATATTTAAATAACAAATATTAGAAGTGAAAGTGTGAAGCTGCAAGAAGAAAATTGAAAAGGTATGTATGATTATCCTATTAGTTATACATTTGAGAAAAACGTTTATAGCATACTTTTCCTCCAAGAACCGCCAAATTCCCTTTCGAGATCGTGTAAATTTAATAACATATAGTAACATTTAATCTTTTTATAATTTATATAAGTTGTAGCCTAAGTTGGTAGTTTACAACCTTTAAGCTTTGGCCACTTGAGGTGACAGTCCCACTGTCACACACAGGCCCCTGTTACAAAGTGGTGTCAGGTGTGGGGTAATTTAGTTTTTGGAAAATTTGTGAAAAAATTTTGGAAAATTTGTGAAAAAATTTTGGAAAATTTGGGAAAAATTTTGGAAAATTTGTGAAAATTTTATGTTGAAAGTTTGAGAAAAACTCAGTAGTACTTTAGTTAACCCATTGGTAGTATTTTGTTGGAAAAACTAAAGGAAATTTTTGTAAAATTGTTCGTTTTAAAAGAAATAGTCTTGTCTAGTTTTTGAAAACCAAAACTAATTTGTTGGAAGATGTGCCATAACTGTTTTTCGTTGTTTAATTTACTAACGTTATAATCTGTGTTACAATTATTTTATGAATTTTTTAATATTTTTGAATATTTTTTTGTCCTTGAATCAGTAAATACAAGGAAAATGTCAATGTCATGACAATGTTTCTATTGATATATGATCACTTTAAATTTTTAAAAGATAAATTGGTAGAATATTTTTTATTGAAAAGTTAAGGTTAAATACTATCCGAATATGCCAGCAAATAAAATGCTCTCCATTTCTATCTGGAGGACGGACTCTCCAGCATGCGAAAGGATCAACCTTTTGCCTTAATAAAGCTGTACAGAACTCTAGATTTGAGTTATAACTCCAAAACTCGTTGGTAAACTTTTAAAATTGTTCCATTGAAACATTATTTAAATAAAATGGATAAAAGAGTCCATTATTTTGTCTTAATTGTAGCACAGTGTTGTTAAAATAAAGTCTCATTAAACTTATCATTCTCTTGCCATTAAAAGCCTATTTTGTTGAAATTCGAAAAGCTCCTTAAGCTTTTGTTTTTCTAGCTGAATTTTTTAAGAATCTTTTATTAAAAACACAAAAAAAAGAGTCCATTGCAACTCTTGATTTTTGATTAGTTGCCTGAAACAATAATTGCCAACCCTTCCTCTGACAAACCACTGATTTTTTTTGAAGACACCCGTCAAATATAACTAAGGGAGGATATTTTTTATTTATTTTATTGCATTAATAACAGTTTTTTTTGTATTTTTGAACCATTAAACCTTTTTTATTGATATTTAATAACATTTTTTTGTTTAAATAATACAAAAATTTATGTTAAGTCATTATAACATTGTTTTTATAAGTATTTTTCTTCGTAGATATCGATATTTCTACTTTATTTTGGTTTTATTGCTTGTTTAAAACCTAAAACTTCATTTGGCAAAAAGTACCTAAGCCAAATTATTTGACCATCTAAGTATCCAAAATGGTGTAATTAATTAATCTCAAGTAATTTTCCATTGATATTGCATCATAACTTTAAAAATTATAATTTCTAACTACTTTTTCCATGCAATTTCATCTCTCATAAATTTGTGCTACAGGACTGCTGCAAAGTGTCTGGTCAGGATAAACTCAGAAAACAGACCTAGCTACTAGCAATATCTTGTATAGAATATGTTGTGATAGATATTTTTTGTTGTCATTTTTGTACTCTCTATATCATACATATATGATTGAGATTTACCACAAGTTCAAACCAATGAACCACGAAGTATTTTCAAATTTTATGTTTTTATATTTCCAGATTTTCAAAATGTATTTTATTTTCCAAATTACACACAAGTTTCTTTTTGGAAAATAAACATGACTAACTGATTTCTTTGTATCTCAGTAACAACTTTGTCGATTATGAGAAATTTCTTTATTATAAGGTCCACAAGTAAATCTTTCAAAATTTAAAAAAAAAACACTAAATTGTTAAAACCATGGACTAAATAAATGTAGTCACAGCAAATATCGACTCTATTCAATTATTATCAAATTAAAAATAAAAATTTACGTTTTATGTTACAAAACATAGCATTCAAACATAGCATTCTTTAAAACGACGTACCTGTCGAACTATTTTTGCTTTATAATTTTCTTATTAAAGTACGTATTATTCTTTTCATAAAAGAAAAATTTGATTTTTTTTTCTTAAGTTGGATATTATCAGCACTATCTGCAAATTCACAGCTTTTAAGTAAAGTGAGGTAAATGTAAAAATCTCCTGTATATTTTTTTGGTTTTTTTGAGAGAGACTCTATTTTATTTATTTTCTTTCACTAACATGTAGGTAATCAAGTGAATTTCGTTTCATAATATTTTTAATCAAATCAAAAAGTATATTGTCGTTTATTATCGTAAGTTATTGTCAAGCCATTTTTGCATAATGGTATACCTAATTAAATATTATGAAATGGAAAAACCTATGTCGAACCCTTCATTCAATTTTCTATGATTCAGGTAAAGCAAACTAGATTGTCCAAACAAAAACTTTCGGGTTTTTGTTTGTAAAGTCATAAACTAATTTTGTCTCATTATGTAGATGTAGCATTATAAAAATATTTTGGGAAAAATCACAATAAAAATTATTTTTGCTTTATTTTGTCATTATCTTTGCCCTTAAAGGAATTAATCCGCTACATGCGAAGTAATTAGGTAATTAACTATTTATGTTAATAAATGAACTCATCACACTTAAATATCTTATTAAATATTAACACCTTTGAAATTAAAACCTAAAACGACTTATTACCAAATAGATCATTCTGAGTTAAAACCATGATGTAGAAAGAAAAAAATGATTAGGGAGTTTGATAAAAAGCTCATATTATGAAAAAAAAGTACTGATCTTTGTCAACATTAAAATTTGGTACATGTCTAACTTTGAAGACCTATTTTTTTTCGAAAAAAGATCTAAAGTTATATCCTAAGAAAGGATATTAAGAAAATTCGACCTATTTTAAATCAAAGCAATAAAATAACCACCTTTAGCGAAAAATGTACGTTATTTTTCATATTTTCAAAAATCAAAACGTTAACCTAACAGAAAACTAAACTTTTTTTTGTAGAAAAAATAAAAATGGCATCCATATCGGTTTACTAGTTACCATCTTATAACACAACTTAGCCTATTTTAGAGAGTTTTTCATCCTATTTTTTTTATTCGTATGTCATTGCATTGAATAATAATAATAAATAAATTATACACCAATTAACTTAAAAGTCAAAACACGTTAACTAAACTTAAGAAAGGACTATATTACCTATTGAGAACCGCCCATAAGCGTTTATCTCAGTACATATTTTAGATCGAGTCAAAATTTTTATTTATAAAGTCCTTTATTTTATCATCTATATTTTACACTAAACGCCACCAGGGGGAGCAATGATTGACATTGCGCAAGTTGTAATTAAACATTATTTGTTATAAACGACCACTAGTTTTATTGTCTAATAACAAGAGTGAAGATCTTATTTTTCTATGCATAGTGTATGTGACATTCACAAGTTACCACAGAACACAGTAGAAAAAAAAAAATAATTTTTTGACAGTAATTTTTGAGTTAAACAAGTTTTACATTGGTAATTTTAACAGTACATTCATTACCTTTTAAAAAGAATGGTGCTATCTATCTATTTATTTAGCCTTCTTCGATCCATCTTTGGATATAGGCCTCCTTCAATATCTTCCTCTCTTTCCTGTATGACGCCGTGTTCATCCATCTAGTCCGCATGTTTCTTCAAATTGTGCGCTCATCTCATTTGTGGTCTTCCACCACCTCTTATTTTCCCAAGGTATCCAGTTTACAATACATTTGTTTGACAAAAAGACGATCGATTTAACAAATGTATTGGTGCTATCGACCATGTCTTAAATGAAATAATATTTTGTAAAGCCATACAGTAATTTTTTGGAAAAAACATAATCTCACAGCATTTTTATTGCATAAGGCTAAAGAAAGCCACAAATCAATGTCCTAACACAGTAAAGGTTTTTCGTAACCGTTTTTGCTTGTTTTACAACGATAATTTGTTGTCACTATAGTTGGTGACAGTGAAATCGTTTTGATTAATTTGAACCTAGAAGATATTTTCTTGTAATTTTTATTAAAAAGACCAAGTTTACAGGTCATGTCCATGTCTTTATGACTATATAGGTACATTATTGATTTTTATTAAAAGATATACAAATTAAGTAGCATATTTTAAATAACTAAAAATATAAACAATTTAAATAAATAAATTCGATAAGATCAAAGTACCATGTTTGATGTAATATATAGGTTTACACCAAAACACCAGATAACCTAAAAAGATTGCTTAGCAGTTCCTTTTCCATACTATATAAGAGAAGTACTAATAATTGTTTCTAAAATTTAACCAAAGATAGTGATAAATCAATGTATTTTTCTAAATTTGACTTGACCTTTGAAATTGGATAAAGGTATTTGATATTTTTCCTAAAATAAAAACTCGCGTATTTTGAGTTAGTAATAATTTTATACATAATCTTAAAAATAATATTATTTAGCATAAATAATAATTATTAAAATAAATATATCATAATTCCCATTTAATAATTAAAGACTGGTTAAAGAGAAAACGCAATATGGAAATATGGAAATTTAGGTTATACATAACCAATAAGCTAACTTAGTTATAAAATTAATTAAAATCAGATAGGATGTGATGTAGTAAGAAAATGAGACATAATTAGTTGACTTAATTAATGATAAAGACTTCTTGTTTCAAGCAAATAAACTATTTTGAAAAACTATCAAAATCAACTTTTGAAAATTATTGCAAATACCGTTGCAAAAAGATACCCTGTATATTTGCTTGAATCAATTTAAGTATGGTAAAACTTTTTTCATATTTTTTTTATTGAACTGTATTTACACACGACAAAGAAAAACCGTTAAAAATTTTTAAAATGTTGATCTTTTATTTCCAAGTTAAAACGTCTTGGCCCATAAATCAATTTACAGGCTATAAAAGTATTTCAGACCACTTGAGTCTATATGAAACAAAGATATACTGGTAAAACACATGTTCACCATATTTTATACCTACATTCTAAAAAAGGGCTCTTCTATTCATTCAGGTCCACAAAGAAATGGTTAAGAATTTTTTAAAATAAACACACATCTGGGAAAAAACCTTTCGTAGCCTACTTCGTTAGTCTGTACAAATAACAGTGGCGTATCGGAATTTTATTTGGGGAAGGAAATATTATAATAAATATTGCATAGAACTGTTTTGCATATTGTCCAGACCACTGTATTATGTGTGTCCAAAACAAATATATTTTAAGATTTGGGAGGGAAATTTCACTTTTTTTTTACCCTCCTGTAGATCCGCGTCTGACGCATCTATTCACATTTAACTTTACGGTATCTATCAATTAAACTATGATAATATATTTATAGGTCAAACAAGCTTTCGTGAAAAAAAAAGTTTTGTTTCTCTCATACTTTTCCGTGGGTAACATGAAACCCGGGTTTGTTTTTTCCATTCACGGGTACTATTAAATTTATATTTTTCAAACAAAGATCTATAGTGAGAAATGCAGTTCCTTGATTTAAATTTCATTAAGGTCGGTCGGTTATTTTTGATTTGCCAGCTAAATCTAGACAACAATGGCTTATGTACATTATTCCTAATATTCTCGTAACCACATCACATGTGACGATTTTTGTGCGTTAAATTAAAAAATATATAGGATTTTTATTTACAAACTAAAAAAAAAATTGGTATTTTGATATCTATATGATATAAACTTTTTCATAAAAACTTTTTACTTTTATGTACAACGTCGTGTAAAACACAGTGTTACACAATAGACCCGCGTGTACAGTGAGGTACTGAAAACAGCTTACATAAATTTCTATCTATCATTTTTTTTTTTAACTATATTTCATTTTTATAAATTAGACCATGAAGTAATTAAGACCTTTTGTTTCTATTTTTGTTAACCTTAAACGTGTTATTTGAGCTTTTAAACCTTCATGTTTGTTTAAGATAATTACTAAAACTTAAACCTATTGGTTAGTATTTTTTTTTGTTCATGTTAAGATTTAAAAGATATGTGAAAATGTTCGTTCGATAATTTTGATTTGTTTTATCTGTTAACGTATTTTTTTTTGATCATAGTAATCTTTATCAACTGCTAACAAAAAGTAGCCCAAAAGAAAAGTCTATTTGCCAGGCCTACTTCGTACTTCGTACTGTATGTTTTTTTTTTTTTGAAAAGTGCTAATAACACAATGCCTTCTTAGCTAAGCATAGCATAAAGTTCTATAATTTTTCAGTTAAGTTTTCTCTGCACAGTTAATCGAATTACTTCACAGTTTTGACCGCACCTTGTGTTAGTGTCCAACGAATTTAAGTTTTCTTTCTTTTTTTAGTATTCATTCGTTTTTTTCTTTGTGTTCCAAGAAAATGTTGGATAGATACATACATCCAGGATATTCTTAGCATATGTAAATAGCACTGAATCTCAAAAGTTTTAAGTTATTTACACACAGAGATTCTATACTGTAGTTGTCGTAGCAATATAATAACTTGCGTACGTAAATATCTTGGTAACCAAAAGATTTAGTACATTCGTTTCTTTGCTAACTTTTGTAATCTTCTTATCCTGTTTAAATAAAATATAATTTTTATGCAATTATCATCAGAGCTTACTTTCTTTTTTTTAAAAAGACTGTTTTTTTAATGTGTTATTACTATTTTGCTGTAGTTGGACTTACTCTATACAGTAGTTGTTTACTACTACTATGTCGGTTTAGAACGTTTTTCTACGTTGTCCGAAGCCTCCTTCAATCATGACAGTCATCTTCCGTCAGGTTTTTATTTTACTCATTGATCTTTGGATTGGCTGTTGCCATTCCAGTTTAGGACGCCCTCTTTTTCTGCGCCCTATTGGTTGCCATTCTAGGACCTGTTTTGGTAATCTTTCGTCGTTCATCCGTTGTACATGGGCATACCATATCAGTTGCCTTTTTGTGATGTCATCAGTTATGCTTCCCTCGATTCCCATTATTTCTTTTATGATCTCATTTCTTATATGATCAGTTCTGGATATTCTCATTGATCTTCTTATTGCATCTATTTCGACACTTTCCATTGGAATGGAATGGAAAGTGTAGTTGTTTAAATAAACGATAAATTTTTCTGAATTAGAGGTAGTTAACATTTCATCCCCTACCCATTCGTTGGCAAAAAGTTTAATTTTTTTTTCGTAATAGCTCAAGCTACACACGTATTGAAAAACCAATAAAAAAAAATATTAATCTAGATCCTGGATCAATCTGAAAGTCAAAAGGGACAATCTCTCTCTTGAGTTTTTAGATTAGATCGTCGATGTCAAAAAGAACAATCTTTGTTTTGAGTTTTTAAGTTTTTTTTGTTTCAATATTTGCAATTTTGACACTAAAGATATTTTTTCTCTTGCATTGCAAAAGCAAGCCTGTCTATCATTACATAGACATATATAACATAAATTAATTAAGCAATGCCTTAGCATTTTAACTTAAAATTTTGCATTTGTAGAGCTTTTATTGTTTTATTCGCCTAAAAAGTTTTAAAGTATCATCTAATCCACGTAATTTATGAGCACTCATTTAAAATTTGTACAAACTTGTTTTAATTTTTAATAACTACGAGACCGATTTTAATGAAAAGAAAAATAATAGTGTCTAAACACTTTGTCAAAAGCATAATAAATTCATTAAATGATGTTTTAAAGAAAAAGTTTTATTATATTTGTTAAAACCATGTATAAAATTAGTATTATAACTTCGTTTTCTTTTATAGGTGAAGACCATGACATTCAACAACTGTAGAGGTCTACGATTCTTCGACTTCCCTCAAAAATTTTACTTAATTAATATTTTTATTTTTATTTTCAGGAATTGTATTGTTTATATTGAGTTGTAAATGACTGACACATCAAGTTGAAAGTTTTTAAGAACAATTTGTTATAAAATTGTAAAGTAATTTTTGAGATATTTTTATAAATGACAAAAGTCTATTACTATCTGTTGAGTAAATATGTGAGAGGGAAGTATTTTTGAATTAAAGCGTCCTAGAATTTTCTTTTAACGTAACTTTGATATGGCTATATGGTATGGCAAAATGGATCTGTGTTTGTTATATGCATCTTTTGATGTATAAGGAATGTTATAAAACAATAGACCAATAATAATTCGCCAAGTGGAATCGTCGCGTTTTCTTTTTCTTTTGTTTTTTTTTGTAAGACGAGGGCGAATTAATTTTTTTTCGCTGTTTGTATCATTATATTTTAGATTATTTTATAAAATGTTTTTTTATGGAATGAGTGTTTTTAGCTGGATTTTAAACTCCCCAGTCATTGAGAAGAAGGCTGAGGAGTAAATTAGGGAATTTTTCTTCTCCACTCGAGAGGGTGTTTCAATGGTATACCTTTAATTAAAATTTTCTATTGGTCTATATTTGTTTTGTTTGTTGCCGTATCTCCTAATATCGTAACTCAATTTTGAAAGATAGGGTTACGGTATAGTCAGTTAGATGTTTTAACCAATCTTTATCAAGAAAACTACTGAATTAATAATCGTCATGTTATAGCTTACATGGTCTACAGGTGAACTGGTCTAAAACAGCGGAAAAATATATGGGTTGGATTTTTGGGTTTCTTTCAAGTCAAATAATTTTGTAAAAATGGGAATTTAAATTTGGGAAAAACTATTCAAGGTAGAGGTAAAACTTTATCTATGAAACGAATAAAAAGTTATATCAGGGTAGGTTAATGAAGACAGTGACGTCACACCTAGTAGATTTCAGTAGGAGACCTAGGTAATTTTCTATTTCGTCATGTCGGGAACTCATTTTTGAGTTATACTGGATAAACAATAGACCGGAAAATTTATTTAACAAGAAGATTTGGACTAGTTTCTTTCTTCGTTATACACCTGTGTTTTTCTAACTCCAGTGAAGGTGGCCACTTCCTGTTAGTGTTGAATCCACAGTGTCTTAGGTTTTCTAATTAGGGAGACAAAAGCGTTGTCGTTGAATAAATTTTATATTTTACAATACAATTTTCAATTTAAAATGGTAGCTACCTATTTTTTTTTTATTATGACGAAACATGATTTAGATTTGGTATACAAGAGTCACTATATGTTTTTGGAACCTGTGTTGAAGTGATGATGGGATATTATTTTAAAACAGGTTTTATGGTAGACATTTGGACAATTTTTCTGACTTGGTTAAAAAAATAGGTTAAGTAGATAATATTTGAGATAGTAACTAAAAGTTAGGATTTTTAGAAATTTAGTGTTTAATGGTATAGGAATAGGAAAAACCTAGAAGATACAACCATAAAGAGTAGACGACTCTTGAGTCATGCCATATCAAATGAAAACCGTTATATTTTTATCAGTGATATTTAAAAAAAAAAGATATTAACATCAAGAAATAATCAGAGATTGGAAAAACAGACAAGAACAGCAGAATAAAGAAGTATTTTCTTTCATTATAAAATTTTATGATCAAATTTTTACTCTTTTTACTTTATAGGGTTGATAAGCCATTTAGGCTAATCTTTATGTCATTTGGTAATATTTACATTATGAAATTTATATATTTTCTTTTGTCTTGAAATTTTATAAATAAAACCACTGTCTTTGGCTTTAGCAGTGATAACACCTATAGACTAACGAAAAAGTCTCATTTGAATTAGAAAGTTTTAAATCAAAAAGATCTTAATGGAATAGTATATTTAAAATCAAGTAAATAAAATCTTTGTATAAAAAATTTTTAGTGTACAGCAAACAACTGTTTTTTTTTCTGTAAAATGTTACCCGTCAAACTAATTACCATAAAAACTAAGTGCATAAGCACACATTTTATAAAAAAATAGCTAATTAGCTGTGGAGATTGGTAGTTGGCATAACAATCGCTAGACTTAGAGACAGTGTCTCTATCGCGTTATGCCACAGTTCTATCGTGAGGTATACAGAGCTTTTGTAACCTATTATTATACGTGAAAATCAATTCTTTATCTCTTTTGGACTTTGCTTTAGTAGAAGTAAATTGTATCTTTTCAGATAATATCTGCATCAATCATCTGTCAGATATGTAATTTTAATCTTGTTTTTTTGTGTTACACGGAAAAAGTGTAATATTTAACTAAGTCATTTTTTTTCTAGTGACCAGAACATTTTAGATATTTTGTAAACTTTTAATTGTTTTGTTTATTTTTGGTAATATTTTAAAAAAACAAAATATCATTTTATTTTTTGTTATAGTAAATCAACACCTATTGGTTAAAGTATTAACGTAAAATCGATTATATATAGTATATTTTAGAGTCCATTATTTCAAAAACCTTTGTTTTTTTTAATGGGGATCATTTGCTCTTAATCAGTGCTTTTCTAAGATCCCATAAATCGAATAAAAACTACGTCATCAACGGTTAAAATTTTTCGATTTATGTACATATATATATATATATTTTTTTTTTTCCATTTTGAAGTCTTTTTTGAATCCAATTGGATATTATCATAGCAATCTTAACATTGCTAAGATACATTTTTCTATTTTTTTTTCTCTTCTCATTATATTATAACTTGATAAAATCAATATTATCTAAATTAATAACATTTGATTCTTTAAAACTATTTTTGAATTTTTGTATTGTTTATCATTAAAACAATATTTCATTTTTTATGTTTTTCTCCTATATGGAAAATATTCGACTATATGAACTTTAAGTACAGTCTATACCATTTAAGTCAAGCAAATTCCATTTTAAGGATAAATTTTGATAATTGTTTTTTATTTTGATATTTTTTAAAATCTACACTATTTTAAACAACTTAACAAAAAATCTCCACTTTTCTTTTACTCTATGAGTACAATTGTTTTTGTAGAACTTTTCTTTTGGTAACTATGACAAATCACAAAAATGTGTTGTCTTTTTCTAAAAATGTTTTTTTTGTTAGTTTGTTTCTTTCTGTTTGCTGTCCTAGTTAATCGATAATATAAAAATATTCTCTATAACGTCATTATTAAAATGATATGCTAGTGCACAGGCATAGCATTAATCAAGAACACCTAAATTATTATTTTTGTACTATTTTTATTTCTATTATCATCTTTAAGTAATTTTGTTGTTACTAAGGCCTATACATGATTGGCTCCATTAATGATAAACAAAAAGTATTTATGTATACTTTTTGTGTAAATAATAAAATCCTTTAAATCACCAGTTGATCGTTTATGGAAAAACTTATCGTAAAAGTTAGTCTTTCTAAGATCAGTGTTTTTATATTTATATATTTTTATTTTTCGTATATTAGCAAGCATTATTTCATTTATTATTATTTTTATTATTTTTTTTTTAAATATTTACTCATTTTAAGTCTTGCGTTATCTAAAGAACCTTATCGTTTAAGATACCTTTTGTTTTTTTTGTCAACTTATTAAATTGGAAAAAAAGTATGTTATACCTAAAATATTTTAAAGTATTTTTTTTGTATTATTTTTTTCATATTTTCGATGTAAGCCCTTGCCTGCTTGGACTCTAAATAGTTCTTATTTAGTAGTTTTGGAAAAATAAGAAATGAGTTTATCACCCAAGAGAGTTTTTTCTTTTCATAACACCAAAAAGAGTCGATTGAAGCAACCATCAACTGTCATTTTTGTTTTTTTTTTTTGTCATTTGCTTCAATTGGAATATATATTTATTTTGTTTGTTTTGATTGATGCACTTTAAAATCGTCTATCGCCACCTGTGTATGTGTGCATGAAATTCGATAAAAACCTAAATTGGTCAAATTTTAAAACATTTGCTTACATTAAGTCATGTATTTTGAAGCAAAGATGTCTAATTTTCAAACAATGACATCAATAATAACCTACTTTGTTTTGCTGCTGTTCTTAGTTTTTCAAAATTGTGTAAAACCAGCTTGCAATTAATTGGAAAATAAAATAAAATGCAAATTAGTTAGAAAGTGGAAACCCAACTTTTCATTTTCAAACATACTAAAATCACACCGAAAATCAATTTGAAAGGAAGAATATTTTTCATGTTTAAAGAAAAATTATTTAGCAAGATCTATGGAAAAGAAAGTTTACATTAAAAAAGATAATGTTTCAGGAAAGAAATTTTAAAGAAAATTCGGAAAAAATGTGAAAAATTCTAGGAGGAGCTTTATTCTAAGTAATTTTGAAAATGTGTATATTCATCTGGCTGGATTTGTTCTATTTTCATTTGTTCATGAATTTTTTTTTTATTGATTGGTTCTATATTGAATCATTGTATTTGATTTGTTCTAATAAAAAATATTATATTTGGATTTGTTCTACTTAAAAAAAAATCTATGTGGATTTGTTTCATTTGAGATTATTCTATCTGTTCTATTTGATTTTTTTTTTTTTAGAAAATTTAAATTTTTTTTGTATTATTAAAATCTTAACTATGATAAAAACTTGTATTTCAGTTTTTGTATCATTTTGTGTTTGTTTTTGCTAATTTGTATTTATTTTCAGTTATTCTTTCGATCACATGAGTTATTTGTTTTGTTTCGATAGAGTGTTCCATGTTTGTTTTAAAGTTTATTAAGTGAACCTGGTAGGGTTGTTTTTTTTATTACACTGAGAGCAATAAACCAACTTAAATTTTTTATAAATTATTGTCAAATAAACGTATTTTTTTTTATACGGTATAAATATATTTTAAAGTTTTAAAATAATCAATTTTAATATTTCAGTTAGTGTTTGTAATTTCTTACTTGTATCTTTGTTTTAAAATTTGTTTTTTTTATGCAAACACGTTTTTTTGGGTTAGACAACCATTTGTAGGTTCTTTACTGTCTAACTAGTTTTAGATCACCTAAAACTTATTTATGAGATATAATCATAAAATCAAAAATTTTCAATTTTTTAAATTTAAATAATATATTTTTTTTAAACAATTAATTTTGTTTTACATAAGGTTGGTTTATTGTTATTAAAAACATTGTTTTTCTTGTATTAAAATGATTTTGTTTTTAGGTCAGCTATTGCAAAGTGTTATCAACCAACCAACAAATTTCTTCCACAAACAGTTTAATCAACCAAGCAGCCATTCCACCATTAAAGTCATTAGATCTGCCAAGCAGCCATCATCACTACAATCGACGTCTTCTTACCGTCGCTGTGCAAACCTGCAATTGAACATTTCTTTCCAAATTCAATACAGAGTCTGCTGTTCACCCTTAGTTTCAAAGATGGCCAATGTGGAAACTCAGCTCTTGCTGCGTACCTAGTGTTTGTTTAACACTATGGAGGAAACGGTTTGGGTTGGAGACTCCCTTAATTTATTTACGTTAACTTAAATTATTTTTTTTTGTCTCCACAAATTTCTGCATAAGCGTGTATATAATATATACCTTAATGTAATAGTTTTCGAACAATGTGTGTTAAAATTATATATTTCTATAGATTTTTCGGTTTATATGTCAATTTTATTTTGCCCTCATTTAATTTAAGTTATCGTTGTTATTAAGCTGCACTGATATTCTGATTCTTTCAGTACTGTTTGGAATCTACTGATCATTCACCATGGTTGTTGCTGACTAGCTGATCTAAGATGTTGTACCTGATCCAGTGTTGCTGATTTGTTCCAGAATGGAACTTCAAGTTTTTTCCAGCCAGAATGTTTATTGACCGTCATCCACAGAAGAAAAATGGAAACGAAGAGCGTTATAGTTTTAGTTTAGATTTGTGTTGTCTGCACTACTTAATGCTTGTTGTTATAAACCATTTTATTTCGACTTGCGTTTAAAAAAAATTGTTTATACTTAATCAGGGGGGAGTAATGTAACAAAACGGGATTTGAGCATAAATGGTATTTTTGCCATTTATAAGTTTTTAAAGATTTTTAATTAAATATTGTTTTGACATCAACAAGCATTAATTATATGCAAGACTAGGTTAAGATTAAGTAAAATTTATGGCAACTCGGCGACTTGTTTTTAGGCATGTTTTCAGGTTCGCTGTATTTTAATAAAAGTTGTATTCGGCTAATGTGTCCTTTGAGCCACTAACATCAAAATAATTCTTATTTTGTAACTGGAAACAAATTTTAAACTATTTTCAATAAAAAAAAAACACACTGTGTAAATTTACTTTCTAACGGGTTTTTAAGTCTGGCTTACATTGCTATTTTGTCTCTTAGTGGAGCGCTTAAAGCGCAGTCTATCTCTTTCTCGCCAAGGCGAAAGGGAGTAGAATTCTAGCCAATCAACGCCAAGATATTTGTCCCTTCAAGCGCAGCGTGGCTTTAACTGAGACGGGAAACTTTCGAAAGTCGTCAGGGATTTTACTCTTTAGTTTGTCGTTGCCTAGTACGGTATACTTTCATTTACACTTCTTAAGGGGGGGTTTTATTTCAACTGGGGAAATTTATCAATTATTTTAACATTGTATAAAACTGTTAACTTTGATATTCATAATTATTTTGGTCTTTTCTTTTAGAGTTTATTGATTGTAAAGTCATTAATTATTACTGTTTCCAGTGTTTTGAAATAATGTGTTTAACTGTTTTATGGTTTTTTATCAACAAAATACAAACCATTCGTTGCCCTAAAATCGGCATTTTCAATTAATAACATATCCCAAACCTATACAGTAATATTAAGTAAATTAAACAGTTGATTGAATAGTTTCACTCATTCAATCAACGTTTAAGATGTTGATAAATATATATATTTACAACAAATATATAAAAGGTTTATAAAACCTAAAAGTTTAAGAAGTGTGAATATTTGAATATAAAAGTTCAATGGTAGAAAAAATTTGATATTTAAATAACAAATATTAGAAGTGAAAGTGTGAAGCTGCAAGAAGAAAATTGAAAAGGTATGTATGATTATCCTATTAGTTATACATTTGAGAAAAACGTTTATAGCATACTTTTCCTCCAAGAACCGCCAAATTCCCTTTCGAGATCGTGTAAATTTAATAACATATAGTAACATTTAATCTTTTTATAATTTATATAAGTTGTAGCCTAAGTTGGTAGTTTACAACCTTTAAGCTTTGGCCACTTGAGGTGACAGTCCCACTGTCACACACAGGCCCCTGTTACAGTACCGTGGGTATTAGAGTAATATGTACTATATAGAAATAATATGCATATGTGTTTGAAAGCAATATTTTGTATTTTGTCACACCAGTAAGACAGTCGGCCGTCTAACGAGCAAACTCCGTCTTAAGCGGTGTGACACTCGCCTGGCTGGCAAAAAATAATATAAAACTTGTATTTTACGATATGAAACCCGCTTAGCAGGCGAATAAACAAGTGTCATAAATATGTGACACCAGTCCGTGTGCCTCGGTTCTGTGCTGTCACATAAGCTGCACTGAAGAAAAAAACGATTTTATTATTAACAAATATTTGGTAAACCTGATTTTTGTTGTGCATATTAAAAAATATTATAAGCAAATATCATTAATTATTGGTAACAAACCTTTTTTAAAGTGTTTAGTTATAAATAATATATCATTTGTTATATCATCATCTTATATTAACCATAACCAAAACACGCTTTCTTTTAAGGTAACAGAACGTCTTTGTTATTAATACTTAAAATTTCCTAAATATAAATATACTCTTAATATTGGCAAATATTTCTTTGTGTTTATTACAACAAACATTTTTTTGTATAATGTTATGGCGTGATTTTGTTATTATAACGGTCTGAATTGGTTTCTATTAATTACTTCGTAAAGTTCAAACAAATTTGGTTATTATTAACGAGCGATATTATCGAGCAATATAACTTAGTACCGTCTCGTCCACAGAATACCAGTCTCGGCTCGGGCCTTGTCGCGCGAGATCGTGACGTTTCGGTTGATATTTTGTAGGGGAGAGCGGGGCTAGTTAAGCCACTTTTTACATAAATGCAAATAAAAGCATTGCTATATTACACTGAAAAAAAAACCGATTTTATTATTAACAAATATTTGGTAAACCTGATTTTTGTTGTGAATAAAAGCATTGCTATATTACTCACAGTTTTACAATTATAATATGTTTAAGGCAAATATTGGTTTTTAAAACTATGCATTCAAACTTAAAAAACACTTTTTTCTAGCACCCTTGCAAGCGGCCCAACTAACCCCACCCACGGAGTAAGTTGGGCCATACGATGGGGCAAGTTGGGCATGGTTGAATATTTAGGAACTGTATATATATGCAACATAAAATAACAGGAAATTCTTAGATTATTTTTATTGATAATAATAAAATACTAAACTTTAAATTTCTTAAAAAACAAACAATATAAAGTAACATAATTCTTGCTCTAGTCTGATTCGGAATTACGGTTTTAGCAAACATAAGTAGACCCTGCATCAGCACATGTTTCATGGGCCCAAAACTTGTAAGTTAAACATTGTACCCATTTTTCTTTTGGTTTGCTGTTTGAGAATGGTTCCATGCAGACTAGACAAAATGTTTCCTCTTCATCATCGCTGTCATCTTTCAGTGTCCTTTTCTGAGTAGTTTTTCTATGCTTCTTTTCCTTGAAGACATTTTTGGTTTCAGTTTTTTCTTTTTTTTAAACTTTTTTCACGTTCCAACTCTTCTTTAACCGGAGTTTCAGTTAGTATAGCTGTTGACCATTTTCTTCGGTTGATATTCTTGGTCTTTCTTGCGCCAGCTTTCGGGAAAGCACAAATTTTTAAAATTTCCCTAGATCGATTGGTAATAATGGATCACACAATTTTAAGTCACCGGGTATTTGCCTCAAATTTGAGTTGAAGGGTCTGTGTGATGTCATAAATAAATAAATGGCGGCTTTTTTACAGGTTTTTCACAATTTTTGGCTTATAACTTCTGCCAATAACTTAGTTTTACAGAAAAACCAATTGTTTTTTGTTTGCAAGAGAACACCAATCAAGATACCGCGTGAACAAGTCCACACCACAAGAGGGTAAAAAACAGATAGAATATAGCATATATTAATAAGAGACCGCAATATGCCCGATTCCAGTCGAAAGCGTTTCAGCGTTGCCAAAGATAACTTTGATAAATAACTACAGGCGCAAGTCGTCGCAGTCTTCAAGAGGCGGACAATCTAAAACATTTGTTTAGGGCGAGAATTATTACATGACGTGATTTTTAGTCCATCATACGTACGCATGCTGATTTTAAACTTAAAATAAAAAAAAATGTTTTTAGAAAATGTATGGGGTTAGCTGGGCCGGCACACCTACATACAAAATTGAGAGAGTCGGCAATCATGTTTGCGTAAATATTAGCATGGTTATAATTTCATTAAACTCTGTCTAAATATGTAAAGTTAACTATAAAAAACCGAATGGGGGCATGCAGGTGTTATAAAACAATCTGGAAAATGTTTTCCGCAATAACAAACGAGGTCCAAAAAAAAATGCCTCTGTAGTGAAATACCGCGTATCAAAATAGCGCGTATCAAAATAGCGCGTATCAAAATAGCACGCTCATTTGAGCGCGTGTTTAAAATAGCGCGTGATCAAAATAGCGCGTATCACAACGGCGCGTTATCAAAATGGCGCGTGTTCAAAATAGCGCGTGATCAAAATAGCGCGTATCACAACGGCGCGTTATCAAAATGGCGCGTGTTCAAAATAGCGCGTATCAAAATAGCGCGTATTCAAAATAGCGCGTATCAAAATAGTGCGTGTTTAAAATACCGTGTGTTCAAAATAGCGCGCCTTAAAATAGTGCGTCTAAAAATACCGCGTTTTGAAAGATCGTCTTTACAAACGTCGCTGTTACAAAATAGTTCGAGTAAGGGGACTCTTTCTAACATATTTAAAAAAAAAACTTTCCTGACTTTTTTCCCGGGATACTATTGGATGTAACCAAACCGAACCGAACCGAACTGATTCAAACTGCACCGAACTGAAATTAACCGAACCAAACCGAAACATTTTAGTATAGCAAGCCATCGGTTTTTTTAACGGTTAAGTAAGTATAACTTATCCGACCTTGCTCAAACTGTTTAGGTGAATATACCTAAGCAGACCTGATACGCGCTATTTTTAATACGCGCTATTTTGATACGCGCTATTCTGATCACGCGCTATTTTGATACGCGCTATTTTGAACACGTGTTATTTTGATACGCGCTATTTTGAACACGCGCTATTCTGAAAACGCGCTGTTTTGAAAAGCGCTGTTTTGATACGCGCTATTTTGATACGCGCTATTTCGTTACAGAGCAAAAAAAAGTAGGTCAAAATCTGTTTCTTGGAGATACACACATCACAGATTCTCACTGTGGACTAATGCATGAGCAAAGGCGACTTTGCCACGTGGGTGGCGCTGGCAGCTGACGTCTAATTGTCGAGTTAATAGGGGTTTCTCAACGTGCCCCTATGCCCAACGAGCCCCGCTCTCCCCTACGTATGAGCCGCGGTCTAGACCGAACCGACCCGACGCCCTACGTAGCATTGTATTACAGACCGTCGCAGACACTCATAGAGAAATGTCTCTGGAGACACTGTGCCCAAAAATCAAGGGGACGCCATGTTTTGGGAAGAACATTGACCAAACAAAGTATAGTTTTTGTGATTTTGCGCTAATACAGACCTAAATAGGCGGGTATTTTTATGGGATCATAATGGTGTTTTGGTTGCAAGAGTCGAAGTGAACAAAAAGTCATCAGGAATAACGCTTTAAAGGTAGAAATATAGCTTCAAGGATAAAAACGTATTCATAGTATAAACTTTTTGTTCTGTGGAAACTGATTGCTTTATAAACAAACAGTAAATAGGATTGATTTTTACTTAACTGATTTATGTGCTAATTGTCGACAAGTATCCACAGGCGTAGGCTTTATTTGTTTTTAATATAAAATTCATACTCTTTTTTTTTTGTTTCAGATATCCGCTTAAAGATGGAAACAATCTGGCTTTGGTCGTCCACAATAACATAATAAGTGTTATTTATTATTTTTTTTAGAATGCTTTTAATTTGTATTTTGTGATTTTAATAATTTTAAATTTGATGTCATTTGAATCATGGCTTCAATTCTTTGAATTAATTATTAAAGATTTTTAAGCAAAGAGCCTTTAGTGTGAAAATGTAAAGTTTAAACCTTTTAATTTAAAGCAAACATTTAATTCTCTGCACAGTGGCGTATATAGAAAAAAATTCGGGGGAGGGGGCGAGACGGTTTCGGGGGGGGGGGGGGGGGCGAGACCTCATGAGGCAGTATTTTAGGCTATTTTATGTTTATATTCATAAAATATGTGGAGAATATCTAAAAAAACTTAACTTTAAAGGGGGGCCCAGGCCCCCCCTTATATACGCCACTAGTTCTGTATTAAATTTTCAAATATATAAAATTTATTTTCTTTTTCAGGTCAGCACTGACTTGAAGGTGGAGGAAGAACAAAGGAGAAACATTTTAAAAAAACACGGGCTACCCGTGCGGCCTTTCATAATGGTGGAGTCCCCGAACTTATAGTGAGGTAAAATCAGTTTATGTCAGATTTGACAAAATTTTGTGTGCATCTCACAAGGAACAAACGTGTGTACATTTCGTTAACCAACCTTTCCAAAAAAAACAAAGATTACCAGCCACCATAAAAAAATTTGACTCCACTTTTATAATAAAATACAAATAAATATTTTTCATCAAAACAACTTGCTTTTTATTATTATTAAAATTATCTTCTCTCTAATTCATTTCTATAGGGTTAATGGGAAAAAAGACACCAATTTTGATCACACAACTTTATTTCTTTTCGACGATCCATTTTCGTCTTTCTAAGGCTAATGTGTAGCCTGAGGAAGACGAAGAAATACAGGTGTGTGATCAAAAGTGGTGTCCTTATTTCCATTAACCCTATAGAAATATACAGGGTGTTCATTTTAAAACTTCCCAACCAAGATTTCTCGAAAATGATTTTTTTTTTAGAAAAAGTAAAAACATGTCAATTAATTTATTAAGGAGGACACATTTTGGCTATCTTATAGTTTTTGTAGTACACACCCCCTTTGAAAAAATAAGTGAATATGTCAAAAACAAATTGATAGATTTTCAAAATTTGTACACCTTTGTAAAGATATTTAAGAAACCTTCAAAAAAAAGTGTCAATTGACCCATTTTCCATATTCAAAATATAGGGGTAAAGTGTACTACAAAAATTTTAAGATAGCCAGAATATGTCCTCCTTAATAAATTAATTGACGTGTTTTGGCATTTTAAAAAAAAATCATTTTCGAGAAATCTGGGGTGGGAAGTTTTAAAATGAACACCCTGTATTTTAAACAGAACGTGAAACCTACAAATACCTTATTAATGCAAAATAACTAAATATAATTACAGCTACTAATTATATAATAACCCATACTTAATTAATTTAATATTAAATAAGAATGATCCTTATAATAAATATACAGTATATTAATAATTAAACTCACATATATTTTTAAATACCAACAATATATTAGTGCTTGATGTAGCTTTTTTTAAATATTACCAGACGATTTTGTTTTTATTAACAAATATTTGTTTCAATTGTTGAAATTTCTGAATTGTTACCTGCAAACAAATATCTAATAAGCCAAATATGGGCAACGCATTTGGTAACAGTTACAAAATGTTTGTTATTGTTACAAAATTCTTCTCTCAGTGTGTGACATCCGTCCTGAAAGGGTTAAGGCCCGCGAGTACCTATGTTTGCATCATACATTAGCAATTATCGTGGTTATTGGAATATTATGTATATGGATCCCCTCAAAAACAAATAATTCAAGGAACAGTGCTAGAAGTACTGCTGTATAAGGCTGCAGTCCGTCTACGGATTGCGCAATATTATTGACCGTATAGGCTTAGCATTGAAGGTTGCACAATCATTGAGCCAAAGGTTGAACAAGTTAAAATTTTATTGCGCAATGTTTTCTTGTTGAGCCGTATAGGGTTAATATTGTGCAATATTTTTTGGTCAACATTCTTTGTTCCAAGGTAGAAAATATTCGTGAGTGTATTTTTGCCTTTTCTAAACTAAAAAAGATATTGTGCAAAATTTTTAAAAAAAATTTGTAGGTGTTTGGGCCGCCTTATATAAAGGTTTAAAATAAAATGCAGTTTAAAATACAGGCTATAATTCAGCAAAGATTTTAATAAAATTGGTGATTTTATTATGCTACAAAGCCTCTGGATAAGATAGAAAGGATACAACTTAATTCGTCTTCAATTAAATAGGATATCATTGGAATAAAGCCAGGCAGTAATAGTGACAGGCAGTATTTTGATTGTATGCATATAATTGGTCTCTTAGTATATATTCTGGTTCTTATAGTAACATCAGAGGCCTGATGTAAAACTGACAAAATGTTTTCTAGATTATTACTGCTTGGCTTTATTCCAATACCAGAGAATATATCCTTAAGTCGCAATAGACATGGTAACATATAGATATAAATCATGGATCTATTTAAAAACGAACCATTCATAGAACATTGCTAACATCTGCAGTCTGTATTCATAGTTTATATTTTATTGACCTAAAAACTACTTATTTGTATTCGATGAGGGTTTAAATGAAATGCAGTTTAAAATTTAAGCTATAACCGCAGTGCTATAACGCAGTAAGGATTTTAGTAAAATTGTAAAGTCAAACGTACACAAACTATCAAATCCACAAAAATTACAGGTATGAAGAGAATTAGGAACAAGTAGAAGGTTTTAAACAGTTTGCTCTCTCTATAAAAAAATGTTTTTGACTTCATTTACCTGTAAGTCAAGGCCTATCTAGTTGTAGACGTATAGAAATCACTGCCAATAAAAAGTCAATTTTTTCGGGGCGAAACATTTTCCGTGTTTTTACTTCACTTAATGCCATCTTTAAATTATACTTTATGCTAATACGATTAGACAATGGCCATTTTTATTAAGACGTAACATGTATATTGTTCTCGTATTAGGATTAGCCAGTATGTAGAAGAGGCCGTGAAAATTTTGGGAACTTATTTTCTTAGTCAATAAACGTCGATAGACATTATCAGTTCTAAGCAAAATTTGTTACGTGAATAGGAAGGGGGCGTTTCCAATGGGCTTAGGCGCAAAATGCAAAATAAGATATGAATACGAGAAACTTACTTTCGTAGTAATAAAACTAGTTGTACTTTTAAGTTACCTCACAAAAATATTTTGGCTAACCTCTAAGGATAGCAAGTTTTTCGTAAAAGTATCAAACGATATGAAATGAGTGCCCATATTTTCGTAGTTCTAAAAGTTTTCGAGATGAGAAGTTGTATTATAACAAAAGCTTAAAATACCATCTGGCTGTCATTTAAAAGCCCCAAAGCCCGTAAAGTTGACACCTTCGATCATGTTAATGTTTATTAGACCCACGTACAAATGAGAAGAAGTGACTTTTTGGCTTATTTTAAGACTAAGTTTCCATGTACATAGGTCCTTAGACGCTTCGTTGCCCATTTACAGACTGTTGAAATGAATTAATTTTTTAATTTCTCGTAGTTTTTAAGATATTTAGCGTCCCAAGGCATGCCAAATAATTATAAGAATGTATAATGAAATATTTTTCAGGATAAATCCCTTGTTTTATTTAGAAACTTTTCGGTATCTTGCAGTTTTTTTGTATCTGCCGCCGCGCCGTTAACAAGCAATAAATTAATTAACTATTTTTTAGAATGGATCTTAGAGATTTTCTGGTAAGGCTTTTGTAATTGTAAATAACAACCAGAATAATTTTCTCAATGACACTATAGTATAATTTACTATGTGAAACAATTTCAAAAGTAAGAAAATAAGTCCCTGATTTTCCAATTTTGAAGAAGCCGCTAAGTGCATTTTCCAACTTTGTAAATCAGCCAGAGTGATGTTTAGTTATCGCGTTTTATAACATCAGTGTATACTTATCAAATACCAAATTGCAGTTAATGCAAGGACCTAAAACTATAAACAAGTGAAATTAAAGAAAGAAAAATAAGAAAAAAGTTTTTTGCTTCGGCCGAGACTCGAACCCGGGATCTCTTGCTCTGTACGCAAATATTCTAAACATTGAACTACCGAAGCCATACATAAATTTTCGGAAAACTTTCATCTATGCAGGCTGCGATGTCTCAATGCAAGAACGAGAAATTCTCAGGGTATTAACTCGACCAAGTCATCCCACTGATCTCTTTAATTCTTCTTTCCCACTGTCAAAGGTATGATAACTCAAATTAGACGTAAAGAATCAATGTCTGAAAGCATGAGATCACCTTTTCGTGTGTTAAAATTTCTGATCGCAATAGGCGATTGCCAATATAATTATCAAATACCAAATTGCAAATAATGCAATGACCTAAAACTATAAACAACAAGTAAAATTAAAGAAAGAAAAATAAGAAAAAAGTTTTTTCTTTATAAAGGCTTCGGTGTCAATACATTTTTATAAACGGATTTGGGTTACGACGTTTCAGAATTAGGGTGACGATAAGTAGTTTTTGCAGATTTATTTAGAGTGGACCTGAGCCTTAAGAATAAAAATTAGTAATTATTGACATTTAGTTCAATGAATAGAGGCCAAAATAGGGGGGTTACCCTACAAAAGGTCCGGTAGTTCTGAATTTTGGATATGTTGTTAAGCTCAGGAGGGTAGTTAAAAATCTAAGTTTTCGCCACCCCCACCCTTGTGCTCCTTCCGCCATCTTGAAAAAACCATAAAAAAATTGCACTTTTTTTAGTTTTTTGCCTATAATTTCGTTCCAGTACAATAAATCGCAAAAAGAGTTATATGAAATTTTTAAGAGGATGTAATTATCTACAATGGGGTGGTACTATGGTTGTTCTGCGAGCAGTAGTAACGGAGCTAGGTAATTTCCAAAAATGACTAAAATCACGTGCTTGGGCAAATTTTCAGATTTTTTCTACTTTAGACGGCATAAGCTCCGAAATACTTTGTTCTAGGGTAAAAGTTCTAAGAACATATCTTGTAGAGAATTTTATCAGCTACACAATCCATTCTTTAAATGTATTTTTAAATATTGTAATGGAGTGGGAGTAACTTTTAACTTAAATTAAGTACGTTAGAAAATAATAATTTTTTTAAATTTAGTGCTTTAAACGGCACGTTTTTTATTTATTTTTATTTTGTTGTATAAGTTTAGTGACATACAAAAAGGTAAAAGAGCTTAGGGGTCAAACACCTCCTTAAACTAACCACCTCTTCAAAACCCCCCCCAGACCCCCCAAAATCTAACATATTTAGATTTTCTCAAATTTTCTCAAAAAATAAGCTTCTAAGAGAAAAATGTGTAATATACTTTATTGTAGACAATGAAATTTCCATTTGAAATAGGTACAACTCGATGGGGGTCAACTAATTAAAATACTCTGCCAATATATGGGCCCCTAAGCTCACACTAGGTACTATAGTTATAGTGTACGTGTGAGCTAATATAACTAAAAACTGAAATATATTTTATTCAACTCCAAACTAAATTTCCTTTGTTTGATACCACACAAGCCATGTTTTGACTTAATCTCAAATTTTTGAAATCTACCCCCTCCCTTAACAAAAGAAAAGCTAAAATGTATTTTGTTAAACTCCAGATTCACTTACCTTTCGTTTGATATCACACATGCCATATTTTCACTTTAACTCTAATTTTTGAAATATACCCCTACCCTTTTTTTAAAATAAATTAAAATGTATTTTGTTTAACTCCAGACTCAATTACCTTTCGTTCGATATCACACACGCCATATTTTCACATAAACTCTAATTTTTGAAATCTACCCCCACCCTTTCATTTGGTTTGTGTTCGGTGGATTTTGTTCATTTTTAAATGGGACCATCTCGACCCAAGACCCAGCCTAGGTATCAAATTTCATTAAAATCGGCCAAGCGGTTTCTGAGTTATGCGCGTTGATCGTTACAGACAGACATACAGACAGACAGACAGACAGAGATACAGACAGACAGACGGCGCAACAAAAAAGTTTCAAAATCATCTGAAACGCAAAGATTATAAAAAATTTTGAAATCGGAGCAACTTTTTTTTCTCGAATATATTAGGATCACCATAGCTCACACTACTATAGTATAGTATATGTGTGAGCTAAAATTGTTTTAAATTAAGCACACCACTGGAACGTTAAATATGAAATATTTTAGCTCACACATATACTATACTATAGTAGTGTGAGCTATGGTGATCCTAATTTTTTCGAGAAAAAAAAAGTTGCTCCGATTTCAAAAATTTTTATATATCTTTGCGTTTCAGATGATTTTGAAACTTTTTTGTTGCGCCGTCTGTCTGTCTGTCTGTCTGTCTGTATGTCTGTCTGTCTGTCTGTCTGTCTGTCTGTCTGTCTGTCTGTCTGTCTGTCTGTCTGTCTGTCTGTGTGTCTGTATGTCTGTCTGTAACGACCAACGCGCATAACTCAGAAACCGCTTGGCCGATTTTAATGAAATTTGGTACCTAGGCTGGGTCTTGGGTCGAGATGGTCCCATTTAAAAATGAACAAAATCCACCGAACACAAACCAATTAAAAGGGTGGGGGTAGATTTCAAAAATTAGAGTTTATGTGAAAATATGGCGTGTGTGATATCAAACGAAAGGTAATTGAGTCTGGAGTGAAACAAAATACATTTTAATTTATTTTAAAAAAAGGGTGGGGGGTATATTTCAAAAATTAGAGTTTAAGTGAAAATATGGCATGTGTGATATCAAACGAAAGGTAATTGAGTCCGGAGTTTAACAAAATACATTTTAGTTTTTGTTTTTTTAAGGGTGGGGGTAGATTTCAAAAATTTGAGTTTAAGTCAAAACATGGCTTGTGTGGTATCAAACAAAAGGTAATTTAGTGTGGAGTTGAATTAAATATATTTCAGTTTTTAGTTATATTAGCTCACACGTACACTATAACTATAGTACCTAGTGTGAGCTTAGGGGCCCATATATTGGCAGAGTATTTTACCATGTTACACAACGTTTAAAAGGAAATTTTATTATCTACAATGAAGTAAGAAACAATTTTTTTGATAAAGGGCATGGTTTTCAGAAAATCAACAAAAACCTGTGCAAAACATAATTTAAAAAAAAATTAATTAAATGGGCCCCATTTACGGACGTCGCTGGCGGGTTCCTTGTAAGTCAAACCCCATCGAGTTATACACCGTTGAAAAGAAAATTTTACTGTCAATAAATTGCATCATAGCCTTTTTTTAATTAGGCTTAGTTTTTGAATAAAATTTATAAAACTTGTAACAAAAATATTTTCATTTGTGATTGTTTAAAATCGGGTAAATTTACGGGCGCCTCTGAATTTATAATCATGAAACCAATCCGACTTTCTTGTACAGCATTTTAAAGGAAATTTTATTTGCTACAATAATGTATAACACATTTTGATCTATAGACCTTGGTTTTAAAAAAAATCGAATAAATCATGGAAAAAACATGGATATTTTTTGACGTTTTTAAATTACTTCAATTCACGGACACCGCTGAAGAGTTTATAAATAGTTGACCCCCATCGAGTTGTACCTTTTTGAAAAGGAAATTTCATTGTCTACAATAAAGTATATTGTTTTGTTATTGTACATTTTTCTTTTAGAAGCGTATTTTTTGAGAAAATTTGAGAAAATATGTTAGATTTTTGGAGGGTCTGGGGGAGTTTTTGAAGAGGTGGTTAGTTTAAGGAGGTGTTTGACCCCTAAGCTCTCTTACCTTTTTGTACGTCACTAAATTTACACAAAAAAAATAAAAATGAATAAAAAACGTGCCGTTTAAATCATTAAATTTTAAAAAAATATTATTTTCTAACTTACCTACTTTAAGTTAAAAGTTACTCCCACTCCATTACAATATTTAAAAATACATTTAAAGAATGGATTTTGTAGCTGATAAAATTCTCTACAAGATATGTTCTTGGAACTTTTACGTTAGAACAAAGTGTTACGGAGTTATTACCGTGTAAATTAGAAAAAAAATAAAATTTGCCCTAGCACGTGATTTTAGTCATTTTTAAAAATTACCTAGCTCCGTTACTGCTAACCGTAGAACAACAGTGGTACCACCCGATTGTAGATAATTATATCCTCTAAAAAACTTTATATAACTCTTTTTCCGATTTAGCGTACTGGAACGAAATTAAAGGCAAAAAACTAAAAAAAGTGCCAATTTTTGATGGTTTTTTCAAGATGGCAGAGGAAGCACAGGGGTGGGGATGACAAAAGCTCAGATTTTTAACTACCCTTTCGACCCTAATAACATATCCAAAATTCAGAACTACCGGACCTTTTGTAGGGTAAAACTCCTCTATTCATTGTACTAATAATTAAGGACTTATTGGAATAAAACCTGACCTTGTCTTAAAATCGGCAGTATTGTCACAGATATACATATAAAAAAAGGAGATGCTTTCTTTCAAAATTCGGCCTTTGTGTATTTATGAACCGGATTTATTAGTGGCTGTTTTTATTAAATGAAAGTTAGCGACTTTATTTTGAAACTTGACTTTGGCATGTCAATTTTGAAAGGTCGGCTGTCAGTTTTCTTTGTAAACCTGTCAGAATAAAGCCGACTCTAAAATAAAGTCAGGTTTTATTCCAATAAGTCCCTATTAATGGACATAAACCTTAAGATTCAAGATAATTTACTACTACTACTATGTCGGTTTAAAACGTTTTTCTACGTTGTCCGACGTTTATTCTCCACCTCCTTCGATCCTGACAATCATTTTCTGTCAGGTTTTTTTGACTCATTGATCTTTGGATTGACTGTTTCCATTCTAGTTTAGGACGCCCTCATTTCCACGCCCTATTGGTTGCCATTCTAGGACCTGCTTTGGTAATCTTTCGTCGTTCATCGGTTGTACATGGTCGTACCATATCAGTTGTCTTTTAGTGATGTCATCCGTTATGCTTCCCTCAATTCCCATTCCTCCTTTTATGATCTTATTTCTTATATATGATCTGTTCTAGATATTTTCATTGGTTTTCTTATTGCATCTATTTCGACACTTTCCATTTGTGTTTTGTATCTTTCTGTTATGCGACAAGTCTCTATTCCATACAACAGCGTGCTTTTCACCATTGTTTCATATATGTTAAATTTTACATCCAATAACCTTTTTTGCTCTTACTATTCTTTTTTCCAATTCTTTACAGTCTGTTATTATCTTATCAAATGTGACACACAAGTATACATACTCATTTCATGGAGATATTGTTCAAACTCACTGGATTCGTTTCCAATACATAAGTACTGTGTCTTGTCCGCGTTCACTCTTAATTTTCACTTTTCCAATTACTTCGTCGTCAGCAAACTGTAGTGTGTATATGGTAAATCGGTCGTTAAGTTGTATTCCCATGCCGTGCACTTTACGTTTCCAGTTTTTTAGAGCTACTGCGATATATATTTTAAAAAGAGTTGGAAGGATTCTTTTGAAAGTTGATTTCCAATTTTGATTTTAGATTTTGACCCTTTGCATAGTTCTTTTCTCGCTTTTATGTATGTATGATTGATATTAGTTTGCTCCAACACTGTCCATATATTTTCTACTAGAACGGTTTCATATGCTTTTTGTAGGTCCACAAAGGTAACATATTTCTGGCGCTCCTTTCCTCAATTACTTCTTTAAGACAAAACACATTATTACTACAAGATCTGCCTGCACGAAACCCACCTTGCTCTTCTTCTTCTTGTTCATAAAAATCATTCTCTTTTAGATCTCTAACAATGCTACCGTATAATCCTTAGAGTACTGGTTACTGAAATTCCTCTGTAATTGTTAAAAAAAAAATATATTTTTTTTATTTGTCAAACACACTGTGTTTATTGTATTACAATCTAGTCAATAAGACTAATTAGCAATTTTGTTTTAACTTAATTTACTTGGAAAGTCAGATTTAAACTTAGGGTTCACTCAACAGTTCTCCCCGCTTTGTTTAGTCTGTAACTCACAATTGTGTTGTGTTTGTAGCATTATTTTGTTTTATATAATTCACTTAGTTTACTAGATCAAACGGCTTCACTCTTTTTAGTCTCCGAACTAGCATAGTATTGTCTAGAAGCTGAATTGCTTCCACATTCACATGCCGATGAAGTCTATCTTCATGGCTTTTTGCGTACTTTTTTATAGTCTCTGCTACAGTTTCGATTTTTAGATCTCGATGAAGATCACTATTTCGAACGTACCAAGGTGCATTCACAATGTTTCCTAATACTTTATTTTGAAATCTCTGTAAAACTAGAATGTTATTCTCTTTAGCACAACCCCATAGTTGAATACCATATGTCTATACTGGTTTCAGTATTTGTCTATAAAGTAGTAGCTTATTTTTTTTTTTATTTTTTTTTTTTTACGGGTATGCGCACTCGCAAGGAGATCCCTATCACGCTCGAGGAGCGGCAAGTGTGCGAAAATGTTGGTGTGTGTTGGTTTTGAAACGGTTCAGGTTGTAACCTGCAGGGAAAACTGTCGCAGGGAGTTTATTCCACAGCGATGCTGTTCTCCAGAGATATGAATTCTGATATAATGAGATTCTTGGTGCCTCTATTTTGACAATAAATTGATGGTTACCGTCTGTTTGACGTGTTCGCCTAGTAGGTGCTACTCCCGGGGGGATCATACGTGCCAACTCTTCAGAGCATTTTCCGTGATAATACCTGTAGAAGAGAGATAGATCGCCCACAGTTCTTCGATGGTCGAGACTATCCAAGCTACGGGTAAGTGCGGGGTCATTGATCAGCTTGATAGCTCGTTTTTGCACGGTGTTCAAAAGCATTAAGGTATGTTTGGGTGCCGCACTCCATATATGTGAGCAGTACTCCATAGTCGGTCGAATCTGGGCTTTGTAGAGTGTCAGCAGTTGGCTTGGTGTATACAGATGTCTTGTACGAAATAGCACCCCAAGCTTTTGGGACGCCCTTTTAGCTATATCTGCCACGTGACTGTGCCAAGACATGTTGGTCTCTGCAGTGACTCCTAAGATGTTCAACTGGCTCTGCAATGCGACAGCACTTCCAGATAGCATGACGTTTGGCTCACCGGTGCTGGTCTTTTTTGAAAACAGGGCTGCTTGAGTTTTCTGCGCGTTGAACTGTACAAGGTTTTTGTTGCCCCAGTCCTCTATTATCTCTAAGTCGTTATTTATCTGTGATATTTCAGTTAGTCTAAGGTAATGGAATTCACGTGCGGAGAGACATGTGGGTGGTATGACTGAGGAGACTACATTGCCATCATCTGCAAAGCAATAAAGTGGATTTACTGTTTTATCTATGAGGTCATTTATGTAAATCAGAAAAAGTGTTGGCGAAAGGATTGCTCCCTGTGGCACACCAGCATTTATTTGGTAAGAGTTGGAGTTCCGGCCATCCAGTGCAACATAAATGGATCTATCCTTAAGGTAACTTTCAAACCAAGTGCAAAGTCTCAGCGACAATCCCGTTGCTTTGAGCTTGTTGAGCAGATTTTCATGCCAGACTTTATCGAATGCTTTAGATATATCTAAGGCAATTGTTCTTGTTTCACCTCGCAACTCAATCGCTCTTTGCCATAAGTGAGTGACGTATGTAAGTAAATCGCCAGTTGACCTATATTTTCGAAATCCGTATTGCTTGTCTTTGATAATTTTGTACTTTTCCAAGTACTTGGTTAGGTGATTGTTCACAACTCTTTCCATTACTTTTGATATCACCGGAAGTAGAGCAATTGGTCTATAGTTTAACGGATCTGTCTTTTTTCCTTTCTTTGGAATGGGTTGTACTGCGGCAGACTTCCATGATGATGGATATACTCCTTGTCTATAAGATAAATTGAATAATTTGGCGAAAGTTGGGGTGAGTTCGCTAGCACAATTTTTGAGTACTATCGCGGGAATGCCATCTGGACCCATTGCTTTGTTTCTATCCAACTTTTTAAGGGATTTTCGTATTTCTCTGTGACAAAAGGGTACCTCTGGCATACTGTGGGAAACCCTTTCAATGAACGGTGGAGTTTTTCCATTTGGCACTGTTAGGTTTGAGTTGGAGGAAAAGATTTTGGCCAGCATATTGGCTTTTTCCTCTGATGTTGTGGCTAAGTGAGTATTTTTATCTGTAAGTGGTGGTATGGATGACTTGGTGAAGTTTGATCCAACGGATTTTGCAAGAGACCAAAAGGACCTAGAACTACTTGGACAATTCAGCAACCTATTTTTTATTCTTTAATTGTATGTTTCTTTGGCGGCGTCAATAGTAATTTTGCAACTATTTCTGGCTTCTATAAATTCTGTGTGGTTTTGAGCGGTTTGTTGTCGTTTCCAAAGGTTATATGCTCTGTGTTTTTTCTGTACAGCCGTTTGACACTGGCTGTTGAACCAAGGTTTTGCATTAGCTCTGCGTTTTATTGTATGTGGGATATATGCATCCATTCCAGATAAGATTACTTTTGTTATTTCATTACAGCAAATAGTGGGATCAGCTGTTTTAAAGCAAACCTCTTGCCATGGAAAATCCAGGTAAAACTGTTTAAGGTCATTCCATTTTGCCGATTTATAGTGCCACATTTTACGAGGAAGTGATTGTTGGCTTGGCGGTATGAACATTTCGCATTTTGTTCTTATAAGTTTATGAATTGTTAAATTGGACTTCCTTCCAATTAGCCCGTTCATTTTTCTATACCTTATCTCTAGTTTTTTTTTCTTAACATGTGCTTTCCAGCGCAATTTGGCATCAAGTGTTATACCGAGATATTTTGCCTAATTTCAATATGGTACGGGAATGTTGTTAATTGTTATTTGTATGTGATTTATATTTTTGTTTGTAAAATCAACATGAATTGATTTGGTTTCATTTAATTTTATTCGCCACTTTGTGGTCCAACAGTGAACTTTGGTGACTGCATCCTGAAGTTTTTCTATGCATTTTTCAATAGATTTTTCTACCGTCAATAAACCAGTATCATCTGCAAATGTTGCTAAGTGACAATTTTCTGGCTTTGGGATATCGCAAGTGAATAATGTTGAATAATTGTTTAAATGCAGCTTCTTTCCTTTTCTATGTATTGAGGATATGAATGCAATTTTCCAATCAGCAGGTACTGGATGTTCGTTTGTGCGTTGATTGATTAAAAATATGTGAGATTTTCTAGTAGTTTTTCTGTGATCCATATTTGAGCATTTCAGCATATAATTATTCAGGTCCGCTAGCTAAGATAATTTAGATAACTAATAATTAAGACAAATTTGCACAAACGCAAAAAGCCATACCACGGAATGAAAACGGAATAATTTTCCTTAAGCTGAATCCATCAGAAACGTTAAACTTTTAAACAATAATAAAATAAAACATTTATAAACAACCGCGAGCTAAAGCAAACTCGAGTTTAATTAAATTTTGGGCTTACATGAATATTTAAGTATATTAAGTTAAAGCCAATATTTTGATAATAAACGGCTCGGGAAAGTGCACACAATGAGAGGCACATTGTGCGGCTTACATAGTTGTAAACAATGGTGTTTTTTTTATTCTAATTAAAAACATTTGCGTTAAAACATCGCTCGGGATTTAATTGGAAACCGATTTTGACTTGTTATTTGTTATATACCGCGTGAGCCAAAAAAAACGGACAATTTTTTTTTCATTATCACTTTTGAACAATACAGTCGATTTTAATGGGACAAACTGCAGTCTCAAAATCCATGATGGCGGACGAAATGAGAATATACCCTTCAAAAATGCTCGTTTTTTCTTATGTTGCGAACATGTTTTAATACTTTTTTTAAATTAGTATAAAAGCCGCATTCTTGCCACGTACAACAAGGTATAAATCGGCAAAATCAGTTCAGTGGTTCTAAAAAAATATATTTTTACTACATTACTACTAAACCGATTTTAATATAATAGAAAACATCCTAATGAGACTTGATTGCTTTTGAAAGATCATGATCAAAGTTTATCGTTATCTTAAAATTTAAGATGGCGAACTGAATCATACTTGAATTTTCAAAATGACGTGTTTATTCTTATTTTGCTAAAATGCTTTAGTTTTTTTTTAGTTTATAGAAAAGCACTACTTTTCCGCCAAACAACGAGATACGAGTTAGTAAAATCGGTGTGGTGTTTCTCAAAAGAACTATTTTTGTTTCAACCATTATTTTACAGATTATACGAATGCATTGCTAATCCTGTCTGCATTAATTTCCTTATAAATTCGTTATTACTAAACCGATTTTAGTGAAATAAAAAAAATCATGGTGAGAATTGATTGTTCTTTAACGATTACGTATTAAAATCGGATCAGTAATAATGAATTTATAAAGATATAATTGCCAAGGGCGGATCCAGAGGTGCTTCTCGGAGGGGGGGGGGGGCACTTTAGGTGACCTTCTCTGTTGGTAGAAAACGGTATATATTTTATTGAATTAGTCAGTGGTTGTAAATTCGATGATAAAAACAATAGACACTTTCACGCGCCGCAGGCAAAAATTTTGAATTTTTATTAGCAAAAACATTACTTTTTACTAATTTTTTGTATATTCAAAAAATTCTCGGGGGGGGGGGCAGGTGCCCCTAGTGCCCCCCTCCCCCCTGGATCCGCCACTGATAATTGCAGACAAGATTGGCAATGCAACCGTATAATTTGTAAAACAATCGTTAAAACAAAATCAGATTTTATGAGAACCACTACACCCATTTTATTAATTTGTACCTCGTTATGCGGAAAAAAAGTAGTTCTTTTCTATAAATAAAAAAAAAACATATTCGGAAAATAAGAATAAACGTACCTTTTTGAAGGGTCATGTATGATTCTTTTCGACATCTTAACTTTTAAGACGGCGGCAAATTTCGATTATAATCTTTAAAGTTAAATCAATTTTTACCATGATTTCTTTTATTTCACTAAGATCGATTTAGTAATAAGGAGTTTATAAGGAAAAAAATGCATAAAGGAATAGCGATGCAATCGTATAATCTGTAAAACAATGGCTAAAACAACAAAGATTTTTTGAGAACCACTGCACCGATTTAACTTGTACCTCGTTGTGCAGGGCAAAACTAGTGCTTTTCTATAAATTAAAAAAAAAACTAAAACATTTTCAGAAAATACGATTAAACACGTCATTTTGAAGAAACAAGTATGATTCTGTCCGCCATCCTAAATTTTAAGATACCTGTAAATTTTAATCATAATCTTTGAAAAGCAATTAATTCTCACCAGGATGGTTTTTATTTCATCAAAAAATAAATGCAGACATAATTGGCAAGGCAATCGCATAATATTCAAAACAATGCAATGGTTGAAACAAAAATATATTTTTTAGAACCACCAAACCAATTTTGCTGCTTAATACCTTGTTGTACGTGGCAAGAATGCACCTTTTTTACTTTTTACATGAGCCATCTTGGATCTTGAGATGGCGGACAAAAAAATATTTATTCAAATCTCTGATTGATTCTCTGCTATAATTAAAAAAAATTGACCGGTTTTTTTGGCCCACCCGGTATATAAAGATCAATTGTTGTTTATTTATTAACTAGGTCTGTCATTGATCTGGTTGCTGAATATCCGGTTTTCAATATAAGTGTAGCTTGAAACAAGTTTATTAATGTTAAATCAGGCAACGGTCTTCTTTCTCTTTTAAGGGGGCAAACTTTGCTCGAAAACTTACCATCTGACAACACTAATATCCCATTTTTTTGGCCAAACTTTTGTCTTCATAGAAGTAGAAAACGAGAAGGCGGAATGTATCAAAATTTTGCGAGGTGGTTTTTTAAAGCATTTTTAACAAACGTATCTAGCAGTTTTTTGCTAATTCATGGCTAAAACACAACAGATATTGCAAAACAATCTATGGCATTTCAGTAGCCTAGCTGTGTAGTGGAAAACTGTAGCGAATTTTTTTCGTTTTTTTTTATTTGTTGGAAATATACAAGAGAAAATCAAAAATCTAACAAGATACAATTGACAATTTAAAAAAATATATTTTATATGAACAGAAAAATGTTTTAATTAGTTTTTTTATAGTCGAGATCTATTAGGATATAGGTATGTAAAAATTTTCGTCGAAAATATTAGCTTTTTTAGCCATGTTGCGCGGGCTGGGAAGGTAAAAATATAAGTTAATAGAACCATTATCTAATGTCCTAATTTAGAGCCGAACCTTTTTTTTGATTTATCATACGATTTTTAACTTATAGCAACAAATAATTATGGCAGCCGTCATAGGACTCTAAGGTCACCTTCCCCTAGATGTTAAGTAGAACAAGCATGTAATATTAGACAAGGGCGGATCCAGAGGTGCTTCTCGGGGGGGGGGGGGGGGGGCACTTTAGTTGACATTCTCTGTTGGTAAAGAAGGTATATATTTTTTAAGCAGCATTTTATTGAATTAGTGGTTGTAATTTCGATGATAATAACAATAGACACTTTCATACGCCGCAGGCAAAAATTTTGAATTTTTATTAGCAAAAACATTACTTTTGACTCATTTTTTGTATATTCAAAATATTCTCGGGGGGGGGGAAGTGCCCCTAGTGCCCCCCCCTGGATCCGCCACTGATATTAGAGACTTATTGATTGCAATAAAGCTGGACAGTAATAGTGGCTTCTTTAAAAACTTGCTCTTTGTGTATTATAAGAACCGAAATTAATATTACCGGTTTCATAAAGGAAAATAAACGAACTTATTTTAAAATTCGAAATTTTTTTGTCAATTTTGAAAGATCGTTTTTGTTGTTGTTGTTGGTTTTCAATTTAAAACTGTCAGAATACTTCCTAGCACTATTACTGCACGGCTTTATTGCAATAAGTCCCTATTAGTTCCGTCAGGCTTCGTTTCTTTAAACTGTTTGCCTAGATAACATCTTTATTAAAAGCTACCCTCGTTATTTTTATCTCTAGGTAGCTGCTTTGCCAACATACTTGAGAAAGGCCAAACTTCAACCTTGTTACTTTGAATCTTTAGAATCTAAAAGAGAACCCTTTATCCCACGTTAACTATTTATAAATATTTTAACAAAGGCATACTTTGAAGTTTGCTACATGAAACAAAGACACAGCATATCCTAGCATCGTAGCATGCGGGGGATTATACAGCTAGTTATAACGAAAGCGGAACACCTAATTTTTACCAAAAAAAAACCACGCAAAAAACAATATTTGAAAACATATTCTGAAAATCACTTGCGTAAACAAATATATCAAGTGTCTACAGCACGGCATAATATGAACCCTATATAATATAACAGAAGTAATTCTTTTTTATTTTCTAGGAATTATTTCATGTAGTTGATTTACGCGTTTTATCGCTTAATTTGATAATACTTACACAAATTACAATGAACCAAAATAAACAGTAGCGAATCTGGGGCAAAATACATCATGTAAAAAGGCAACATTTGGCGCCCCACTCTACGATTTTGGGCACATTTTGGTGCCCCTGGCGCCTGTCAGGTGCCCACTCTGCCCACACCTAGATCCGCCACTGAAACTATTTACAAATAATATAACTATTTTCTCACAAAATGCATTTGTTCGCAAGGAGTCATAAAGCATGGTCAATCTGATTTCAATCGGTATTGCTAAATAGCACAAATTTATGTAAAATTTCTCTTATTGGCCTAATAAGCACCCAAGAAACGCTTACGCATTTTATCAGGATCGGATCTAGGTATTTCTTTTGGGTGTAGGGCCACCGCTCTAATTTGCTCTTGCTCCAGGCCAACACGTGCTGACGCCGACGTAATTCGCCGCCGGCGCGGCCCCACTCGCTTCTATCGCCGGGCCAATACGCCCATGTGACAACTCGCTACCGCGTACCGACCGCCGTAGTTTCAGTTTGCAATTTTGACAGGTGTTTAGAGTTTCGGTAATAATGCAATTTAATATTTTTTAATCACAAAAACAATCAAAATAGCGGATCCAAAATGGCGAACTTTCTTAATTATAAACCATGTCTCTTTCCAGTTCTTGGAAGTAGACAGGACTGTTCAATTAACTAAAATAGCCTGCGGTATTCACACGAATATTCTGGAAAACAATCGCTATTTGTGACGTCACCTGCTGCCTGTTTGCCCGCAGTTAGAAAAACGATAACTGCAATGGACTGTATATATTTTAATTAATGAAAGCGCGAACAAACATAAATATATTGATATGAAATTACGAAATAATTAAAAAGGTCCATAGGTCAATTGTGGGCACCACACAACGGAAATCAGAAACAAAGCACTCACCAGTTTGCAGCCAATTTCTTCACTTCCAGGGGGCCCCTGTCTGGATCTAATGATGTCACCACGTAGCTGAAGGGCTGAAGTTTCTAGTTCTATGCTTCAGTACACCAAAATCGAGCACTTTCAAGTGTAGAAATTTGAAATAGTTGGAGAAAGTAAATTAACACGCCATTTCTCGAGGCGGTCGAAAAAGGATCACACTGATTCTTGGTGCGCATGTCCAAAATGCGCGAAAATGCACTCTGTCCGTCATCCAATTGTGTGGTTTTTAAAATTTACAAACAACCGCGAAATTTAACGGGAGCTAACATAACTGCCCTCCAAAACACACAATTTTAGAATATCAGCCGGACAGATATAGATATAAGAAAAATGATCGACCGATAAATATAAATGAATGAAAAACAGATAAGTAGCGTAAGTTTATTTAGAGATAACGAAAACCCGAAAAAGTCAAAACAAACAAACAAAATTAAAAAAATAATAATAAAGAATTACCTATTGTATTAATTGACTTCAATAGGTAGAAAAAATTAAAATTACTTTTAATTCGGCAAGAGGCACAGTTTTACAACTGGCCGCTTGTAAACACCGGTAGCCGTTTGTACCGTCGCACCTGGCCGTCTTCGCCGGGATGCAGTTCGATGACCCGACCGATTGGCCATTTCAAAGGTGACTGAATGTGATCACTCGTTATGATAACCAAATCATTTAATTTGATATTTGGGGACGAATCAGCCCACTTGTGTCGCTGTTGTAGCGTATGCAAATACTCTATAGAATACCGTTTCCAAAAATCATTATGTAGTTGTTGGATTAGTTGCCATCTCGAGAGCCGATTTAGGGGAACCTCGGACAAATCTGACTCCGGAATTTCTGAATTAAGGGGTTCAAGGGTCAAAAAATGCCCAGGGGTAAGAGGTTGAAGATCGTGTGGGTCTGAAGAGGCAGGAGATAAAGGGCGACTATTAAGTACGGCTTCTATGCGACATGTAAGGGTGGACATTTCCATGATAGACAACTTCTGGTCGCCGACAACTCGAACAAAGTGAGTTTTAAAACTTGACGCCAGCTTCTGCCAGGCCATTGAAATGTGGACTGAGAGGAGGTCTCAGATGCCAACGAATAGAAAGTCTGGTGGACGCACTTCTTGCGTAATCAAGTAATTGGTTACGAAACCCTATAAAATTACTGCCTTGATCTGACCAGCATTGCGTCACGCTTCCACGTCTGGAAATGAATCGATGGAATGCACCTACGAACCCTTCGGTGGACAGTTCCATGGTTAATTCCAAATGCACGCAATGTGTGGCCGTACAGACAAACACACAGACATACGATTTGAAAGCTTTACAACCACGGTAACGATGAGGAATCACAAAGAAAGGTCCACAAAAGTCGATAGCTACACTCGAAAAAGGTTTAAGTTGATTGATTCGATGAGCGGGAAGTGAACTCATTATGGGCGGTCTATAGGGATTAGGGTTGATTCTAAAACATTGCAAACACTTGGATATGGTTCTTTGAATTGCCCGTCTGGCAGATAATATTCAAAGTTGCTGTAAAAGCAGATTATGTAATGTTTTAAACCCAGGATGAAGGTATTGTCGATGAGCGGACTCGATAAGAAGAGTAGTTAAACGATGGTTACTCGAAAGTAAGACGGGGTGTTTTGCAGAATAAGACAAAAGGTCAGATTTTTGTTATCTGCCACCGACTCTAATGATATTATTTTCATCAAGAAATGGTGAAAGTTTTCGAAAAGGTTTCTGTATTGGTTTATCCTTAGATAACGCGGAAAAAAGCTCAGAAAAACAAGAACCTTGAACGCGTTTGATAAGAAGGTATAACGCACTTTGCATCTCACCGGTGGTAGGAAAAACAATATTCTCTAGGAAAAACAATATTCTCAAAAATAACTTTTTGGTCCGGCGGCTTAGTGGGTTTTTGATAGGAATGGTTTTGAAAAAAGTTAACTATTCGAAGGACATAACAAATGATACGTTGAATTTTTGATATAGATGAATATTTGATAAGAAGCTGATCTAAGAAGTTAACGTCAATTATCGCATTGCAACAGACCTTTGGCTTTTCCTCCAGATTAATATCTCCGAAATCAATCGGCATTTTTATTTTATGAAAATCGGGCCATTCGTTTTCGGGAGACCACAAAAACGACGTGCGTTCCACCACATGTCACGTGACATGAGCTGTAAAGGGGTGGCCCCTCATGACGCAATATCGGCTGCATTTAAAGCAGAAGGAATGTAGCGCCACGAGTTTAAGGGAATGATTTCTTGGATTCTACTGACTCGATTTCCAACAAAGGTTTGCCAGCGATTAGGAGGGGATGAAAGCCAATGCAATACGACTTGCGAATCGCAGAAAGTAACGATATTTGTAAAAGTTATTTTTCCTTCATAGCTAGATAAAACGAAGTCAATTAATTCGCTTAAAAGAAATGCGCCTAGGAGTTCTAGCCTAGTCAAAGTTTGTGACTTTATAGGCGCGACCCTAGATTTTGCAGATATGAGAGAAACAGATATATTGTTTTCCTCTTCTACACGAAAATATACGACGCCTGCGTAGCCTCGAATTGAAGCGTCACAGAAGCCGATGATTTGACAGGTATTGGTTTTTGACAGTTTGATTTGTCGGGGTAATTGAAAATTGGAAAGAAGCGGGAATTCAGAACGAAGTTTGTTCCAAGAGTCGATGATAGAAGAATCTGGTTCTTCGTCCCAGCCTATTTTCGATATCCACAACTGTTGCAAAATAAATTTTGCTTGTAGCAACAAGGGACAAAGAAAACCTAAGGGATCGAAGATTGGGAGTTTGTCCTTCATTCGGCATTGATAAGAAAAAATGTCGTTTTTTGGATGCCATTGAAGTCCTGAAACTTTGATAAAGTGTGGTTCCTCCTTGTCAAAAGAGAGAGGCATTTGACGATCGGATTCTGGCAATGTTGCCAATAACTCAGGACAATTGCTTGCCCGTTTTTTAAGTTCAAATCCTCTCGACTTTAATAAATCATTGAGTTCCGTTTGAAGGGAAAGAGCTTCAGAAAGCGAAGGGCTAGTTCCCAAGATATCGTCGATGTAGATTGACGTTTTTAGAACAGTACTAGCCATAGGAAAACGTTCCTTTTCTCTCTCTGCCAGCTCATTTAATGTACGTATGGCTAGAAAAGGTGAGCATGTCATGCCAAAAGTGACAGTAGAAAGTTCCCACACTGAAAGTGGGTCCTGTGGAGAAAACCTCCACAATATCCTTTGATAAGGACGGGGATAAGGATTGATAAGGACTTGACGGAACATCTGATGTGCTAAAAAACATGATACGTCGACTTTTGGTTGACTAGATAAAACTAGACTCATATGATTAGAATCGATATAGTCTTGCATGAAACTTGAATAGGCAGTGTACAGATCAGGATTTTTGAGTAATCTATTTTCTAGAAGTAAAAATCTACGATAAGCTTGCGGATAAGTATTTCCTAGGTCAGGGTTTATTTTATCTTTAAACGGAAGATCTACCATGAATCTACCGCTCGGTTGCCGTACTACACTCGCAGTAAAAATTGATTCTGCTTGTTTTTCTTCCTTTGATAAGATTTGTTTTTTAGGCAAATGTTCGATTTCCCAAAACTTAGGGAGAATGACCTCTAAAGGAGGTGAATGACTCGTTAAAAAACAACTGGTTCGTTCCGTAAGACTACCTACTTCGTCAACTTTTGGGGCTGAAGGTTGCCCTATTTGTCCAAGAACCCTGCCCTCCTTGAATATCTGTGCGAATAGCTCGCAACCAATAACTAGGTCCACAGGTCTGGATTTGAAATAAGATAGGTCGGCAAGTTTAAGGTTTTCCAAGTGTTTCCACTGATTATCGTTCAAAGTGAATGTAGGCATATTGGAACATAATTGTGGAACGACAATTAAGTAAAGGAGTGACCTGTCCTTGTGGCTTAATGTGACATTGAACGAGCCCTTTGGAAGTAAAAGAAGACATCTGATTTAATCCGAATATTTCAGTGGTGTAACTTCTCCTAGGAAGATTAAGACGCTGAATACACTTTTCACTGATGAATCCTGTCTGTGATCCAGAATCAAGCAGTGCCCTTACAGGTTGAAATTTTCCGCAACCGTCCATAACATCTATTATGGCGGTGCATAAAAGAAAGGTACCTGAAGGTCCTGAGGTATTTAATGACACATGAAGATTATTGACAGGTGGTGTGTGAATGACAGGACTAGTATCTTGGCTTCCAGACTCTTGATTACTTTCTAAGATATCAGTTAAAGTGTGGTGCCTTTTACTATTGCAAGTCCTGCATGAATATTTTGATTTGCACGTATCTACCCCATGCAAGGGATGAAAACACGCTAGACATAATTTTTTCTGCTTGACGAAAGATAGGCGATCGATAGGTGAGAGATCAAGAAATGTTTAACATTTCGAAAGCACATGACCTTGATTACACCGGAAACATTTTATTCCCGTACTTGAATTAGTTGAGGTGCCAGCCAGTCCTATAAAAGGCGAATTGGATGATTTATAGGAAGGCTTTTGCCCAAACTGATTTTGCATAGAATTTGAATTTTGATAGGTAGGCTTTTGCCCAAACTGATTTTGCATAGAATTTGATTTTTGATAGGTAGGCACCTTTTTGGGTGCTGTTGATTGAGGAAGTGATTCCAAAACTTTACATCTTTTTTCTTGAAATTGAAAAAGTGACTGAAAAGTGGGAATTTCGGTATTAGTACTCATTTCAAAATTTGAACGCGTCGGAATATCCAATTTTTCTAACAAAATGAAAAAAATAATAAAGTCCCAACTGTCAACGTCAAAGCTAAGATCTTTTTAATAACATTATAGATCAAAATCAAAGTCTAAGTAACGTTCGAAAACTTCAATATTTATTTTCATATCTCGAGGATGAGCCTTTAAAATTGATATCAGGGATTAGCTTATCTGATCAAAATTATAAAATTGCTTACGATAAATTGCATGCAAATGTGCATGTTTTCGACATTTCATCATTTTTCTATTTCAGAAGCATTAATTTAGCGTTAATTGTATATTTACCGACAATTTCGTCATTTCAAAGGTAAAATCATGTCTGTCAAAAAAGCCGTGCAAAAACGCACGGGTTTTTTATCTGCGATCACCGAGTGTTATGTGTTTTCACAGACCGCGGCAACAGACGAAAAAGCGAGAAACGAGTTTCAAGTGAGGTATTCCGATTTGGACGAAACCTTCGATAAATGCATGCTGGCACATAATGATGTCATTATGTTGATAGACGACTCGGACGACGAGGAGTTTAAAACGCAGGATGCGATCCTTTCAGAAGCTCGTAAATATTTTTATGCGTGTAAGGGGGTTTACTCTGAAATATTTCCGGTTGAGGCCCCATCCTTTTCGGGATCATATGTTCGACAAAACGAAACTCCAAAACTTAAAGAGTTAGGTATTTCCATATTTCGAGGTGATAAAAAATTATGGCCAAGCTTTTTCGATCTTTTTAATAACATTATAGATCAAAATCAAAGTCTAAGTAACGTTCGAAAACTTCAATATTTATTTTCATATCTCGAGGATGAGATTTCAAAATTTCTAGGGATTCAGAAAAGGTGTCAATTAAATTACGCAATTCTTTAGCTGACTCGTTTTTTAATGTGGAGTTCATAATTGTGCTTAAAGCATCATTTGCGAGGTCTCGCTTGTTTTGATATCTATTGACTAATTTGTCGTAAGCAATTTTATAATTTTGATCAGATAAGCTAATCCCTGATATCAATTTTAAAGGCTCATCCTCGAGATATGAAAATAAATATTGAAGTTTTCAAACGTTACTTAGACTTTGATTTTGATCTATAATGTTATTAAAAAGATCGAAAAAGCTTGGCCATAATTTTTTATCACCTCGAAATATGGGAATACCTAACTCTTTGAGTTTTGGAGTTTCGTTTTGTCGAACATATGATCCCGAAAAGGATGGGGCCTCAACCGGAAATATTTTAGAGTAAACCCCCTTACACGCATAAAAATATTTACGAGCTTCTGAAAGGATCGCATCCTGCGTTTTAAACTCCTCGTCGTCCGAGTCGTCTATCAACATAATGACATCATTATGTGCCAGCATGCATTTATCGAAGGTTTCGTCCAAATCGGAATACCTCACTTGAAACTCGTTTCTCGCTTTTTCGTCTGTTGCCGCGGTCTGTGAAAACACATAACACTCGGTGATCGCAGATAAAAAACCCTTGCGTTTTTGCACGGCTTTTTTGACAGACATGATTTTACCTTTGAAATGACGAAATTGTCGGTAAATATACAATTAACGCTAAATTAATGCTTCTGAAATAGAAAAATGACGAATTGTCGAAAATATGCACTAATTTATCGCAATTGATGAAAATTGTTTTAAATATCGAAATGATATGGAACACATCTAATCACAGAAATGTCGGTAAATATACAATTAACGCTAAATTAATGCTTCTGAAATAGAAAAATGACGAATTGTCGAAAATATGCACTAATTTATCGCAATTGATGAAAATTGTTTTAAATATCGAAATGATATGGAACACACCTAACACACTGAACATGTGCTTGTTTGTTTTTGCGGTACGTTACCATCGCAGCGGACCGAAAAACAGGTAAACTGCGCCGCTACCGAAGGTCGAGCGAAAATCTCTCTCGTTTCAATACGATTGGCAAAATTCAAGGCCTTGATCTCGGCGTGAAAATGGCCGACTTATTAATACCGTCGTATGGAGTAAATTTAAATATTTCGGGTCGAAAGGAACACTTATGTTTGCCTGCAGTTAGAAAAACGATAACTGCAATGGACTGTATATATTTTAATTAATGAAAGCGCGAACAAACATAAATATATTGATATGAAATTACGAAATAATTAAAAAGGTCCATAGGTCAATTGTGGGCACCACACAACGGAAATCAGAAACAAAGCACTCACCAGTTTGTAGCCAATTTCTCCACTTCCAAGGGGCCCCTGTCTGGATCTAATGATGTCACCACGTAGCTGAAGGGCTGAAGTTTCTAGTTCTATGCTTCAGTACACCAAAATCGAGCACTTTCAAGTGTAGAAATTTGAAATAGTTGGAGAAAGTAAATTAACACGCCATTTCTTGAGGCGGTCGAAAAAGGATCTCACTGATTCTTGGTGCGCATGTCCAAAATGCGTGAAAATGCACTCTGTCCGTCATCCAATTGTGTGGTTTTTAAAATTTACAAACAACCGCGAAATTTAGCGGGAGCTAACACTGCCTTTGCCGCTTTGTGTAAAATGTATGGTTTGTGGTTTATATGGATAATTTCATACTTTTAAATAAATTAACTAACTAACGAATGTTTTGTTTTAAATTTATTAAAAATTAAAGATTAAACGTTTGCAAATTTGTATAAATTAGCATAAAAAAGTGCAAAAACGGCACCTATTTTCTTACAGTATTTATTTGTAGCAATTGTGGTTAGATTTATTAGGGTTTTATTTGCCAAAAGTATAAAATACATACAGGGTATTTTATTAAACATAACAGAGGTTTTTACCTATTTATCGTATGTTTTTGGAAACAACCTCAAACAAGTCGATTTTTTTTTCCATTTTTAAATCATGATTTAGACATCTTGAAATTTTTGTAGCATACATCCTCTCCGAGGGGTAGGTAAACTTTACCCCTATATTTTAAATTAGGAATGTAGGTCGAGTCTAAAAAACGAATCGATAAATTTATAAAATTTTTACACGGTTGTGAATAAATCCAAAAGGCCCTGAAAACAAGTTATGAAGTTCACCAATAGTGATCTATGCTTTCGCTATTCAAAACAAAGGGGTCAAATGTACTCCTCGAAGGGGATGCATGCCATAAAAAATTTAAAAAAACAAGATGATCCCCCTCTCGATTAAGATAGACGTGTTCGAAGGTTTTTTCAAAAACGTACAGTAAATGATCAAAAAACAATCTGCCCCTTAAAAATCATCCTGGATAATGCACAGGGTCTGTGATTATAAACTTGCCCTGCAGAAATTTATTTATTATTAGTCTTACGAGGTTCAAACCAAAAGCATTTAAAAGAAGGTAGTTTTTTTGAATGCATGCATCTCTCTAATTCATCGATGCAGGATTTGCATGAATAACAACGGTGAAATTTTCGAACATTTGCCTATTTAATTCAATGCTTTGTTATCAGTTTTTAGTTTTATTTTAAATTATATAATAAATGCAAACTTTTTTTTTAGAAATAAAAGATAGATTTTAGGAAATGGTAATATTTCTTAGCCTGAGAAAAATTAAAAAATAGGGGCCTTAAAGATTTGCATATAAATCAATTAAATGGAATAGTTTTGAAAGGTAGTTACGTAGGTATGACAACAAACACAACTACGGCATTTGTTTCACAGCCAACAAAGTGAAAAACTATTTTTTTAACAAATTCACATTTTGAGTCATCCAAAGATAGGCTTATTATACACCGTTAAAAAGCTCCTTTATGCTCTATTTATTGAAGTATAAATACAATATGGCGGTCATAAGAAATAACATGGTTGGCTATGGCTATGGTTTCAAAAAAATTAGAAGGCCTTGTTGACTGACTGCCTTCGATTAAAATAAATAACTCAGGGTCAGCAGAAACTTTAACTTTATTAAGGACTGTAACTTTACAAAAAAACCATTTACTTTAAAACTCAAAAAAAAGACAATGTTTTTGAAAAACGACCGCTCTTTGCCCTCTGTTTTTGGCTTGTCCCCTTGATCAGCTGTTTTTTTAGCTCACACATATACTATACTATAGCTAATTTTTTCGAAAAAAAAAGTTGCTCCGATTTCAAAATTTTTTATATATCTTTGCTTTTCAGATGATTTTGAAACTTTTTTGTTGCGCCGTCTGTCTGTCTGTCTGTCTGTCTGTCTGTCTGTCTGTATGTCTGTCTGTCTGTATGTCTGTCTGTAACGACCAACGCGCATGGTCCCATTTAAAAATCCTCCGAACACAAACCAAATAAAAGGGTGGGGGTAAATTTCAAAAATTAAAGTTTATGTGAAAATATGGCGTGTGTGATATCAAACGAAAGGTAATTGAGTCTGGAGTTAAACAAAATACATTTTAATTTATTTTAAAAAAAGGGTGGGGGTATATTTCAAAAATTAGAGTTTAAGTGAAAATATGGCGTGTGTGATATCAAACGAAAGGTAATTGAGTCCGGAGTTTAACAAAATACATTATAGTTTTTTTTTAAGGGTGGGGGTAGATTTCAAAAATTTGAGTTTAAGTCAAAACATGGCTTGTGTGGTATCAAACAAAAGGTAATTTAGTCTAGAGTTGAATAAAATATATTTCAGTTTTTAGTTATATTAGCTCATACGTACACTATAACTATAGTACCTAGTGTGAGCTTAGGGGCCCATATATTGGCAGAGTATTTTTCTCGCCGCACACGTGCACAATATCACAGCGGCCCAGTAAACGCTCCGTCTTGCTTTCGAGTAAGGGTCGGACTTGACTACCACACTTGCTGTCTAATCAATGGGCCGGACTAATTTATTTATGATACCACTTTTCAAGCTTAGAAAACCGGTAAATAAAATCAGGCTTAAACATGCCCCCGACCTTAAAGCTACTGCATTTAACAACAGCACAAAACCGTAAAATTAAATAGTAAGTTTATCATTTCAACTTATTGTCTTTTTCTTTTATTATAATACGAATAACACTAATTTGATTCGGGTAACGGACAAATTTTGGTAAAGTCTCTTTTAATTAGTCCGTTCGACGTTTTTATTTCGCACACGCAAACAATATTGTCTTGTCCAGGAAAAATTTTCATAACACGACCTAACCTCCAATTTAACGGCGGAAGGTTGTCATCTTTTATCATCACTAACGTGCCGACACGTAAAGCTCCGTGATTTTCTTTCCACTTCGTGCGCAGTTGCAGTTCGGAAATGTATTCTTTTTGCCAACGTTTCCATAGATTTTGGCGGTATAACTCAAGCTTTTGATAACGTGACAGACGATTTTCATTGAGGTGTGACAGATCATGTTCTAACGTCGCTGATATTGGTCTTGCAATGAGATAGTGAGAAGGTGTCAAAGGAAGAGGGTCTAAAGGGTCATTTGATAGAGGAGATAACGGACGACTGTTAAGGATTGCCTCTATTTGACACAACAGGGTACCGAATTCCACACCTGTACAACGTGACGTGAATAAAACCCGTTTCATATGATGTTTCATCTTTTTGACCCCGGCCTCCCAGATTCCTCCAAAATGTGGAGCATAAGCAGGACCAAAATGCCACGTGATACCTTGATTATTAACAAAGTCAATAATTTTAGAATTATTTTTGTCAAAAAATTCCTTGACTTTTTTTAGCTCCCGATTAGCCCCCAGGAAGTTAGAACCATTATCTGAAAATAAATCAGTTGGTTTGCCTCTACGGCTAATAAACCTTTTTAAAGCTAATAAGAAATATTCAGTTGATAGATCACAAACCATTTCTAAATGTATAGCTTTAGTAGAAAAGCATACAAATAAGCATACATAAGTTTTTACTTTTAAAGAACCACGACATTTTTTATTCAGTGTCCAAAATGGTCCGGCATAAACAATACCTGACACTTGAAACGGAAAACCAGCACTGAATCTTTCATTCGGAAGGTCCCCATCATAGGTTGCACTATTTTTGTTTTAAATCTATAACATCGCACGCAACTATGAACCACAGCCTTGGATAAGTTTTTACCACCTATTACCCAGAAGCTTTCTCGAACACCGTATAAGGTTTGCTGAGGTCCAGCATGCATTAAGTTTAGATGCTCTTCTTTAAAAATCAATTTTGTTAAGTAGTTTATGGCACATAAAATCATTGGGTGTTTTTTATTATATTGAAAATTAGAGTGTCTAATTCGTCCTCCTAAACGTATTATGCCAAATTCATCCAAAAATGGATTTAAACCAAGAAGTTTTGATTTTCCGTCAATATCTTGTGAATTAAGTAAACATTTATACTCTTCAGGAAAAGAGTTAAATTGAGCAATCCTAATTAAAATGTTAAGAGCGTCATCCAATTCACAAGATGTTAAGGGTCCTTTATTTTTAGGTTCAGTTTTTGACAAACAATTATTTTTAAAACGCAAAATAAATGCCATTGTTCTTTTCAAGCGATTAAATTTAGAAAAGTTTTCAAATCTAAATTCCATGTTTTTATAGTTTTCTGTGTCAAACTGAAGAAGCAGAGAAGTTGATTTCAATTCTGGCAAATCCAAATTAATTAAATTTTCAACATTACATGGCCACTGCTTTTCATTTTGTAGGAACCACGCAGGCCCGTGCCACCATAAATTAGAATCAAGAATATTTTTAGGATTGACTCCCCTACTAAGCAAATTAGCGGGATCTTCCTGCGTAGGTATATACCGCCAAGCCGAAGGTTCGGTCAACTCTCGTATCTCCGCGACTCTATTTCGCACAAAAGGTTTTAACAAATTTGCAGAAGTATTTATCCATCCTAAAATAATTTTTGAATCACTGTAGTAATAAAATTGATCAAAATTAACCCTCAGTGACGTGACAACTTTATTTACTAATTTTGAAAGAACGTGAGCTGCACACAATTCAGCTCTTGGTGTCGTTAGAGGTTTGATCGGGCATACTTTGGTTTTGGAACAACAAGTTACTAAATATTTCGCGTTTGTCATTTTCAGAACGAATATACACGCATGCGCCAAAAGCTAGGTCACTGGCATCAGAAAATGCATGTAACTCGACTCGAACTGGGTTTAAGCAAATGACATTACGCTCAATCTTCAAGTTATTTAAACATTCTAATTCTGAAATGAATTGTTTCCAATTATCCCGTAAATTATAAGGTATCTCAGAGTCCCATGATAAATCTAGTTTCCACAGTTGTTGCAGCATAACCTTTACAAGAATAATACAAGGACTGAGAAGTCCCAAAGGGTCAAATAACTTTGCTATGCAAGACAACATTCTGCGTTTCGTGACTTTTATCCATATGGCTAGACCATTTAAGTCCGAGCGTTTTTGTGACGTCATTATCACCTAATGATAACTTTTCGGATTGATCTGTGCAAACTGATAATTTTAAGCTGTCTAGTAATTCTGGAGTATTTGAGCGCCATTTTCTTAATGGAAAGGATCCTGACGCCAAGACATTTGCTAAATCTATGCAACTTTGTTTTGCCGTTTCTAAATCATTAAATCCACTGAGCACATCATCCACATAAAAATCATTTTGAATTATTTCTGCGATATGTGGTTTTTCTTGTCGACACTCTTGGGCTAATTCTCACAAACATCTAATGGCTAAAAAAGCAAACTTGTCATTCCGAAGGTTACTGTGGTCATTTCGTAAATTAAGAGGTCATCTCCTGGACTATCGCGCCACAAAATACGCTGTAGATTGTACTGCTCTTCAGTAACATTGACTTGGCGATACATTTTTTCAATATCTGCCGAAATAACCAACGGATACTGCCTAAAACGTAACAAAATAGCCAAAAGATCGTCCTGGATAACTGGTCCTTTCATTTGAAGGTCGTTCAAGGACATTCCACTTGAGCTTTTCGCACTGCCATCAAAAACCACCCTCAGCTTAGTGCTTGTACTCTGCTCACGAAGTACACCATGATGTGGAACGTAATAGCAAATTTTTGCAGGCTCTGAATCTAAAGAAACCTTTCTCATTTGGCCTAATACTTTGTAACTATCAATATACTCAGAATACAATTTTTTGTAATTTGAATCTTTCGAAAGGATTCACCTAAATTTTCTACCGATTTTTTAAAAGGAAGTGATACCTGAAATCTACCACTTGGTAGTCTTTTTGTGTTTTCTACAAAATGTTTTTCACATTCCATTTCTTCGGCAGACCATTTTCCCTTTTCAGGCACATTTTCAATTTCAAAAAATTTTTTCAATTGAATTTGAACATCAAAATTCTGAACACTCTGTGTTAAATTACAAAAACTTTTGTTAAACTGCCTAGATCCATTTAGCTTTCCTGCGACGATTCACCCCAGCTGAGTTTCTTGTAAGACAGGGTTATTTAAGCCCAGACTAATTTGCTTATTGCATAATAAATTCCAAAAAAGGTCCGCGCCAATAAGAATGTCTACGGGTCCCGGTCTATAAAAATACTCATCAGCCAATTTTAAATCTTGAGGAATGGAAAATTTATTTAAATCAACAGGAACGCATGGCAAGTTCTCTTTAATTTTCTGTGTCACTAAACAAGGTACGTTGGTCTTAAAATTATTAAAACGCGATAAAAGATTAATGTCACACCGATAATTTACATTAGACTGTATACCGTTTATGCCAAAAACAACAAAATCAATGCTCTTTTTTCGAATCCCTAATTTCTCACACAGACTCTCTGTTACATAAGTACAAGACGATCCAGAATCCAAAACAGCGCGCACAGGAAAAGGGGTGCCCTCACTATCTAAAATATTAACGACCGCAGTTGACAGCAAAGAGTCACAATTAGAGGTTATCGACGAGCTATGGCATGAAACGGTGCTTTTCACATCCGGTTTATAACCAGTGCCCTTATTATTCACGTTTTCAGTGACCTTACTATCCTTGTCAGTGGGCTTAATGGAGTCAGTGCACTGTGTTATGTTTTCGCGAATTACAACCGCTAACTTTGCAACTACCATATAATTTGCAGTATTTTAAAATATGACCGCTGCGCAGGCACTTTGCCCATAGTTTTAACCGTTTTGCTTGGTAATTACGCTCTGAGACTGACAAAGACTTAAATTTATTGCATAAATGCACAAAATGATCACCTGAGCAAATTTCACATTTTTTCATTGTCAGAACATCAGTGTCCTTATTTTCTGGGGCGTCGCTAGAAGTAAACAAAACTCTGCCCTTATATTTTTGACCTGATAAAAAACCTTTTTCTAATTTATTCATCTCTAAGCGCTCTAGCAAATCTGCTCTATTTTTCAAAAATACATGCATATCGTCTAATGTTGGCATCTCACCTTGATATCTAAATTCCTCCCACTTCGCGACTGAACCATCATCTAGGCACTTAACTATGAGATGAATTATCAAAATATCCCAATTTACAATCAACATGCCCAAAGACTCTAAATGCTCTTAAGTGTTTCGAAATGTTGTCACTCAATTTTCTTAAGTTTGAGGAGTTTACAGTGTTTCCATCAAACTTTCCTAGACTAAATAATGCATCCAGGTGGTTATGAACCAATAATTGTTTATTTTCAAACCGGGTCCAGGCTACTTCATAGTTTTCCCCCACAAATTCTAAAGATTTAATAACCTGTGAGGCAGGACCCTCCAAAGAAGCCCTCAAATAATGAAACTTTTGAATATTTTTCAATTTAGGATTCTGGTCTATCAATGAAACATATAAATCGCGAAAATCAAGCCATGAATCATGACTACCATTAAAAGTAGGTAATTTGATATCAGGTAATTTTATTCCCTCAAATGATAAATTACCCCCCCTGTAACTTTGCTCTGAACCCTCCCTTTCATCCATCATGGAGGTTCGATCAATGGGTCAAACTTCCCGGAGTAAAATCTTAGCCGAAGCCATAATATCATGAAAATTACCCTCAAAGGTTTCTCGCTCTAAAAACTCATCGTCTAAATCTGATTCTTGTTCCACGAGCTCCTCAATCTGAAGCTGTAAAGGCTCAAATTCCTCAGTTAATAAAATACTGTATTTTTCTATCCGGTCTTCAAGCTGAATTATGTCACTTTCAGTAAACTGAATGTGTGAAGCTTTTTTATCGGATAACTTTTTTAAAAATTTCTGAAAAAGAGTGAATTTGGTCTTTACAGATCCCCTTTTTCTACGAAGGGCTTTTAATTGGTCCTGTGACATAATGGAAAACTCTTTGGAAAACCGAAAAATAAAATAAAAAAATTGACAATGATTTTATTTCCAAATCTATAAAAATAGATACCTTTTGTTCAATCTGATCTGTACTAAAATTCAAGAGCATGTAATAGAGTACCCTATCCTGCCAAAAAAAGACAGATCTTCAAGGATTGAAACACGGAATTGTTAATAAAAAGAATGGAACAAACTCACAGTTTTGTTGTCTATTTTCTTTTTTAAAAATTGCATCACACGATGGAAGTTCTTGCAACTTTGAAGCAGTCCCATGCAACTTAATAACGAACGAAGCGCAACGAAAAAACAGTTTTTAGACAGTTTTTTTTTAAACCGGCACTTTATTTAACTTAATCCCTTTCAAACATGTCTCTTTATCGAGGCCACTATCCACTTCATGCGGTAAGAAGGAACAAATTATGTTGACTGACTGCCTTCGATTAAAATAAATAACTCAGGGTTAGCAGAAACTTTAACTTTATTAAGGACTGTAACTTTACAAAAAAACCATTTACTTTAAAACTCAAAAAAAAGACAATTTTTGAAAAACGACCGGTCTTTGCCCTCTGTTTTTGGCTTGTCCCCTTGATCAGCTGTTTTTTTTTTCTCGCCGCACACGTGCACCATATCACAGCGGCCCAGTAAACGCTCCGTCTTGCTTTCGAGTAAGGGTCGGACTTGACTACCACACTTGCTGTCTAATCAATGGGCCGGACTAATTTATTTATGATACCACTTTTCAAGCTTAGAAAACCGGTAAATAAAATCAGGTTTAAACAGGCCTAGAAAAAAATTGTTAACGTCATTCAATTGGCCGTAAATGCTTATACAAAACTAGCAAATTTCATTAAATTTCTTTGCAAGATGGCAGCAATATTTCAATTTTCTAAAAACACAATTTTTGGTTTTTGCTCGATATTTTAGTAACCCCTAGATATCCTTAATATTGATCCAGCACCTGATTGGGGCAAGAATAACGCAACTTTTTCTCATTTAAACAAAGTCATATCTCTTACCGTTTCCGAAATCCCCATGAAGTTGCTTTTATTTGGGACACTTTGTATAATGAATATTATAACTGTCGTGTGTTGGATAAAGTAATTAATAAAGAATTCAGAAATTTGTCCAATGCCCTAATAGGAAAAAACGCAGACTTTAAGAAACTATTTTCCCGAAATATTTGGCTTAAACACACAAACCTTCTTTAACCTACGTTTGCAAGCCTCATTTATTTTGGCGTCAGATTTAGACATCTGGTAATTTAAACTTTCAACCTTTTCGCAAAAGAGGTCGTAACAGACGGCAAACAAGATGGTACTTCGTGCCACCTTTTCAGAATAACCAAAAATATATCACGCTCTCTTTTTTATATCCGTAAAATGCTGTTTAAAGGGTGTATTTGCATGAACAGTAATTGATTGATGTACCCGACAAAAAACTGAATTTAGATGATACTTTCCGCGTCCAGTACAAAGGATTATTCTTAAGTTGGTCTGCAATTAAAAGAGTAACCTCAATTTTATTTATCGGTAGAGATTTCATGGTAACATATAAACATCAACTTTGGAGCAAAACGTAGGGCGCTAAATTGCACACTTCCACAAAAAGAATAAAATCATTTTTACAGGTTTTCTTGCTATGCTTAAAAAAAAAAGTCGTAAAATTCAACTCTATTTAATCATGTGTTCTATCTATTTATCTATTTATATTTATTTTATTTTCTTCGATCAATCTTTGGACATAGGCCTCCTCCAATATCTTCCACTCTGTCGCCGTGTTAATCCATCTAGTCCCCGCATGTATCTTCAAATCGTCCGCCCATCTCATGTGGGGTCTTCCCCTGCGTCTTTTATTTTCCCAATGCCTCCAGTTTACAATACATTTGTTCCATCGATGGTCTTCCTGTCTGATATTATGACCGGCAAATTTCCATTTTAATTTTCTGTTAGTTTTACATTTAACATTGTCTTTCCATTGATCTTTGGGATTTTGTTACGTTATCCATGTTTGATTTTGTAACTGTTCAGGGCTGGCTCCATATGTGAGTACAGGAAGGATACATTGGTTATACACTTTCGTTTTGAAATACTGAGGATATTTTTAATTTTTTAATATGTAGCTTGATTTACCAAATGCTGCCCAGGCCAATCTTACTCCGTCTCTTGATTTCAGTCGTTTGGTATTATTTTTTTAGTTTAATTATTTATCCCAGATATAAATATTCCTCAACTTGTTTTATTTTTTCTTAGTTTATTCTGATCATGATATCTTCATCTGTGTTTGTTATGATTTTAGTTTAAGTGAATGTAATGTATGTTCTTCCAGCATTTTTATCATTTCTTCTTTCTTATCTGTTATTAAGGCGATATCGTCAGCATATCTTAGGAGGTTCAAGTATTGTCCGCTTACTTTAATACCTATTTCTTCCTATTCTCCTATAATTCTATCAACCACAAAATTGACAAAAAACACTACATAACCTTATACTGTCAACAGTGTCAACCTAGATTTTGTATGTAGTACAAGATATATCAGTTGTTGATTCCGAATAATATGCTACTGTTACGTCTTGAAGCTGTAAATGCTGAGCTCATAGTACCCCTCTCCATAAAGCTAAAGTCAGGTAACGGCTTATATTGGGTATACGTCAACCTGAAAATTTTAGAAACAGCCTTAAAGGATGCTTCGGCGACGCGGTTTTAAAAGTAACCTGTAAATTTTTTAACGGTTTTGGATAGCAAAAAGAAGGTCTAAGCCGAGCTTTTACTTGTAGTAAGGATCCGCTGATGAGCTTTTTCCTACTTTAGGGCAGGTGTATGAACACCAAAGAAACATTAAATAAAATGAAAGCTTTGGCCAAGTGCGATCTTTACTACGATATTTAGGAATCCACTAGTATTGGGCGCATATGAATGAAAAATAATCGAAAATTCGATTATTCAAATGAAAAATAACCTCATGAAAAACCTTTTTTATCTTTGTTGACCTTGAGCTTGCCTTAAGTGACAGACAGTGATTTTTATTCAAACATTTGAATGGAAAATAACCTGATCAAAAACCTACGCTATCTTTGTTCACGGTCCCTAGAATAGACCGGTCTATGGATCTTTTATATATACGTACGTCATATTTTCACGTCACTGGTGGTCTAGCTGATTTTTGTAAACAAGATTTAGGTAGGATATCTCTTTAATGAACAATAAATATATTTGGATTTTTTGGAAAACCAAAGGAATTTTCCAACAGTTTTTTAGTATATATATCCTTCTAAAATAAGGTTCTTTTAGATGTATAGTCATTACATATTTTTAGCCCGCTTCATCTTTCATTACACAAAAATTAAAAACAAGTGAAACCGAGCATGATCGTTTAGTATCAAAGGTAAACCGAGAACTTGGGAAGTAAACAAACGATCCTTCGTATTTTTATTTTTATGTAAGTAAAAATGAAGCGGATTAAGAAAAATTTACTTTTCTATAAGTAGAAAATTTCCATTTTTAAGGACATTGGATGACAGTAACAAACGATGCACAGGATGAATCGAATAATAGTGTTCAGGTTACCGCTAGCCTTTGACCCGCGGATAGTTTGCTATTTGCTATCTGTGTTGGCCTTGGTTGACAGAGAGTGACAGTGATCTGTGATCTAATTTTGAGAAGTTGAGAGAAGACAGGTAACGTCGTTGCACCGACCGCAGTAGCGGGTATTCCTATTCTCCCTTTTAGGTTAAACAACTTCTACCCCCCTTCCCTACAGGATCAAAACCAAAATGTATAATATAGTATATAATTGGTATGTAGGTGCTATGTAGGTAGATTTATTATTCTTTATTTTTGTATCCCCCCCCCCCCGTTATTTCACGGATTTTTGTGTAAGCTAATGGACTGGGATAAAAAACCACCAATATAAAATTATTAATTAAAAAAATATATTTATATATTACACCCACTGAAAAGAAAATTAAAAAACTAAATATAGGGACCGTGAAAACCTATAACGACCTTGCATTGCCAACCGCGACGATTTTATATTTTTATAAATTATAATCTAATATTTAAAAATTCGAGTGACCATTCGAATAATAATCGCATATCATTCAAATCAAAAAACATCTGAATAAAGAAAGGTGATTTTTTTACGACAATTGAAAGTAGCGATTTAAGTGATCATTAGAATGATAAATTTAACTTTTAAAATCATTCGTATACTAAACATCCGATTGTTAAAAACATGCTATTCTGCCACACTAGAATCCTCTCTCTTGATCTCTATCGGATCACCGAAGAACTCAGTTGGCCACCGTCATCGTCATGTGTCAACCACGTGACCTGTCAACACAGATAGAAGTAGACCTTTCTGACTATTCATTTTTGGAGTTATGATTTAAGGTAGATTAGGTTTTAGGGTTATCAGGTTTTTTCTTTATGGGATTGTATGTCTATTTTTATATTTATGCTTTTATATTTAGGGAATTTCCTAAACATTGGGCATTAATTTGTGGTGTAATTCCTGGAGTATTTTCATGAAAAAAAGTTATTAGAAACATTTTTCGAAAAATGGTTCCTAAGGGAGCTGCGCCCCTTTAAAAAGGACACCCTGAAAACTATTAAAGCTGCATCAGAATTTAATCAGGGGCGTACCATAGCAGGGAGGTTAAGGGTTAAAAGAATCCGATTTTTCCTATGGTAGTTTTTTCACATTGAGATTTTAGGATATGATACCTAAAGGTTTTTCACGTAAGAAAGGTGCTCCTAGTTCATATCGATAGGGCGACTAGTTTTCGAGGAAATCACAATTTTCTACATTAATGCATCAACACCCACAAGATGAGTTTTCCTCAATAGTTTTGAAATCCCTCATAAAAACATCATAAAATTTGGTACTCGGAATAAAATTTTGACGGCAAATTTGACCTCAATATTGTAAAATTTCAGTTTTCAGGGTGTCCTTTTTAAAGGGGCGCCCTTAAGAAACATTTTTCGACAAATGTTTCTAGGAACTTTTTTTATGTAAATACTCCAGAAATTACACCACACATTTTTTACCAATGTTTAGGAAACACCCTTCTTGTTTAAATAATAAACCTGGCGGGATATGATGCGTCATTTATTTGGAAAGACAAGCAGATAAAGGACAAATATATTTTTTAGAAAATACAGCAAATTTTTTTTTAAATATTCATTACATATTTAGGACTTAGATCGACGAATTACCTATATTTTTTTACGGCACTCAATGGCGGCGAGTGTGTAAAACTCCAAAATTGCGACTTAAATATTAGCTCACACATATACTATACTATAGTAGTGTGAGCTATGGTGATCCTAATTTTTTCGAGAAAAAAAAAGTTGCTCCGATTTCAAAAATTTTTATATATCTTTGCGTTTCAGATGATATTGAAACTTTTGTTGCGCCGTCTGTTTGTCTGTATGTCTGTCTGTCTGTCTGTAACGACCAACGCGTATAACTCAAAAACCGCTTGCCCGATTTTAATGAAATTTGGTACCTAGGCTGGGTTTCGGGCCTAGATGGTTCCATTTAAAAATGAACAAAATCCACCGAATACAAACCAAATAAAAGGGTGGGGGTAGATTTCAAAAATTAGAGTTTATGGGAAAATATGGTGTGTGTGATATCAAACGAAAGGTAATTGAGTCTGGAGGTAAACAAAATAAATTTTAATTTATTTAAAAAAAAGAGTGGGGGTATATTACAAACATTAGAGTTTAAGTGAAAATATGGCGTGTGTGATATCAAACGAAAGGTAATTGAGTCCGGAGTTTAACAAAATACATTTTAGTTTTTGTTTTTTTTAAGGGTGGGGTAGATTTTAAAAATTTGAGTTTCAAAACATGGCTTGTGTGGTATCAAACAAAAGGTAATTTAGTCTTGAGTTGAATAAAATATATTTTAGTTTTTAGTTATATTAGCTCACACGTACACTATAACTATAGTACCTAGTGTGAGCTTAGGGGCCCATATATTGGCAGAGTATTTTTTCACTACCACGCTCAACTTTTTTGACCATCAAGTTGGCCATTATATCATTTAGTTTACAGCAAATAATAAAAAAATTAGATATTAAGGCCTCTTTCAGACGAGGACGCTGTATCCCAGACGGGTGTATCTTAGATACAGAAAAAGTATGCAGTTAAATTGTAGCTACACACGGCATTCGACGCCGCATACATTAGTCCGCGACAGAATTTTTGAATCTTGACAAATCAGGCCTCTTTTAGACGAGGACGCTGTATCCTAGACGCGTGTATCTCAGATGCAGAAAAAGCATGCAATTAAATTGTAGCTTACACACGGCATTCGACGCCGCATATAGTATCGCACGACAGAATTTTTTAATCTTGACAAATTAGCCTCCCGGTGGCGAAGGTGTATCCGAGATACAGAATTATCATGGTGGCTTATGGACCTGTTCAGACATGGATAATTTTGCGACGCAAAAAGTTCGATTTCAGAGGCGGCAAGTATTTATTCAGAAGTGATAGTGAGTAGTTGAACAACCAGCATAACGACTGCACCGTACTGAAGCTTGTTAAGAAATGTGTAATAAAACAGTATCCCAAAGACGTTTCGGGGTAGTATGCAGCTGTGATTCGGTATTTCGCATACAGAATCCCGCATACAGTATCCTCGTCTGAAGGAGGCCTCAGCCTCCCGGCGGCGAAGGAGTATCCGAGATACAGAATTATCATGGAGGCTTATGGACCTGTTCAGACATGCATACTTTTGCGACGCAAAATGTTCGATTTCAGAGGCGGCCAGTTTACTTTTTTTTATTTTTATTAGATGTATACTATAATATAACGCACTCTTGAATATTCATGATAACGACTGCACCACACTGAAGCTTGTTAAGAAATGTGTAATAAAAAATTATCCCAAAGAAGTATCGGGGTAGTATGCGGTTGTGATTCGGTATCTCGCATATAGAATCTCGCATACAGAATCCTCGTCTGAAAGAGGCCTTAGTTAGATATTAATTATGTATTATTTTTGATTTTATAAATAAATAATAAATGTTTCATTAATATTTCACACGTTTTGTATTGAAAATGAAGGCGTCTGTCCTTTTTTGAAATAAATTCTCTAATAACTAATTCATTGAACTTTGGAATTTTGTGAATCATTTTTTCTCAATAGATAATATTGCAAGTCTATTCTCACCCATTGTGGCAAAGAAGAAAATGTATCAGAAGTAGAAACTTTCCCCAACCTTCCATCAAGGGGGTGCGGGCGACATCGATCGCCGCAATTGATTCACAAGAGCACGAACCGAAGTAAGGCCTAGATTCTGTGTATGTACTGTAGAATTCTATAGGGACATATGGTTATCTGTTTCTATAGTTCGTAATTAAAATGCGACATAACATTTACGGTGCACAGAATTTGAGACCAGTTAAGTGCAACGAACACGAATACACACACATACATACAGGTTTATCAAATTGGTGAATGCACTGACAGCACTATTAGATTTGCCAATCTTGGTAAAATATATTTTAGTGTTTCCTTATTTATTAATTAATTATTAAACGATTTTATTACTTCCCAGAGCTTGGCTTTCTGTCTGGCGGTCGTCTGTCTGTCTGACTGTTTGTCTATCAAATCTTTTGATTCATTTTTTACACACTTCCTGTGAAGAGATTTTGATGAAATTTGGAAGAGTAATGTAGGTTAATGACAATTCAATATTATGTTGTTGGGGGTGGTTGAGGGGTGTAAAGTTGATAAATTCATAACTGTACACCAAAACAGGTACGAACATGCGGTTTTTAGATCTATGATTTCACGCTTATTTCACTTGATGACATTACAATTTTATTTAAAAATATCGCAAATATGGAGTTGGCTAAGGGGTATAAAGGGGGGATATTCAGAACTTTGGAATCAAAACAGATACGAATATGCGGTTTTCAGTATTATGCAAAGGGGGTGGTTGAGGGTTGTAAACGGGGTAAATTCATAACTTTGGAATTAAAACAGATACGAACATGCGGTTTTCAGATTTATGATTTATTCTGATTATTAATGAAAAAAACCGTAAATAAGGGGTGGGCGAGGAATATAAAGGGGGTAAATTCATAACTTTGAAATCGAAACAGATACATGTGGATTTTATATTAGTTTATGATGTGTTCTGGTGGCAATACAATTTCTCTATATTTTGCAGCTATAATAACAAAAATATCAACAAGTAATTTGGAATTAAAACAGATACGATTATTTAATCTGATTGTAATACAATTTAATGAAAAAAACCGGAAGTAAGGGATGGGCGAGGAATATAAAGGGCGTAAATACATAACTTTAAAATCGAAACAGATACATGCGAATTTAATATTAATTTATGATGTGTTCTGTTGACAATATAATTTCTCTATATTTTGCAGCTGTAATTAAGGTCACTATATTACGAAGTTCCTTCTAACTTCATGATTTAAATCATAACAAAAATATCAACAAGTAATTCAACACATTTCTTAGATTTGATTTACCAGCCACTTTAAACGCAAGAAGTTTTAATATTAAAAATCTACAATTGATCATTTTTTTGTCGTCCAAATCAATTCCTGATTTGGTTCATACTACAAGCGGCCGGCGGGCGCGGCGGTTGGACAAACTTAAGCCAGCTATACTTACACGACACATTTATAAGAATTGGCTTCTGAAAGCCCTTTATTTAACAAAGCAGCTAAATTATCTAAACCCAGATTTCAGAACCAATACAAAATTAAATTATATAGATATTGTCAGGAATGCACATTACCCCTGACTGTGCCACTGTGCGAAACCATCTTGGAAAAGCGACAAACGCAATTATGGTTCTGTTGAGATAGGAAAGTGGTTCCGCCTCCCTCCAAAATGGCAAATAACTGGTTACCGCCCACCATACAGCAGATGGTTAATGCGAGAAAAACTACTGACAAGCGATAGAGAGAGGGTTTTCCCTTTAAAGTGATTGGATATGGAAAAACTATGAGATTAGAAACTGTTGTCTATAAAATGTAATCTCTGTTTTCCTTTAGGTTTACTTGTTTTGTTCATTAGCTAGAATGTAAAGTAAACTTTAAAATTATTAGAAATGCCACTGACTTTGTTCCTCCCAGCTTTTCAAAGAGGGGATAATGCATTATTTAGGTCCAACCTTCCGTTAATAAAAACCCAAACTTTGAGGAGACGAGTCAGTAGTCACATTCTAAGTTTTGTTGAACTTAATTAAAAGCTCTAAATGAATTGTCAGTAAACAAACATAAGATTTTGATAATTAAATAATATTTTGCAGTTTGTTATTATGGTAAGTTAAAGTTTTTATTTTACTATTTTGGGTCTTGTTTGTTTTATAGGTCAGACAAGTCTTGTAACAATTTGTATATTGCAAGAGTTTTATTTTGTATTCATTAAAGTTTGTAACGTTTTTAAAACTGTTTTATATTTATTTTATACACTCAAGAGATCTACTACGGTACCCTCGTTTAAGGGTTCGATTTAAAATAAAATCGTACTACCTATGTATATTCCATTATTTTTTAAGATAATTTTTTTTCGCTGGCCTACGCTGCGCTGGTTACGAGGCCAATAAAAAATACAGGCCACGACCCTGAAAAAATCAGCTGTTATCGTGGGCCGAATTTTACATGGAGTCTTATGAGAGAATAGAGGTTTAATTGTGTTTTTTTTTTAAATGACACTACAGATTTTAGCGAATTTTCAGTGGCATATTCCCAGACACTATCCTAATATTTCAGCAACATTTTGTAAGGAATAAAGATGATTAAAATGTTCAAGATTTAGCATTCCTTATTTTGAGTTCAAACTTCCTGCCATCCACCGCAAGTTAAGTGTTAGATTTGACATATGTTTGACTAAGTCATGGCATTTGTTTGTATTGGAAAACTTTTTCGATTTTTAATGATTTTTTTATAACAAAGTTTATCTAAAATCTAAAAAACCCAGTTTTAATCTTTTTAAAACAAAATTACACTACAAAAAAAATATTCTTTTGATGTTTTAAGTGTAAACACATTGTATATATATAACTATATTAGGTTTTAAAATTGTACTGAATATAAAGAAATAGGTCTAGGTGAGCCGATTACTTTCCACGCAGAAACGAACACATTAGCCTCTGCTTTAAATTTAATTTTCGTGTGAGCTAATGAAGCGGCTTTGAAAAATTATGGAGTACTATACATTTAAAACCGGTTTTATTTTTAAAAAAATTAAAATTCATAAACCGTCATTCCAACGTCAATATTTTAAAGACAATCCGCTGTAATGTGACGTGACCATCAAAAATAAATTCAGCCTTCGCTGTGACGTCAAAAAAGTAGTAGATCGTGGCCCGTCCGTTTTGATAGCCCTGGCTGGTTGTTATATGAATGTTAAAAAGTCATCTCAATAGTTATATAATGCACTGTATACACATATTTGTCACAATCTTAAAATTAGAAACTACACCAAAAATAAACCATCACTTATATGCAAGAGGAGTCTAGAAAATTTGCTACTATAATCACCGTACAGAGGAAACAACGGTGCTATAAGTACTTTTTGGATGGAGGTGAAAAATAAATAATAACAAAAATTATATTACGTTCTTCTAGGATTTCAAAATCCGACAGAATAGTTTTATTTTGAGAGAGTAGGCAAGCAGGCGAGCGGTCGCAGTACTGAAAACCGCGTTATCCCAATCCCATCAAAAAGTTTTCATGGTAATTTATTTTCTTTTCCTTCGCTTAAAGGAGAAAACTGAGAGCCTTGGAACAAGAAAATGATATAAAACGAAGCTTGATGTCAACGCCAATATAAAAATTAATTTGATATTTTTTCCTATAATAGGACAAGGATCCCAGAACTATACCAGCTTAGATTTTAATAATAAAAACCATCAAATAATTATGCCTTTTAAACCAATATTGGTGGTACATAAATTATACAGAAGATTTAAACTATAAGGCAGTAGCGTTTTTGGATATTTTTTATAGGTTTATGGAAAAACACTCAGACACGTCAATTTTGTTTGAGCGAGGACACTTTATGGTTATCTTGAAGTTTTTGTAGCACGTACCCTATAAGATGAGTAAACTTTAACACTATATTTTAAATAGCGAAAAACCGCTACAAAAATCACAATCGAAACTTAATAGATGTTTAAATTTTTACATGGTTCTAAAGACATTTAAGATATCGCTCGACCTACTTCCTCTTTTTAAAATATAGGGGTAAGGTTTACCCATCGAAGCCTCCCTTGCAAACAAAATCGACGTGTCAGTAGTGTGCTCTAATGCCTATTCGATTTGTCCGAGAATATAAAGAACCTTGGCTTAATCTAAATCTTGTAAAAAGTCTTTTTCATCAAACATTTGGAAATAAATCTTTGTCGAATTATTTGGGGCCTTCTTTGGTATTTAACAAAGTTATAAAAGTCTTCGTCCGCATCGCTCAGTCCCTCAAAACCATTTCCAAAGATTATTATGGTAGAAATAAATGGATCCATCACGGATCTTTTACCTTTCTAGCTAGCCTATTAGCACACTTCAAGTGAAGCCATGATAATATATCAGCCTTGAAAATAGTGTTTTGTAAATATCTCAGAAACTAAAAAGTTTTTGGTTATAACATAAATTATTGAGCAAAATGTAGTCTATTATATTCCAAAAACTGTATATTGATACGTTGCTGCGTTAAAAAGTTAGCTTTTTTTGAAGTTTTTATTGTCAAAAAACTGTCATTATCATTAATGGATTGTGCCCAAAATCTAATCAGCTCGTTAGAGTGTCGAGCACTACTGTACCTGAAAATTTTATGAAAATCGGTTAAGCGGTTTAGGAGCTATCGTATTACGGACAGAAATAATATACACACTTAAACACACACACGCAGAGACAAATAACACATTTTGGGCGTTATCTCAAAAAAAAATTTTCTTCGGAAATCATACCTTTTCTAGCCAATGCTACGCGGGCTAGGAAGGTAAAAAATTGGAAAAATAAAAAAATATTAAAAAGTATATGTACCTTCTTTTTATAGGTTATATCAAGGGACAAATCGCTTAACCCTCCCTCTCAACAGTGCCGGTGGGTCAATTTAACTCAAGGCTACACCAAGAGTTAGAGCTGACTCGAGGTCGTGAAACGTTTAAACTCAAGTTATAATTAACCGCGAAGTAACCCGCTAATGAGAAATCGACCCTGAGACTGATTATATCTGTCTCGGTAGTGACGTCAAATCATGACTTCACTTAGTTGGTTATTGTAGCTGCTTTCGGTATTTATTTCAGATTAATCTTTTTGATCGAAATCGTTCGTTTGTTTCATTTAGATCTAGGGGGGTAGATCTGAAACGTTTGGTAATTCTGCTCAGAGCAGTCGGACGTAAATCTGGTTGTTCCGTGCATTTTGACCGACGAAACAGATTAATCCGAGATTGTGAGGTTATGTCGGGTATTTGTTTTCAAACAAGTTTCGTGGCTAATCGGGCAAAAAGGAGTTTTTGTTTCTCTCATATTTTTCCGTGGGTAGCCTAAAAGCTTAACCTCACGGGGCTCCAAGATCTAATGGACGCCCAATAATAACTTGAGAGAAACAAAAACTCCTTTTTGCCCGATTCGCCACGAAACTTGTTTGATTTTTAAATTCACCGGTACGAAATTCCACGTTTGTTAGTATTTGTTTTGTTTACAAAAATAACTTTTAATGTAAAATGATTGAAATTGAATTATTTGATGTTGAAGAAAACAAATTATAGAAATTTCCGACACCACAGAAAAATATTGACAAAATTAGGGCTGGGCGTACATTTCAATAAATACGTAATATTTTTGGTTATATTTAAGGTAATAACCATTTATAAAAATTTAATCGATTTAATCCGGATCGTTCGTTTATTCCAATTTGCTCACACTAATCTGTAATGATGTGACCAAAAATCTGTCGCATCTGAGAAGCAAATACCGAACGACGCAGCATGTGACTGAATCTGAACCTTCAACTAGACAGATGCTCTTCTTTAAAAACTTTATTAAAAATGTGGTTTACAGATTTAACAACAACTCAACCTATTTGTATGAATTTGGTTGGCTTAGGCCCTGGGGCTAATTTTCCGACATTTGGGGTTTTCTAGCAGCTATGATTATAAGTAAAAATAAATATATTTTTTTAGTTCAATAAACACTTTCGGCTCGAGTGGAGCACTGAGGAATTCCTCAAACAAGTTCAAAGAGTCTCAAGTCTATGCAAAAAAAGAACACGTGGGACGAAACACCATTATTGCTGAGGCATGTGTTGTCATTTTTATGGTATGCTAAAACACCCTTACCTAGCTGTTAGGTTAGGTTATGTTCTTGTTGCAGGAAAATTTCAAAAATGTTTTCTTCAAAAACTTTTTTCATCAATTTTTCCTTATGAAAAAAAATTACTTTCAAAGAAAATGTTTTTAAAAATAGAAATTTTAAGAAAATGGTTTTTGAACAACATGTTTTTAACCAAATTCCGCAAGCCAGGAAAGTTAGGTTTAGTTGAAAGTAACTTGAAATATTATATATGTATACAAGATGTTTGGAATCCTTATGTTTACATTTTGGGACATAAAGTACACTTCTGTTTAGGTTTTTATGAAAAACAAGCGCGAAATACAGATAACTACTCTGTTGGTATAGGAGCACAACAGGGAGATGGGCATTTTTAAAATATTCTTATTGAATTTTTTTAAATAAAATCATTATTTATTTACTTTAGGAATTTTTGTTGTCATCTTAAGATAATATTTATGGTTATGTAACTTTGAAACAATAAAAAATTTTTGCATAATCAATTTGCCCTATTCATAATGAATATCCTATTGCCCAAAGCAAGAATAAAAAAGGTTTTGTACAGCTCATAATGGGAGTCATAGAAAGTTTTTTGTGTTTTCTGTAAAATTTCATTTTGAACACACAGCACTTTTCATCGAACCAACGACGATATATAACAAAACAAAAAATGTGAGGTTATTGCACAGATTAGGTTATGGGTTAAATATTGGCTTGCATACCACACGAGTGCGATTTTTCATTTTCCGCGTGTTCCATTGAAACTGGACTCGGTGTAAATTTTTGACAGCACCGTTCCAGTGTCGGTGCTACACTCATTTTCCCAATGGAATACGTTATTAGTAATTGTCCGCATTTCACGACTCTTCTTCAGATACAGTTCATATCATTATTTTTGAGACAACTTTTTACAACTTTTTTTTGGTTAGCCTATACTATTTGTTATGGCAACTTTTAAAAAGTTATCTCAAAAATTATGATATAGAGTTTATCACCATTTTTTTCATCTCCATCACATATGGTTACGCTCGAACTGATGTATCCAAATAAGGACAAAACACCGGGTTCTACGAACTACTCTGTCCGTTTTTAAGAAACTACTCGCAAACTTATTCTTATTAAGTCTTTGGACTATTTATTGGCAACATAATTTTGAAAATTAGGTTTCTACGAATTTTCGTGGTTCTGATCAGTAAGCATTTCACACGCAAAGATTTCTTGCGAAACATTTTCAATTACATGACAGATTTTGTTTCCTACAACAAGCGACCTACGTGTGTTTCAAAATAAATTTTGATCGTAAAATAAATAAAAAGACGAAGATAAATTCTAGGGTCAGTATACTTGAGTGGGTAAAGAAATCCATATCAATTCATTTCTTTCTAAAAATATAAATACATGAGTGAATATTAACCACACAGCCACACTTAGTCATTAATCAAAAAGAATATTAAAAAATAATAATAATAATTTTTTTCCTACATTTTTTACTGGATACAAAAAAAATATTGACTGAACAAAATATACTAGGTGGGCCAAAAAAAAGCGGACAATTTTTTTTAATTATAACTGTTAAACTATACAACCGATTTTAAATAATATGGGATAAACTGCACTTGGCAGAGAATTGATCAGAGTTTTGAATAAATATATTTTTTTGTCCGCCGTCGCAAAATCCAAGATAGTGGACGAAATTAACATGTACATTTCAAAGATGCTCGTTTATTCTTATGTTGCAAACATGTTTTTATGTTTTTTTTTAATTATAAAAAGCTGCATTCTTGCTACGCACATCAAGGCATGAATCAGTAATATTGGTTTAGTGGTTCTAAAACAAAATATTTTTGTTTCCACCATTGTTTTGCATTTTATACGATTGCCTTGCCAATCATGTCTGCATTTATTTCCTTATAAATCCATTACTACTGAATCGATTTTAATGAAATAAACATTCTAATGAGAATTGATGGCTTTTTAAATATCATAATCAAAGTTTATCGCCCTCTTAAAATTTAGGATGGCGTACAGAATCATACTTGATACTTTAGTTTTTTTTTAATTTATAGAAAAGCACTGCTTTTTCCCCACACAACAAATTACAAATAATTAAAATCGGTGTGGTGGTTCTCAAAAAATCTATTTTTGTTTCAACCATTGTTTTACAGAGTATACGATTGCATTGGCAATCCTCTCTGCATTAATTTCCTTATAAATTCGTTAATACTAAACCGATTTTTGTGAAATAAGAAAAATCATGGTGAGAATTAATTTTTCTGTAACATAACTTTTAAAGAACAATCAATTCTTACCATGATTTCTTTTATTTCGCTAAGAGTGGTTCAGCAATAATGAGTTTATAAGAAAATGAATGCAGGATTAGCAATGCAATCGTATAATTTGTAAAACAATGGCTAGAACACAAATAGATTTTTGGAAAACCACCAAACCGATTTTGCTAATTTGTACCTCGTTGTTCGGGGCAAAAGTAGTGCTTTTCTATAAATTGAAAAAAAAAATCTAAAACATTTTCAGAAAATAAGAATAAACACGCCATTTTGAAGAATCAAGTATGATTCTGTCCGCCATCTTAAATTTTAGGATAACTGTAAATTTTGATCATAATCTTTCAAAGGCAACCAATTCTCACCAGAAAGTTTTTTATTTCATTAAAATCGGTTCAGTAATATAAAATTTATAAGGAAATAAATGCAGACATAACTGGCAAGGCAATCGTATAATATTCAAAACAATGGTTGAAACAAAAATATATTTTTTTAGAACCACCGAACCGACGTTGCTGGTTCGTACCTTGTTGTGCGTGGCAGGAACGCAGCTTTTTTACTTATTTAAAAAAACAATTAAAACGTGTTCGCAACACAACAATAAACGAGCATCTTTCAAGGGTGCAATTTAATTTCGTCCGCCATCTTGGATTTTCAGATGGGTGACAAAAGTATATATTTATTCAAAACCCTAATTAATTATCTGGCAAGTGCAGTTTGTCCCATTAAAATCGATGGTATAGTTCAAAGTTATAATGAATAACAAATAGTCCGGTTTTTTTAGCCCACCCGGTATACTTGAGCCCAGTAGATATGTTGTTCATATAGAGCAACTACTTTGAAATATTAACATCATCAAATATATATTTACTTGCATCAAGTAATCATCTATTCATTTACCTACTTAATTTTTATAGCCTTTTTTTCATGAGTAATATACAGTACGGACCTAAATAGACCCCCCCTCTAACTTTTGAACAGAAAGAGATATTGATTTCTGGTAAAAAGTCTTTTTAATGGGATCTTTTTTGAGGATATTCAAGCTAAGTGACAGTTTTATCAAAATAACGTAATGTCCAAAATTTGACATACCAATAAAATTTTTAAATTGGAAGTGGGCGCATGTTATACCTGTTTTTAAAGTTATTTTGATTGTGTCTACAGGCCAGTTTAACAATTTAAAATCGGTTAATTTTATTAGAAGATATCTTTATTTTTGGTTGCGGTCGACTCTCAAAAAGTTTACTTTTATCAAACAATTTTTTTTTAATGATTTGTTTTATAATAAATTTTTTATGCTTTTTACTTATGACAAAACCTAAAAATACGCAAGCGTGATATGTAATAACTACTTAAAATAAACAAAAAAGTTTCGAAAAAAATGATCAGACAGCACGTTTTCCTATTTAAAATTTTTAACTTATTTTTAGGTTTTGACATAACTTGGAAACATAAAATTTCAGTTTATGATAAAATAAATCAATTTAATTTTTTTTTTGCTTCATAAACAATTGACTTTTTAGTCAACCGCGAAGAAAAATAAACATATCTCCTAGGAAACTAAACCGATTTTAAAAATTTTTAATGCATTAAATAGAGAATGAAAATACCTTTTAGGCCCCCCTTTCCAAAAATTTTGATGATATGTCAAATTTTTGACATTAGGTTAGTTTGACATAACTGTCACTTGGTTCAAATATCCTCAAAAAAATTCTTATTAAAAATACTTTTTATCAGAAATCAATATCTATTTTGGTTCAAAAGTAAGAAGGGTATTTAGGTCCGCACTGTATATTTTTCAGTACGTGAATTATTCTAGGTACTTGTCCGAAACGTAAAATTTCCGAGAATTGGGTCAAAATCTTGGGGGAGTAATAGTCAACGAAAAAATTATTTGCAATATAATTTCTCTTTCTAGGGGGGTAATTCTCCTATTATTCCTTTAATTATTAACAAAAAGTGCATATGTTCTCTAGGGGGGCAAGTTACCTCCCAAATCCTCGCTTGAGATCTATATGGTTAATTCAATATAGTAGGGGGAGTATGTAACATTGCAATAAAAAATACTACTTATAAATTTACAAAAAACTGCGCCGCGCCGTAGGCCAAAATATTGAAAAAATTATTCAGGTGCTTTTTAAAAAATATATTTTTATAGAAAAACGAAAAAAATGGTACATCAGTTCAAAAGTTTGGAAAAATTAAGTATTCTTGGGTAAGAATGGAATAAAATAAATAGTTTTCATTGTAGATTTAACGAAAAAAATTAAGTACTCTTCGGAGCAAATACCTCCGCAGGTGAATTTTTTGAAAAACCAAAAAATAAACTACTACAAAATTTTTTAAAAATGCACAGCATGCAAAAACTTTAGAAATATTAAGAAGTGTATAAAAAAAAATGGCGACAAAATAGAACAATCGAAAGTAAAATGGCAAATAAACTTTGATGAAAAAACTTTAAAGAAAAAATGACGACAAACAGGAAAAAACGAAATAAGAATGGTAAATAAACTTTTATAAAAACGCTGAAAAGTTCGTAAATTGTACCACAGAATTTTCGGTTAGTTTCAAAAGATTATCTAAGCGCCCCCACTCCCAATTTCGCCCTGACTATTGTGTGAGACTACTCTTAGGAACTCTCTAGAAAGCACAAATTTACGACTGTATATACTCTCATATTAACAAAGACTTGAAAGTATTTGTCTAGACAATTTTTCTGAGCATTTTACTCAAAATAGGAAAAACTTCATAAAAACATTTTATTTTAAATTTCTGTTGTCCCTTTTCGTTTAGTGGTACACGTTTTTTCGTAAGCCACTATTTTTGCTTTTTGTTTTTTCGATCGGAACGCGCGTATTCTATATACAACCTTCTAATGTCCAGACATTCCTAAAAAAAACTGTGATCTTTTTATAATACAAATATCATGAATTTAAAACAGATATCTCGAAAAAATTTTTATGTTGTCCTGAAAAACAAATGTTCAAATAACCGAACCGAACTCTACGTACATCTTCGTGGTCAAATTCAATCAAAAATTTCATAAACTTTTGAATCGCGATATTTCGATATATTTTTGGTGATGTGTCGAGATATTTTTTCTTTATTCCTTAGTTTTTTGATTGTTTTTTATATTATAATTAAAATACTCTGCCAATCTATGGGCACCTAAGCTCACACTAGGTACTATAGTTATAGTGTACGTGTGAGCTAATATAACTAAAAACTGAAATATATTTTACTGAAATCCAGACTCAATTACCTTTCGTTTGATACCACACAAGCCATGTTTTGACTTAAACTTTAATTTTTCAAATCTACCCCCACCTTTTTTTTTAAACTAAAATGTATTTTATTTAACTCCAGACTCAGATACCTTTCGTTTGATATCACACATGCAATATTTCCACAAACACACTAATTTTAGCTCACACATATACTATACTATAGTAGTGTGAGCTATGGTGATCCTAATTTTTTGGAGAAAAAAAAAGTTGGTCCGATTTCAAAAATTTTTATATATCTTTGCGTTTCAGATGATTTTGAAACTTTTTTGTCGCGCCGTCTGTCTGTCTGTCTCTCTGTCTGTCTGTCTGTATGTCTGTCTGTAACGACCAACGCGCATAACTCAAAAACCGCTTGGCCGATTTCAATGAAATTTGGTATCTAGGCTGGGTCTTGGGTCGAGATGGTCCCATTTAAAAATGAACAAAATCCACCAAACACAAACCAAATAAAAGGGTGGGGATAGATTTAAAAAATTAGAGTTTATATGAAAATATGGCGTGTGTGATATCAAACGAAAGGTAATTGAGTCTGGAGTTAAACAAAATACATTTTAATTTATTTTAAAAAAGGGTGGGGGTATATTTCAAAAATTAGAGTTTAAATGAAAATATGGCGTGTGTGATATCAAACGAAAGGTAATTAAGTCCGGAGTTCAACAAAATACATTTTAGTTTTTGTTTTTTTTAAGGGTGGGGGTGGATTTAAAAAATTTGAGTTTAAGTCAAAACATGGCTTGTGTGGTATCAAACAAAAGGTAATTTAGTGTGGAGTTGAATAAAATATATTTCAGTTTTTAGTTATATTAGCTCACACGTACACTATAACTATAGTACCTAGTGTGAGCTTAGGGGCCCATATATTGGCAGAGTATATTAAATTTACATCCACCCTTTTTTTAAAGTAAAATGTATTTTATTTAACTCCAGACGCAATTACCTTTCGTTTGATATCACACACGCCATATTTTTACATAAACTTTAATTTTTGAAATACACCCCCACCCTTTTATTTGGCTTTTGTTTGGTGGATTTTGTTCATTTTTAAATGGGACCATCTCGACCCAAAACCCAGCGTAGGTACCAAATTTCATTAAAATCGGGCAAGCGGTTTTTGAGTTATGCGCGTTGGTCGTTACAGACAGACAGATATACAGACAGACAGACAGACAGACAGACAGACAGACAGACAGACGGCGCAACAAAAAAGTTTCAAAATCATCTGAAACGCAAAGATATATAAAAAATTTTGAAATCGGAGCAACATTTTTTTTCTCGAAAAAATTAGGATCACTATAGCTCACACTACTATAGTATAGTAGTAGTGTGAGCTAAAAAAAGCAGTTTCCGAGTGATATTCGTGTAAAAATTCCGATTGTTGCTTTACTGTACAGTTCTCAAAAATATCGGAGCATTGTGTGATTTTATCTTTTTTAGGTGTGTAAGGTTCGTCTTTTTTAACTCACCTTTTTTGCAATGGGTATCAACCAAGGTAGCATCAATCACTGTTATACCATTTAATTGTCCTTTCTTAATTAGCTTGACAGGCAGGCGTCAGGTACCATAAAAATAAAAGAATAAACTTACTCATCTGCTCAATTATTCATAAACTTAAAGTTTACGCACCGGGGGCCTCATGCCGCCCTTCCATGCAACTTTACTTTATCGTACATTCCATTAACAATAAAATCAGATATAACTTTTGGTAATACTTTTAATCTTCTTTCTTCAGCATGCTACCCTAAAATAGTATGAAAGCTTCCCCTGGACGCTTAATTGTCGCTAAACAACTAGCATCCCAACATCCAAGTGATAAAGTTATCTTTTACTGAAACCTTCCACCTTGATGTGTCATTCAGAAAGCATGTAAGAACCCATAAAACTTACAGATCCTCTAATCTGAAGGAACGCCGGCAGGCACTAACAGCCTCTTTTTTCTCAGTGGCCCGCCATAATGCGCACTGCCTCAACAGTGAACCGCCATCATGCGCTACACTACTCAACAGTGGTCCGCCATAATGCGCACTGCCTAAACAGTGATCCGCCATTATGCGCTACACTACACAACAGTGGTCCGCCATAATGCGCACTGCCTAAACAGTGATCCGCCATTATGCGCTAAACTGCTCTTTCACAAACTATCTCACTTTTCACTACTGAACTACATTCTCTCTTTTTTTATATTAAACTCTATGCTTGCTTCGCAACACCCAAAACACTTGAGCTTTTACCCGTCTTTACTGGGCAATATCTAACTTCTCAATAATCCTCATATCTTAATATTTTATTCTATATAATGCTTTTTGCCTGCCTGCCTTTTTAGTCAGCATAAAATAAATAGGTGGGTGTCAATAATTATATTAAGAGGGGGTTTCAAGTAATTAATAATAATTAAAGAATATTTCAGGTGTATTTATGTAAAATACAGACAAAGGTAACTAAAAACTAATTGATTAAAAATATACGTTACATGTGTCAAACTATCATGTAAAACCTAAGGCCCTTTAATGTAACTTTACTAATTTTAAAAACTAAACATATTTAATTGCCTAATAGTAAATTACTGTGCAGCTCAAATCAATTATTAACAAAATTGAAACATTATAAAAATGATACATCAAATATTAAATGAAATTTAAATAAACAATCATTATCAATGTGAATTAAACGAATTGAATTTCATTTACATCGTATTAAATCTCATCGTTGTGTAAACTTTACGGTTTTATTACACATGCGGGGTTTTTAATACAAAAAATGTATTGGATTTATTTTGTTTTTTATTAAATTAGGTTTGTATCCAGAGGTAAGAATAGCACCGGTATAGCTTTTAAACAAAAAACAGCATAGGTACTTTAAATGCTGTCTCAGGAAAAAACTGCTATAATAGCCAAGAATAAAGGGGGCGGGGTGGGAGACTTTTTATAATACAAGGTTTTCAAAATGATAACAGTAAGTAGACTTACTAAAAAAAACGAAGTTGGATTGGTAGGGGTAAGCTGATGTACAGACGGGTTCAAAAATTAGGTGCAAATAATCCCTTTAGATAAACCATTTAAAAATACTCTGCCAATATATGGGCCCCTAAGCTCACACTAGGTACTATAGTTATAGTGTACGTGCGAGCTAATAAAACTAAAACCTGAAATATATCTTATTCAACTCCAGACTAAATTACCTTTTGTTCGATACCACACAAGCCATGTTTTGACTTAATCTCAAATTTTTGAAATCTGACCCCACCCTTAAAAAAAACAAAAACTAAAATGTATTTTGTTTAACTCCGGACTCAATTACCTTTTGTTTGATATCACACACGCCATATTTTCACGTAAACTCTCATTTTTTAAATCTACCCCCACCCTTTTATTTGGCTTGTGTTCGGTGGATTTTGTTCATTTCTAAATGGGACCATCTCGACCCAAGACCCAGTCTAGGTACCAAATTTCATTAAAATCGGCCAAGCGGTTTTTAAGTTATGCGCGTTGGTCGTTACAGACAGACATACAGACAGACAGACAGACAGACAGACAGACAGACAGACAGACAGACAGACAGACAGACAGACAGACAGACAGACAGACAGACAGACAGACAGACAGACAGACAGACAGACAGACAGACAGACAGACAGACAGACAGACAGACAGACAGACAGACAGACAGACAGACAGACAGACAGACAGACAGACAGACAGACAGACAGACAGACAGACAGACAGACAGACAGACAGACAGACAGACAGACAGACAGACAGACAGACAGACAGACAGACAGACAGACAGACAGACAGACAGACAGACAGACAGACAGACAGACAGACAGACAGACAGACAGACAGACAGACAGACAGACAGACAGACAGACAGACAGACAGACAGACAGACAGACAGACAGACAGACAGACAGACAGACAGACAGACAGACAGACAGACAGACAGACAGACAGACAGACAGACAGACAGACAGACAGACAGACAGACAGACAGACAGACAGACAGACAGACAGACAGACAGACAGACAGACAGACAGACAGACAGACAGACAGACAGACAGACAGACAGACAGACAGACAGACAGACAGACAGACAGACAGACAGACAGACAGACAGACAGACAGACAGACAGACAGACAGACAGACAGACAGACAGACAGACAGACAGACAGACAGACAGACAGACAGACAGACAGACAGACAGACAGACAGACAGACAGACAGACAGACAGACAGACAGACAGACAGACAGACAGACAGACAGACAGACAGACAGACAGACAGACAGACAGACAGACAGACAGACAGACAGACAGACAGACAGACAGACAGACAGACAGACAGACAGACAGACAGACAGACAGACAGACAGACAGACAGACAGACAGACAGACAGACAGACAGACAGACAGACAGACAGACAGACAGACGGACAGACGGACAGACAGACAGACAGACAGACAGACAGACAGACAGACAGACAGACAGACAGACAGACAGACAGACAGACAGACAGACAGACAGACAGACAGACAGACAGACAGACAGACAGACAGACAGACAGACAGACAGACAGACAGACAGACAGACAGACAGACAGACAGACAGACAGACAGACAGACAGACAGACAGACAGACAGACAGACAGACAGACAGACAGACAGACAGACAGACAGACAGACAGACAGACAGACAGACAGACAGACAGACAGACAGACAGACAGACAGACAGACAGACAGACAGACAGACAGACAGACAGACAGACAGACAGACAGACAGACAGACAGACAGACAGACAGACAGACAGACAGACAGACAGACAGACAGACAGACAGACAGACAGACAGACAGACAGACAGACAGACAGACAGACAGACAGACAGACAGACAGACAGACAGACAGACAGACAGACAGACAGACAGACAGACAGACAGACAGACAGACAGACAGACAGACAGACAGACAGACAGACAGACAGACAGACAGACAGACAGACAGACAGACAGACAGACAGACAGACAGACAGACAGACAGACAGACAGACAGACAGACAGACAGACAGACAGACAGACAGACAGACAGACAGACAGACAGACAGACAGACAGACAGACAGACAGACAGACAGACAGACAGACAGACAGACAGACAGACAGACAGACAGACAGACAGACAGACAGACAGACAGACAGACAGACAGACAGACAGACAGACAGACAGACAGACAGACAGACAGACAGACAGACAGACAGACAGACAGACAGACAGACAGACAGACAGACAGACAGACAGACAGACAGACAGACAGACAGACAGACAGACAGACAGACAGACAGACAGACAGACAGACAGACAGACAGACAGACAGACAGACAGACAGACAGACAGACAGACAGACAGACAGACAGACAGACAGACAGACAGACAGACAGACAGACAGACAGACAGACAGACAGACAGACAGACAGACAGACAGACAGACAGACAGACAGACAGACAGACAGACAGACAGACAGACAGACAGACAGACAGACAGACAGACAGACAGACAGACAGACAGACAGACAGACAGACAGACAGACAGACAGACAGACAGACAGACAGACAGACAGACAGACAGACAGACAGACAGACAGACAGACAGACAGACAGACAGACAGACAGACAGACAGACAGACAGACAGACAGACAGACAGACAGACAGACAGACAGACAGACAGACAGACAGACAGACAGACAGACAGACAGACAGACAGACAGACAGACAGACAGACAGACAGACAGACAGACAGACAGACAGACAGACAGACAGACAGACAGACAGACAGACAGACAGACAGACAGACAGACAGACAGACAGACAGACAGACAGACAGACAGACAGACAGACAGACAGACAGACAGACAGACAGACAGACAGACAGACAGACAGACAGACAGACAGACAGACGGCGCGACAAAAAAGTTTCAAAATCATTTGAAACGCAAAGATATATAAAAAATTTTGAAATCGGAGCAACTTTTTTTTTCTCGAAAAAGTTAGGATCACCATAGCTCACACTACTATAGTATAGTATATGTGTGAGCTAATATATTATAGTTAAGCCGGGTACTCATTAACGAACCACGAGCATCGATCAACGAACGCGATCTATTCGTTAATGTGGACGGCATTGTTCGGGGCTCGCAGCGCGATATCGAAACCTAAATTAAAAGAAAGTACCCAGTAAATTTGAGACATAAATACACATCTCTTGAAAAAGTTTACCTACATAAATACATTTTTTAAACAAAAAAAAACATTTAAAAAAAATTGCTAAATCTAATTGTAATAGTTTACTTGTAAGAAAATAGTAAGCTGTCAGTCTTACTTTTTTACTTAAATTGCGAATATCTCAAAAACTAATCTATTAATTTTTGAAATAATATCAATGCTGTAAAGGAATAGAAAAAACTCTTTTAAACCAGGTATCACTTGACCCACTTTCCCTGTCTAAAGTCAAGAGGTCAAAGCTACCTCAACTAGGAGTCGATAGATATAAATATTTTAAGAAAATAAAAATAATGTGTCCAACGAACATGATTATACGTATGTTTTATCGCTTCGCTTGTTTTGTAAAAAGAGTTTTTGCTTTTTTCTTTCTGGGTAATAAATTTTGTAGTATAAAATGGAAAATAAATATATTTTGTTTACCTCACTTTACTGATAACGGCAATTACCACTTATGATTGGACAAGCTAACCTATTCACGTATTAATGCTAAAAACTGCACAGAACAGATGTGGCTTTACTCAGGCGTTGCGATCTGTATTGAGAGATGTTGAAGGAATAAGAACAATTCGCGCGCGCTCGCTTAAAGCGCCTCTAGCGGTATATATTTAGGAATTACAAAATAATAGCGGTAATGACTACCTACACTGTTTTCTAAAAAAAATTAGGAATAATATTTGCTTTTAAAAAACGGCGATACATACTTATATATATATAACATTAAACTAGACTTATAGGGCAATATAATATTGAATTCGTATGATACATTAGGTTACTTTGTTTTAGTGGATGCAAACTTATAATAACGGAGTATGACGTTTGGGCCAGTCTTCCACAAATATTAGCAATAAATAGCAACTTTAGCATCAAACTAAATGTAGTGATTTAAAACAATATTGGAAGCAATTTTACTTGTACAAGAAATTTTATACATAAAATATATATAAAATGAAAAATAAATATATTTTATTTACCTCACTATACTAACAACGGTATTTACAACTTATGATCGGACAAGCTTAACCAATGCACGTATTAACGCTAAAAACTGCATATAACAGATGTGGCTTTACTCGGGCGTTGTGATCTCTGTATTGAGAGATGTTGAAGGAATACGAGCAATTCGCGCGCGCTCGCTTAAGATGCCTCTAGCGGTAGATATTTAGAAATTACAAACTGATAACGGTAATGACGCTCTTCCAGGGTACGCGTTTAAAATGTTATTTTATTTTTAAAAAATGGAAATAATAATTGTTTTTAACAGACGGCGATACTTATATATATATATATATATATATATATATATATATATATAAACATTAAACTAGACTCATAGAGCAATATAATGTTGAAATTCGTATGATATATTAGGTTTTTTCTTTTAGTGATTGCAAACCTCTTTATGATAACGGAATATGACGTTTGGGCCAGTCTTACACAAATGTTAACAACAAATAGCAACTTCAGCATTAAACTAAATTTAGTGCTTTAGAGTAATATTGGAGGCAATTTTATCTGTACAAGAAAAATAACTAATATACTAAATACTAATTTAATTTTGGATGGTAACGTGAAAGGGGTACCCTTTTTCAATAATGACCTAATACTTATACATGTTCTCTGGGTTATTTTGTCTGGTTCAGGCAATTTTTTTTACGCTGCTGATTGTGCGAGTCGGGCTCAGTGGCGAATCAAGGGGGGTGGTGGCAGAGGGGCCTGGCAACCAATGCATAAGCCGCATTTTTTTTTTAAACTAAATTTAACTGATTTTACTCAAATTTTCGCCTGCGGCACATTTTATTTGCACATAGTGGTAAACTTTAAAGCTAATTCTTATTAAATCCCGCAAAAAAAATTATTGTGTTTTTTTCCCTCCTTGGCCCCTCCCCCCGGACATCCTGGATCCGTCACTGGTCGGGCTTACTGGCAAAGCCATTTTGTTTTAGGCTAGTAACATAAACCACGCATCTTCTTTTAAATGTTTTTTAAATAGTCTTTGTTTTTTGGATCCCATATAACAGGTCAATTCCTGTAATTTTCAAATAGACAATACTTTATCATCATTCATGTTATTTTTTTTTTATTTGAAGCGCATTCAACGACGACCGCCTATTGGCTCGTCGCGAATGGCTTGTTGCGCGCTGCGATCATACCTTTTTCACGTCTACATTAGCGAAATGTTCGAGGCTCGTGGCTCGGTAATGAGTACAAAAACAAACAAACAAACCGGCTTTACACGGTAAAGAATTGTCTTCAATGAAAACACGTTCTTTTCTTGAATAAATTGTTTTACCTTTAAACAATTTGTTTTGAATTAAAATATATTTTTTTAGTTCAACGCAGGGTTTAATCTTAAAATGAGACTTGAGACTAAAATTTTTCTTCTTTATATGTTTTGTTTTAGTATACTCCATTTTGTAACAAAGCAAATTGTCTTCATATTCGTAATATTTTGCTTCCAGAGGAAACGGTGCCTTAATTCAGTTTCAGTTTATAATAAAACAATTTTTGTTTCACATTATATTATATTATTATTATAATAAAGAAGTAAGATATTTTTTGTGCCATATCAATAAAATATTATCTTGGTGAATAGGAAAGCATGAATTATTTTACTTCAAAGCAATTTGCTTTGATCCAAGACAATATTTTTTACCGTGTACCTCTCCTTGTCCAACATTTGCGCGCGTACAACAGACTACTTCCAAAAAATACTGATACGAGTAGTCAATGTAATTTTATAGAAAGTAATGTCAATATCATATAATTTTTTTTTAATTACCTGTACCTACATATTATTCAACTGTTACTTTATCTGGAAAGTGTGGAGTGGTTGTAAATGCAGGTTGCCCCGCACAAAGTCCCGCTCTCTGGAGTCACTAGTTTTCTGGGAGCATCAGTTAGTTAATTTTTAATTTATTGTTTGTCTAATTTTTTACAAATATTGCTAAGGACATCCATTAACAAAAATTTAATATGTAAAGAACATTTTCTAAAAACAAAATCTTCTGTATACAGTGAAACTTCCTATAAGCGGACACTCACGGTTTCGTTTATGAGAGAGCTGCGAAATTTTAACATATATTTATTAATAATTTCCGCTGCTTGAGTTTTTTCGATATTAAATTTTTTAGTGATCTTTCGTGATGATAGATATTCCTTCTCCGAAACGTTAACAACTTCAATTTTTTCATGCAAACTAAAAAGTTTTTTACTAGGCGTCATTTCAAAACTGAACAATAAAAATAAAACACAGCAGGCCCGCCGAATAAAATATGTTGTAAATACGAATTCCCCGGCTGCAGAGTGCGTTGTTGCCAACATACTACATAATATTTATTTAGGTTTCAGAATATTTTAACCAAAAAAAGTTATCCGCGTCCGGTTATTATAGAGTGTCCGGTTATGGGAGTGAATTTTACATGTAAAGAAATAGGGAAAAGCTTGGTTCCAACAAATTTGTACGCCTAAAGGCAGTGTCCTCTTAATAGAGGAGAGGAAGAGATTTCACTGTATTTTACTGATAGATCTTAAAATTCGAACCAAATAAAAGTTCTATCCAATTTTCTTGTGTGTCAAATACCAATGATAATTAAACTTTTTAAAATATGCAACATTTTGATAAAACAAAAGTAATGCCCAAAAAAAAGTTGGATTTTTTCACCCATTTAAAATACGTCGTACAATTAGAAAAAATAAGTAAAAACACCCAGAGAAATAATTTTTTGGTAGAGAATTATATTATAATTTCGCATTTTATTTGCATTAGATACCTATATTTTAAATTGCATTTTATAGATAAAAACGGTAGTAACTTCCGCGCAGAGTGACATGTGTGAAACAATTTTATTACGTTAAACCTAAGTGTGCAGTTATTTTTTTTTAAATACCATTTTTACTTTCCTAGCCCGTGCAGCAATTGTGGGAGCAGTTATTGTTTTCGATAAAAAATAATTAAGATAACGCCGAAAATTTGTTATTTGCAAATGTAACGTCTATCCGTGTGTGTCTGTCTAAATGTCACTCTGGTCCACGATAGCTCCGGAACCGCTAAACCAATTTTCATGAGAAAAAAATAGTGTTCGATTCGGTTCGGTTCGGTTCGGTTCGGTATATATATATATATATATATATATATATATATATATATATATATATATATATAATATAACATATTTTTTATTTATTTATACTGGGCCCTTCCATCCAACCAGGATCAATCGCCTAATTTCGCAAAAAAGGAGCAAGTTTAAAGCCTTTTTAAACAATCACAGACGACCTAGCCAGGAATCAAACCAGGACCGCCGGTGTGTGAAGCAAGTGTTGCTACCACTACACTACAGATGACGACAGTATACTATAACATAGTAGTGTGAGCTTTGGTGATCGTGACAAAAAGAAGAATAAAAAAGTTGCAGCAACAAAGTTTACTTTTTTAATAATAATATGTTTTCTTTACTTAAATAATAAGTAAGCAACGGTGCAGATTTAATGAAACGCCCTGTATAAAGAATTAATATTTATTTTTACTTAATAGCAAAAAGAAGTGGGTTTAGGTAATAAGGTTTTTTTTAATTAATATGTTTCCATTATTAAAATCATAAGTTGGGAATGGTGCAAACTTAAAGGAACACCCTGTATAAAGAAATAATGTTTATTTTATCCCATAATAAAACATAATAGGAACAAAGTTTACTTTTTAGGGGTAACCAATGTTTCCTTCACTTAAATTCTAAGTTAGGCATGGTGCAGACTTAATTAAACACCATGTATATAAGTATTGCTATACTATATTTCTAAAAAATACTTGGTATAAAATAATAAAGCTGTTCTAACCTATAATCGAAATGAAAATATATTTGTGTCATTGTTTTAATTAAATCCCCCTAGATCATAAAAAGGAGACAACGTGCGTCGGGGAATTGTACGCAAAATGACAAAAATTAGTTTTTATCAATGTCATCCAAAGTCATTTTATTTTAAGTGGCTTAACATTATTACATTAAAGGTAACATCCTAGGTAAATATTTTCAAAAGTCAGATATGTAACACACGTAGTTTCAGAACAGGGGTTATATTGATTACGTTTGCACCATTTGCACTTTTTTTATAATCAATTTATGTAAATTAACTAGCCTTAGAAAAAAACTTTCTTGACAAATTGAATAATGTCGGCATCATTAAATATTAAAAATATTGGGGAATCCTTTGTATTTAGCTTTTATATTTGCTTTGATAATTATATTTAAACAAAAAAACTTGCTTTAGTATAGTCCATCTAAAGTAAGAATTATAATATCGTAGTGCAAACTCATTAGCATGTTCCACTCAGTTAATTTTAATCCCAAAATTACACAATTGTCAGAGAAATTTTTTAAAGGGTTTGTCCGGTTTAATTAATCATAGTAAAGATGAAGAAGTCGAGTCAGAAATTCAAAAAAGCAAGACAAACAAAATAATTATAATAATATTAATTATAAATATTTTCACATCACCTCTATCCAAATATGACTACTTACGTACAGAATTGCAACAGTTTTTGTATCTACAGCTGTATAAGTTTTCTTCTTATTACATATATAATATGAATTTAAAATTTGAACGCATAGTCAATACAATATATTAAGAATGCTTTATATATGGCTAATTGATATTAAATCAATCTAAAATTTATTCTTATTATACACACCCTTAATAATAATAATATTACTTCAATTAATCTGATTCTAACTGGAGCGGGAACGTTTTTCCTAAAGTTTCTTTTCAAATAATACTTATTCCTTTAAATTTAACCCCGTTCTAGTGCCCTTAAAGTCGAAAGCTAGACCGAAGGCTCATAATGATGATGATGATGATTAAGACGGTGACAGTCAAAGCAATTATACAATTTTTGTAGAAAATCAGAAATATCAACTTAAAACTAAAATATCTGTAACTTTTAATTTATGATCACATATTTAAAGATTATTAAATTTCTTTTGTAAAATTAAATGCACTACATTATCGTTATTCACGATTTTTTTCTAAAATTAAAACTCTAATAAAAATATTTACAAAAATTTGCGCTTTTTGGTTACCACAATTTCAAAATCAATTTAGGTTAGTTAAATTTTTAATGTAACATTTTTTTGTAATCGAGTTATAGGCAAAAAACCAAAAAACTGCACCCTTTTACCCCCCTCCGCCATTGTAGCGAAGGGCTAGAGGTGATGACTTGTGACATGTTAATGTCCTAACTACCGTAAACCTCAACCCGGGGAGAAAAATTCTCCTCCCCTCCATGCACTGTACAACCCTCTCGTTGACTGGACTAGTAGTTAAAAGTAAATGTTTAATGCCTAGAGATTAAAAGTAACTAGTTAATTTCTAGGGAATAAAAGGTAAGTTTTTAACTCCAGCGATTGCAAAAGTCACCTTAATCCCTAAAACTAGGGATAGCTATCAGAGGTATTGATTTTCGTTACTTTTGAATACTCGTTAGTAATCGTTATTCGACTACTAAGTAATCATTTTATATATTCGTTACTATCGTTACTTTGATTACTGTAACTGTATTCAATTCAATCATAAAATTCTCGGACTCGAAGATCATTTACTTGTAGGTATATTTTTGTTGTTGATACTATGAAAATATTCAATTGAAAATACGGGCTAAAATAAAATAGATAAAGGTAGGAATTACGCAGAAACTGTTCTGTGTACAACTTTGTTTTAAAAATCTAATGCCTTACATACAAATAAATACATACTTAAAATCTAAAAGTGAATAAAAATCGAAATAAAAATAACAATCTTAGACGAGAACTTAAAAATTTACAAAAAGTTTGGACAAAAACCACAAAAATAAAAAAATTGTGCCTACTTAAGACCACACGGCAGAAGTGTAAACTTCAACAAGGCGAAATTAATAATACTGGCCTTCATCTGCAACATCATATCGCTCGACTCGAGCCGACAATACATTATGTATAATATGTAGATTGTAGGTACTACAAATTTAAAAAACTTATCTTAAAATAATTTATAAATCTAGGTTGTAATGTAAAAAAAGAATTATTGTTAGCTTTTACAAATACAATTTAAATGCGCTAGTTACTTAAGTTGTCATAGTTCCTCCCCGATTTTGGATTACCCACTTTCGAGTGCTAACTGAATATAAAAATAATCGAAGCAATCAAAGTAATCACAGTAACGAAAGTAATCATTTAATTTTCGGACCGGTATTCGTTACTACGTTATTTGTCGAGAAACGAGTACTTGAGTAATGAATAAATACTTTTTCAACACCTCTAATAGCTATGTTTAATTAAATTTTATAAATTTATGAAAAAGTAGTGTAACATTTAAGTATACTTTAAAATATTAAGGCTAAGCACATAATATGTTTCTGACAGAAACAAGTGTTCGTCTGTGATACATAAATTAAATACAGCCCTTGACAAAGCATTTGCACTTAGGTGTTGAGTGAACCGTGAATTTGGTCAGTGCTAGTCGCTTATTAAACAGTGTACTAATAATAATTAAATTACAAACGCACATCAAGCGGATGCCTTTTGAATGAACTACGAAATTGTTAGCTTTATTAACAAAAATTTGATGAACTTTTTTATTCGGTTACGTCACGACCAGGTATTTAGTCATATTTTTATTTTTCTCTAACTTCTCTTCATAGTCCGGGGCCATAATATGAAAGAGAAAATTGCCATATATTTTTCACCTTCCTACCCCGCGCAGCAATGGCTAGAGAAGCTATAGTTTTCGAGGAAAATTTTTTTTTGAGATATTTTGACCTATCCTAGCAATATCGTCGTGATGTCTGTCTAGGAGTGTATGTCCGTGTATGTGTCTGTGTATATTATTTCTGTCCGTAAGACGATAGCTCCTAAACCGCTGAACCGATTTTCCTGAAATTTTCAGGTTGTTTTTATTATGCTAATAACAGTTTTTTGACACTTAAAACATTTAAAAAATGCTACCTTCTTAACGGAGCGTCGCATTAATATGCGGTTTTCGTAATATAGTAAACCATAGTTTTCTTAAAAAATTGTGTTGTACCCAAAAACTTTATAGGAGCTTTCGTTTCGGAGTTATATACAAAAAGCTGTTTTTAAGGCTGCTGATATAGCATGGAGTTTACTTGGAGTGTGCTAATGGAATAGGAAGGTATTAGATCCATCATGGATCCATTTATTTTAAATAAAAATTAGGCATGTACTTTACGGAAAAATAACAAACAAAAAATTTAAATAAAAAAAAAAACAAAAAAATGGTTCAATTAAACAAATGGCTCCGGTAAGCAAGAATTTTAGACAATTAAATTATTTACCCAATTTAAAGGAAAACATGGTACTAAATGCAAAATTCTAAAAGTACAGAGAAGCGCAGATGTCTGAAATATTTATGGATTTCGTCAGTTCGCTCTTGATAACTTAGGCTTTCGTCTGGAGAAGCCAGCTAATTTTATTCTTGGGGGGCTAAGGCCACCGTTGCTCCCCTTAATGGCGCCCCTGATAGAGATACAAAAGAGAACACAATAGGAAATTATAAAACGCAATTTTCTCTCTTATTTACCATTATTCATTACATTGTTTATTAGTGTATTACCCTGGCATGCACCGTAACAAGGCTTAGCTAATCCATTTACCCTCTTTGTTGTTTTGTATGTGAGCAACAAGGACTTAATCGCGATTAGACCCATAATCGCGCTTAAATGCTTACGGTGCATATGAAGGTAAGTAAATAATTAAAGTAATCAAAACAAACAAATCTTTGGCACGGTATGCCATTGATTATAAATTACAACTAATCAAGCTCTTTATCCTCCCCGACAAGCTCCATATTTCCTACAAAAAATGTCAATGCAAAAGGTGTATTTGGCAGGTACGTCCTAATTACTTATCGAGCCAAAAAAAGGAAAGGACTTGGCGGGACCTAGAATATGGAACGATTTTGCAGAAGGTGTACACATTTTTTTATTGATATACCCCTCGGGGGTATTTAGTATCTGTATTTTATCACACAACAATATATAACAATAAAATTTCGGACTTCCATTGTCTTTATTTATTGTTTTAAAATAAATAAAGACAATGGAAGTTCGAAATTTTATTTCTACACAATCATTGTCTACGAGTTTCAAACAAAGAATATATAACGACATATACAATAGGTACCTTGTTAAAAAAAATTTAATTAACATAAATAGACATAAGAATCGTCAAAAAAACAATTTTTGAGGTTAGAAGTTCAACTTAAGTCCTCAAATTTTACCACTTACGCTAAGGTCCAAAATTTGATACTTAAGTGGTACTTTACAGCACCAGCAAGTGCTTATATAAAACTCAGTGGAACTTAGAGCACTTAAGCCGAAATAAGAAAGTGGCCACATGTCACCTAAGGTCAACATTAACAACATAAATACCTGTGCATATTATGAATCCGTCGCCACTATTTTAATGGGCTATATATAATAAACCCCCAATAATTATTGTACGTTTTGGAAACCAGGTAATGCCTATTAAAAAGTCTGTAGGTGAATTTATAATATTAATTAATTTTATATAAAAAAACAACTAGATAAAATTTTGCACCTATAGCTATGTTTAAAAATGTTGATTGTATTATTGAAACTTTTCTTAATGAATACGCATAGGTTGAAAGAAAACAAATTATGAAGCAAATATTAGCGATTAACCGTTCGTTAATTTATTTTTTTAAGGGCGTTTAACTAATTCAAAAAGGGACCAATAACCGAACAGTTCATCGCTTATAACAAACAAAATTATACAGTTGATGGCTAATTTATTCTACTATTAATTCCTTTTTACCACTTTTCTCTAAGATGATTTGTTTAGCCAGTACATGGCTTGGAAAAAGACCCTACCGTTAAAATTTCACTTTGCGTAAAAAATTGCCATTTTTTCATTATAGACTTATCTTCACAAATAATAAACTTAGGGAGGTCGGGTTACACTTACATACGAGGGTTGTTTTTTATATTTTGCATATAGGAACATAGAGGGCGACACTAATCTAGTGTCGTTACTAAAACTTAACCTCAACCTTGATGTAACCTATAGTTGATGTTGTATATAAGTGGCACCGCGTCATAGCTATGGTAAACCAAATTTTGCGGCTAAATCTAAGTAAAAAGTCTTAAAAAATTAGTGTTTCACTTTGTACATGCAGTGTGACGCTCGGGGTTTAATGTTCGAATGATAAAACATTAAGACCTTTTAAAGGAGAAATCAAATAGGTACTTACCTAATAAATAAAGATCCGAAACATAAAAGAGGATCCAAAATTATATTAAAATGTGCGCAAACATTGATTTAGTTGCAAACACGGTATTTTGTTTTGTGAAAAGTTCCGTTATAATTTTTTTGACATAAACAGTCAAAACAACGAATAGAAAACGCCAAAGCCCGGCTAAATCAATAACATGTTCGTAACAACCAGATAAGAGTATATATGTTCCTTTCTAATGAAATCGTTTAGAAGAAGACATCAATAAAAAGCAAGTAAAATAGTAAGCTAATGACTAATTAGTGCAGTGCCTCATTTTGGGAATCAATATCAATAAAAAAATTAAAGGAAGTGCGTGCCACTGTATGAACCCCTCTACTCCCTTCGCGCCCATCAAGGTTTTGATGACGCGGTGTCACTTTAATACAACATCAACTATAACTTCAAAACGCCAGTGCGATACATATAGTTTTCTGGCTACAATGAATTTTTGAAGTTGACAAATCAGTCGAAAAATGGAATTAAACCGAGAACATTTTCGGGCTATAATGTTTTACGAATTTTGAAAGAAATTATCTCAACAAGAGTTGATTTCTGTTTTCTGTACTGAAGCACTTCATCAGTCGAGAGTTTCTCGTTGGTATGGAGAATGCAAGCGTGAACGGATTAACCTTAACGACGATTAAGATTAAGGCTTCATTGGGGTATTTCAAATACCTCAATTCAAAAAATTTTGCATGCATAATAAAGGGTCTGAAAATTAATAAATTAAAAAGATCGTCGCGATATTTATCTCAAAAGCTCATGTAGCAACAATTCCTCTGGAGGTTTAAAGGACTGTTACTACCGCTTGAAACATCACCACTTGTTTTCCGAAAGTCTTTGCTGAGTTTCGGCAAGCAAGTTCTCACAAAGCACAAAAAACCGTTGAATTTTTAACCAAAAACACCTCGAATTATTGGACCATATTCCAGTTGAATGTGTGGTCAAAGATTTTAGTCGAAACCTTTAAGAATGCAATTTTGACAGTACCGTGAGTGGAATTACAGCTTTGATAACTAATTTGAGCGTATCCAAAAGTGCTTTCTAGTAGAGTAAATTTGTAAAATAAAGCTGCAAAAAGGGTATATTTTTTTATATTTGGCATAGTAGTACCTAAACCCAAAAGCTACATTTTGATTCGAGGATCCCCGATTTTCCGGCCTCAGAATCCAAGATGGCGGCTGCCAAAGATAAGAAAAAAATGATTTTCTTGTTTTAAGAGAAATTAAATTAATTTTGATAAATTTACTTTAAGTGGGAGCTGCTCAATTTAAAAATGTAAACAAAAATTACACCTGTCACTGCAAAACAAAATGGCGGCTATATTTTAAAAAAATTGTTTTTCTTCGATATTTTCTGTATTTTTTGTGCGATATTTACTTTTAATACCTCATATTAAAGCTACTGACCAACTCTTTAAATATGCTTAAAATAAATAATAAGTTTCCTAGCCGAAACAAAGATGGCGCATAATTTGTCAAAAATAAAACAGACCTTTTCAACCTGTAGACCAAATAAAATTTTTATAAAAAAATTTTTTGGATTTTATCAGTCTAAAGCCAGATTGTATAAAAATTCTTAAAAAGTTACAATTTGACATTTAACATTTTAAGATGGCGGTCGAAGTTCAGATAAAAAAGTTTTTTTTTTGTTATTTTTTGACACAACTAGTATTGCCGTGTAATATATCGATTTATACTAAATGGGGGTCGCTGATTTTATATATTTGATAATAAATGACATATGTCTATTATTATCCAAGATGGCGGCGTTCAAAATATAAATACAACAATATGTTTTTGGTTTGGTAATTTTTTTTACCAAGATATGTAGTTTTATATTAACATTAATTAGTTTTAAATTGAAATGTACAACAAAAAAAATCATGTATTTATCTTTTAAAAATGGCGGCCGAAAAAGTAAAAAAAAAACATTTTTGTTTATTTTTTCGAAATTTATCAAAAAAACTGAAAAAAAATGTCAAAAATGTTGACATATGTCACGTGCCGGGAGATTTGAATCAACTAACCATATTTTACTTAATAGCTATCTCCGTTAATATTGATCTAACAGTAGCGTTTAAATTAGCAAAGTTAAATAATTTTTCATAAATCATCAGAATCTGATGTCAAAAATTACATATGTCATACACTTGTCAAACTATTGACATATGGTTTATTCTTTTAAATAAAACACCCTGTATATAATTTTTTAAATTGATAGGGCTCCTTTTTCTGATTTCAAAAATATATAATATGTTGACATTTAGTCCAGTCGTTGTTGAAATATTTGCATTTTAAAAATTATATTCATTATAAAATAAAATGCAAATATTTCAATAACGGCTGGACTAAATGCCAACATATTATATATTTTTGAAATCATAAAAATGAGCCTTATCAATCAAAAAAATTATATACAGGGTATTTTATTTAAAAAAATAAAGCATATGTCAAAAGTTTGACAAGTGTATGACATGTCATTTTTGACATCAGATTCTGATAATCTATGAAAAATTATTTAACTTTGCTTATATACACGTTACTGTTAGATCAATATTACCAGAGATAGCTATTAAGTAAAATATGGTCAATTCAATCAAATCAACCGGTACGTGACATATGTCAACTTTTTTGACATTTTTAAAATATCTATGTTTTGTTTAACGAGATGTTGTGTTTTTTCCAGTTTTTTTGGTTCAATTTCGAAAAAAAAAACAAAAATGTTTTTTTTTTACTTTTTCGGCTGCCATTTTTAAAAAATAAATAAATAATATTTTTTTTGTACATTATAATTTAGAACTAATTAAGGGTAATATAAAACTACATATCTTGGTAAAAAAAATTACCAAACCAAGAAGATACTGTTGTTTTTATATTTTGAACGCCGCCATCTTGATTAATAATAGACATGTGTCATTTATTATGAAATATTTAAAATTGGCGACCCCTATTTAGTATAAATCGATATATTACACGGCAATACTAGTTGTGTCAAACAAAAACAAAAAAAGAACTTTTTTATTTGAACTTCGGCCGCCATCTTAAAATTTTAAATATCACATTGTAACTTTTTATAAATTTTTACAAAACATGGCTTACTATTGATAAAATCCAAAAAAAAATTTTCAAAATAAGTTAATAAAATGCAAATATTTCAATAACGGCTGGACTAAATGCCAACATATTATATATTTTTGAAATCATAAAAATGAGCCTTATCAATCAAAAAAATTATATACAGGGTATTTTATTTAAAAAAATAAAGCATATGTCAAAAGTTTGACAAGTGTATGACATGTCATTTTTGACATCAGATTCTGATAATCTATGAAAAATTATTTAACTTTGCTTATATACACGTTACTGTTAGATCAATATTACCAGAGATAGCTATTAAGTAAAATATGGTCAATTCAATCAAATCAACCGGTACGTGACATATGTCAACTTTTTTGACATTTTTAAAATATCTATGTTTTGTTTAACGAGATGTTTTGTTTTTTCCAGTTTTTTTGGTACAATTTCGAAAAAAAAAAAATGTTTTTTTTTTACTTTTTCGGCCGCCATTTTTAAAAAATAAATAAATAATATTTTTTTTGTACATTATAATTTAGAACTAATTAAGGGTAATATAAAACTACATATCTTGGTAAAAAAAATTACCAAACCAAGAAGATACTGTTGTTTTTATATTTTGAACGCCGCCATCTTGATTAATAATAGACATGTGTCATTTATTATGAAATATTTAAAATTGGCGACCCCTATTTAGTATAAATCGATATATTACACGGCAATACTAGTTGTGTCAAACAAAAACAAAAAAAGAACTTTTTTATTTGAACTTCGGCCGCCATCTTAAAATTTTAAATATCACATTGTAACTTTTTATAAATTTTTACAAAACATGGCTTACTATTGATAAAATCCAAAAAAAAAATTTCAAAATTTAATTTGGTCTACTGTCTCTTTCATTTTTGACATATTAAGCGCCACCTTTGTGTCGGCTGGGAAACATAACTTTTTTTCGGTAAGTTTAAAGAGCTGGTCAGTGACTTTAATATGAGTTATTAAACATAAATATCGCGCAAGAATTAAAGAAAATATCGAAGAAAAACCATTTTTTTTTAAATATAGCCGCCATTTTGTTCTAAAATGACAGATGTAATTTTTTTACATTTTTGAGATAAGTGGGTCCCAATTAAAGTAAATTTATCAAAATTAATTAAATTTCTCTTAAAACAGGGAATTCATATTTTTTTCTTAACTTTGGCAGCCACCATCTTGGATTCTGATGCCGGAAAATAAGGGATCCTCAATTGAAAATTTAGCTCTTGATGTTAGCTACCACCATGCCAAATATAAAAAAAATATACCCTTTTTGCAGCTTGTTCTTGAAATACCCTACAAATTTACTCTACTATTCATTTTCTTGGAGAATACTTCAAGAAACAATAGTCTTTAAACGTTATCTACTGTTTTATTCCACCTGTATATGCAAAACTTAAAAGACAACCCTCCTAGAAGAAAATTGTGGAATGAAAATACTAGGGTCCTTAAAGGTAGTTTTTTTTCAAAAAAGTAATATAAGTGCAAGAATTCTAAAGATTTTCGAGTACCAGGGACGTTGCTCAGAGACTTTAGGATAGCAAACTTGGGAGTAGAAGGAGTTCTAGAAGAAATTATATTACACTTTTAGGATAGGTATATTAAGTTTGAACCTCTTGCTATACAGTTCAGTGTCATTTTTTTGCAAATATAGAGTAATTATTATGCGACAAAAAACACACATATTCTGTACTAAGCAGCGCAAATAAAGCACTTTTAACTCTGCTTTTTAACTGAATGTTTGCAAACTGAACCATTAAAACCGTTTTCATACGTACGAATATAGACAGTGGCGTTCCTCTCACTATAAATATAAATAAATTTTTGTCCTTTTGGCTTTTTGTTACATATTATATTTTATTTATTTATCTGATTCAAAATCAATATTTTTTTCTGAAAATTTCATTAAAATAATTTTAACATATATTCGTACAGATAGACAGACGAACGGAGACGGACGTTAATTTATGTAAAAAAAAAACAATAGTCGCCATTTTGGAATTTTCAAAGATACGACTGCACTGCAATTAATACGCGCAGAATGCTGGTGGGCTTTAAACACTAAGCAAATATTTACAAACTCAAAATGCAAAAATTTATTAGCTGTTATATTTATTTTTTATTTTTGCCGAGCATTTTTATGGATATTTGCCATTCTCGTATTTTGTTTATTATTACCGCAAAGATTCTATTATTTTTTATAAAAAAATTTTGCTTTTTTTAAAGCTTTATTAAAACAAATATGCAATTATTATTTATTATATATTTTTATTAATTAACGGATATTTTTTCTTTTTGTGAATAATAAAATTTATTAGATGGTTTTAGTTTATTATTGTACAGGGTACCGCAAATTAGATGTTTTTGGGGGTTTTAAGTATTTCTAAAGAAGATAGAAAAAAAAACAGATCCCCACCTGCGAGGCTCGATTTTCAAGAGAAGCTTAAAGTTGCATCTTAATATAGCAAGCCATTTTTTTAGACTACAGAGGGTGTTTGAAAAGTGTGCATTTTGAGCGGAGACCTCTAAATTTTTTATTTAAAAAAAAATTAAATTTTGGTGTATAGCGCATTTTTATAGTTTTTTTAGTAAGGAATCCCACTGCCAAATTACATTTAATTTTTCGCATTTAGTTTTTTAGATATTGCACAAAGTTGGCATTTTCTTACAGAATGGTCCTCTTTACATTAAATTGTTTAAATCAGCAAAAAACTTCCATAAATTGACGTATCACACCCAATATTTAATATTAATTTTTTTTATGGTTTATATATTTCTATTTTTTGATTAGTACTATATTTTGATTTTTTTATATGATTATTTTGGAATATTTTAAATCCAGTAAAATACTTAAATATAATAAATGGATCCATGATCGATCTGATACCTTCCTAGCCCATTAGCACACTCCACGTTATATCAGCCTTAAAAACAGTTTTTTGTAAATATCTCCGAAACAAAACCTCCTACAAAGTTTTTGATTATAACACAAATTTTTGAGAAAAATTTGCGATACCATATTTCCAAAACCGCATATTCGTGCGCCGCTTCGTTAAAAAGTTAGCATTTTTTTAACTGTTTAACTTTCAAAAAACTGTCATTAGCATCGATGAATTTTGACCAAAATCTAACCAGCTCGTTGCAGTATCGAATACTATTTGACCTGTAAATTTCATGCAAATCGGTTTAGCGGTTTTCGAGCTATCATGTTACGGACAGATATACATACATACACACACACACACACACAGATAGACATCACGACGATATTGCTAGTGTAGGTCAAACTACACCCAAATAATACATTTTCGGCGTTATCTCAAAAAAAAAAAAAAAAAATTGTCGAAAAGAGTACCTTCTCTAGCCATTGCTGTGCCGGCTAGTAAGGTAAAAATACATACAATGGGCTCGATTTGTTGCCAACCGACAAAAATACTAACGAAAACGTCAGTATTTAGGACCTCGTTTAAAATGCAATTTTTGGAGTTACTAGAAATTTCGAAACGTTTATAATCGAACCATAAATATGATGATTTTAAACGTCAAGTAGCAAACGAATTGTCATCAAAATGGAGTATGTTTCTGCATTACACAAGTTAGGTTCGTTATTTGCATCTGATCAAATCGAGGAGCTGACGGATTTTTGAACAGCTGATCGCAGATTGGTCAGAGCAAATTGTGATTATTAAACGGACAGATAGCGAGATACTCTTACTACCCACAACTTCAGCATAGTTCTCGTCAGATACCTTTATGCTATAGGTTTTTCCACTTTCAGGTTCAAATAGTTCTAAGTTCTTCATTTTTAGAAAAAAATTCATTTTTTTTACAATGAATACAAAGAAATTAATAAACATAACCTCAAACAAACAGATTAAACTAAAAAATCCATCTAAAAACAGAACAATCAGATTTGGCTCCGATCGATCTGGATTCATTTACCAAATTTAGATATACCCCCCTACCTCTGCTCGGAATTACGGATTTAGAGCAGTCAGATTGATCGGATTTAAATACCGAACATTCTCTCTATTTTTCCAGTAATAAATGTTTATAAAACCATTAAAACTCAAGAAACAGTGATGAGTGGTGCTAAAGATGCAAGATAAATATTACATTTGCGTTTACTTCCATTTAAATGAATTGAATTTCAGCACTGTCGGACTTCATTTTTCCACGTTTAACCTGGCCTTTTTTAAAATCGAGAGGCTGGTTTTTGTCAAAAATGTTGTCTTTTCTTAGCGACAGATCAAATAAGGCCCGTGACAATTTATTCGGCACTTTCATTACAGCGTGTTTTAGTCCACATATGTTATACGACTCCAACCTACGTTATTTTAAAGGGCTAACCTTCCTTTTTCTAAAACTTTACTTATAATAAGTGAATGTCTTAGACCAGGAGAAATTCTCAAAAACATGGACCTCGTTGATGAATGGGACAAAATTTTAGCCGATTTTTTTAGGTTACAAAATCTTTATTTCGGTCCCTTAGACCAAGTCGGTACAGAAAATGTTAAGACAAAAATATTTAGTTATTAACTATTATACATTTTACCGTTTTGTTATTCTTAGTATTCCAGTAGTTTTGCGATACGAAGCAACCGCTGCTTGCACCGTCACACTGTGGTTCAGATGCCCTCCGTAGTGTTAGTAAATTATTAAACCAATAAATCCCAATACATAACCACACAAATTTTGTCATTTAGGATAGAAACATTTATGGTTTATGAAACAATAATAAAATAACTGGTCAGTCTTATTGGCGTTTTGCAAATAATCGAGCCCAATGTAACAGGCGGCTTGTGACAGTGGTACTGTCAACTCAAGTGGCCAAGGCTTAAAAGTTGCGAGCTATCAATTTATGCAACAATTTAAATAACTGATAAATTATTATTTTACACGATCTCGAAAGGGAATTTGACGGTTCTTGGAGGAAATTTATGCTATAAACGTTTTTCTCGATTATATAAATAATGTAGGAAAATCATACATACCTTTTCAATTTTCTTCTTAAAACTTCACAATTTTCACTTCTTATATTTATTAACCAAATATTAAATGTTACTATATTATTAAACTTTTGTATTGAAATATTCACACTCTTTAAACTTTTAGGTTTTAGAACCTTTTGTATCTTCGTTGTAAATATTTTAATTTATCAACATTTTAAACGTTGATTGAGTAGGTGAAGCTATTCAATCAACTGTTTAATTTACTTAATATTACTGTTTAGGTTTCGGATGTATTATTGATGAAATAATATGCCGATTTTAGGGTAACGAAAGATTTGTATTTTGATATTAAAAACCAGAAAAGGATAAAAACTATATATCAAAACACTGGAAATAGTAATAGTCAAAAGCTTTAAAATTAAAATAAACTCTAAAAGAAAAGACCAAAATAATTATGTATATTAAAGTTAACAGTTTTATACAAAGTAAAAATGATTGACAAAATTTAACATTTCCCCACTTGATGAAAAAAAACCTCCCTTTGACCAAAAGAACTGTACGCAACCCAACTAAAGAGTGTTTTCTAACGACTTTCTTGTCTTAGTCAAAGCCACTCTGCGCTTGCAAGCACAAATAGCTTGCCGTTGATTGGTTAGAAGTCTACTCCTTGTTGTTTTGAGGACGCTCCACTAAGAGACAAAATACCAACGGAAGCCAGACTTAAAAAACAGTTAGAAAGTAAAATTACACAGTGTGTTTTTTAAAAATTGAAAATAATTTAGCAAGTTTGTTTCCAGTTACATAATATAAATTATTTTGATGTTAGTGGCTCAAAGGACATATTAGCCGAATACAACTTTTATTAAAATACAGCAAACCTGAAAATATACCAAAAAACAAGTCGCTGGTGTTGCCATGAATTTTACTTATTACTACCTTGTAAGTCTTGCATATAATTAATGCTTCTTAATGTCAAAAACAATATATAATTTAAAATATTTAAAAAACCTATAAATGGCAAAAATACCATTTATATTCAAATCCGTTTTGTTACACCAATATATCAAAATACAAAGTATACAAAGAAAGAAGGAGGATTATTCAATAAGGAAATAACACTTTTATGTTATATCTTAAAAACAAAGTGTTAGATGTATTTCAATTGGACAGTTAGATTCTTCCTTAAATAATATAAAAAACAATATACAATGAAATTTTTATAAATAAAATAAGTAAAAAAATCTACCTGCCCCTTCTAAAATGCGGAGTGTACGTATGTAGCAGTAGTAGCACTTGAACCACCATTTTCTTTTTTGAGACTACCTGTTAATGACTGTTATTATCTTCATTTGGTTGGAATTGACTGGACGCTTTTGAAGGTAATTATTATCGTTTACCAAACGCCATGCAGTTTAAAACTTGGTAACAATAAACACTTGCGTGTCAATTTATTTTTAACTTAAATGCATGCATGTTAAGTTTACTAATAAGGTTACAGCTGCAACCAAATGAGAACATAATAAATTTTGCCGGTTTGTTTAAAATACTTTTGATTTAACTTGTTTTAGACTTTACGTCAAATTGGGGCTCCTATTATAAGCACATGTCTTACTGTTTTAGTAATCCATTGTATATTTATTAAAATGCTTAATAACAGAGCATTATAGGTTTGTAATACATTATATATACATTACACTGGGCAAAAAGATAAAATCTGCACGACAAAAATTTAAAAAGCTGACAAAACAAATTCCTTTATTTAATATTTTTGAACTAAATTAAAAGTAATGTTGCGGTTGCACAACAAAAAAATGAACAATTTAGTATCTATGAAAGACTTGTCATGAGAGAATTTTTTAAAAAGCGCCTTTTTGACAAGATTCGACAAATTAAAAGACAAGTTAACAAATTAATCTACAGCATTTTTTTATGTCTGCTAATTTATTAATTCATCAACACATAATAATATGTACCTATATAAAGAAATGGAGCTTTTTTGTTACCGCTAATTTTAGAAACCACTTACTGATTTTAATGAAATTTGGCATACGTGTTCTTTGAGCTATTCCATCTGGTTAAGGCAATTTTTGTATATTCCGATGCGTGCGAGTCGGGTTAAGTGGTGAAGGCGGTTTTTTTTTCAGGCTATTCTATATTAAAAAAACAACAGTCCAAAAAAATGGAAGTCGAAAAATTGTGTCCGTCTGTCTGCTTTTGACGAAACTTGATAGGTATATAGGATTTTATCGTCAGACTTTTTTTTATTATTTTTACCTTCCTAGCCCGCCTAGCAGTTGCTACAGAAGGTATTATTTTCGACGAAAAAATTTTTTTTTAGATATTGCCGAAAATGTATTCTTTGGGTGTATTTTGACCTATCCTAGCAATATCGTCGTGATGTCTGTCTGTGTGTGTGTGTGTGTCTATATTATTTCTGTCCGTAAGACGATAGCTCCCAAACCGTTAAACCGATTTTCATAAAATTTGCAGGTAAAATAGTATTCAATGCTCTTACGAGCTGATTAGATTTTGGTCAAAATCCATTCAACAGTTTTTTGACAATTAAACATTTTTAAAAATTCTAACTTTTTAATGGAGCATCGTATCAATATTCAGTTTCTCGAATATAGTAGACTGCATTTTACTCAATAGTTTGTGTTATAACCAAAACCCGCGTATGAGCTTTAGTTCCTGAGATATTTACAAAAAATTGATTTCAAGGCTGGTATATCATGGCTTCACTCAGTGGCGTATATAGAAAAATGTTTCGGGGAGGGGGCGAGACCCCATGAGGCCGTATTTTATGCTATTTTATGTTTGTATTTATGAAACATGTGGAAAATATTTATAAAAACCTTAGCTTTGGGGGGGGGGGGGGGGGGCTCGGGCCTTATATACGTCACTGGCTTCACTTAAAGTGTGCTAATAGGCTAGCTGGGAAGGTATCAGATCCGTCATGAAACCATTTATTTTCTAGTTATAATGAGGGTACCAATAAAACGTAGTAGTCCATTTTCTTAGGCAAAATTCAACCAGGCTGCTTTACTCTTGAAAACAAAATCAACTGAATGTTTTGATATTTTATCTAGTGACTCTGCATTTTTGCTCGGTTTTTAATTGGTTTAAAACAGTCTCCTCAGTAAACACCATATTTCATCTTTTTTTTTAAATACCCACATCATCATTTCATCTCCTTGATTTTATGGTTATGCTCGGGCTGAATGAGGCCGAAATGCAGCGTCCGTCTCCGAGCTACCTTTACCTCTGAGGACCTTCCCGTGAAACTTTTTTGGTAAAACTTGTACCCTTGTGAATTTCCTTCAAATTATACTTACTCTACTTATCTTTCCAAACGTGTTTTAAAGTTAGTTGGTACAGGGTGTCCCGAATTCGATGTTTTTCTTGAGTATCGGGTATTTCTATGGGAGAAAAAAACTGACCACCATTTACGGCGCTAAAATTTCAAGAGGAGCTTAAAGATGAAAACCGCATGTTGATATAGCAAGCCGTTTTTAAACTACGGGGTGTTTTTGAAAGCCTGTATTTTGGGAGGGGGCCTATAACTTTTTTATTTATACAAATTTGTTTCCTTGTAAAAAGCTTTCTTATAGATCTTTTTTTGCGTAATTGACAGATTTAAACAGTTTTTACCGATCTCTTTAGTTTTTAAGATATTGCATAAAGTTTTTATTTTTCTTATGTAATTAACTATTTTCATTCGATTTTTGAAATGAGCGTAAAATTTCCTTTAAAATGACGCATCACACTCACTTTTAATTTTTTATTGTTTTTATAAATGTTTTTGTTTTTTTAAATATTTTTTATTTTTATTACGATTGGGTTGAAAATATTGTAAAATAATTTAAAATATGTTTTTTTTTTTAAACAAAAATATAAAAACAATAAAATTAAAAAAAAAAAACTATTGAGTGTGACACGTCATTCTAGAGATATATAAAAACCGTTTACATATGTTAATTTTTCAAGAAAAAAAAATATCAAAAGCTCTTAACACAAAACCAAAATATTCATAAATTAAAAAGTTATAGACTTCCTCCCAAAATGCAGACTTTTCAAAAACACCCCGCAGTTTAAAAATAGATTGCTATATGAAGATGCGGTCGTGGGGTCAGTTTCTTCCTATCTATCCTGAAAATACCCGAAACCCCCAATAACATTGAATATGACATACCCTGTACATATAGATACTTAAAAATCCGCAAACAAATTAAAATGTTTATTCAAATTTCACCTAATAATTGTTTAGAAGTATTCAAATAAATATTAGTTTATTCACTTTTTTATAAACTAAATCATTCTACAGCCTATTTTCCGCCCTCTAAGGTTACCGCTCCAGGCAAGGGCCCGGGTTACCCTGCCTTGGCGCCGTTTTGGCAACAGGTGCTTCATTAGTAAACTAGTGTTTTTCTAAAAAGTGTTTATTTTATAGTGTTTATGTTCTATTATTATTAGTATAATAGAACTTTTTGAGGGGACTAGATAACATAAAGCTTTGTATTGAAACAGCGCTATAAACGTTGTTATTAAAAAAAAAACACTGTACCGAAAGAGCTCTGTATAAAAAGAGCGCTTTAATAAAAAAGCGCTGTATCAAAAGAGCGCTGCATCAAATAAACGCTGATTAAATTCATACAATAAAAGGTTGAAAATAATTATATTTTTTTTTTGTATTTTATAAAATATATATATATATATATATATATATATATATATATATATATATATATATATATATATATATATATATATATATATAATAGATTATTACTTTACCTTAATTCGTCTAATTTTCTTCTCAAATTTTACTAGAGCATAAAAATTTTCAGATAAAAACGAATTACCTTTTTGATGTAATGAGGGCTCCTTCTTCGGAGCTAGGCTATTTCGCCGAAATATAAAAATGAACTCATGCACTTTTTATGCAATACCTACGCTTTTATGCAAAATTATTAAAAATTTCAGCACTTTTGCAGTTACCCGATTCGTGACAATTTGCGTGAGAACCCTATTTTTCACCCAACTGCAGCACGGCGAAAGGAAGGGTAATATTTTTCGCTTGGGATATGTATGTATGTATGTAAATATGTGTGTGTCGCGCTAGAGGCTAAATGGGTGAACCGATTTTGACGAAAAAAGTGTCATTGAACTGCTACTTTGTAGTCCTTCCTGCTCCCACCCATATCGCATCTTGTTATTAGCCCCCGGCCCCCACCCGCTTAAAAAACCATATTCGCATAATTTTATTAAATATAGGTCGATTTCAAAAATTCTTCCTGCACACGCTTTTTTTCCAACACTATTTTACTAGTTACCCCACCCTCTCCCTCTTTTCTCCCACTCTTCTTATTAGTAATAGTTGTAGCTATAACTTTCACAAACATAGAGCGATTTCAAAAATTCTTTCTGCACACGCTTTCAGATTATTTTCAACACCATTTTACTAGTTACCTTCTCTCTCTCTCCTCGCCCATCTTCACTCAATGGATGGTAACAGGGTTCGCGTTAGTAGAAGATCTACACGTACGTTTCGGGTATCGCTAAATGAATGATAAATGCATAGTGCTTTTATAGGGCTGAATAAGAATTAAACCTAAAAGTCGGTAATAAAAAATGTTTTTATTAAAAAAAACACCTAACTGTTAAATCTACTTGTAACTACTAGTCGCAGTTGGGTACAAAATAACCTGATTTATGAAAGTACAAAACTGTATAATTTCGTAAGTGCGCTTTGGGCATCAAAACTAAAAGTTAAAGCATGTCGTACATTATAGGTATACCTATCAATTTTGTAATCAACTCCGAGTAGATTTACCAGTTGGGTGTTTTTTATTTAAAAAATTTATTATAAACTTAAATTAACTCTACTATCACAATCTTATAAAACAAAAGTTACGCGAAAAAGATTTGCGCTTAAAAAGGGTTACATTTGCACGCAAGAAGAATTGTGAGTAAAAAAGTTTTCTCCCAAAAATTGTGGCACGAAAAAACTCTGTGTGAAAATTACTCATCGCGGAAAAAGATTTGCGGAAAAAATACTTGCGCGGTCAACAGTTTGAGCCGTAATAGTTTGCGCGGAAACCGAACCGAACCGAACCGAAGTAAAAAGCCACAAATAAAATTACCCACAAAACTGATACCCAGGTAGCAGAACGACTAATGAACCTCGACCACAGTTTATTTTATTCGAGGTTTCAAGAAAAAAAATATGGATTTTTTAAATTTACTTTTTTTATAATTTACACAATGTTCTTGACTAATAAAACAGGACTTTAAATTATTCTATGTGGAATTAATTATACAGTCATCCGATATAAAATTTACCATATGGTCATAAGGTAGTTTTTATTAATAAAAATAACAATTTTTAAAAGGAATAATCTGATTCTAAAAATTATTTCTGGCCTGTAAAAAGAAATTTTTAATTTTCTGTAATGTATAAAAAGTTGATACACTTATAAACAATACCGCTGTATTGTTTATCAGTTGCATTATATATTATTATATTCACCGATTTCTTGTTCGTTAAATTTTTATTAAAATACCTAAGTAAACGAGAAGTAAACAAAGTTTATGAAGTAAACAGAGTTGCCCATGATTTAACAAGTAAAAAAGCAACTGTTATAAGTTGACGCTAAAGGTCAAATTAAGTTCTGTAGATAGGTTATTGTTAGGTCTAAAATTTTTGTTTATTTTTTACCTTCCTAGCATAGCAATGGCTAGGGAAGGTATTATTTTCGACGAAAAAAACATTTTTGAGATAACGCCGAAAATGTCTAATTTGGGTGTATTTTGACCTATCCTAGCAATATCGTCGTGCTGTCTGAGTGTATATTATTTTTGTTCGTAACACGATAGCTCCTAAACCGATGAACCGATTCTCATAAAATTCTCAAGTAAAAGAGTGCTCGAGAGTAGGGTATCCAAGTCCCGGGACCAAATATGTTTTCGGGGCTTCGGGACCAAATGTCAAGTCCCGGGACTAGTCCCGGGACTGGTCTCGAAACTAAAATAAAAGTAATTAAATTAATTTAACACAGAACAGAACACAGGTTTATTGATATTGGTAAATGGTTAACATAAAAACAAATTGACAAACGTAGCAAATAAAAAGGTAAGTATAGGGAAACATTACTTTTGTCCAAAGTGAGATTTAAGTGCCACGAGTGCATTTATTATTATGCATGTATCTGGTATAATTTAGGGGTTTCGGGACCAAGTTGAGGTCCCGGGACCTTGACTGAGTGCCGGGACCACTTTTTCTAGGAAAACTCCCGGGACCGTCCTGGGACTAAGTCCCGGTACTGGATACCCTACTCGACACTTTTACGAGCTGATTAGATTTTGGTCAAAATCCATTAATGCTAATGACAGTTCTTTGACAATTAAAAACTTAAAAAAATGCTAACTTTTAACGCAGCCTCGTATCAATATAAAGTTTTCGGAATATAGTAGAAATAGCTTCAGTTTCTCAGATCTTTACAAAAAACTGTTTCCAAGGCTGATATATTATCATGGCTTGACTTGAAGTGTGCTAGTAGGCTAGCTAGGAAGTTATCAGATCCCTCATGGATACATTTATTTAAAAATGGTAAGACTTAAAGGTCAAGAGGATTGCAGACAATCGATTTGCTTTTGTTGTTTCAATATTGCCTGTCAAAAAACTATAAAATTAAACCCTTCCATTTATAGTGGCGGCACTATTAATTCCGGCTCTTATAATGCACAAAGGCCTAATTTTGAAAAAAGACAGCTGTTCTTATAATGCGAAACTGTCAGAATAGTGCCCGGCACAATTACTGCCTGGCTTTATTGCAATAAGTCCCTAATGTCTAATATAAAAAATATGTAAATATAAAAATAAACTTACATATTCTTTGAGGTAATATGTGTTCATGCAAAATTATCAACATTTTTGGAAGCACTGAAAATAAAGCAAGAGTAAATTATGAGAGCCAATAAAAAAGTTTTGTTGATAAATTTACTATGCCTTGGTATTTAATACCACATTCTGGTCCGCAAAATGTGTATTTAATACCTAATGCAACAATAAATTTTAAACACAGGTTGTTTTTAAAATATATGTTCAAAACTTGTTAGGGAAAATTTGGAGGCCGCAAATTTAATTACCGCCGAAAATAAAGCAAAAGTAAATTATAAAAGCCAATAATTTTTTTAAGATAAATTTTGTAGCTTACTTTTGTTGTCTTAGTATTTTATGCCCAATTGTATTTCGTAAAATAGTTATTTATTACCATATGCAGGAAGAAATTTTAAACACAGGTTGTTTTAAAAATATAGGTTTATTTGACAATTTTCACGGGAGTTGTTGTGCGAAAAAGGACGCAAATTCAATTCCCGCTAAAAGAAAAATAACCGTAAATCATGAACACCAACTACCATAAACCAAAAATATTATGTTTATAAGTTTTGGAGCCTACTTGCTTTTTCTTAGTATTTTATACCTCCGTTAAATGTTTTAATAACAACAATAACACTTAATTTAACAGCAAATTTTAAACACAGATTAAATTTTAAAATATATACTCAACACTTTTGCACGAAAAATTTTGTGCTCAAAAGCCCGCAAACAAATTTACTACCAAAAATAAAGTAAGGTTAAATTATAATAAGCTTACCATCTTTTTTAAAACTGCTGCAGCCTGCTTGCTTTGTCTTAGTATTTTATACCTTATTCTAGTCCTGATACGTAAGAAAATGTTAAACCCAGTTTGTTACCTTCCTAGCCCGCGCAGCAATGGCTAGAGAAGGTATTATTTTCGACGATTTTTTTTTGGAGATAACACCGAATATATGTTTGACCTATCTTAGCAATATCGTCGTGATATCTGTGTGTATGTGTGTGTGAGTTTTTTGTCAATTAAATATTTTAAAAAATGATTTCAAACGGAGCATCGCATCAGTATGCGGTTTCCGGAATATAGTAGACCATATATTTCTCAATAATTTGTGTTATAACCAAAAACTTCGTAGGAGCTTTAGTTTCTGAAATATTTACAAAAAACTCTTTTCAAGGCTGATATATCATGGAATTCACTTAAAGTGTGCTAATAGGTTAGCTAGGAAGGTATCCGTCATGGATCCAATTATTTTTTAAATATATTTTCAACACTTTTCACGGAAAATTTTCGCAAAACGCAAGAAATTTAATTACCGGTGAAAATAAAGTAATAGTAAATTATAAATGCCAATAAAAATGTTTTGTTTATAAAGTTTGCAAGGTACTTGCTTTTTATTAATATTTTAAACCTCATTCTAGTCCGTAAAATATTTCTGTAATACGTAAAACAACAGAAAATTTTAAACACAGGATGTTTTTAAAATATATATTTAACATTTTTAACGGAAAATTGTATTTGCAAATAGCTGCATGTTCAATTACCCCCGAAAATAAAACAAAAGTAAATTCAATTTTTTTTTAAATAATTTTTATGTTATGTCTTAGTATTTTATGCCCAATCTAGTCCGCAAAATATTTATTTAATACACAAAAGAAAATTTTAAGCACAGATTGTTTTTGAAACATATATACTTTTCACAAAAAAATGTTGTGCGCAAAACAACGCAAATTTAATAACCATCGAAAATAAAGTAATATTAAATTTTGAAAGTCAATAAAAACTTTTAGCTTTTAAATGTTGCACCCTACTTATTTTTATTACTATTTTATACCCCATTCTAGTGCACAAAATATTTAATATACACCTAATACAACAGGAAATTTCAAACGCAGCAGCCTGCACAGACGAAAGTTTTCCGAAAATTTATGTATGGCTTCGGTATTTCAATGTTTAGAATGTTTGCGTACAGAGCAAGAGATCCCGAGTTCGAGTCCCGGCCGAAGCAGAAACTGTTTTCTTATTTTTCTTTCTTTAATTTCACTTGCTGTTTATAGTTTTAGGTCCTTGCATTATTTGCAATTTGGTATTTGATAAAGTAATAGTAAATTATAAATGCCAATAAAATTGGTTTGTTTACAAAGTTTGCAACCTACTTCATTTTTATTAGTATTTTATACCTCATTCTAGTTTGTAAAATATTTCTGTAATACTCAAAACAGGAAAGGTGAATAGCCGCAAATTCAATTACCGCCGAAAATAAAGCAAAAGTAAATCCAACATTTTTTTTAGAATACATTTTTTTGCCTACTTACTTTGTCTTATTATTTTGTGCCCACTCTGACCCGCAAAATATTTATTTAATACGTCAAAAAACTTTAAGCACAGATTGTTTTTAAACCATATACAGTTTTCACGAAAAAATGTTGTGCGCAAAAGAACGCAAATTTAATAACCGTCGAAAATAAAGTAATATTAAATTTTGAAAGCTAATAAAAACTTTTTGTTTTAAATGTTGTACCCAACTTATTTTTATTACTATTTTATACCACATTCTAGTTCGCAAAATATTTAATAAACACCCAATTCAACAGGAAATTTTAAACACAGATGTTTAAAAATATATAATTAGCACTTCTCACGAAAAATGTTATGCGCAAAAAGTCGCAAATTTAGTTACCGATAAAAACAAATAAGTAGATTATGAAAGCCAGAAATTTCTGAAAAATGGATGTTGTAGCCTACTTACTTTGCCTTAGTATTTTATACCACATTCTGATTCGCAAAATGTTTATTTAACAACTAATACAACAAAAAATTTTAAATACAGGTTGGTTTTCAAATCAATGTTCAACACTTTTCAGGTAAAATTTTTTGCGCAAAAAGCGGCAAATTCAATTATCGTAAAAAAAAGAAATAAATAATTTAAAAAAAAACTATATAAAATTTGTAGTTTACTTACTGTGCCTTAGTATTTTATATCCCATTCTAATTTGTTAAACATTTAGTTAATACTAGTCAGTTCTAAAATTATTTGCCTCTTGGCGGCACATTATTGTGTGATAAATCAAACTTTTCAGAAAAAATAGTACAATACAAATTTTTATGGTGGAGCAGGGCTATCAAAATGGACGGGCCACGATCCTCCACCTTGTTGACGTCACATCCGGGGCTGATTTTTTTTTTGATGGTCACGTTACGACACAGCTGATTGTCTTTAAAATATTGAAGTTGGAATGACTGTTCATGAATATTTGATTTTTTTTAAATAAAGCCGTTTTTGAGATTGTTTTTACTTTTCTCTGGCAGAACAATTTTTTTTAAATGTATAGTAAGCCCTAATTTTTCATAGCCGCTTCATTAGCTCACACAAAAATTAAGTTTAAAGCAGAAGCGAATGTGACAATCACATATGACAAAGTCAAATACATGTCAAATATAACAGTTGGCATGTGGTACATGGCGGGTAATTTGAATTCAAAATAAGGAATGCTAAATCTTGAAGATTTTAAACTTTTAATCATGTTGCTTCCTTACAAATCTTTGGTGGAATATCGGGATGGTGTCTGAGAATATTGCACTGAAATTTTGCGGAAATCTGTAGTACCATTTTGAAAACATCATAAAAAAACGTCTGACCTCCCATAACACCCAATGTAAAATTCAGCCCCGGGAGAACAGCTGATTTTTTCAGAGTCGTGGCCTCTATTTTTGTGTTGGCCTTGGGTGGAGATCTGGCATATGGCGCAAAACCACTCTGTACCAAGGCTAATGGGGTAGAGGGTGGCGTTTTTTTAAAAAATGATAATTTGGGTTAGTTTTACTTTGGTTTTTACTTTTCTAGCCCGCGTAGCAATGGCTCTCTTACGGGTTGATTAGATTTTGGTCAAAATCCATTAATGCTTTTGACAATTAAAAATTTTTAAAAATGCTAGCTTTTTAACGGAGCATCGTATCAATACACTATTTTCGGAATATAGTAGACTACGTCTTGCTTAAAAATTTGTATTATAATTAAAGACATCGGAGAAGCGTTAGTTTCTGAGATATTTACATAAAACTGTTTTTAAGGCTAATATATTATCATGGCTTCACTTAAAGTGTAATAATAGGCTAGCTAGGAAGGTGTCAGATCCGTCATGGATCCATTTATTTAATTCTAACCACTATAGGGGGGTCAGCGACCCTCAAATTAGGTCTAAAAAATTGTTTTTTTTTTAATTCTGGCAAAAACACTCTTGAAAAATGGATCCTGGTTAAATTAGGGGTAGTTTCTTAAAAGTAATGTGATTTCTTAAATTAAATTAATAAACCAGTCCTACAGAGATAAAAGTTGTCTATAAAAAATATATAAATTAGCTTCCTTGTTTGAATTTGTATCGGTCCAGGGCAGCTTCAATTTTTGACTTTAGGAAGAATCTATTTTTGTTATATAAAACACAGCTTTTTGGTTATGGTATTTTTTATATTTGGTAAAATTTCCAATCGACTGACGTATGACGCAGCTATATAACTATATTAGCGCGACTAAGAGCAGCACTTATACTAGCATTTTTTTAACTAAAATTTTTTATTTTTATTTACAGCGGATTTTTTGCATGACTGAAGCATCCGAACTCTATTTTAAACAGTGTGCTTAAACGCTCTTCTTTGCACCCCCTGTACAATATGCCAGATCTCCACCATAGCAATTCGTATTCTACGATCTGAAAATATATATTATAACACAAATAGGCAAACTGGAGGTAAAAATAGCCTATTTCAGACATGACTACATCGAACACAACAAGAAATTTTTATGGCGGGTTATTTTATAACACACCCATATAAACTGCTAAAAAATTAAAGTGACGCACCCGAATTTTTGTTCAATTTTCTGAACAAAATTATTTAATAAAAAAACTTTCTTTTTCTTTTTTGTACCAAATGGACAAAGACACTTGAACTTTGTCAGTTACAACTTTATTTAACTTCTTATGTTTAATTACCTTTTCAAATTTAAATTTTTTTAGAAAAAGTAGGCAAGCATGAATCGATCTACCTAGCGGGTGCAAAAAAAATATCAAAATTGCATCATTGGTTCCGAAATAATTTCGTTCGGAAAATTGCACAAAAACTGGGGTGTAATTCTTTTAATTTTTAAACAGTTTATTTCACACAGTTTACGGAAAAGTTTGTATTTATAGGACCAAAAATTCAATTACCGACAAAAAATTAATATCCAGACTGAATTATGAATGCTTATAATAAATTGTTTGTTTTATAAATGTTGCAGCCTACTTACTTTGTCTCAGTATTTTATACCTCATTCTAGTCCCTAAAATCTTTATTGAATACCCAATCCAACAAAAAACTTTAAACAAAGTTTTTTCTAAAATATATATTTAACACTTTCAACAAAACAGTTGTACGCAACAGGTCGCAACGTCAATATTACCGTCAAAAACAAAGAGATTATTATTATGATAGACAATATTTTTTTAAATAAATGTTGTAACGTAGGTACTTACTTTGACTTAGTATTTTTTACCCCATTCTGGTCCGCAAAATGTTTATGTTACACCTACTACAACAGAATATTTTTAAGACATATTGAAAAAGAGTGCAAATTCAATGACGCCAAAAGATAAATAACTTAAAGTAAATTATCGCAGCTAATAAAAAGTTTTTAAGTATAAATGTTGCAGCCTACTTGCTTTTTCTTTGAAATTTATACTCTATTGTAGTCTGTCAAATGTATAGATATCTACCACCTAATAAAACAAGACATTTTAAATGCAGTTCGTTGTTAAAAAATATGATTAACACGGAAAATTGTTTGCGCAAAAAGCCGCAAAATTAATTACCGCTGAAAATAAAGCAAAAGTAAATTATAAAAGCCAATAATAATTTTTTAAAGTTAATTTTGCATGCCACTTCGTCTTAGTATTTTATGTCTATTCTAGTTGTTAAAATATTTAGTTCATAATAAATATTACTACATATTTTAAACACATATTGTTTTTAAAATGTATGTTAACACTTTTAACGGAGAATATTGTGAGGAAATGGTCGCATATTTTGCACTCCCAAAAGAACAAAGACCTAACTCAAAAAACGACTTTCCAGGAAAAAATTTTTTTTTGCTTGTTAAGAAATGTTTGTTCTAAGAAAATTGTTAACTATTTTTCATCTACATTGAAAATTCAGTCGAATATCGATAACTCGAATAACCATGTGTCATATAAAAATTTCGACTTATCAAATATTAAATAATTTTTTCTGAACTAAAATTTAGATTTTTTTTTAAAGGAAAAATTGGTATACTTGCAATAATTCTGATACAACCAAGTCTATATTAAAAACGTTCATCTCAAATACATGTCAAGACATAATTTTTGTTGAAAAAAAGTAGGTTTTTGTGACATAGTAACATACACACAACCCCTAAACGTATAGCCAATCGAATACAAGTTACACTGAATTGCGTCTTTAAAACATTCCAATGCAAACAAACAAGTTAGAACGATTCGTAATTAGGGGATTCGCTCAGAAAATTAAACTTATCGAAGTTAGCGCCACATACAATGTTCGGGTTATCAAGAAATTCGACTAATCGAAGTTTGAGTTATCAAGACCAAATTACATATATTTTTTTACCTTTGAGGCCATTGCCAACAGTTTGGTTCGACTTATCAAAGATTTTGAGTTATCGAAGTTGGAGTTATCGAAGTTCGACTGTAGGTAGGAGATTAAAAAAAAAGTTAGGCCTTAATGACTAGAGTGACATTCAAGACTATACAGGGTGTCCCAACTAAAAGGTAATAGACGTGTTTTCAGGTATTTTTCGTGCAAATTTGGAGAAACGCTCGATTTTGTTTACCAGGGGGACACTTCTTGGCAATCTTGAAATTTCTGTAGCACGCACCATCTTCGAGGGGTATAGTTTACCCCTATATTTTGAATAGGGAAAGTGAGTCTAGTGATACGTTGTTTTGTTGGTAAGCTTTCTTGAATATCTTTGCAAAAATTTCGAAAATCCATAGACTAGATTTTCAGATATTTGCTTTCAAATTTTTAAATTTTACATGGAATGATAAAATAAAAATTAAATCCGAAAAATATAAAATTCTAATTAAGTAAATTTTTATTTTATCAGTCCATGTTAAATTTGAAGCCAATTATCTCAATAACTAATAAATAGATTTTTGAAATTTTTACACGGTTGTAAAGACACTCAAAAGATCTTCAAAGCAAGGTATCACTATATCCACTTTCCCTATTTAAAATATAGGGATAAAGTAGCCAAGAAGTGTCCCCCTCGCAAACAAATTCGACGTGGCCGAGCATTTCCCCAAACTCGCACGAAAAATGCCCAAAAACACATCTGTTACCTTTTAGTTAGGACACCCTGTATGTTCTAGTTACTTGTTTTCCCGTAGTATTTTATGCCTGATTTTAGTCATTTAAAAGTTTTTAATACCTAATAATGAATACAACACGAATTTTTAAACACAGGTTGCTTTTATAATATAAATTTACCACTTTTTACGGAAAATTTTGACGCCGCAGATTCAATATCCACCGAAAATAAGGTAAGAGTACATTGCAAAAGCCAACAAAATTATTTTTGTGGATAATTGTTGCAGCCTACTCTCAATTGGCCTTTTTATAACCCGTTCTAGTACCTCTTTAGCAATATATGTATTAATTTTCGTAAATTTGTTGTATATTTGTTGCGAAAAAAAAAACTGTCGCGCCATTAGTTTTCCTAGAAAAAGGTGCTAATGCTAAGTTGAATCTCAATTTAGCATTACGATCATACAATTTTGTTTTTAACCAATCTATGAAATAATTGTCGTAAATTTGTCGTGAAAACAAAAATTTTCTCGTGCCACCCGTTTTCCTTAAAAAGGATGGTAATGCTAAATTGAGTCTCAACTTAGCACCACCACCCCAGATAAAATAAAAATTTTCAAAAACTAATCCATGGAATAATTGTCGTAAATTTGTCGTTTAGGAGTGTTAACTTAGCATTAACACTTTTCGTAATAAATGCATTCATTGTCGTAGATTTGTCGTAAATTTATCGAGAAAGAAAAAAAATTGTCGCGTAATCCGTTTTCCCGAAAACAGGCAATAACCATTTTGCTATCCATATCTCAGTGATCTTTAAGTACTTTCACAAAACATGCGATGATGTAGGTGATGATGTTTAACCTTTTCGCGCAATTGTAAATTTTTCGTGAGACAATCATTATATTAGGTCCCGCTTTTACTTTTCAATATAACCCTTTGCAGTATCAATATAAATATTCTTCTTGTTTTCAACTATCAAGCTACCACCAGGATTTTGCGTTGTTTTAGAAATGGCGAAAAAATAACGAACTTCTCAAGAAGCTAAGTTCAGGAAAACGGGTGGCGCGCGAAAATTTTTGTTTTTACGACATATATGCGACAATGATTTCAGAGATTGGTTTAAAAAAAAAATTCCATGGTGGCAATGCTAAGTTGAGATTCAACTTAGCATTAGCACCCCTTTCTAAGAAAACAAATGGCGCGACATATTTTTATGTTCTATCACAAATTTACAACAATTAATAGATATATTGCGAATATCCAATTCCAGAGGTCGTTATAGTCCTTAAATTTTTAATTTAGCTACAAAGGTAAATTATGAAAGCCAAAATATTTATAAATATTATAGCCTACTTACTTTGCCTGAGTATTGTGTGCCCCATTCTAGTCCGTAAAATATTTATTGAACACTTAATAAAACACGAACATACACTTTTCACTTCAGTTTCATTGTTTTTTTTGGACGGGAATTTGTAATTTTTTTTACTCCATCTTAAAAATGATTTTTATTATTCCAACTGTTAATTTATGTGTAGTTTTACTTTTTAGGTTAGTCAAAGCTTAAGAATAATTTTGAGAGTTTTTAAAAAACTCCGCACTAAAAATGTTTATATACATTTTTCCGAACAAACATACATATATGCATAAATCGAAAACATTCGCTTCAAAGCTTCCAATTCTAAAATACCATCGCGTAAAAATCACGTAGATTTCTATATTATACGATCCGCGATCTTTTAAAACTCCGTGAGTTGCGTCAACGTAAGTCCGCTCCGACCGAAAGTTGAGGGCGCACTGCGACCTACACAATTTGGAGTTATACTGAAGTTGAGTTACGGAATTAGACCACAACACAGAATATATACCAGAGACCCAAATCCCTAGGATAAATTTTTAGTCCGAGAATGTCAGCACAAAAAGATGGTGCAACGCAAATCGCCTTTGCTTTAATATCAACAAAACGAATATCTGAAAGTGCGTATACACCAAACTGCTCCGCGAACGTGCCGCGTGTCCGCAACTCACTCGCAGTATGTGCGCCGCTCGCCAAATTCATGATCCAACGATATTTCTACGATCCTAGGAAAAACAGCAAACATGCTTTGAAATGATTCAGTGTTTATTATTGTGACACAATTTTAGTGATGAGTGGTGTAATAAAAGTTTCTTCAGACCACGCCATATTGCAATAACTCTAGGTTATAAAATAATGCGACTCACTCGCGGACAACAACTGCCGATTCCGTCCCTAAGGATCTGCGAACAGAAAAAGAGGAGGCATGCTGGTTTTCGGGAAACGGCTGGCAAGCAGCGCGCGCAACGTGAAAATACGAATACAGGACGAATCCGGTGTGAGCAGCGCACACTCGGCGCGAGAGCAGCACGCATACGGTGCGTTTGCGGAGTGGTTTGCTGTATACGCACTTTGATGTTTCTAATGTGACTTGCAACAAATAAACTTAGACGATGATCCTATTCAAAACCTTAAAGTAACCAAATTTTTAGGAATGCACATAGACAATGAGCTCAGGCCTTATGATCACACTTACAAGTTGGACAAGAGGCTCTCTTAAGGGTGTTTTGCAATACGATGTCTAAGGTCACAGTTGATAGAGGATGTCACAAGGATGGCTTTTTTTTTCTTGTTTGAAGGTTACTTATGATATGGAATACCATTTTGGGGGCATCGCATCCATTAAGATTTTTAGAAGAAATCTGTTAGGCATATTGGTAATATAAATCAAAGGGAATCTTGCAGACCTTAGTATTAAAAAATATCAATACTCTAAATATTGTATCACGTCATGAGAGGCTGACAAGACAAAATGGCCTATTATTACCCTTACCAATCCCAAACGGTGCTCTGTATCAGAGATCGCTTATTTATGGAGGTAGAAAGATTTTTAATCACTTGCCATTAATTCTATTCGACAGGCTCAATAAACCATATTATACTCTGGATCAGTACTTCGCTGACCGAATTCTTTAAAAAAATCCATTTTCTGAAATTTCTTAATTAACTATTCAAATAACGAGAATGTGATTGAATGCTATTAAAACTTGTTTGGCCTTTGTTCAACTTGTAAATTGGTGTAAATATATTTTTACTGTCCTAGTCCTCGTATCAATGACTAGAAAAGGTATTATTTTTGACGAAAAAATTTGTTTTGAGATAACGCTGAAAAGGTGTTATGGGTGTATTTTGACCTATTTTAGTAATATCGTCGAGATGTCTGTTTGTGTGTGTGTGTGTAGATAGACAAGGCTGCTCCTAAACTGCTAAACCAATTTTCATAAAACATTTTTAAGTAAAATAGTTTTCGACACTTTTACGAGCTGACTAGATCAAGGTCAAAATCCATTCATCCAACTTTTTAACGGAGCATCGCATCAATATGTGATTTTCGGAATATAGTAGACTATATCTTGCTCAATAATTTGTATTTTAACCAAAAACTTCGTAAGATTTTTAGCTTCTGAGGTATTTACAAATAACTGTTGTTAATGCTAATATATCATTGGTTCACTAGAAGAGTGCTAAGAGGATAACTAGGAAGGTAACAGGTCCGTCACGGATCCATTTATTTTCTTATTTTACTGTATGCCTTTTTAGATGCTTAAGCATTCCCGACTGAAATACTGAAAAAATCCTAAAATATGTATTTTTTTTAACACCAACTTTATTTTATTTTGTATATCGTTTTTTTTATATTAAGTTAGCGTATAGTGGCAAAATGAGTCGACTAGCGGTAAGATCAAAGGAAGCTCGCCTGGTCCGAAGTAGAGTTAGTTGGGAGACAGTTCTATTATAATTTATTTTAAAATTCACAGAAGTGTATTATTAGGTAGTGTTAAATTTAGCTTATGAAATAATAATTATATTCCGAATAAGTGCGAGAAGTGATACATTCCCTCACGCAAAAGTAATTAGCCTAAAAACGCCGAGCGGAGTTAAAATAAGCTTTAAGTGCAGGAGTGACGCTTATCGCACGTGTTAGGAACAAAAAGTTTTATACAAAAACCAAAAAAACTAAAAAAAAAATTGAAAACTAAACTTTTTATTTTTAAACAGAACAGAAAATGCAATGATGGATCACACTTTAAGTAAATTCGATGCTATATTATCCCTGAAACCAGTTTTTGTAAATATCTCAGAAATGGAAGCTCCTAAGAAGTTTTTAGTAATCACATAAATTATTGAGAAAAACTTGTTCTACTATATTCGGCACACATATTAATGCGATGCACCGTTCAAAAGTTATCATATTTTTATTTTTTAAACTGTCAAAAAACTGTCATTAGCATTAATGGATTTTGACCAAAATCTAATCAGCTCTTTACAGTATTGTCACTAGTATACCTTAAATTTCATGAAAATCGATTTAATAGTTTTAGAAGCTATCATGTTATCGACATACATACACACACACACATACACACACACATAAGCGTCACGCAGGTATTGCTAAGATAGGTCAGAATATATCCAAAAAACACATTTTTGGCGTTATCGTAATTTTTTTTTCGGCAAAAATAATACCTTCTCTAGCCATTGCTGGGTGGGCTGGGAAGGTAAAAATTATTACCTGTCTAAAAGTGTGTACCAATCCTTTTTTTTAAATGTTTTAAATATTTTATGAATCACTACTTTCCTAGTTTAATTCTTTGTTTGACTTGCAGAGAAATTCAGGATTTAGGTGTACCTATGGAGGCTACATAGCACAACACGTGATTTTTTGGACAGGTGAAGTGGGTTTGTATGTTCGCAAAAGTCGAGTGCTTTCAAGTGGAAGTTTGTTACTAATTGGGTGACTAAGCAATTCTTTTTTAAATAAAAAAATTTTGAATTGAATTTTTTGTAAAATAAAAAATTTCTTAAATTCAATAATAACTATTAAACTAAAGATTTTACTGTAAAAGGTTGACGCCAACAGGCACGTGTAGCAATTTATAAGGCCTAGTGGTTTTGAGTGTTAAATTAATCTAAAAAACAACGATACTCTAGCTGTTGTTGTTTTTGAAATATATTAGGCACAATTTTTTTTTCTATAAAACTATTATTTTATAATTATGTGTGTTTTTTTAAACAGCAAAAATAGGAAATTTCAGGTTACTCAAGAAAAAAAATATTTGTTCCAATTTTTAGAGAAAAGTATCTAGTAGAAAATCTTAAGCGCGATCCATTTTATCAGAACCAATATAAAATTTGGTTTGCGTTACTCTTATAATGAAAAAAAAACCTTCAAAAACTCAAAAAACATAGGAAAAAACATCTAAAAATGGTCTCACTCGGGTTAATTTTAAATTTCAATATATATTTTGTAAAATACCATAACACGAAGGAAAGATAAGTACATTAATTTAAACCTTGAAGTCTCTATAATTCTAAATCCCCCATTTTTTACTTGAAGTTCTAAAACTTATTTCAATAATAAAAAAATATAGTTTGTCACCAAGGCTTTGTAACAGTGGCAGATCCAGGGGGGGCCAGAGGGACCCGGGCCCCCCACTCTCCCAGACATATAACTTATTTTTAAGTTTAGCAACACTTATTTAATACTTGGCACAAATTCTATTTAATTTTTTTATTAAATTTCTTCTGCGGCGCCATAAATCTCCTTTAAATATTAAATTTCACATTTCAGATTTATCAAAAACCACGAATAAAAAATATTTTGATGTTTGCTGCCACTTTGGCCCCTCCCCACGGGCGTAACTAAGGAAGGCCCGGGGGGCCGGCCCCCCCAGAGCTCTCCAGCCCCCCCCCAGAAAAATATAGCAACGAAATACAACAGTCGAAAAGACTTTACATATAACATATCAGGAGACCAAAAATAGGTACTAACGAGACCAGAAACGTAAACTTTACAGGTCCACCCAGGAAATATAAAAAATAAAAAATAAATATTTAATACTTTATTGTAAATTTTCTACATAGCCTCTTTGATTAATAATAAAATGTTAAATAATTCTTATCACTTTTTGTGCTAATGCGATTATCGTTTTCATGGCTGCCTTGATGTTTTATAGAGTATCAATATCAATTTAATTTTTTTAAACTTTTAAACGCATATATCTCCAAAACTAATAAACAAAATAATCCCAAGATATATATTTTTTAAAATCAGGAAGACAAGGTTCTATAAATAACTAGTAATATACAGGTTGTTTCATTTAAGGAAACCATCGACTTGTCAAATTTTGATTATTAAATTAAATAAATTAATTTTTTTTATCATTCCTACCCAAAGATTCTTAATCTTCGTAAAAAATTATGAAATGTTTGTATTAATCCTGTTTTGATACCTATTTTTAAAACAAGTTTTAGATATGGTGTAAAAATATACGGAAAACCCTGTACAATGATACAAGCCGTTATTATATTTCATATAAAAAAAATAGATTTATTTATTTATTTATTTATTTATTTAATCGACTTTTATTAGAAATAAGGCGAGGTTTAGTCACTATTCTTACACCTAACCTTAAAATTTATGACTTTATACCTAAATAGGTAAAGTATTGATATATATATTTCACAAATAAACTATGTTAACGCCATCTTTACAATTGTACAACAACTTGAAGGCAGAGGGTAAGTGTGCATTCCATCCTTCATCGCCACACTTTGCCTCTAGTCATGTCTGTCGGGTAATCTTGCTTTTTTTAAGATTTACGCTGTATTTTTATGACTGTTTGAGTGTTTTTTTTGTAAACAGCTATTATTACAGTATTCACAGATTACTGCAACGTGTTAGTAAATACTTAATTGAGAGAAAAGGTAAGTCTTAATTTAATATTAAGTATTTTCATTATTTTATTCACTCGGTTCTAAAATGCGTTTTAGTTTGCTAAAATCGGTTTTTGAAAGTTTTTGGTTTTTAAAGCATACCTGGATTACATGAAATATATTTCGATTTGCATATTATTTGTCAATAGGTACGTACTTTGCAAGAATTTTCTCGCAAAATTTACGATTCGACGACGACGGTCAATCAGGCAGTCAACAAATATAGCGTATTCCATTGGGAAAATTAGTGTAGCACCGGTGTGCACTGATACCGGAGTGGAAAATTTGAACAGGGTGCAATTTTAAACCTCACTTTTTTTTGTATTGGTATAAACTGAGGCATTCATTTGGGCTTAGTTGATTTGGTACGTTATTTTAGCTTAAAAATGGTCTATAGTAAAAAAATATATTAGTCTGGACTTTTGTCCAAACCTGTACAAATTAATCCAGATCGCGGTTTCCCTTCCAATTAGTTCTGCTGGCTGTGAACGCAGCTTTTCTGCAATGCGCAGAATAAAACATTGGACTAGGCACCACCTTCTCGACAGAGGCCTGGTATCGAATCCAAGATGGCGGCCGATGAGGGCAATTCCGCCACACGTTCGGTTATGTATAATTTGTTGAAATTGATGAATTTATAGGATTGAAACTGCAAATAAATACAAATAATGTATTTTGCAGTGGCAAGAATATTTAAACGATTGAAATTTGATGGATTTTTGGTAATTACTATATCCATATATGTAGCTATTCATAAATAATATATTATTTATTAATGGACACAGACATTTTTTCTCTTAAAACCAGGAGAAGGGAAAAAAGACGGAGGTGGAATTAAAGGAGAGGGTTATTATAGTTTTAAAAAATAAACAAATTTCTAGTATACTATATGTATATTTTCAGACTTAAGAAAACAATGAACATAATATATATGCACTAAGTACTTTTTTTTATTGGTTTTACTCTTTTCAGCTGTGGCATGATTGGTTTTGTTGTAGTAACATCATTTTTTTTCTTGCAATAATTTTTGAGCAGCAAATTTGAAAATTTAAACAATATTTGTTTTATCACGTAATTTCTGTGATGTTTGTTACAGTTATGGCCCAGAAATAAATTCAGATCAGAACCCTCAATGTTCTCAAATGACAGAGAAGTAAGGATTTCTCTATGGTTCAGTGCTTTTAAGAAAATGGATTCCTTTTTAAGTATTCTCTCCAATGTTAGATAGGAGTAAGCCGCACACAAAACTATATCATCTGTAGGGTAGCATAATCCACCCCGGTCTGAAGCACAAATGAGGGAGGTAGGGTAGTTTGCATCAGATAAACTTTCACCAGTATTGATTAGATACTCCTTGCAGTAATCACAAATAGTTTTTTTGTTAATATCTTAAAAACGAAAGGTCATACGAAGCTTTTAGACAAATTATTGAGAAAAATGGTCTACTACATTCCGAACACCGCATATTGATGTGATGCTCCATTAAAAAGTTTTAGAAGCATAGTTTTAATTTTCTAATTGTCAAAAAACTGTCATTAGCATCAATGGATTTTTCCCAAAATCTAATCAGCTCGTTACAGTATCGAACGCTATTATACCTAAAAATTTTATGAAAATCGGTTCTGCGGTTTAGGAGCTATCGTGTTACGCACACACAGACAGATATCACGACGATATTGCTAAGATAGGTCAAAATACACCCAGTGGCGGATCCAGGATTTCCCGGAGAAAGGGGCCAAAGTAGCAGAAAATACCAAGCTATTTATTTTTGTAGTTTTTCGTAGGTCTGAGATGCAAAATTTAGCGTCAAAAAGTTGCTTAATGCGCCGCCGGCGAAAAATGTTGAAAACAACAGTAGATTTTGTTAACAAATTTTAATAAGTGATGCGGCAGAACTAAAAAATAATCTTTGTATGGAGGGGGGCCTCTGGTCTCCCCTGGATCCGCCACTGAGTACATCCAAATAACATATTTTTTTTAAAAATTGCATCGAAAATAATACCTTCTCTAGCCATTGCTGCTCGGGCTAGGAAGGTAAAAACACACAATCTGATATATTTATACCATTGACCACTCGGTCGGGATAAAATCTTCCCGCTTGATAGCATGTATCCATTTCTTAACAAGTTCTCCATCTTTTGGAAATTTAAAAATTGAGTATCTATTTCCTTCATTACTATAATTGGTTCTGCAATTTGGAACGGCACAACGACCTGGCATCTCTAAAAAATTAGTAACACAATTTTCTAAGCAGTAAATTCACCAGCATTTATATAAAATAACCTCAATTACAATTTACAATACAACGATTTAACAAAAAAATAGAACCACTGGATAACTTAAAATCCACTTAAGGTCGGTTCAGTCTCGCAATTTAGATTAGATTAAATTAAATTAACTTACATTAAAATAAAATTTAAATTGGGCTATAACTTTTTCGATTTTCACAGTTTTTTCGAAATTTGTCAGTAAAGATCATATTTTATGCCTTTAGGAAATTTCCTCCTAAGTAAAAAAACAACACATTTTTCATAATTCTCTTAAATTAGTCTAATTTGGCTTTTGGTAAGTTAATTTTTAAGTTATTTGCTAGGATAAACCAAAGTTTTAGAGTTGCCAGAATTGGGTTTTCGGGATAACATAACTAAAGACACAGAGGTTCAAATGCGGGAAAATCGCGAAAAATCGGGACGTCTGAAAACCCTAAACTCACTATTCCTCTGGCTATCGTATCACTACACAATGTGAGTACCCGATAATACCCCAAGGATCCCAAGATTTACTATAAATGCACCGTAAAAGTGATCAAATGTTTCTTTACAACCCCTATGACTAAGCACTGAAAAATCACAAAAATCGATAAGGAAAGTAATCACCATTACCTGAAAATGTTTTTAATCAACGACGCAAGCTCTTGGGTACATATTTCTTTTAAAAAATGAATATAAAATCCAATCGAAAACACTTATTTCACTTAAAAAATGTCAACGACATCAAATGTAAACAAACAATCGATTGCCCTAAGGAGACGCCATATTGAATTTTACTTCTGGAGTTCGTACGCCTTCTATACAGGTCGTTTTGGACTAGGACTACAATGGGTCAATTGCGATTCTCCAATATATCAATAATAAACATCGAAAATGATTTGATAAAACATGACATAACAGTAGACCACATTTTGGAGATATTTTCAAAACAAGCGAGAAAGTTCCACTTGATTTAAACGATTGTGTTTATGTATTACATATTAAAAATTATTATTACCATATTAAACAGCTTTAAAAAAATGACACGGATTTTTATTATAGTTTTACTAGCTTAAAAGAAACCGGCTTCGCCGGTTATCCTGACTTGCATACGTCCAAGCGTAAAAAAAATTAAACAGAAATAATAGCTCATGAAACGTGCATGCCAGTTTCGTTAAAATCGGTTAAGTAGTTTCTGAGATTAGCGGTAACAAAAAAGCCCTGTTTCCTGTTCCTTTGTGTATTGATGATGATAATTGATTGATTGATGATGATGATTCCTTAGAATCAACCGCTGTCAGCCAGGCCCCTTCTAGCCCCCCTACCCCAAGTCAGATGGCTAGTTACGCCGGTGTCTGTCCGTCGCGTCGGTCACTTTGTAGCCACGGAAACTCAAAAACTCCTGCGCCAACAATAACGAAATTTTCTTTGTTTTTAAACTTTTTCTCATTATACCCTAAAAATTTTCTTTTAAAAAAGCCTACGAAAATTTCGGTATATATTATCGCTAAAGTTATTAACAACATTTATTAATAGCAAATAAAGAATGCAAAAAATTCAATTTTTTATGCTATATGACTCAAGATCCCTTTAGTAAATTACAGCTTTAGTTTGCAGATATTTGGGTTACCTGGTGCTAGGAGAACTAGGCTTTTCTTAAAATTTTCGCCTGCGGCGCATCGCATCAAAACGCGCTTTCCCTATAAATGTTTTCAAGGATTCATGTTGTTGCTGTATAGGATAAAAATAGGTATTTTTTTTCACACTTTTTTAACTTAACGTAGGTACCCTTTTAATTATTTTTTTTTGCATTTTTGACGTTCTTCAATTTGGTATGCTCATTTTATCTAATTTGATCAACCTTGTAGTTCTTATTGTAGTCACCGAGGAAAAAATATTTTTCTGTAAAAAATTTTGGATTTGCTAGGCAGGACCCCCCTAGGCCCCCCCCAGGTCAGATAGCTAGTTACGCCGGTGCCCCTCCCTCCCGGATATCCTGGATCCGCCACTGCTTTGCAATCTCTCCGAAACAACACAATTGTTTCTATATAAATTAAAACTGGAGGGACAATGTTAACTTTTAGTTAACTTGAAGCTTTTAGTGTGAAAAGGGATAAGTTATATTTTTCTGCAAAGGGCTGCTTATGCTTGTACTATTACTGCTTATTTTTAAAAATAATATGAATGACAAGCAAACACAATTGACAGAAAAAAATCTGTAATGTCCGGAACGTGAAATTTTTTCGATAGCGTGTGAAATAATCAAATAAATTGCTATTCTGGCGAAAGGTCTCGACAAAAAATTAACAAAACCTCAAAAAAATTCTTAACTTTCAATCAATAAACTTGTAGCAACCTTAAATATTAAGAAGCGTAATTGTCCATAACAAAATGTATCCATCCGAAACACGAGATTTTAGCTGTTTTGGACGACCTTATACAAGGTGCCCCAGAACTAATGGTACATAGTAAAACTGTAGATTCCTAGGATCAAAATATTAACATTTAGCTACACTTAGTTGAAAAGTTGATAATGACCGAGATAGAGGGTGTTTAACTTTATTTTTCCATTAAGATTTTCTTTAATAACTTTTTACATTGTTGTTTTTTGTATCTTGGTATATAGATATATATATATATATATATATATATATATATATATATATATATATATATATATATATATATATATATATATATATATATATATTCATTTTATCCAAGTAGATATCAAGCAATCAAATACACATTTTTTGTAATAAGATTCTAACTTCTAGATCAAAAATTTTAAATAAAAAAACACCCAACTGCTAAATCTACTTGTACCTACTAGTCGCACAAATTTGATAAGTAAACCTATAATGTACGACATGCTTCAACTTTTAGTTTTGATGGCCGAAGCGCAGTTACGAATTATAGTAGGTACATGTAGATTTAGCAGTTGGGTGTCTTTTTTTAATTATTTTTTTATTTCCAACATTTAGGTTTAATTCTTATTCAGCCATTCATTTAAGTAAATCAAGCTAATTATGACCTATATCATGCATTTTGTGTCAGACTTTGAACTATGCTCAAAGGGTAGATAGGTGCGTTTCTACAAACATTGAGTGAAGGTGGGAGAGGGGAGGGGAGAGGACAGGATGGAACTTGTAAAATGGTGTTAAAAAAAAATTTAAAGCGTGTGGAGAAAGAATTTTTGGAATCGCTCTATATTTGTGAAAGTTATAGCAACAAATATTACTAATAAGGGGCTGGTGAGTAAAGAGGGAGAGGGAGGGGGAAACTAGTAAAAAAGTGTTGGAAAAAAATCTTAGAGTCTGAGCAGAAATATTTTTTAAATCCCCCCATATTTAATAAAATTATTCGAATATAATTTTTGAAGAGGGTGAGGGAAATGGCAGGAGGGTGAGAGTGAGGAGCACTACAAAGAAATAACAGGAGACTAGAGCACACTTTCATTAAAATCGCCTGAAATTTAGGTAACTTGGCCTACATCATGTGACAAAATGGCGTCTGCCGACCGCCATGTTGATTCCTGTTTAAAAAAATACAGCCTGTACCTTCGGGATCAGTAGCAAATCGACAACACCTGTCGAAATCGGTTTAGCGGTTTAGCCTCTAGCGCGACACAAACATACATATTTACATACATACATACAAACATATCCCAAGCTAAAAACATTACCCTTCCTTTCGCCGTACTCCAGTTGGGTAAAAAATCAGCACTTTCAATTTTGCCTAAAATAATAAGAATAAAACTTTAATTTGAAGACTTGCGAAAGAATACATTCTTATTCATAATTTTTATACGGGAGCAAATAGAGGTGTTTCGGACGGTAACCAAAAAAAAAGACATGTTCTTCAAAAACTGCTTCTCCAATAAAAGCAACACTTAGCTATTTGAGGCCTTTAAGTAATTAGTAAGGGGAAAGCTTTAAAAACAGTGATATCATATTTAATTTAGCTTGATTTCAATTTTAATTTTTAGACGACAAATTTTGGAATTTCGCCGTTTAAAAAAACTCCCTTATATCAATTATTTATATTCAACAAATTTTGTTGAAAATGTAATTCTCAATCTAAATGTCAGTGGCGGCATGTAACCTGTAAAGTTGAAGGGGCGCAAATGGCTTAGGAGTGAGGGTTCATACATAGAACATAGAAAAAAATACTACAATGTGTTGAAAAAACTGCGATATATTTCTTATAGTAAAAAATAATTGATGCTCTATTCTCCCCTATCTCAAACTATATTTAGTTTTGACACACAGAATACACCTCCTTGTCACTTTGCAATATAGTTTTATGCAATATTTGTTATAATATTCCCCCCCCCCATCCCCCAAAAAAAGTTCCCAGACCGGCCCATCTGGTATCGCGGGCCGCAAACTGACTTGCGGCCCAAGAAATCCGAGCGGCTAGCAATTATCGATTCGTATTTAATTCATGTTTTGCGTTAAGGCGAAAGAAAAAATTATAATATAAGCAAAACATTTAATAAATAATATTTTATCTTTTTGTATTTTCTGAAAGGGAGCGCGCGGCTTGCGCCCTTAAAGAGCAGACGCACCTAATAAATTTTAGAATTGCCTTCTGCTAGCTACTTGGTTTCGTACCGTATGACTTATTATCTTTCTTATTTCTTAAAAACTGCAAATATGACGAATTTTATAATTTTAAAATATAATGCCTAATCAAAGATCGAAAAATGCGATTTATTGGCCCCTTGGGTTTTTGCAAAAATAGGTGCGTTGGTCTATACAATGTTCCACCAATTTTTGGACTGCTCACGAGAACATCGACGATCAGTTTGCAATCCCGCGATGCGAGGTGGTATTTGTGGACTAGAGCGACAACTTGTGGTTGTGTATTGGGAGTTGTCTTTTTCATTTTACTTATGATTCCTAACAAACATGCCAATTTTGAAGAAATAAATAAAATAAGCAAATTTCGACGCCGGTTGGGAAAAATTGTTGAAATTTTGGCACAGGTTAGAGTTATAGTAGGAGAAGCGTAAAATTTTTTGGAACTTATTTTCTTAGCAAACATTAATAGAATTGTTCAGTGAGCAATTCTAAGAAAAAACATCTATATAAACCCTTCCTATTTTCCAATGGGTTTAGTCGCAAGATACAAAAGAAATACGAATTCGACGAATTTCTTTTCTTTGTAATGCATATAAGTTTATGAGTGGAAGCTATAATTAAGCTAAGTATAAAAAATGGTATGACTTATCTCTAAATCTGGGAAATATCTCTAGCAAAATTGTCAAAAATAGAATATTTAATTTTTTGACAATTTTGCCAGAAATATTTCCTATACTTAGGAATTAGTCATACTTTTTTTATACTTATTAGTTTAACTAGCTTTTAGAAATAAACATATTAGTTCGGGGCCTAAGCCGGAAATTTAGGGGTTTGCCTGCATTTTCGCGTACAGTGACGAAATTTGGCACAGAGGTAGCAGACACCTAGGAACGCCATTCTAGAAGTGGTGCTCCGATGGAACCCAGTGCAGGCCAAGATACAGGGGCGTACTTGAGATGAGACAGGAAAAATTGAAAAATTAAAATAAAACTAGTTTTGTGTACACCTTTTGTTTCTTTAAGCTTATAGCAATATAGCTTATAAATTGAGAAAAAAATCTAATAAAATTAAACGTTGGATATAAGGTTTTATTTGAGGGGGATTCCGTCTAAAGTGGTCGTGTGGGGTATCGATTTCTAGGTAATTTATAGCCCATCGCACCGACTCTTTTTTTCGCTACTTAGCCTGGATGTTCCTTATTACGTCATATTATGATTATATTAAGAAACGCTTTAAGCTAAGTAACGAAAAAAAAGTCGGTGAGATGAACCCTAAGTATTCTAAAACAAAATAAATATTAATAGAGTCAATACGTCAAACTGTTACATGATATGTCAAAACTGACACCTTAATCTGGTTTTATCCGAGAAGAGCCACCAAGTATTCTAGGGTTTTACACCAGAAATTATTAAAAATACCTGACCAAGCCTTAATCAAAATTGATAACTTAAGTAAAAGTGGAATCAAGTATCTAGAATTTTGAATTTTTAAAATAATCTGCCTTTTCTTGGGCACCAAAGCATATAATTTTAATAAAATTACATAATTGCATCATGTTGTGTGATAATTAAATAGATATTTGAGAAATAATGATAATGCACATTACATAAAAAATATGTTACTCTATTTTTCATTAATAACTTTTTACTTAAAAAGAAAAAGTTACAAGACAGCTTTTATTTAAATATAGAAACAAATTTCGATTGCTGGTACTGTATACTATGTGTATCTTTTAAAAATGATGTTTTTACTCTAACTCACCTACGCGTCGATTAGTTTTATTCCTGTTCCACCAATTTAGTCTGGAAAAAATTTCAAAAATTTTGCCTAATAACTTAACCGACCTTTTTAATAATAACAAAGTTAACAATATTATCGACTTTAATTCGAATATCCTGTATATCTTAAAGTCTCTAACTAACAGCTACATAGGTGATTAACAGTTTAAATCTCTACTGTATATTTTCTAATTTTATAAGTGCTGGAAATAATGTTTTACGTATTAAAAAAAACATAATATATTGACAAAAGAAACACCCTGTATTTTTTTACAAATACAAAGCTAAATTAAACAATGTACACCATGTGAGAAAGGCGTTCTTCTAGTTTTAAAAAGTTGTAAAATTCAGAAAGTATCTTAAACTGCATAACCGGTATGACCCAAAGTTTGAGACTACTACTGTTTAAATGATTTTTATAATATCACCTTGTATCTTTTAGCATATAAAATTACACAAACATTTATATTTGTGTCATAGCCTGTAATAAGCCGACAAATTGTGCTAAGTTTCATTGCAAAATTCTTATTAACGCAGTAGCTAAAATAAATAATGTAAAAAACGGTAAAAATGACACTAAAGTTGTTGTCGCCCAGTATATACATTCAGAAAAAGGTAATAATGTAGCGCTTTTGACAAAAATAGAGTACGATAAATGGTTTATAAAGAAGAATATAGTGATTGTAATGAGATGTTTATTTGACATATGTAGAGTTATTTGAATTTTCAGCACTAAAATAAAAAATTACGAAAAAACTTTATTGTCTAGTTATTTTTTAACACACTGTACAAAAAAATTTATTTAAGAAAATGAAAGCTGTACTAGTATTGTTGTAACGTACTGACTTCGAGTTTTCCATAGTGATTTGTAACGTCGTCATAAAAAAAACTAGTTAAATTGATCATAAAAATTAAACTTATTTTTAAAAACAGCCTGTATTTTTAACACTTCAACAAAATTTTCATTTTCTTTTGGTAAAATATAAATAAAGGCTAAGTATATTTTATTTTTTCTATATTTTTTGACAATATCGTTACGACTAAGAAATTCACATACCTTTCTATCTTTTTAGATTTTCTCAATTTACAATTATTAATTAAAACCCCCGTGTACCTGTATACGTCACACCGGTCCAGCAATACTTGTTTTAAAGAGAAACAATTTGCTAATGCTCACAGTAAATTTTAGCAAGTTATCTTGCATAACTAACCGCCTGGATTTTTTTTTCTACTCAACACCCACACCATAAATTTTTCAAAAAAAAATTGTTATTTTTTATTTCTTGGAAGAAAATAAAACAATATAATTTTTTATGACCTAAACTAAAAACGTACAGGTCCTTATAATCGGTGCCAAGTTTCATTGCTCTAGCTTTACATTTAAATTTTATACAGAATTTTAATGAGATAGATGCAATTAAAAATAAAACACTCTGTATCTTTGCTCTGCACTGGGTTCGGGATGAGCACCACTTCGTAAAATAATACCATAGTGTCGTATTATAATCGTGCCAAGTTTTATTACGGTACTCAAAAATGCAAAAAAAAGTGGCTTAGGCTCCGGACTATATGCAATACTAAAAAAAAAAGCTCCTTGAATTTATAACTTTTTTTGCATTTTGCGCATAAACCCATCGGAAACCCCCACCCCTTATTCATATAAAAAATTTTGCTTAGAATTGATCAAGGGATATATAATTTTATTGATGTTTGCTGACTAAGAAAATTAATTGCCAAAATCTTCACGGCCTCCCCTACTATTAATACGTATAGGTTTAAAATTCATATTTTTTAAATAACAGTACCATTCCATTAGAAATGGCTTACATTGGTATATATTTATCTATTATTACCATAGATGGCGCCATACTAATACATTTGACACTTATATCACTTTATCAGTTCCAAATGTAGGGATTCATATTTCTAATGGACAAAACTGCTATTTGGTATTGTTACGGGTTCACAACGACAAATTAAAACTCGCAATTGTTGAAAACGATACGTCAATTTATTTCGACAAATTTTGTACAAAAACACGCACTTAAACTTACTAATAACTTGCTAATAATTCCCTACTTTGATACGCCTATTAACTTCGCGTTAACATCTAGCGATCCCTACCATTGGTTATCTCTGACTCCCCGATGCACGACGTCCGGCCCTATATATAACGGGCTGCCTACTATTCGAGAATTTTCCATCCTTGTTTGATTCGGAATTATTCCAACCTTTTCTAGAACCGGACCGTTCGCATACCAGTTTGTCACAGATAACGCAACTAAAACCTAGATTTAGAATACAACCATAAAATACGTCCACCTAATACTACACTAAACCTAAATAAATTCTAACTATAAAATTTAAATAACTTAAATTTGTAACTCTATCCTCCTCTTCAGGTTTGATCGTCTCGATCAACATTTCCCAGGTAAGGTTTTAGTCTGTCTAGATGAACAACTTTCATCTTGGACTTCGGGCTTTTCTGGATTCGGTAGACTACATCATTAATTCTCTTAACAACTTTATAAGGCCCTTCCATTGGTGGTGTCAACTTAGGTGATCTTCCTTTCTTGCGTTGAGGATTGTATAGCCAGACTTGATCATTCTCTTTGAACCCTGAAGAGTTTGCTTTCAGGTTCATATCTCGCTTTCATGCGTTCACTGGCTATTTCTATTCGCTCTCTAACCACTTCATGGATATAGTGCAGCTTTTGCCTTAAACGTTCGACATAGTCATTAACCTCTAAGTGTTCCTCTTCAGGTGAACCAAACATGATATCACATGGTAAACGCAGTTCTTTACCAAACAGGATACTAGATGGAGTAGCTCCTGTCGTATTGTGAGTGGCGGTTCTATAGGCCATCAAAAACAATGGAATATGTTGGTCCCAATCTGTTTGGTGCTCATCAACAACTTTGCACAGATGTTCTTCTATTGTTTTATTAAATCTTTCAACCATGCCATCTGACTGCGGATGTAAAGCCGTAGTCCGTGTTTTATGTATTCCTAAAAGCTCACAGAGATTCTGGAAGAGCTTTGATTCAAAGTTTCTTCCTTGATCTGAATGTAGTTCCAAAGGAATGCCAAATCGGCTGAAAACATCATTTACCAGAACTTCTGCAACTGTAGCGGCCTCTTGGTTAGGCAAAGCAAAAACTTCTGGCCATTTGCTAAAGTAATCCATGACAACAATGATGTATTTGTTGCCCTTTTTAGTTTCTGGAAATGGTCCGGCCACATCAATAGCAATGCGTTCGAATGGCAGATCTACGTTATATTGTTTCATTTGACCTCTGGACCTTGTTTTGGGACCTTGGCTGGCTGCACAAGTCGAACATCGGCGCACCAGTTTTTCACATCTTGAAAGTAATTGACCCAATAAAATCGGTTTCGAATTTTGTCCATGGTTTTATTTATGCCTAGGTGCGCGCCTGATTTTCCACCATGGCATTCGGCCACTATATTGTCTACCATGCTCCTAGGAACCACTACTTGATTAACCACAGTAAGGCCATCGGCACTTTCCCAGGCACGTTTAAGGATGTTTTCCTCTACTATCAGTGAATCCCATTGTGCCCACAGTGATTTGAATATTACCCCTTGGTTTGCGATATCTTGCCATGATGGTCGTGGCTTGTTCTCTTCTTTCAATCGCAAGATAGGTCCTACATCTTTGTTGTTAAGTTCTGTGGTTCTAATCGAAGCCGACATCCATTCTTCATCTGGTTCTAACTTTATCTGGTGCACGTAGGTAATTCCTTCTTTCTGGTCAATTTTCCTGCAATGTTTACAATCCTCAGGGCAAGGTCTTCTGGACAATGCATCCGCATTATTATGCAGCCTTCCCGCTCGGTGCTTAATTTGATAATGGTATTGTTGTAGCATTTCTATCCATCTCGCGACTTGCCCCTCAGGTTGTTTCATTTTCATGAGCCACTGTAACGCAGCATGATCCATTCTAATCAGAAACTCTTGTCCATAGAGATATTTGTGAAAGTGATCTACGGATTTAATGATGGCTAGGAGCTCCTTTCTGGTAACACAATAATTTCTCTCTGGCTTGGATAGCTTTTTGCTGAAAAATTCGATGACCCGTTCTTCTCCATCTTGTACTTGGGAGAGTACTGCTCCTATGCCATCGTTGCTGGCATCATTATCTAATATGAATTTACCTTTGGGAATGGGATATGCAAGAATCGGACTAGAACATAATGCTGCTTTTAGTCTTCTAAATGCTTGGTCACATTCGGTATTCCATTTGTAAGAAGCTTTATCTTCTGTAAGTCTATGTAATGGAGACGCTGTTTTAACGAATCCTTCTACAAATCGTCTGTAGTATGTATACAGACCCAAAAAGCTTCTCAATTCATGTTTGTCACGAGGTTGAGGCCATTCTTTTATTGTTTGTAACTTTTTTTCGTCGGTATGGATGCCTTCTCGGGAAACGACGTGACCCAAGAACTCAACTTTTTCTTAGAATAGAAAACACTTCTTTGACTTTAGTTTAAGATTTGCGTTCCTGATTCTTGAAAATACTTCTCGTAAATTGTCTAGATGATCTTCAAATGATTTTCCCATTACTATGACATCATCCAAATAGACTAAGCAGGTTTTCCAAGTAAAGCCTCGTAGAACGACTTCCATTAGTCTTTCAAATATAGCTGGGGCATTGCATAGGCCAAATGGCATCACATTAAACTGATAAAGTCCACTTCCAGCAGAGAACGCAGTCTTCTCTTTATCTCTTTCAAAGATTCCTACTTGCCAATACCCACTTTTCAGGTCAAGAGTAGAAAACCAATATGATCCTGCCAATGTTGTTAATGTGTCGTCTATTCTTGGCAGTGGGTAACTATCTTTCTTGGTCACATCGTTAAGTTTCCTGTAATCGACACAAAATCTAGTACTTCCATCCTTTTTAGTGACCAACACCACAGGAGATGACCAAGGACTTGATGACTTCAATAACACCGTCGCTGAGCATTTTATTAATGAGATTGTGAACTTCTTCTTGTTTGGCCAATGGTAGTCGTCTTGGGGGCTGTCTTATCGGTTGGGCATCGCCAGGGTTGATGGAATGTTGAATAAGGTTTGTGCGTCCCGAACTACTCTTAGTTTCGAAGATATTACTTTGTTCTTCTATAAACTCTCTCGCTTTACGAAATTCTTCTGGAGTGAGATGTTGCCAAGTTGACTGAAATTGCTGAAGTACCTCCGTTGGTAACTTACTTTTATACTCCGAAGTTGGCTCTTCTCATCTTGTTACTTTCTGGACTGGCTCAAATAATGCTACCACCTCCCCCTTATTATTTTTGACACTATTTGGGAAAATATTGGCGACTCTAATCGGGATGTCTTTATCGGTTTTAACTAGTGACTTTGCAACGAGGTAGGTGTTGGATAATTTCTGTTGGCTTATGAGTCCGACACAGCTTGGTGTTTTACTTTCTAGCCTCCCAAAAATTATGGTCTCACTGTTGCCGACCAGTCTTGTTGTACATACTGCCACGACATTTATTGGTTCTTTATTGAAGTGACTATTTGACAAAATGAACTCTTCATTCCCAAATCTTAGGGTATTAAGTTTATTATCAAACGCAAACCCATGTTTACTTATCAAGTCCATTCCCAAAATAAATTCGTCTTCTATTTCGGCAACCAATACGGTTTGGCGAATCTTCAATCTTCCCAGCTGTAGGTCTATGTCTGTCTGCCCCAACACGTCTGCGGATTCTCCAGTCACAGTCTTAAGTGTTATTTTCTTTTCTGTTGGTCGAATTTTATATCTCGTTGCAATTTTGAACTTAAGCAATGATATGGCAGCACCAGTGTCTACTGTTATGTTAACTTGTCTTCCATTTATAAGTCCGTCGATGTTAAGACTGTCAGCAGTATGTTTTAAGCTCTTAATTTAATAAATTTTGTGGGCTACATTCCCTTTAGCCAACACCCGCCCCTCTGCGTTGACTAGTTTTAGTTTTCCTGATCTCTTTTTCGGTACTCTGTCCCGCTAGATGGCGAGCGAGACCTTATTTGGATGCGACAATCGCATGTACGTCCGCATCTGAAACACTTTACATTTGAAGGGGATCGTCTGCTTTCTTTCAAAGAGTCAATCTTCTCTATCAGTGATTGAAACATTTGGTTTAGCGTTTTTGAGTTGACCTCATGTCCATTGCTCATTTCTTCTCCCTCCTGAATTGAAACAGCTCTTACTTTTGGCCTGGACATATTATTTGAGGATTAGATTTCAAGGGCTCGAATCAACACTTCACTGCTATTATGGAAGCGTTCTCGACGAAGTAACTTTGCTAAGTCCGTATCTCGTAATCCGTTAATAAAGCGATCTACCGTGAAAGGATCTCTGTAATTTCCTGGCATTTCTGGGTAAGCTAAATACATCAGCCTCCTGATATCTGCTTCATACTCTTGCAATGATTCTCCTGGTCTTTGTTGACGAATATTTAATTCTGACCAATGTAAATTTCGCAAGTGTTCGTCTTCATACCTTCTTTCTAACGCTGCCACTAAAGCGTTATAATTCTGTTTTTGTTCGACTGGAATGGACCGTAAAAGTCCCAGAGCAGGTTCTCGTAGAGCTACTAACAATGCTCTAGCTTTTTCCTCATCATCCCAACCATTTGCATCAGCGGCAGCTTCAAACTGTTGTTTATAAGTAGACCAGGAAGACGTACCATCGAAATTTGGAGGCTTAATGTTTTGGTTGGAATTCACAACACATCCCTGAGCTTTCATTTTGTTGTGTTCTTTTTGGAGCTTCTTCCCTAACATTCTGTACCTTTTCTTCAACATTATGTACCTTTTCTTCTACATTCAGCAATTTATTTTGTACCTTTTGTTCCACACTATGCATTCTTTGAATTATTTCTTACTTAAGATCTTCGGTTGCAGTCTTAAACTCTTCTCTCAGCTGTTCGGAGTTGCTCTTTATTTGGTCAAAGTTTTCCTGCATGTCGTTCTGGTTTTGTTCAATTTGAGCTGCTAGAGCCTGCATCATTTTAGTTAAATCTTCCATCTTGGCCGATCTTTGTCTAGTAAGCATCAACTTCGTGATAAATCACTTAAAACGTGTATTTTAGGGCTACAAAGCGAATGTCGAAGTCGGTTTTTCAAAATCTCTTCCAATTCTTAAATAGAACCTAATGGAATGTTCTGGAATATACTGGTAAATGCTACTCTTTCTGCTACTAGGCAAATGTAGAGGTCACTTTTTGATTATTTCTTCTGGTTTTCGAATAGAGCGTCGTAGAAAGTGATGGAATTCTAATTCTTACTTTTTAACTAACTTAGCTAATATCGAAGTCGATTCTTAAATATCTCTTTTGGTTTTTGAATAAATCAATATCGAACTTCTTCGAATATTCTGGAAAAATAACTTACTGTTCTTCTGTCCAATTGTCCTAGCCGGTGGTACTATGTAAGGATCGTCTTTGCACTATTCAGTTCTGAATATTCTGGCAAAATCACTTACTGTTCTTCTTTTCAATTGTCCTAGCCGGTGGTACTATGTAAGGATGGTCTTTGCACTATTTATTTCTTTTAATCTCACTTCTGACACCAATTGTTACGGGTCCACAACGACAAATTAAAACTCGCAATTGTTGAAAACGATACGTCAATTTATTTCGACAAATTTTGTACAAAAACACGCACTTAAACTTACTAATAACTTGCTAATAATTCACTACTTTGATACGCCTATTAACTTCGCGTTAACATTTAGCGATCACTACCATTGGTTATCTCTGACTCCCCGATGCACGACGTCCGGCCCTATATATAACGGGCTACCTACTATTCAAGAATTTTCCATCCTTGTTCGATTCGGAATAATTCCAACCTTTTCTAGAACCCGACCGTTCGCATACCAGTTTGTCACAGATAACGCAACTAAAACCTAGATTAAGAATACAACCATAAAATACGTCAACCTAATACTACACTAAACCTAAATCAATTCTAACTATAAAATTTAAATAACTTAAATTTGTAACAGTATTTTAAAATAGCTTGGTATTTTCAAATAGCAGTGAAAGCAGTTGCTGCCTCTTCCAAATAGTAGCTCTGCAGTACTTGGAAATTTGCCTCGGGAAAAAATTACCGGTTTAACGACGAAAAAAGTTCAAAATTAAATAATTTTTAAAATACAGCTATATTTAATGTTACGATATTATTAACTTTAACAAACCATACGTTTGTGTAGATATAACAATATTATTTGTTTTAGTTTTTTTTAACAATTCCTTTTTTTCTATGTAACATGCCACAAACATACCCTACATATAAGAGATCGCGTTAAGGGAAAGGGGGGTAATATGGGGTACTTAATTTTATAGGCTTATTTCTCCTACTAAATGATTACCATTGCATTCGTCATTTGGAACTAAGTAGGTTAGATATGTTCTCTTTATGTTTTAATTTTCAATTTAAGCGATTTAGAACTCCAGTATACTTTTCTTTTTGTAAAAAGTTGAGTTTGCCCCATTTTCCCCGCATCCGTGGTAAAATGGGGTACCTCTATGTGGCAAAATGGATGGGACGGTTGTGTAATTTAAAATCAATATTTTTGTAACACGAGTTTATACTAATTAATTATTTATTATAAAAAATACATTTATAATAATTAAATTTAGTATTTAGAATTTAATTTATAAAGAATTACGGCGACCTAGTCATCACCGTGAAATTCGTGTAAGAGAGTCGTTACACCGAGCGTTACACGAATTTCGCACCCATTTTTTGCATAGACAACATAAAAAATACAACTTTTAGTAAAAAATTTTGGGGCAAAATGAAGTATAGGTTTGCCCCAAACCACCAGTTAAACTTAAACAAAAATCATGCACAGTAAAAAGCTAATTTTTCGGGCAAAGCGTTTAATTATGAATAATACATAAACCCACTAATTGTTCAATGTAAACAAAATTTTGAAAAGTCTGTAAAAAATAACTTACCGTCACAAAATGCAGAAGCTGTTTATTACAATAAACAGCGCACAACATTAAATGTTTTGCAAAAACCAACTTAAGATCAGCCGACCAGCACCAATCATATTGCAGAGAGTTGAAACCGTCATGGGGATAAAACATCTGATATTAAGAGGTTTTATTCTTATGTAGTTTACCTATGACTGCGGTACCCCGTTTTACCCCCGTACCCCACTTTGCCACCCTTTCGCCTACCTATTCAAGTTTTAGGTGCCATTAGACTTAAGCTCACACGTACCTACTAACCTACTGCGAATGCTAGTCTAATCATAGCTTTACGCCTGGCAAAGGATTAATTAACGAGATCAAAATTTCATCTGACACAACTGATGAATGACATGGCACGGAGAGAACGTCAAACTTATCAGATATAGCTACACCTCTCCAGTAAGTAAGCATAAATTCTATCATGTAAGTCTGTATATTTGTGCAAATACATACATACCTACTTTCAGTACGATACGCCGGAGACGTTCATGTTTTGTTTCAATTTGTTTTGTTTGACTTCAAAGTTAACAGAAAATTGCTTGCCAGTATACTACTTTACGACCGTGTAGTGTTATAACGTATCAAACAGTAAGGCTTAGAGTAAGATACCCAGGTAGAAATTAATAGGATGGAGAAGTAAGCAAAATGATTCAATAAGTATTTGCTATATCTGACCCCTGTTTTAATGCCACTATAACCCAATCTAAAAATCTTGACGAATTTAAAAACGAAATAAAATGGTCTCAGGCGGAAAGGAAACTCTCCGAATCCCACACCTCTAGGGTCAGCCTCAGGGATCTGGGGGAGACAATAATTTGCTTATGACAAGGATCAAACAATACTGACTACTGAGAAAAACCTCGTTAGAGATGTAACAATCCTAAACAGCTTTACAACAGGCAGTGATCACAGGCACTAATAAGTCTTATTAGGTGTCCATAGATCTTGGACCCCCGTGAGGTTAAGCTTAGCTACCCACGGAAAAATATATGAAAGAAACAAAAACTCCTTTTTGCCCGATTAGCCACGAAACTTGTTTGATTTTTAAATTCACGGGTACGAAATTCCACGTTTGTTAGTATTACTTATTAGGTGTCTATTAGATCTTGCACCCCCGTGAGGTTAAGCTTAGCTACCCACGGAAAAATATATGAGAGAAACAAAAACTCCTTTTTGAACGATTACCCACGAAACTTTTTTAATTTTTAAATTTACGGGTACGAAATTCCACGTTTCTTAAAAATAATTTAATTGAATATGGTTCCTTTAAAAAACAAAATCATAATCGACAACCTGATGAAAATATTGTAGCTCTGGTTTTACAAAGTGTCGTTGACAATTCTCGCATCTCCCCTCTTGAACTGTAAAATTATAAGTACCCAAATTAGCTGCACAAACAATTCTTAAAAAATTTAAGTATCATCCATATGCAACACATTAGTCAAGCACTCCGAGATGGTGACTTAGAAAGAAGAACCTTGTTTTGCAATTGGTTCATACAAAAATCGCAAGAAAACCCTCAATTTCCGCTTAAGGTTTGTGGTCCGATGAAAGCAGGTTTACAAACTGCGAAGTGTTTAACAGACATAACTACGTGTACTAGGCCCATGAAAATCCGTGCTTAAATCGTGAGGTGCAACGTTAAGTTAGGTGGGGTTTGAATGTATATCTAGGAGTCATAAACGGACACATACTATTAACATTTTTCATAATAATTTGACGGCACCTCGATATCTAGAAATTCTACAAAATAATTCAGAAAATTTGCCTCTTCAAGATGTAGCAAACATGTGGTTCCAGCAAGATGGAGCACCTCCACATAATGCAAGAATCATAACCGACTATTTAAATCAGCAACACGGAAATAACTGGATTGGAAATCGAGGTCCAGTTGCCTGGCCTGCACGTTGGCCGGACCGTACGCCTCTTGATTTTTGTATTTGGGGATACTTAAAGGATAAAGTATATTCTACTACTCATAATACGATAGAAGAACTTGAGGCAGCCATTGTTCAAGCCATAAAAGAAATTCCTGAACAAATTGTTAAAGATGCATGCTTTGCATAAATAACAACGGTGGAATCTTCGAACATTTGTTTATTTAATTTAATGCTTTGTTATCGTTTTTAGTTTTATTTTAAATTAAATAATAAATGCAAACTTTTGTTTCAGAAATAAAAGATAGATTTTAAGAAATTGTATTATTTCTTATCCAGAGAATAATTAAAAAATAAGGGCCTTAAAGATTTGCATATAAATCAAATAAATGGAGAAGTTTTGAAAGGTAGTTACGTAGGTATGACAACAAACACAACTAGGGCATTTGTTTCACAGCCAACTAATTGAAAAACAATTTTTTTAATATATTCACATTTTCCGTCCTCCAAAGATAGGCTTATTATACACGGTTAAAAAGCTCCTTTTATGCTCTATTTATTGAAGTATAAATTCAATATGGCGGTCATAAGAAATAACAAAGTTGGCTATGGTTTCAAAAAAACTAGAAGGCCTAGAAAAAAATTGTTAACGTCATTGAATTGGGCGTAGTTGCTTATACAAAACTACCAAATTTCATTAAATTTGTTTCAAAGATGGCGGCGATATTTCAATTTTTTAAAAAACACAATTTTTAGTTTTTGCTCGATATTTTAAAAGCCCTTGTAGATATTTTTAATTTTGATACGGCATCTGATTGGGCTTAGAATAGCGCAACTTTCTTCTGATTTAAACACACTCGTATCTGTTACTGTTTCCGAAATCCTTATGTAGTTGATTTTATTTGGGACACCCTGTATATTATATATATATTATATATACCAAACAGCTGAAATCAAGAGACGAGTAAATTTGGCCTGGGCAGCATTCGGTAAATTAAGCTACATATTAGGAAATAAAAAATACTCTCAGTGTTTGCCCGCAGTAAGAAAAACGATAACTGCAATGGACAACGGAAATCAGATACAAAGCACTCACCAGTTTGCAGCCAATTTCTCCACTTCCAAGGGGCCCCTGTTTGGATCTAATGATGTCACCACGTAGCTGAAGGGCTAAAGTTTCTAGTTCTATGCTTCAGTACACCAAAATCGAGCACTTTCAAGTGTAGAAATTTGAAATAGTTGGAGAAAATAAATTAACACGCCATTTCTCGAGGCGGTCGAAAAAGGATCTCACTGATTCTTGGTGCGCATGTCCAAAATGCGCTCTGTCCGTCATTCAATTGTGTGGTTTTAAAGCTTACAAACACCGCGAAATTTAGCGGGAGCTAACACTCCGTACAACATAAATGGATAGACAAATATTACCTCTAAAGCTAATAGATAGAAAAAGGAGTGAGTAGATAAGAAATAAAACAAAAGTAAGGGATGTCAGAGAAGAAGTGGCAAAATTAAAATAAAAATTTTCCAGTCATAATACCAGAAAGAAAGTCGATCCATGGAACAAATGTATTGTAAACCACCTTGGGAAAATAAAAGAAGTGGGGGAAGACCTCAAATGAGATGGTCTGACTATTTAAAGAAACATGCGGAAACTAGTTGGATGAACATGGTGACAGACAGAGAATTGTGGAAGATATTGGGGGAGCCTATGTCCTAAGATGGATCGAAGAAGGCTAAATAGGTAGATGGATAGATCTCTGACTCATATTGATTCAGCGTCGTCCATAACAAAACTTGGTCGACGCTAAATGATAGTAACTAACAAAACAACTTAAGCTGGGTTTATACGAGAGCTAGCATAAGATAAGACATAAAATAAAACATAACATAAAATAGAATAAAACTTGAGCTTATGACAAACCCTGTTTGTGTTTATACAGCCAAATAACATAACATAAACTATTATCTGATTAAGTCATGTCTTATGTGAAATCATATTTCGCAAATGCCCGTAATTTTTTACTATAACCCTACTTTTTTAAAGTGCCTGGATGCATTTGATGTTTTTTGTTGTTAAAAAAAACGAGTGACTAGATTACATTATTAGATATTCACTCGGAACTATATAAGATAGGGTCTTTGATCATTGATCTTAAATTTCTTGATATTTAATGATATTGTACATACATATATAAAATAATAATAATACAGGCAGGGCCCTACCTAGGGAGGGGGCTTAAGGGGAGCTGACTTTGACTTTTTGGATTTTTGTTTATAACAGCTGTAAACATGCTCAAACGAAAGTTTGTTCAAGTATTTTGTTTTCTAAACAAACTAATATGTTAAGCGTATTTTTTGGATGTGTTACTTTCTTGCCAAGTTCATTGGCGTTTCACTAAAATAATTTATGTGGTCAGCGGTGAGTGACATATGCTATATTCTTTGTGGTTACATCAATCATCATGCTACATAAAAACAGACATGTTTGTCTGTCACCCCCTGTCACTTATTTTTATTTTCCGACGCTTATCAATTAACAAGCTAGCTAGAGTATAGAGGACCGATAATAGAGAATTATTGAAATACAGCCAGGCTATAATTATGCCAGGCACTATTTTGACACATTCACATTGAAAACTGACAGATGAATGTAAAACTTTTGTCGTTTATTTTCAAATAATAAAAGAAGGCACTATTTATTCCGGTTCATATAGTAAACAAAGGCAGTGTGTTGAAAGATCACAGCTGATATTACAATGTGAAGGTGTCAAAATTGTGCCTGGCACTATTATAGCCTGGCTTTATTTCAATAGTTCTCTATTTACCTCATTTGATTTTGACGTAGATAAATTTGACTTTAATAATTATGTCGCGTCTCTATATCTTTAAAATATGTTATACATTTGAAGTCTCTAGTTAAAGATAGTCATGTATTTTTCCATCCGCAAAAGCGAGGCTTTTAAAATACACACTTTTAAATTATATTCTTTTTTTATCAAATTATTTTTGCAATATTTTTTATCTTTATCAGGTACTAGGCTAAACATAACCAGCTTTGTCGAATAGCAGCCGACTTGCACAAATTTGTAGCGTAAAAAAATTTACCTTAACGGGACAGAATACAACAGAACACAAGTCAAGTAGATTAGTGTTAACAAAAAATCCCTGTTTCTTTTTTTATATTCCCTGTTTCTTTTTTTATATTGTATTGATTGATAATGATATAATATTTTATGTAATTTTTTTCATAACTCTTTTTTCAGCATTTTTCTCTTTAACATTCTCATCAAGACAATGAAAGCCATGCTCTAGCTCTTTATCAACTGATGCAAATAAACGACTCAACTATTTCTTAAACATCAAAAGCTATCAATTTGTACAACCATTGGCACCAGTTGCAATGGACACTATTATAGTCCTTGCCATACGCAGTTACACTTTTGTGACGTTGACATGAAATAAATATATTTCCTAACCAGAAATATAATAAAAAGTAAATATGCCATGTTGGTATAAAATTAAAGGTAAAACTGTCACTGTACCTGGATGAAAAGATGCTGACTATAGGTTGAGAAAAAAAAAGGCACAGATAAAAACAACTTAAAGACATGCTATTTTTCAGATTTTATTTGTTGCCGTCAGTATGCATAAGATAAATAAAGAGTATAAACAACAAGTGAAATTAAAGAAAGAAAAATAAGAAAAAAGTTTTCTGCTTCGGCCGGGGATCGAACAAGGGATCTCTTGCTATCTGGGCAAACATTCTAACCACTGAACTACCGAAGCCATACATAAATTTTCGGAAAACTTCCATCTATGCAGGCTGCGGTGTCTCAATACAAGAACGAGAAATTCTCAGGGTATTACCTCGACCAAGTCATCCAACTGATCTCTTTAATTCTTCTTTCACCCTGTCAAAGGTATGATAACTCAAATTAGACATAAAGAATCAACGTCTGAAAGCATGAGATCACCTTTTCGTGTGTTAAAATTTCTGATCGCAAAATGGGCGATTGCCAATATAATTATCAAATACTAAATTGCAAATAATGCAAGGACCTAAAACTATAAACAACGAGTGAAATTCAAAAAAGAAAAATAAGAAAAAAGTTTTCTGCTTCGGCCGGGGATCGAACCCGGGATCTCTTGCTATCTAGGCAAACATTCTAACCACTGAACTACCGAAGCCATACATAAATTTTCGGATAACTTCCATCTATGCAGGCTGTGGTGTCTCAATACAAGAACGAGAAATTCTCAGGGTATTTACTCGACCAAGTCATCCAACTGATCTCCTTAATTCTTCTTTCCCACTGTCAAAGGTATGATAACTCAAATTAGACATAAAGAATCAACGTCTGAAAGCATGAGATCACCTTTTCGTGTGTTAAAATTTCTGTTCGCAAAATGGGCGATTGCCAATATAATTATCAAATACTGAATTGCAAATAATGCAAGGACCTAAAACTATAAAAAAACAAGTGAAATTCAGGAAAGAAAAATAAGAAAAAAGTTTTCAGCTTCGGCCGGAGATCGAACCCGGGATCTCTTGCTATCTAGACAAACATTCTAACCACTGAACTACCGAAGCCATACATAAATTTTAGGAAAACTTCCATCTATGCAGGCTGCGGTGTCTCAATACAAGAACGAGAAATTCTCAGGGTATTAGCTCGACCAAGTTATCCAACTGATCTCTTTAATTCTTCTTTCCCACTGTCAAAGGTATGATAATAAGGTTGGAAATGTCACAAAAGTGTAACTGCCTATGGCAAGAACTATACCGCTTACTGCAAATTGATTTTAGTGTGCTACTGTCAGAAGGATAGCGAAATATTAATTGCCCTTGAGACAAAAATCCAGTGTGTGTATAACCAGCCTTAAATTGCTTTTTCAGTGTCAGCGTCAGGAAATACTGGTTTTGCTATAAATATGATCTAGTGTTTTCTTTAGAGTCGATTGTCAGTTCTAGGGTAAAACTACAAACACGAAGTTTTATTGCCTTCATAGAAAAAAGTTTTATATCTAGATTATATGTATTCTTAACATTAATGCTGGAAAACAAGATATATGCATAATGTTTTTTATTTGGCATTATTGTTTTAGAGATATTTTTAAAATTTTGTTTTAAAAAAGTCAATTTTTATTGCAACAATACTCTTAGATAGTTGCAACATTATATTTTACGATACACCTACTATTGTTACAGTTAATTTCATAATCTTTGAGATAACTTTTTGAAAGTTATCAGCTCTTTACCATGGCAAATAGCATAGGCCAACGAAAAAAATTTGTAAAAAGTTATCTCAAAAATTATGAAATGAACTATAGTTGTTTTATTTTATTAGTAGTCAATGAAAAATAGATAAATACTGATATAAACTTAAGTCAATAATTGTGTGCTAATTTTGGGTCCATTGAAATATATTACGACAGTAAGGTTTTTTTAGAAAGCTGAACCAAGCCAAGATGTTTCATTATTTTTAATTTTCTTCTAGTCTATATATCAACGATGTTGAATTAGAAGGATGCGCTGCATCAATTCGATCTGCCTAGCAAAAGTGGTTGCACTAGGCGGAGCCTATTCTAGCACCTACATCGCGCTGAGCCCAGGGCCGGACTACAGTAATTTCCTGTTTAATAGGACATCGCTATTAAGAAATTGGGCATTGAAATGTGTATGAAAGAGATTCCTACATATAAAATAAGCTTTATTAAATGGAGGGATGGACAAGAGTGCCAAAATATCTAGATAAAAATTACTAAATATTAAACTTTCTCCGTTCCTTTGCAATATAACAAGAATAATAAGCTTAATTGTGAATAACAAATATTAAAAAGCTACCAAAAAAAGAATCACTTGCAGCGGTGAGTCCAAGGTGGGGGACTAGGAGCAAATGCCTCCCGCCAAGAATTTTTTCTATATACGCTAAATAGGTAAAACATGAAAGCGTCTTTTTTAGTATTATTATTATTATTAAAATTGTACCACTTAGTCATACTGGAATATATTTACCCTGAACAACGAACCTGCAGAATTTTTTGCCTGCGGTGCCAATGGTGCCATAAGTACCTACTTACCTTGAAATATGATAAAAGTATGAAAAAAATTAAAAATCAGGAATGAACAGTGACAGATCAGAGATAGAAAGAAAAAAAAACAGGAATTAAAAGGGACCGTTTTGGAAATAAAAAGTAAAAATTAAAGATGAAAAGTGACAGATCAAAGATAAAAAGTATAAAGCCCTGAGAAAACTACGAACACCTAAAAACTTCAAAAAAATGTGTTAATTGCCTTTTTAACCCTTGACAATTGTTGCCCTCGCAACACTCGTAGTACAAACCTTTCGCCTTGAAATAAAAAGTCCCCAGCTTATCCCTTAGTATATAATATAGCCATAACAAACACAAAAAAAGCACTTCTGATTCCGCCACTGATTCTAGGTAGCACAAATGCAAAATCTGGGGGTAGCTCTACAAGGTAAAGCTGTAGATTACTTGGTTAAAAATTTTAAGATTTAGCTACACTTACCTTAGCCCCAAACTTGCTATTAGCTGAGATACACAGTGTTAAACTTTATTTTTTTCATTTCAATTTTTTCAGTAAATTTTGTACTAATCAATAATTTTACAAAAAAATTTAAGGTTTTTTTGAATAGAACGATTCGATTTTGATAAAAAATTTGGTGTATATTGTACAGTGTGTTCTCTGGATTACTACCATTATATTAAAATCGGTGTAACTTTTTGTGCCTTGGTATTATGTAAAAAAGTTATACTATTTTTATGCGGCTCAGGGCAACAGTTTTTGAGATTTTTGCATATTAAGTTTTTATTGCATGGGTCAAAAGTTATTAAAGAAAATAATAGGTGAAACAACAAAATTTGCAAAAATGCAATAAAAACTTTAAATGCAAATATCTTGAGAACCGTTGCTCGGGGCGACGAATTTATTTACCTTTTTTACATACAAATAATAGGGAAAATAATATTTAAAAAAAAACTAGTATACGCCGAGGCACAAAGAAGTTACACTTATTTTAAATGTAAGGCTAGAAACCCAGAGAACACCTTGTACAAGTTACACCAACATTTCTACCGAAATCGAATCGCTTGTTACAAAAAAATTACTACCCAATTTTCAATGTTAATTGTAAAAAAGTTATTAAGGAAGGAAGACGTGAATTAAACATGTCACAAAATTTTTACCCATGCAATAAATACTTTGAAATGCAAAAATCTCGACAGCTGTTGCTCGAAGCGACATCAAGTATAACTTTTTGATATAAAAATGAAGGCAAAAATCATATTATAAATAAAAACTGGTATACACCTAGACACAAAAAAAATTACACCGATTTTAATGTGACCCAGAGAACACCCTGTATTATGTACCAGAATTTTTTTGCCGAAAACGAATTGCTCATCCCAAAAAAATTCCAATTTTTTTGCAAATATATTGATTTGTAAAAAATATATTAAAGAAAAATTAAATGAAAAATAAAGTTTAACGCCGTGTATCTTGATTAATATCAACTCACTTGTACTAAGGCAAGTGAACCCAATTAATTAGTAATATTTTGATCCAAGGAATCTACAGTTTTATTATATACCATTAGTTCCGGGACACCTTGTATATATGATATTCTTATTTTTTATAATTTATACCTACCTGCAATACTAATTGTACCATTATAAAAATATATGAAATTATATAGTACGGGCCAGTATTATGTTTACAATTTCATATGAAATGGTATTCCACTAATTATTTATTTATCGACGCCTTGTCAACTTCTACAGCCAAGCACTGCATATCAAGCCATTCTTAAACTTCACAATTTTCGTCAAAAATATCCAAAATAGTTCAACTAAATTACTAAAACCCAACAAAAACCGCACACGAAACTCGAACAGCTGACTTGACGTAAATCTAGCACATACAAGTGAAAAGTGAAACCGTTTTGAAACAGGCATGACGCCTCCTTTCTATTCGTTGCTCTGTGCTATATATTATGTAACATACCATAGTAGGTGTTATTTTTGTTATTAAATATCTAATATCTAAAGAAGTCACTCTTGGGTCTATTTAAAAAAATATAAATAAACATAAGGTAAACTCAGCTTAGACAAAATTGATAAACCTGTTCAAACAGGTCAGTGCTAGCGTGAAATCTAAAAAGTGCAGACATCCCTATTATTTTGTAAGCAAATCTATCTTCTAGATTAAGACATTTTAGCCGATTAGCTCCATTCAGGATAATTTTATATATATTTTGCCCTTCCTACCTTGCTGCGCAGCAATGACTGGAGAAGGTATTAGTTTCAAGGATTTTTTTTGAGATCACGCCAGAAATGTGTTATTATGGTGTATTTGATCTTAGCAATATCGTCGTGATATCAGGCTGTGTGTGTGTATGTCTGTATAACTTTCATAAAATTTTAAAATAGTCGTCGACACTAGAACGAGCTGATTAGATTTTGGTTAAAATCCATTAATGACAGTTTTTTGGCAATTAAACAATTTTAAAATGATAACCTTTTAACGAAGCATCACATCAATATGCGGGTTGCGGAATGTAGACCATATATTTCTGAATAATTTATGTTATAACCAAAAACTTTAAAGGAGCTTTCGTTTCTAAGCTATTTACAAAAAACTGTTTTCAAGGCTGATATATCATGCAGTTCACAAGTGTGCTAATGGGCTAGCTAGAAAGGTATCAGATCCGTTATTAATCCATTTATTTTGATTCAGCGTTAAAGAATACTGTAGAATTAATAACATTAAAAGAAAGAATCAAAAAAATAGTTTGAATATAAAATAATACATTTAAAAAATACGCCTTTATTAGGTGGATAATAAAGCCGGTTTCCCAATAATGGGTTCCCAGGCCGCTAATAGGTTTATGCAGATTTTTTTAAATAAACATTTTTTCCTAATTTTAAACAAGATGATCGATCAAATAGTTGTTTAAATTTTAAAGTAAACTTTAAATTTAACATAGACCTTTTGCTGGCCTATACTTTTGTTTTAAGAAGTGTAAAATTTTTAATATTACTAATATTAAAGTTATGATAAAATGTTAAGTACCTCTATTAATTTTTATTTGTTGCTTAAAAAGATTTAAAATTTCAAATTTATAAATGTAGCATAAAAAAAAATTATATTATTTTGACTCAGTATTAACGAGTACTATGTAATAGATAATATCTTCTTATTTTTATTTAAACATAAAAATTTTAATACCTAAAATACTTAATTTAAGTAAATGGCATAACGGATCTGATACTTTCCTGGAGAGCCTTTAGGTTAGCAGCCTTGAAAACAGTTTTTGTTCATATCTCAGGAACGAAAGCTCCTACGAAGTTTTTTGTAAAAACAGATTTTGACTAAATTATAGTCTAATATATTCCGAAAACCGAAATTTTTTAATTGTCGAAAAACTGTTACTATCATTAATGGATTTTGACCAAAATCTAATCAGCCCGTTAAAGTGTCGAACACTATTTTATTAAAATCGGTCCAGCGGTTTGGGAGCTATCGTGTTACGGACAGAAATAATACACACACACACACACACACACACACACACACACACACACACCATTACATACAGACAGACATTACGACGATATTGCTAAGATAGATCAAAATACACCCAAATAACATATTTTTGGCGTTATCTCAAAAAAAAAATTCGTCGAAAATAATTGTTGCGCGGGCTAGGAAGGTCAAAATATATATTAGGAGATGTCTCCTGATTAGTGTTGTAAAATTTCCAGAGATATATTTTTGGAATTATTTCTGGAAATATTTCTGGAAATATTTCCTGAAACATTGGAAATATATGAAAATATTGGAAATATATGAAATATTAACAAAATAAGAAAAAAAGGAATATTTATTTATAAAAACCATAACAAAACACCGGAAAACACAGAAGGCTTATGCATGAACATAAATAAAGGGTTATTCTTCAAACAAATAAAACAGAAATAAGGTGAAATAAATTTGTACAACAAAAATCTCATTATAAACAACAAGTAAAATTAAAGAAAGAAAACTAAGAAAATACTCTGCCAATATATGGGCCCCTAAGCTCACACTAGGTACTATAGTTATAGTGTACGTGTGAGCTAATATAAATTAAAACTAAAATATATTTTATTCAACTCCGGACTAAATTACCTTTTGTTTGATACCACACAAGCCATGTTTTGACTTAAACTCAAATTTTTGAAATCTACCCCTACCCTTAAAAAAACAAAAACTAAAATGTATTTTGTTAAACTTCGGACTCAATTACCTTTCGTTTGATATCACACACGCCATATTTTCACTTAAACTCTAATTTTTGAAATATACCCCCACCCTTTTTTTTAAAACAAATTAAAATGTATTTTGTTGAACTCCAGACTCAATTACCTTTCGTTTGATGTCACACAGCCATATTTTTCCATAAACTCTAATTTTTGAAATCAACCCCCACCCTTTTATTTGGTTTGTGCTCGGTGGATTTTGTTCATTTTTAAATGGGACCATCTCAGCCCAAAACCCAGCCTAGGTACCAAATTTCATTAAAATCGGCAAGCGGTTTTTGAGTAATGCGCGTTGGTCGTTAAAGACATACAGACAGACAGACAGACATACAGACAGACAGACAGACGGCGCAACAAAAAAGTTTCAAAATCATCTGAAACGCAAAAATATATAAAAAATTTTGAAATCGGAGCAACTTTTTTTTTCTCGAAAAAATTAGGATCACCATAGCTCACACTATTATAGTATAGTATATGTGTGAGCTAAAAGTTATTCTGTCTTCGGCCGGGACTCGAACCCGAAACCTCTTGCTCTGTACGCAAAGCAAGAGGTTCCGGGTTCGAGTTCCGGCCGAAGGCAGAAAATCTTTTTTCTTTCTTTAATTTCACTTGTTGTTTATAGTTTTAGGTCCTTGCATTATTTGCAATTTGGTATTTGAGAAAAATCTCATTCTTGACACACTACACTATTCACTAGTCGAGCAAGAGGCATATCTTCATCGCTTTCATCAGCACCACACTCAATAACATTGTCAGTCTAATTCCTCAAAATCCTCAATAGAATCAAACATCACGTTTGAATTATTAATGAGAAGATTTAATCATTTTTTAAATGTTTCCAATATTTCCAATATTCCCGACACATTATTTCCATTTACATCACTACTCTTGGTGAATACAAAGAGTGTACCAAATTTTACAAAAATATTTACAGATATCAATAAAAAAGGACAAAGGAGATTATTTTTAGGACATTCACCAGTATTTACTAAGACCTTAAGACTTAGCATTCTAGACCAGCTTTAAGTATCAAGTCTATAGACTTGATACCGACTAGTTTAAGTGTATTTTTTTAATACTCACAGGTGACATAACTGCAAAGATTTGGTACACCCTATGTGCAATATGATAGTAAGCATTTCTCAGTAAGTTTTATCTCATATAAATTCAAATTAACTTTAGAAATAAAGAAAAACCACATAAAAATTTTGTAACGAAATGTCATTTTTTGGAAATTTAGTCAGTGCAGTAGGATTCCCGTTAAAAATAGTCTTAAATTGTAGTACCACCTTAACAATCGACCATCGGTTTAATCGTCGCTTACTTGTCTAAAAAATTAACATGTAAAATATAGCGGACAGCTGACACTGACTTTTATTCGACATTTCCTAATGACGTTTGGAGGTTTAAATATGGCTAACATTTTTAAACCAAAATATTTTATTATTTTTATTTATTTATCCCCTTTGTTACAACGAGAAAAGATGACGCATATCGCAAGGTATTTATGAACAATTTATAAAAATATTAAACACTATTGCATGCACGAGAAAAATAAGTTAAACCTTTAACCAAAATGTAGACTTTTAAACCTAAGATTGTAGCACTTAGCACTGTAGATCCTTTAGTAACTACTGGTGAATATGTTTATATAATTTTTTTTTTTCATAATGGACCCTAAAGTTCGGCAAATGATACTTTACCACACGCATCGGCCTTTGCCGTAAGTGAGATAAAGATACTTTCTACAAGAGTTAGTTATATCATTTTTACTACGAGCGTGTGGAAAAAGCAAAATATATATTTTTAATTTGTTGCATTTTTATATTACCCAATTTAAAATAAAAAATAGTCAAAACTACGAAATGTAGGTGTTTTATGTAACGAAACTTCTACAAGCTCCGAGGTGACTTTATAGGAGGCAACTAAAATTTCTTCCTCCTCTTCGAACATTTTTAATGCTGTTCGCTTAAGAAATCTGGGGGCACGGCAGTGCCCCACCAAGTTCGCGCGGAAACTGCTGTCCCATATTTTCTTGAAGCATTTCGGCTAATATTTGACCTATCTAAAACTCTACTTCGGAATGAGCTACGAAACTCAAACTTTGCGCAGTCGTAGACCTTTATAGAGTTAACAACGCCTGAAATTGCCAATGAACCGAACTCACTCACTCATGTATAGATCATCAAAATTCTACTGTACTTCCAGATATGTCACAAAGCTGAAATTTGGCACACTGATAGAAATTATGACCAAATCCTTGAAAAAAAATCAAAAAACCTCAAAATTCTCATTAACTCCCCTCCCTTATACATGTAAAATTATGTAAAATTAACATTGCCCACTTCCAGAAGCGCTAGAGAGCTGAGTTTTGGCAAACTAATCGGAAATATGATAAAACTATAGGAAAAAATTTAAAAACCCTAAAATTTTAACTTGCTTCCCTCCCCTATAAATGTAAAGTTATGTAAATGTAACATTGTCCACTTCCAGGAACGCTAGAGAGCTGAGATTTTAAAGACTGATACAAACTACGATAAAACCATTGGAAATAATTTAAATACACCAAAATTTTAATATAATTCCCTCCCCTATAAGCGTAAATTTATGTAAAAGTAACATTGTCCACTTTAAGGAACGCTAGAGAGCAGCAGCTGAGCTTTATAAAACTGATAGGATGATAAAACCATAGGAAAAAAAAAACCTCAACATTTTTAATAAGGCATTGCAAGAGTTTTGAACAATATTCCGCATAATTTACTACTTTTAAACTTAAATATTATCCAAATCCTAACAAAAGCATTTTATGTAAAAAAAGCCAAGCAAAAGGATTGAGATAAAAGTAAAGCCAAGTTCTCCAATACAAATTTCAAAATGAAAGGTTCTTACTAGTTTCGAAGTTTTTCTAAACTTGGCTATCACGGCTGCAAATAACTCTTAGGCACAGTGCTAAATTAAACATAAAGAAGTTTCGCCGAAATAGCAAGTTTAAAAAAACATTTAGAAACTAGTAAGAACCCTTGAAATTTGTATTGGAGAACTTGGCTTTACTTTTATCTCAATTCTTTTTACGGAATACCACTCTCGCGTACTTGGCTTTTTTACATGAAATGTTTTTGTTATGATTATATCATCGTTTACAGTCCTGTCACAGCAAACATTAAAGGGGATGATGCGTATTTTTATTTTTTTGGAATTTTTGTTTGTTTGTTTTGCCTTTTTCGGGTTTTCGTTATCTCTAAATAAACTTACGCTACTTTTCTGTTTTTCATTCATTTATATTTATCGGTCGATCATTTTTTCTTATATCTATATCTGTCCGGTTGATATTCTAAAATTGTGTGTTTTGGGGGGCAGTTATGTTAGCTCCCGCTAAATTTCGCGGTTGTTTTTACTTTTTAAAACCACTCAATTGGATGACGGACAGAGTACATTTTCGCGCATTTTGACATGCGCACCAAGAATCAGGGAGATCCTTTTCTACCGCCTCGAGAAAATGGCGTGTTAATTTACTTTCTCCAACTATTACAAATTTCTACACTTGAAAGTGCTCGATTTTGGTGTACTGAAGCATAGAACTAGAAACTTCAGCCCTTCAGCTACGTGGTGCCATCATTAGATCAAGTCAGGGGCCCCTGGAACGTGGAGAAATTGGCTGCAAACTGGTGAGTGCTTTGTTTCTGATTTCCGCTGTGTGGTACCAACAATTAACCTATGGACCTTTGATTATTTCGTGATTTCGTATCAATATATTTATGTTTGTTCGCGCTTTCATTTAATAAAATATATACAGTCCACTGCAGTTATCGTTTTTCTATCTGCGGGCATACATAAAGTGGTGCCATCAAGCGTAAAAAATTTTACGCGCACGCCGTGTAGTAAAAAAATTTACACGCCTGCAGTGCGGTAAAGTAGAACTTTCCGCACGCAAATGAGTGCATAAAAAGTTATTTTTCGCACGTTCGTAGGAAAAAAAATATATAATTGGATAAAATGGCACAGTGACGTTTCATACTTATTATACTTAAATGCTTACGTTTATTATTTTTTAAACATTTAAAAACTAATATACTCTTTTCAACTTAAATGTAAAATAAATTGTCCTAAAAATTTGCTTTTTACGCCTCAGATTTTCTGTAGGTAACCGGACATAAAAACCTTGTGTAATTAAAAATATGCCATTTTATCCTAATGTGCTATATTATACCAATTTCGCCGACGTTTTGTAAACAAAGTAGATTACTAATAAATATAAAAAAATCTGTGTAATTTAAGTTAATTAAAAATCAAACTTATCTAAAACTTTGCGAATTTGCTTCTAAAAAAAGCAACTTTTGCCCCGTCTGTGTTAGCACTGCTAACTATTTAAACCAGTGCAATGGCCTTTAAAAAGAGTAAGGTTACCAAATAATATAACAGAAATATTAAGGGTTAAACATTTTTATATTTATTCAGTCGGTTTAGAACGTTTTTCTACGTTGTCCGACGCCTATTCTCCACCTCCTTCGATCCTGACAATCATCTTCTATCAGCTTTTTTTGACTCATTGATCTTTGGATTGACTGTTGCCATTCTAGTTTAGGATGCCCTCTTTTTTGCGCCCTATTGGTTGCCATTCTAGGACCTGCTTTGGTAATCTTTCGTCGTTCACCCAACTAACAATTATAGTAGCGGCTACATGCTCCAAAGGCTTTCCTACTTTCTTATGGTAGAAATGTGGTGATCTCAACCAAAATTCGTTACTTTTTAGTTCCGCCTACTGTTTAGTATCACGAAAAAGTAGAAGTTTCGTAAAAACGACCCTTTAAACTACCTGATAGGATTGTTTCTTGATAGTCTAATCTGATAGTCTCATCTACCACAATAGCACGTTGCCAAAGTTTTACTTTCTTTTTAGTCGTTAATTCGTAGTCACCCCGACATTTATATGTTACTTAATTACCACTACAAAGTTGGGCTTAATTGAAGTCGCAAACGGGTGTATCCGACAACTACCTTATAACTTTATATTTTACTACATAGGTTTGGGCATCATAGTAATATCTGATGTAATAATGTAGAGAAAATTACTTTTGAGGACAACCTAAAAGTCACAAAAACTTTGATTTTGGTTTTATGTAAATCCTTCAAAGTGGAGACTACTTCCTATTTCTACTTTAAAAACGTAAACATCTTAAAGTCGCCTGTTGGTCGCGACTAATGTTAACCTTACTTTTTGTGGCTCCTTAAATTATTGTGAATTTGTTATAATTTATAATCAATTAAAGCAAGTATCGTTTATAATAAATTCTTAGCAAAGTACGGCTTGTAAGCAGAATTTTAAGTTGTGACTTAAGTGCAACTAATACAAGTGGTCTAAATAGGACGAAAATCCTCCCTGGTTGTCATTGCTACGTTTTCATGCGAATTGAGTTCGGTTTAATCTTATTGGAATAAAGCCATAATAACACTATTAGGGACCTATTGCAATAGTGCCAGGCACAAATTGTGCCGGGCACTATATTGACAGTTTATCATTATAAGGACAGCTGTGTCCTTTCAAAGTTAGGCCTTTGTGTATTATACGAGTCGGATTTAATAGTGACGCCAATATTAATGGAAAATAAACGACGGTATTTATAAATTCGACTTTGGTATGTCAATTTTGAAAGATCAACTATCAGTTTGTAATGCGAAACTGTCAATATAGTGCCCGGCATAATTTGTGCCTGCCACAATTGCAATAGGTCCCTATTATTGCAGTATTTTGACAGATTCACATTGCACACCAAAGTCAAATACCGAACCGAACCAATACGTGTACTAGAGACCCAGAGACAGAGATGTCCCAAAAATTTGGTTCTGTTGTCGTGAAAAACAAATATCTAAATTTGCCAACCCTAGTTAAGTTAGATGCTAGGTCAATTTTTTGTTTTTATTGGTAGGCTTTAAGGTAGGGTTGCCAGATCTGTTTTAGGTCAAAACGGGACTAAAGTTTAAAAAGAAGCAAAAATATGGGACAAAGCAGAAAAAAAAAACATAAAAATACATATGGAAAGTTTAAGAACGTTTGTGAGCCACTCATTAATAATGATGTCCGTAATATGCACTTGTACGCAAGCATGTGTTAAAAAATAGTTTTATCATTTTTGTGTTGCAGTTGACTTCTTAAAATAAAACAATTCATGTGAGATAAATTGGTAAAAGTTTAAAATTTTGTGCCAAGTTTGAAAAATGGGACAAAGGACGTCCCGCTAATACCTTGTCCGCCTTGATTTTTTATTGTAACAATGACAAAAATATAAGGTTTTAACCTAAGCACATTGTACAACAGCATTCCCCAAACTATGCTGAATTGATGTACGGTACTTATATATTCAATTAAAATGTGTTTAATGCTTTAATGTTATATTTAATACCAACAATCAATTCAGCGTTGACAAACTGTTCGAAGTTGCGATGCGATAGAAAGACCTGGTACCACACCTTCTGACACCTTCAATAAAAAACATTTTAATATTTTATGTACCTGTTCCCCAAATGATGACTTTCTAGTCGGACAACTTTCTTAATAATTAAAATTAACGTTTACTTAAAATTTATTGTAAACCATGTAGGAACTCATAAACCTTACTGATTCTAATTAGAGTTTGAAATAAAGATTGGAAAATTTAATTGATTTTAATATGTTTTGTGCCCATTTGAACTATCCTTATTGAGTTATGGACGCGTTCCCCAAGTAATTGTTCGAGTATAAAGAGAACAAAATTAAATTAGGGAAGTTTTTATTAAAAATGTTTCTGAAATGTGAAGATGAGTTTGAAGTATAACAATCTGACAATAATTTGAAAACTGTAATTTACTACAGCTTTAACTAAAAAAATCTTCTCCAATTGAAATTCTCCACCTCCATGATTTTTACCCATATGTTTTGGTATATTATAAAAACTTTTTAAAATTTACTTTTATTTATTTATTTATTTATTGGATACTTTACAAACATCACTAATTATGGTAATAACATATAGAGAAAAATTTGATGAAAAAAAGTAAATATTTATAACTTAACCTACTGCCTACCTACAAAATAAAAAAAGATGAAATATTACATAATGCGTAATGAATCGTTATTGCCAAATTAATTAAATCATAAATAATAAAACAAACTGAGTTGAAACCTGGTTGAAACGCCATGGAAACGCAGCAACCGACGGCAAGACGACAATACGGATTTATGTGTGTGTGTAAGAGAGAGCGCGAGACACAGAGTAAATTTACTGAGAACAACAGAGACAGTGCCATAGCAAAAAGGAATTTCTATTTTACTGACCATCATTTTAACGACCAACGTATTTCCGATAAAAAACCGCCTAGTTTGTGGTAAAAACAAATATTAACTTTTAAGTTAACAGGTGTTAGTGAAGTACCACTTCTAAACAGCTCTACTGACCTATCACTTAACTACAACTCAGTTTTATCCCAAAAACCACCTTGACTTAGCTTCTACCACCCTTGCTTAGGCTTAGCTTCTACCATCAAAAAATCAACTACTACCACCTACCGTAGTAGAACCTAAGGGAAGGTGGTAGTACTTGATTTTTTTGTGGTGAAAGCTTGGAGAAGTTGGTGTTAGAAGCTAAGTAAAGGTGGTAGTAGTTGGTTTTTTAGGGGTAGAATCTAAGCGAAGGTGGTAGTAATTGGTTTTTTTGTAATAGAAGCTAAGCGAAGGTGGTAGTAGTTGGTGTAGAATCTAATAATTAAAGGTATTTTTGCTATAAACCTGAGCTGTAACTAAATAATAGATAAATAGGTAACTGTATGGCAGTGGTAGAAGCTTTTCTTTATTAGTTATGATTTGTTTCGACCCTATACAATTTAGTTTGACGTGAAATAGTATACAAAATCGTTGGTCAGTAATATCCAAGTCAGTAAAATTCGGGTCAGTATAATAGACAGACCTCAAAAAGTGTTTTGATTTATAAACAAATAAAAAATGGCTTTGGTCTTCTGTTTTTTACTAATCTTATTCAACCTAATCTGTGCTTCTGTTAAAATGGCTTTTTGATGAATGATGCCACAAAACAACGAAGCCTTCAAGTTTATTATAGTGCAAATAATCTGCAATCAAGTACAATCTACATAGAGAAATGATGAAGGCACGTAAACCAAAGGAAAATAGGTAAGGGAGAGAGCTATGAACCATGGGGAATACGCCCTTTTTATTCGCTTTCATTATTCAGAATAATGATATCTGTAGGCAAATATTTTAAATACTATATCTTCAAACACATCGCAGAAGCCCCATGTATAAAAATTTCCTTTTTTTGTTACAGGATCCACATTTTCAAAGACGAGGAAACCTCTACAAATGTGAATACAGCAGATAGGTATACAGGATAATCCGAGAACTTTTACAGAAACCTCTGGCCTAATTTTAACTAAAGAACAAAAAAGTGTTTGAATTTAATTTGACAAAATGTTATTATTAGTACTACCTACCTACTCTGAAATTAAAATAAAGAACATAAGTTTTTTCCTTACACATTGAGCTGTGTCAGGCATCCATGATAAATGTAACCCCCCACGATCCCCATGAGATCCACTATCCCCACAAGATAGTGAGGGGGTTACATTCATAATGGATACCCCTGTAGATGTGGCAATGTGTTAATCCTAAATCATTTTTTGTTGTAGCCAGTAGAGACCCACATGTGGTCGTGATGCATCGAGGTCAACTAGGGCCTGCCACCACTTTAGAATACAATACCCCTGTACACCCAAAAAATTGATATCTTTTGTTTTATTTAATGGTCATGTCAGTGGAGGTCCCAGAGGGGGGGGTGGCATGTTCCTCCCTTTTTCCTGAGAATTACATAAAAAATACAAGACACATGTGGTATTACACACCTGAGCAAAAAAATAAGGTTTTATAACTAGATAGATAGGTTCAAAAACAACCCCCCCCCCATGTTTAAAATTCAGTTTCCACCTATGTGTGCCCCATTGCTTAAAAAATATCATTAGGTGACCTTGCATTTAAATAAGTCAATCTATGTCCTGTTGTGTGATACATTTTTTTAATCGGGGTGGGCACACATAGGTGGAAACCGGGCCTCACTGCCCCCTCTAGATAATTTTTTAAATAAAAAACTACATAAACAACTTTTATTTATTTCATTTAAAATAACTTATTACAATAATTGATTAAAGCATTAAAAGCCATACTAAATATATTGAGAATGACAAAGGCTGACCTGAAATCAACCAGGAAAGAAGTCAACTTAAAATTTGTCTGGATCATCTCAGCAAATCCTTGGTTCAGTAGGGCAATAAATGATTGTTTTCATTGTTGATAATAATAAAGGCATTGCATAATACACATGATGTCGAGTGATCTATTTATAAGAATACATAGTGGTTGGGCATTCGTTGCAGTCCCTACCATGTACCCCAATGGTGATAAGGAGACCTCATTGGCCTTTAGCAGCTAGTCATAACTCATAGAGTTAGTTCAATTGCAATACTTCTTTAGCATTTCTGGTTACTACAAGCAGTGATCTAAAATTTAAAAAAAAAACAATGTGATAAATAACTCAGATTTTATAGTTAAAATTATTTGTTTTGATTCCAATTAATAACTTTTCAACTAGGTTAGACGAGGCCATAAGTCCATGAATACATCCTTGATCAGAACATAAACTAGGCCTTATTGTAAAAGCGTAAAAATTAGCTATGTGTTTTCTTATATCTTTATTAATAAATACTAATCTATCACTATCATTTTTAAAGTTTTTTTACCTGAGTTATATTGTAAAGCAAAATAATTTGTTTAAAACTTTTATTGTTGATCCTCTTTAAATGTCAGTGACAAGTGACGTCTGTTGCTGACGGTCCGATCGGCCACATAACTTGAACGTCGTGATTTACTTACCCGCGCGGTGGCTGACACCCTCTAGGAATTTTTTAGTTGCGGAGAAAAGTCGGTAACACGTTCCCGTAACGGATGAGGTAGAAATTTCAATGTGCTATCTAGAACTATAGGGGAATGGAGACACAAAAGTAGTAAGTGGTACGTAGCCGTAACTTAGTCTCACTTTCAAGTAGCTCTCCCCTCTATGAAGGAATAATTTTTGTACGCCATGTTTTTTTTTGAAGGACAAAAAAATTGTTTTTCTTATTTTAGTTTTAAAGCCCATTTAACAGAGATATAGTTTTTCGTACACAAATTAATAAAAGCTTTACCAAATATATCCATATTAAAAACCATTTGGTCGGATTATCTGCCAATTATAAAAACATAACCTCAAAAACCACAAAGAAAATATTCCATCAACTACCAGAAAACGGCTAAATTTTGCAGGCGCGCTTATTTTTTGCAATAAACATAATGCATGTTGCACATAAAAATTTGCATCGCAGTTCAATTTTGACCTCTGCTCGTTAAATCTCGTAATTTTAGATAACATAGTACATATTACAGACATAACCAAACTAAAAAACTTAGCGTGTTTGTTTACTGTTGTGTTCCATATTGTATTATAATAATTCTACCAAAAAGAAACGATTATATTATTTGCAACTACATCGCTACTTTTATGCCATTACGGAAAAAAAAACAGCCTCTACGACGTAGTAGATACCTGGCTGCGACGTAGTAGTGTAGTTGTTACTACAGTGACTTTAAACACTTGGCCTAGTAGTCATAACCAGAAATTGGTTCCCCACTTAGGGAATTAACACGTCGCTGTATGGTATACTGAGACGTAGCGGGAATACGTTGCGGTTACCTTTAGGAAATTCTTTCTAGTTGGGGTTTCGTCGTGACAACTTTAAATGTTTGTTGGGCATCCGTTGTACATGGCCGTACCATATCAGTTGCCTTTTAGTGATGTCATCCGTTAGGCTTCCCCTGATTCCCATTCTTTCTTTTATGATCTCATTTCTTATGTGATCTACTCTAGATATTCTCATTGATCTTCTTATTGCATCCATTTTGACACTTTCCATTTTTGTTTTGTATTTTTCTGTTGCGCGACAAGTCTTTATTCCATACAACAGCGTGCTTTTCACCAGTGTTTCATATATGTTAAATTTTACATTCTTTTTTATTTCTCTGCACCATAAAATACTATTAAGCCATCCAATAACCTTTTTTGCTTTTACTATTCTTTTTTCCAGTTCTTTACGGTCTGTTCCTTTCTTATCAAATGTGACAACCAAGTATACATACTCATTGCATGGAGATATTACTTGTCTAGTTCTAAGTCACTGGATTCGTTTCCAATACATAAGTACTGTGTCTTGTCCACGTTCACTGTTAATCCCCACTTTTGGTATTCTTCCATTAACTTTCTAATCATATACTCCATGTCTTCTTTATCATTAGCTACAATTACTTGGTCGTCAGCAGACTGTAGTGTGTATATGGTAAATCGGTGGTTAATTTGTATTTCCATGCCGTGCACTCTAGGTTTCCAGTTTTTTAGAGCTACTGCGATATATATTTTAAAAAGAGTTGGAGAGATACAACATCCCTCTCTTAAGCCTTTTGCTACCAGGAATTATTTTGAAAGACGACTTCCAATTTTAATTTTAGCTTTTGACCCTTTGTATAGTTATTTTATCACTTTCATGTATGTATGATTGATATTAGTCTGCTCTAACACTGTCCATAGTTTTCCTACTGGAACGGTATCGTATGCTTTTTGTAGGTCCACAGAGGTAACATAAGTCTCTATATTTCTGGCGCTCCTTTTCTCAATTACTTGTTTAAGATAAAAAACATTATCACTACAAGATCTGCCTGCACGAAACTCACTTTGCTCTTCTTCTTCTTGTTCATGAAAATCATTCTCTATTAGATCTCTAAGAATTCTATCGTACAATCTACATAGAGTACTAGCTACTGAAATATCTCTGTAATTGTTGCAATTCAGCTTGTTTCCTTATTAATATATTGAGGATATGAATGCAATTTTCCAATCATCAGGTACCGGATGTCCGTTTATGCATTGATTAATAATATATGTGAGATTTTCGATTAGTTTCTCTGATCCATATTTGAGCATTTCAGCATATATTCCTCCAGGTTCGCTAGCTTTTCCGGATTTAAGCTTATTAATACTATTAAATACATCAGTGACAAAAAAGATATATTATTTATCCTTTTTGCAAATACCTTTTAGCCATATGTAAATTGCAGTTTTAAAACAAGCTAAAAAAAAGAAAAATTAAAATTTTAATGACTTTCGACATTCCTAAAAATGTTTGTTTATAGAACTTTCTGTCGAGACTTACGAATAGGAGAATATAAAAGCCTTTTAAGTCAAAATTAGACGTCTGGAACGATATAGAGGTCTCTGAAAGGCACACACATTAATGGGAACTTTAATCAGAGAAACGGTCTGCATTTTATTTTATTTCTTTATGTGCAGGAATTAAGTTGGTTTCACAGTCAACTATAAATCAAAAAAATTGATCTCGATAAAGGCCTTAATATTTTCGGCCACGACGAAAGAATAGGGACCTATTGCAATAGTGCCAGGCACAAATTGTGCCGGGCACTATATTGACAGTTTCTCATTATAAGAACAGCTGTGTCCTTCCAAAATTAGGCCTTTGTGTATTATACGAGCCGGATTTAATAGTGACACCACTATTAATGGAAAATAAACGACGGTATTTATAAATTCGACTTTGGTATGTCAATTTTGAAAGATCAACTGTTAGTTTTCAATGAGAAATTGTCAATATAGTGCCCGGCACAATTTGTGCCTGGCACTATTGCGATAGGTCCCTATTTACAAACCAAGAATCCTAATTAAGAAACATAAAATTATACATACAGCCGGGCTATAATTGTGCCCGGAACTATTTTGACACATTCACATTAAAAACTGACAGTTAATCCTTGACATACCAAAGTCTAATTTAAAACTTTTGTTGTTTATTTTTAATTAATAAAAGAAGGCACTATTTATTTACACCCGCCAGGGTGTTGCCTTCTACAAGGTATAGCTAAGCAGAATTTCAAAATTGTGATTTTGATATAAATTGGTACGATCCATAAACTTGACTTGTAAAAGCACTTTTGACTTGTAAAAGCACTTAAACTAAACTAAACTATGAAGACAAATACGAAAATCATATTTTTTTCCGGCGACGTAATATATGCGGCGTTGTAATATATGCGGCGTCGCGACGCTTTAAAATGTGACATAAATAACTATATTAGCTTGGACAGTTTTAATTTTACTTTTAGGCAGGAAATGAGTATCCCTTTCTAACAAGGTATCAAGCTTTAGAAGCATGATTAAGTTATATAAAATAAAAATCGATAAATTTAGTTTTTATCAAAATTTACATTTTTGTATTTTTCGTTAATTTTGGTTTATCTGATGCGGTTATGTGGATTTAAGAGTGATTTTGGGTTCTTTTGCAAACTAAGGTTCGTTCTGAGTCTGTTTATAAGAATGTATTATAACTTAGATTGTTTCGTTGCACAAAATGCAAAAAATTTTTGAAGTTGGTAAATTCAGTTTTTTTTTTTAAATAGAAAGATTTCGCTGACAAAAAAATCTTTATTTTGAACTGCTTTGTTTTTTAGTTTTTATTATTTTATTTATCAGTATAAATTTAAATTTACTAAAAATTATATTACAATTTTACAGTTAAAAAAATAGTCAATGAGTTTGAGAAATTAATCCAACCACAAGAAATAATACTTTTTTTGAAACAATTTTGGCATCTCTTCATTCTTGTCCTTGGGATTTTTATATTTCGTTAAAAAGAGACTTGTGCTTGCGCTTATCCGCACAGAAAAAATAAAATGTACTGACATTAGTTTCAATGTAAACGAAAATCAAGTTTAAAATCATTTTATAGTAATAATGTGAGTGTAGATGTATTTATTGTGTTTTGTTCATTGGCAGAAATTTAATATTCAGTTGATGGATATAATGTACCTTTTTCGTACTGTGCGTTATAAAATAAAAATTTAGCGAAATGTTGTTTACCGTTAATTTATATTTTTTTTACAGTAGCAAAAGAGTTTTTTATTTCATTTTTAGTTGTATCTTAAATTAATTTAAACCTATGTAATTTTAGAAATATATTTAAAGCTTGTTAAAATGTAAACAAGGTGTGTTTTGTCATGACTTCGCGTCGCCTTGGTCAATTTACAATAGACACCACGTTTCACCTCTCATGTTATTGCTTAAAAGACATTTAAATAGAAATGAAGAGGATTTAAATTAATTAAATATCTGAATAGATCCGGTGAATTATGGGATATTATCATCTTTCTAATAGAAGCTCAAATCTGGTGAGCTAGAGAGACTGGAATAAGGTGTTTGGATCCCTGGTGTCGTAAATACATAAAGAAAAGCATATTGCAGAACCTTAAGAAAAATAAATGTAACCTGATATCTTTGAAAGGTACAGGGTGGGCCATGTTCGAGGTTTCTTAAGAGTTTTAGGTATTTCTGGCCGAGATACATAAAAAGAATTGGACATGTCCTGGGCTCGATTTTCGAGATGTCTTCAAATATCAAAACCGCTTCTTGATAGGCCTCGTAGTTTTTTAGCTACAAGAAGATTTTGAATAATTTGCATTTTTGGAGGTGGTTTTTAATTTATGAAAATTTAATTTTGGTATACGATGGTTTTTTATAGTTTTTTTTTATAGAGGATCTAACTGTCAAACTAAATTTTATCTGTCACTTTTGGATTTTGAGATATTACAAACTTGTGACCAACTTTCTGTTTTCAAAATATTTAGGAATTTACGTTTGGAGAACTAAACAGGACAATCAAAACGGACGGGCCGCGATCACTTTGTTGACGTCACATCGGGGGCTGATTTTTTTTTGATGGTCACGTCTCGACGCAGCTTATTGTCTTTAAAATATTAAAGTTGGAATGGCGGTTCATGAATATTTGTTTTTTTTATAAAGTCGATTTTGAAATTTTTCCTACTATATTCTTGCAGAATAATTTTTTTTAAATGTATAATAATCCTTAAGTTTTCAGAGCTGCCTCATTAGCTTACACTAAAATTAAATTTAAAGCAGAAGCGAATGACAAACACAGATGACACAGTCAAACACATGTCAAATATAACAGTTGGCATGCGTACATGGCGGGTAATTTAACGTTTTAATCATCTTGCATCCTTACAAAGGTTTGGTGGAATATCGGGATGTTGTCTGAGAATATTTAACTGAAATTTCGCGGAAATTTGTAGTACCATTTTGAAAATATTATAAAAAAACGTCTGACCTCCCAAAAAGCCAATGTAAAAGTCAGCCCCCCGAGAACAGCTGATTTTTTTCATGGTTGTGGCCTGTATTTTTTGTTGGCCTTGAACTAAATTATAAGGCCATTAAGAAAAACACATTTGAATTTTTTTCTGTGTCATGTCAATGTCATAATAATTTTAATCAAAGTCTACTTGACTCACCTCGATATCAAATAATTACGCAAAAAAAATAATTTTATTTCAATTTAGATTTTTTTTGCATTAAACTAAATTAAATGTTCAAATTAGCGGCCATTTGGTTCAAACGGCATCTTTTCTTTGTGTTATTTGCTGAATTCAACATCATGACAGGTGTGATTCGCCTAAAAACTTGACTAATGGCAGCGTCCAACTAATCCCTGGTATTCGTCTGGTCTCCGTAAATTAAATCTTTAATCTTGCCCCATAAAAATCGCATGGGGTAAGATCCGGATATCTGGGCGGTCAGTGAACTGAACCTCCATTGCCTATCCAGCGTGCCTCATCAAAGAGCTCATTAAGGAATCCACGTATTTGTCTGGTATTCTGTGGAGGTGCACCATCTTGCTGGAAAAAGCATGTAGCTCTCTTATGTAGCGGTACGTCGTCGACAAAATTCGCCAATTGACCTTAAAATATTTCGAAATACCTTTCTGCGTTGATTCACAAAAAAATATAGCCTTTAGGTTCCCATTAAATATAAAATGTCCAAGATAAAAATAAAACTATAAGATTGAATCTGCCTTAAAATGCATATTGAATTATTTTATAGGGATTTTCTTGGGCCCAATAATAACAATTATACCTTGCAAAAATGTCCGCACTGTTTACAGTAGCTTCATCTGACCATATCACATTTGTTTCAAAATTTGGATTTTCTTGGCATTTTCGCAAGGACCACCAACAAAAAGCTCTTGTGCAAAGTCTCTCTGCAGCAACTGGTGAACCTTACGAAGTCTATAGAGCCTAATTTTATGCTTTTTTAATATTCTTTGAATAGACGTCCTCGGAATATTAGTGCGATGCTCCACGGTTCGGGTAGCCAAATTATCATTTTGATAAACTTCGCCCAAAACAGTTATTTCATGAAGTTGTCGATCTCCCATCCTGTATGTCTTTGGTCTAGGCTCTTAAATGAACAGTATTCCGACAGATTTCTATTAAGTCTCTTAAAGATTGCTAGGTGAGGTTGCCTTCTTTCTGTATATGATCCCTACATGCTTCAGAAGCCCATTGGCGATTTTCATGTGCTTGGATATAGCTGAGCATGTCGAATTTCTCATTGTTTTGAAATTTTTGTCGCGAAATTATTTAAGAATTTGTCAAGTCACTGTGTAACATAACAAGCTGTTACTATGTTGCCAAAGCAAGTAAGTTTTTGCTTTGAATATGGTAATAAGCTTTTATTGCTATGCTGGAGAAGTATTTTTATTCGAATTTTTAACAAGTCAGTTCTGTTGGCAGTGGCGTATATAGAAAAATATTTCCGGGGGGGCCCGAACAGTTGCGGGTGGGGGGGGGGCGAGATCCCATAAGTCCGTATTTATCTCATGAAATATGTGGAAAATATTCAAAAAAACCTTAGCTTCGGGGGGGGGGGGCCTGGGGGGCCCGCCCCCCCATATATACGCCACTGTCTGTTGGCCTTAATGTTTGGCTTGTAGATAAAAAATAATTAAAAACTTTGATAAAGGGAATAATTTTATAATTTAGCCCTTTACGAAATTCAGAATAAAAAGACATTTGCTTTACATGTCAAATCTTAAAACCATTTTATCCAATTTTTATGGTTGGCTACCCAATAAATTGGCCAAAAACCGACTTGTTCATAGCGTTTAAAATAATTAAAATTTTTGTCGATAACATAAAAAATAAGCTAAATATAATTTTGTGACTTTTACTCGCTTTCTTACATAGAAAACACAAAATGTACAGTGTACATACATTTTTACAGAAACGTTGATATAATGTTTTTTTTAAAGACAATTTTATAATATTAATGATTGTATTCATTAAATTAATATTTTTTGTTCATTGTGTAAACAACAATAACTAGACAATTTTTTCATGAGCATGAAGTTAGCGAAGCACCCATCGCAGATCGAATCGTGACTAGGTGAATAATTTGTCGTTAATTAGTCGCGAATTAGTTGTGGAAAAATTAGTTTTGTCGCTCTTATTTTTGACCGTTTTTGAGGGTGCTTCGCTAACTTCATATGAAGTTAACGAAGCACCCTCAATAACGGTCAAAAATAAAAGCGACAAAATTTATTTTTCCACAACTAATTCAGGACTAATTAACGGCAAATTATCCACCTAGTAGCGATTCGATTTGCGATGGGTGCCAAAGTATGAAGTTAGCGAAGCACCCAAAAAAAGGGTAAAAAATAAGAGCGACAAAATTAATTTTTCCACAACTAATTTACGACTAATTAGCGGCAAATTATCCACCATATTCGATTTTGATAAAAGCCATTTTTACGAGGGTGCTTCGCTAACTTCATATGAAGTTAGCGAAGCACCCTCAAAAACGGTCAAAAATAAGAGCGACAAAATTAATTTTTCCACACCTAATTCACGACTAATTAACGGCAAATTATCCACCTAGTCACGATTCGATCTGCGATGGGTGCTTCGCTAACTTCATGCTCATAATTTTTTCATATGAAGTTAGCGAAGCACCCTCAAAAACGGTCAAAAATAAGAGCGACAAAATTAATTTTTCCACAACTAATTCACGACTAATTAACGGCAAATTATCCACCTAGTCACGATTCGATCTGCGATGGGTGCTTCGCTAACTTCATGCTCATAATTTTTTCAATGCGATCTTTCTGTTAGGCCACAACGTTCGTTTCTTTAAAATCGGTCAAGCACCTAAAAAGTGATTACCAAATAGATTTAATGCAAAATTTTTTAGCAACCCAATATGTTTAAATAAGTTTTTTTTGGGTTTCTATAGCTAAAACCTGCATACTGGAATGTGTCTGTGAACTTTAATTACGTAGTATACACCTAGGTATAGGTATAAAATTTTTCCACTTTTATATAAAACAAAAGGCTTATATTTTATTACAGCTTTTATGGAATATGTTTAGTCATTTGATGGGACTATGGAACCGCCACGTATTTTATTTCTGATAAAAATATTTTCCATAAATAAAAATATTGAACATTATAACGTGAAAAATGGAGTGAATGGAAAAATTCAATACGATATTATTGCGTTAAACGTGAAAAACTAGACAATCAATTTTCAAATTTTTTCGAATATTTTCCATTTTTCTACAAAATTACAATGCATTTACAAAAGCAGATAATACAGGATATATATGTATATTGTATATAGACATTTTTATACCTAGCAAATATAACTGCTTTCCAATTACCAATATACGGATAATAGTTAAAGTGGAATAGTTGTGGAAGTTTTTTTAAACTACGCTAGATCGATTGGTAATAGATAACACAATTTTAGGTCACCGGGTATTTGCCTTCAATCTGTGTGTGAGGGCTGGTATGACGTCATAAATCCAAGATGACAGCTTTTTTCATATTTTTTCACAAACTTTGGCTCATAGAAGAGCAATTAAGAAAGTGTAGAAATGATATGAATTTTTTTTTTAAAATACTAAAAATAGATACTTTTTTACCAAAAAAAAAATATTTGGGAAAAAAGTTTTAGACTATCCCAAATCAATTGGTTATAGATCACTAAATTTTAAGTCGCCGAGTGTTTAGCTCAAATTTGAGTATTAGTGCCTGTGTGACATAAATCCATAAATTTCATGTTTTTTCACAAACTTTTGCTTTTAACTTTTATCACATCAACTTCACAGAGAAACTGTATAAATTGTGATTTATTAGCAATAGAACAACAGTTTAACTGTCGATGTCGTCTCAATAAGCTTTGTATCTCAAAAAATAAAAAAGATATAGATAGATAGATATTCAATTAAAATAATTGATAACTTTCGCTACCTCCTTACAGTGGGTGCTGAATGGCTCGTTCAAGCTTAAAATATTAGTTTCATTCTTCAATTTAGCAATTTTAAAGTATTCTAAAAAATTAAGTTTTCTACCCTTAAAAGTATGCCCTAGCTCTATCAAATGCATAACCAAATGCCGAAAGTTTATCAGACGGCGATCTTGAGATTTAAGGTGTTCTCTGATTCGAACTTTGAAACAACGTCCCGTCCAGGGGTGGGTGGGCCATATGGCTGGTGCCAGTGTTCTATAGGCCATTGCGGTATGGGCCGGTGCCTTATGGGCCGATGTCTTCTTAACCACTGAGGTAGGCCGGTGCCCCATGCGCCGGTGCCTCATCGGCCGGTGCCTCATGGGCCGGTGCCTCATAAGCCTGTGCCTTATGTGCGGGTTTCATGAGCCGGTACGGTGCTTTTTACGCCAGTACCTGTCACGGGGCAAAAAAATATGCATCAACTACTTAAAATGAAAATAAACCAACCAACGATAAGTGTCACATATAAGTATTAGTGACTACTATAACTACTTAATTCCGTATAATCGATGATATTTCTTAAAAAGACTTTCCAGTGACATAGGCGCACCCAGGGGGGAGGAGGTCAGGGGCCCGGGCCCCCCAAAGCCTTAGATTTTTTTACATTTTTTTAACATATTTCAGAAAAAAAACACAAAAAATAGCGTAAAATTCGATATCATGAAGCTTCGGGCCCCCCCAAGAGACCTCGGCCGCCCAAGACATATTCCTGGGTGCGCCACTGCCAGTGGTATGATAAAAAAAACTTTATTTATTATTACCGGCTGACGAAAGTCCAACTAAAATATAAACATTTCTTTCCCAGTAAAAATAAAAAATTGTTACGTAAGCAAAATCTATATAGACAAACCACCCTTTTTAGCAGTGGCGGACTAAGGGATGAGGCTAAAAGGGACTTTAAGCCCCGGGCGTTAGAGTTAGAGGGCGGCGGGCTGAGGGAGAGAGAGAGAGATATCTATTATATAAATAATTTTGAGAACCTTCTTGTGCTTAAAAATTGCATTAGCAGTGATTTTTGGAGGAGTTAAATTTTAATTTAGTAACAATAACTCCAAAAAAAAATATTGTTTGGAACAGAAAGTGGGCCCCTTTCTCCCAGACATCAAACTTATTTTCAAATTCTGACGAACGAATCACTTCCTTCATTATTTGCATCTTATTCAATAACACCCTGTATATTAGTTATTGTTGCTTCCCTAGAAATTTTGTACCTTAGAATCTCCCGTAAGAATAACAACCCCCAGAAGTCTCTCAAATTCTTTTCTCAGATATCAAACTTATTTTCAACTTCTGATTAAAGAAATGCAGTTTCTTACAAAATGTATCTGGAGTGCCAGTTCTTTCACAAAAATTACCTTATTTTTCAAAAAACTTATTTTATCTTTCGATGATTACACATATTAGTTATTATTATTTCCCTAGAAACTTTTTACCTTAGAAACTCCCGTAAGCATAGCAACCGCCAGAAGTTTCTCAAATTCGCATCATTATAACAAATGCTTCAGAAATTTGATTTGTAAGGTTGTTATAGAGGGCATGAGTAAAGAAATTTGTAGCATAAGTACAGGGCAGCATTTCGTTTTGTTCTTAAAGACCTGAATTTCTTGCAATTTTAAAAATTATAATCCTACTCTAAGTTTGGGTGAGAAGTTCAATGTTCTAAGGGTGAGACTTACTTAAAAAATAAGTCAGAACATACATATAAATTAAAAAATATTTATTAGGTAGTATACGAATGAAAAATTATAACTTAATACAGTTGGTTGGTTAGTTAAAAACCATAATTATCAAAGAGGTCCGAGCACTGACTCCGCGTTTTCCTGCGGCAAGACGGCACTGCATAACTACTTAGAATCGTTGAACCTGGTTTCAGTAATCATCAGTCTATCTTTGCTTGAGGCATTAAAAAGTGCACGGAAATGTTGTTTCGACCATTTTGTTTAAAATGGGCACTATTTATTTTGCCAGATTGTTCATTTCGCAAACAATAATTTGTTTTTTAAAAGCACCAGGGCAAAATTAAATTTTACGCAACAGAGAATACAGGGATAACATTTTTTTGGCAAGCTCGTTTGACCGTTGACCGCGGAATTTTATCAGAATTTAGGCCACATTCACTTATTTTTACCATCCTAGCCGGCGCAGCAATGGCTAGAGAAGGTATTATTTTCGACGAATTTTTGTTTTCTGATAACGTCGAAAATGTGTTTATTTTGACCTATCTTAGCAATGTCGTCGTGATATCTGTGTGTGTCACACGATAACTGCTAAACCGTTGAAGGGATTGTCATAAAATTTTAAGGCAAAATAATAGTGTTCGACACTCTCCATTAATGCAAATGACAGTTTTTTTGCATCAATATGCGATTGTCGGAATAAAGCAGATAAGATTTTTCTCAATAATTTGTGTTAGAACGAAGAACTTTGTAGGAGTTTTAGTTTTTTTCTGAGATATTTACAAAAAACTATTTTCAAGGCTGATATATCATGGCCTCACTCCAAGTGTGCTAATAAGCTAGTTAGAAAGGTATCAGATCCGTCATGGATACATTTATTTTGTATGGTTGGAATAACTATTTATAGTAGGAGCCAAAAATACGGCTCCACTAGAAACTAATTCTTACTTTTCTAACACCGGTATTTAGTGGACTAAAGGTACCAAAATTTCCAAAATACTTTTCTTTTAAGTGACACTTAAAACAAGTCCTAGTGGCGTTTTGAAAAGTGTACAAACGAAAGACTTTGAAAAAACAAAAAAAAAACTCTATTATCTAGCGGTGACCGAGATGTCATCATTTAAACTCAACCAGTCTTTGCAATTTTTTATGCGGACATAAAGCCCTTTCCTTCGGAGTTACTATAAGAAACCAGGTAACTCCGTTACATATTTTCTTTTTTACCTCGCTGAGTAACACTAACCATGACCTAAAATGTAACCACACAGGATAACTATCGTGAGAGACATGGTTGCTTTAAAGGTTTAACGTTAAAAGTGATCGTTTTTTGGCAAATTTATTTTTTCCAAAATTTTGGAATTTAAAGTTTACATTACAATGAATTATAAAAAAAATCAATGTCATTAAACTAGTCACTCCGAGCAACAATGATGTAATTTCAAGTAACATAACCAGTAACCTTCAGGCAATGTTAATGGCTTTTTAAATTTTTTTAATTTAAAATCTCAGAAAATCTGGAATTATTCAAATAATATTAATATCGTAATGGGTGAGTAAAGAGTACAATCGAATTAATTGGAACAAAATAGCTTATATTAGAATATACGAGAGTAACAAATACATCAAAGTCACTTATTGATTTAGTAATACGAAATAATTTGCTGCCGACATAGCAAAACAAAACAATAATTAGTAATCATTTCTGGACCTTTATAGAAATCGAAGCTGTAAATTTAGTCCGAGAGGAAAGTAACACAAAAATTTGTTTGGAGTATAAAAAACTTATTTTTGAATTTATAGAATGTACATGGAACTACAATATATTTAATGTTGATTTATTATTTAATAATATTTACGAAAACATGTAGAACTATATATAAAATAAAAGAAAATAAGACTGTAAGAATAAATAAGAGAGGAACAACATGGTTTAACAAAAATATTTTTGAAGCAAAATAAAAACGAGATGAAATTTATAAGAAATTTTCTATAACTGGAGAAGATGAAGATTGGAATAACTATAAGACACTTCGAAATAAATGTGTAAAAATCCTGAGAGAAGAAAAAAAAATTATAACGAAAAAAAATTGAATCAAATAAAGGAGATAGTAAAAAATATGGAAAATACTTAAGGAGATTGTAAACTGCAAAAAAAAAGATCTAATTAAAGAAATTGTTTTTCCGGATAAAATAGAACAAGATCCACGTATTATAGCTGAACGTCTCAACAAGATCCACGTATTATAGCTGAACGTCTCAACAAATACTACATAGAACGCATTAAAGCCAATAATAATTCCATAATTGCAAAAGTAAAATTGGATTTTAGAATAATTAATTTACCCAACAATACATTTGAAAATTTTACTATATTAAATTTAAATCAACTACAAAACAAAATTTCAAAATGAAAGTCAAATAGAGAGAGAAAAATAGAAAATTGGAGACAAAGTTTTGAAAAGGAGAAATAATAATATGAATATTTTTGGATTTTAAGCGAGCATTTGAAACCATGGTCACAAAAAGACTTTAAAAAAAATTATGGGACTATGGAATTAGGGGTAAAGCTTTATAACTGGTTTAAAAGCTACTTAACGAAACGATTTGAGTGTACAACAGTTAATAATTTATTTTCGAAAAAAATAGACAACAATATTGGCGTACCACAAGGTAGTAAATTGGAACCATTCCTTTTTATATGATATATAAACGACCTTCCAAATATTTTAAAATTTTGTCAAATTCAAATGTTTGCCGATAATACATTATTGTATATAAAATGTACCTCTATAAATGAAATAATGGGGTCAATTCTTTACATTTCAAAAAATCTGACGAAATTTGGAAAAATGTGACATAATCTGGCGGTTAAGATTTCTCGTTTAAAAGGCAATTTTTAAACTTAAAAACTTACCTACAAGGCAATTTCCCACTTTTTGTTGGATGCAGCATCACGATATAATTATTTTTTTTTAGCAAAAATACGTTAGTCGTTAGAAATTTTTAATTTAAAAATTGGAAATAAATTCACACCGTCACTAGAAATTGACATTTCAAATATCGCCAAATTTTTTCAGATTTGTAATTTCTATTCGTTTTCTTTATGAGGTCAGCTAAGTTTACTTTCCTTCTTTGTTTTTCACGGCAAAATTAACAAAGAGGCACTAAGTTCATGTCGTGGAAGGTGCGTGAAAGGCTCGCTACAGAATTTGCTCCACGCGGTTGCCACCGTTATATTTTTATCGGGTTTTTATGGAAAAGTCTAATAATGTCAAATATTGTCCCTAGAATTAGCCAGATATTCTGACTGAAATGGGACTTGGTCAGATTTTGTAAGTGGTGATTATTTCTGTACTTTTGCTATCAAACGACCAATTTTCGTCTAAAAGACGTTATTGCTGGGTTTAAACATATAAAAATAAAAATAAAAGTTATTTAATTTTTATCTGGAACTGGATGTGCGCATGTGCGACATCGCGTCACGTGACATTTGTTGTTGTTTTGATAGAGTATTTTTTTGTTTTTTCGTACCATTTTAAGCAATACACCTTTTAAAAGCGAATCCCCATCCATCGTCATAAATAAATCATCCAAGATCATCAAATAAAAATGGCCTAACAGTCCAATGAAAAAAACGGAAGTATTAAGACCGGACATTATCAAAAACGTCATTCATCAAAACAAGACAACAGCAAAATTGAAGTTTAGTATATCGTCTTTTATCAAAACCGGACAAAATCAAAAAGGACAAAATCATAAAAAGGGGTCTCCTATCTTTTCATGTATACTGGTTCCGTCTATCTTCTTCTCATACAAATCGGTCTCATGAAAGTTTGGCGGCAAATTGGTGTTAACCGAATCGAACATACCCTGTTGGTCAATTAATTGCAAATGAATCCTAACCTAGGGTCCAACACCTGGCCTT